>JADMNL010000025.1:120762500-121962500 GCA_016271365.2 Neoceratodus forsteri
TCAATCTGGTTAATGTCCTTGTTAAGGTGTGGCCTCCAGTACTGCATGCAGTACTCCAGATGGGGCCTAACCAGTGTCCTGTAAAGAGGAATCATAACTTCCCTCTTACGACTTGTGATACCCCTACTAATACACCCCAACATCCCCCTAGCCTTACCTACTGCTTTAGTGGTCTGCTTGGATGACTTCAGATCATCGATGATGATGACGCCCAAGTCTCTTTCTTCCCTTGTGACTGCCAGCAACTCCCCTCCCAGCCTATAGGTGGCTTCAGGGTTTCTCTTCCCTATGTGCATGACCTTGCACATCTTAAGCAATAAGGCATGACCAGAGGTTATGTTAATGGTCTGTTAATCACCTTCTAGGGGTGTAATGTGGCACGAGGTGTAGCAGAGTTCTACATGCCCCCTAGAGGGTGATTAGCTGACCATTAACATAACCCCTGGGAGTGCCTTATTGCTATTATAATAAAAATGTTTTGTTTTTTTTTGTTTTTTTTTTTAAATAGTGTTAAACCTTGTTCACCATAGGATTAGGCTGTACACATATGTTACTCAAAGATTAACATAGGGCTAATAGAGCTTCCTGATTGGTTGTAAACATTCTGTTTCTCAGACCCTTTTTATAATTTACGTTAAACCCCAGTTGCCACTCTTCCAACCATTTTGCCAGTTGATCCACATCTCTTCTCATTCTGCCCACCCCATCTGGATCATCTACTCCATTGCAGATCTTGGTGTCATCTGCAAACAGACAAACCTTACCCTCCAGTCCATCTGCAATGTCACTGATGAAGATACTGAAGAGGACTGGCCCCATGACTGATCCTTGAGGTACCCCACTTGTGACTCGCATCTCTTCTGACCGTATACCGTTTACCACCACTCTCTGTTTCCTGCCCAACAACCAGTTTGCCACCCAGCTGACCAACTTCTGACCCACCCCAAGCATACTCAGCTTTTTAATCATTCTTCTATGTGGAACAGTATCGAAAGCTTTGTTGAAGTTAAGGTAGGTGACATCAACTGCTCCCCCTTGGTCCACCACTCTGGTTACCCAGTCAAAGAAATCTACGAGATTAGTTTGACAGAACCTTCCTACTGTAAACCCATGCTGTCTTGGATCCTGTGCTCCTATGGATTCCAGGTGTTGCACTATCCTTTCCTTAAGGAGTGCCTCCATAATCTTGCCCACTACTGAGGTAAGACTGACTGGTCTGTATTTCCCTGCCTCCTCCCTGCTACCACTCTTGTGCAGCGGGATCACATGAGCCCGTCTCTAGTCTTCTGGGACCTCTCCTATGCTCAGAGACTCACCAAACAGTTCTGGTAATGGCTCTGCTAGTTCCACCTTTGCTCCTTTAGTACCCTGGGATGTAAGCCATCAGGTCCCACTGCCTTGTCCACCCTGAGCTTATCAAGCTCTTGTAGGACTCTTTCTTTTGTGAAGGGACTAGTGCACACCTCCCTTCCCCCATGTCCATGGTGCTGAGCTGTGGGCCCTGCCCTACCTTTATTTTCAGTAAATACTGAGAAGTATCTATTTAGGATAGATGGTTTTACATGGTCATCCTCCTCACATGCCTCCTTATCCCCTTTGATCTCAGCAATACTCCCTCTGGACTTTCTCCTTTCACTAATATATCTATAGAAAGTTATCACCTTCTTTTACTGTTCGTGCTAGTGTTTCTTCGGTTTGGGCTTTTGTCTGCCTTACTGCCTTCCATGTTTCCCTTAGGGAAGTTTGGTATGCCTCCCTATCTTCATCCCGCTATGCTCCTTCTATTTCCTGAAGGCCAGCCTTTGGCTCTGACCTTTTCTGCTACAGTTTTGAGAACCAAAGTGGTTCCCTTTTCTTTGCACTTCCTTTTCTCTCTCTCTAACGCAATGGGATGTTGCTTCAAGTATTGCATCCTTAATGCTTGCCCACCTTGCCTGTACCCCCTCACCTGTATTTCTTTTTGCCAGGGCTAGCTTAACTCTGTTGGCCATCTTATCAACGTCAGCTCCTCTGAAGTCCGATATTTTTGCCTTGGAATGGGATGATTTAGTTCTAGTGGCCAAACTGAACCATATCATGTGGTGGTCACTGGCCCTCAGGTGATCTTCTACCTGGAGATCTGTGATCCTTTCCCAGTTAGTCAGTACTAGATCTAGGATAGCCCTGTCTCTTGTGGGTTGTTGTACCAGTTGTTTGAGTCCCTCCACCTGCAGGGAATCCACTATGTGTCTAGTTCTGGCAAATGTTCCTGCTGGTATTGAGCAATCTGTATCTGGCATGTTGAAGTCTCCCATTATCAGAACCCCCCCCTTTAGCTGTCATGTTTTGCATATCTTCTAACAGTAATGTGTCTGTGTCCTCCCCCTGGTCTGGAGGCCTGTAGACAATCCCGTTTGTGTGGCTGCCCCATTCCCTGTTTCCAGGGTGACCCACTGTTCTTCTGGCTCTTTATGTGCATTCTGAATTTCTGTAGCTTTGATATTTTCATTGACATCAAGGACCACTCCACTACCACCCCCTTTTTGCACCTTGGTCTCTTCTAAACAGTACATAGCCGGGTACTGAACTCTCCCAAGTGTGGTTACTGGTAAACCACGTCTCGCTAATGGCTACTATGACCAGTTTAGCCTCTGTCATTACTGCCTTCAGGTCTGGGATCTTGTTTCCCAGGCTGCGAGTATTTGTGTACATGATTTTCCATTGGCCAGATTTCGGTGCATTAGTTGTTGGGCAAGGTCTGGTGTTTCCCCTGTGCATCATAAGGGGAGCCAGATCTTTTTCCTTACCTGGTGATGCAAATGAACTACAAACATGCTGAACACCTGTTTGACCACTAGCTGTGGGGAGAGGGGTGTTCTTCCCATCTGATGTATCGGGTGATGCACCCCCCCTCCCTATTTGCTAGTTTATTCTGCAAAGACATCCAACTTCTGCCCCAATGCACTAACTCCCTCCTTAGTCAGATGCAGTCCATCGAATTTAAAGAACTTTCACTCCCAAAACTGTTGCCAGTTCCCTACAAATTTGTGTCTTTTTTCCTGGCATCAGCTCTTGAGCCACATGTTTAGCTTGCCTATCTCCCCTTCTCTGATCTGCTGTCCATCTACCCCCCTCTCCTAGACTGGCAGGATCTCAGAGAAGGAGATGCTGGATGAAATGGAGGATAGTTTGTCACCCAGCCTGGTCAGGTGTTTCTTGGTCTCCACAACTGACCGGCTGGCGAGATCGTTAATCCCTATGTGTACCAGGATGTCAATGTTTTCTCCTACTCCCTGAACAATTTTAGCAATGTGGTCAGTGTCTCTCCATGCTGATGTACCTGGGAGACATCTGACCATTACCCCTGGCTGGAGATTGGTATCAACTCCCCGAATCATAGAGTTTGCTATGATCAGAAGTTTTTTGGATTTCCTTTGTGCTTTTTTTGTTTTGGTTCCTGTTTTGGGTGAGCTTTGTTGTGCTAGCTCCTGTGCTGCAAATCCATAAAAAGAGTGGAAGAGAAGAAGAATAAGATATGGAAGTCAAGTGGCATTGACACACACAACACCACCAGTGTTGAACTGCGCGAGCAGGAGGAAGCAACTAGAGCAGCTTTACAGCACAAACCATCAACACCAGGCTTCAAGCAAGTGGGTGGGAGGGAGCCATCGAAACAGCATTGTTTTGCAACCAGGCAATACCGGTCTTCAAGCAACTGGGCACGTAGAGGGAGCAATTCTCAGCAACATAGCTGTGGTAAACCAGCACTGGGCAGGTGGGAGGGAGCCATGGGATAATAAAACAGACTGCAGTAAAAAAAATGAAATAACCTTTCAATTTCCGTATGCCCTACATCCGATCCAAATCATGATACCAGAATTGCTTTGCCTTGCATGTACATCTGCCAAACTGCCCTGGGCTACCTTTTTCTAAGCATTCTTTCTGGGCAACTAGATTTTATTTTGGGGCTTATTCGAGTTGCCAGAGAATGTGAAGCCCACACAGAACTGCTGTAGAATCACCGCAAAATTGCTTACAGGCTGACTGCAGCAAGCATGACGTCCTGCCACAGAGTGTAGGTCCAGTCTGCCACAGTAAACACAGGGCCCTGGGTATATGCCATCTCACCAACATTATCTACAGATAACAGTATACAAACTTATGATTTGCTCACTTTAGTAGTCTCGAAATGTTAAGTAACAAACAACAAACGGCACCAACACTGCAGAGCTAGGAATTCGTGGGTAACTCCAATGAAGATTATCCACACAGGCTTCTTGAAGAAATAAAGATTTATTGGGAATTTCCCCAGCTGTCACAGTGGAGAATACAAACAATCAGAACAGTGTCTGTGTCCAAATGTCCTGGCACTTCACCACATAAGGGCTTCATCAGGGGGTGGGTATTTAGTAAGTAGTAGTAGTAGCAGTAAGTAGCAAAAATCATTTTTTACTCATTATGCTTTTCAAAAATAAAATATATTTTTTTCTTCTTTATACTAAATGCAAACGGCATATAACTGCTAATTTAAAAAGTAAAATACAAAAGCGTGTGGTGCTATATGAGAGAGGTTCAAGGTGGAAATGGCATGGTCAAGTATTCTTTTTATACAGAAAACAGAGTTTTGCGGGCTGCACCTCGAAGCTCGGCTTGGCGAAAGCAAGTAAAATGAAAGAGTTAAATGCCAGCACAAGCTACTTACAACCACGTCCACAAACTGCAGAACTACTGAGTTCACCACAAGCAGAGGAAAAAAGGAAGCGAAAATCCTTCTTTAAACGTGCTACAAGTACTCCATTTTATTCAACTGCACAACGCTTCCATGTAAGCTGCCCCCTCCTACAGCAAACAACTGAAGGTCCTAACGCATTTCACGCCCCCCTGGTGCTTAGTCATGTTTGCTGTAGGAGGGGGCAGCTTACATGGAAGCTTCCATTTTTCCTCTGCTTGTGGTAAAATCAATAGTTCTACGTCTGTGGACATGGTTGTGAGTAGCTTGTGCTGGCATTTAACTATTTTCCTTCTTTTTATACAGTTTATATATTTTTTTATACAGACACGTCAAATCAAATTTCCTTCCTTCATGTAGCATTTTCTACATAATCCTCTCATTCAAAGCACCCAGAAATGACCATGATGAAATTCATACACACATAGAAACAATATTATCCGCTTTTTAACTTGTAAATTTTTAAACTATGAATGTTTATTGTTGTGCACGCAGTGCACACCATACTACTAAATGCAATTTCTCTAGGGTATCAGAAAGTTATTATTATAGCCAGTCTTTATAAATGCCCACATATTCAAAGGAGATGTGTGACCCAAAATGGAGATGTGCTGAGCATCTCAGAAAATGTGAGGAGGCGCAATTTTTGAAAGGGAGAGAAGCGTCACGCATTTCTGAATGCATGATCGTGCAGAAATAATGTATGCGGTGCAAACAAAGGGGGTTTGTACACAAATATGCCACACATCCATATATTCAGCCAAAATGTGTGGCGCATTTGCCACGCACCTCAGAAGTGTACCGCGCAAAGTTAGGCCTGTCTGCCTAAATCCAAGGCCACTGATTTACAGTGATAAAATAATGAAATTCCGTTTTTAAGACTTGAAACTCCAGTAATTGTACGGTGATTATTAGTCTAATTTCCAGATTTTTCTGTGATTCCACTGTCATTCTTTAAATATCTGGATAAACAAACTGAATAAAAGAAGGCTTAATATATAGAACATTAAATGAAGCAAACTGAAAATAGCACTGGAAGAAATTATAAGAAAAAAAAAAAAACACACACACACACACACACACACACACACACACACACACACACACAACACCAGTTCTGCAGATTTACTGATCTGGTCCAAAATGCCAAATTCCATGAAATTCTTTTTTACCGGTGTGAAGCCAGTCCAAATTCCGGAAGTTTACCATTTTCTCCAGCAAAAAATTTAAAACAGTAGCCTTGCCTAAATCAGCCAGCCACCCACAGGCAGGCCACCCTGAGACAGCCCTTGGAGGTGCACCAGGATGTACCCCAGGCACCCACACACAGCAGTCATGCCAGGACAGAAGTACTCAAAGCCACAGGTACCAGGGCACTACCGGCACCACACAGCGAGCCAACTCACAAACAGCACCAAAGATGTAGACACCCAGCAGCCACGTCAGTGCTGTTGGGTGCCCCCCTAGCACACCAGCAGAGCAGACAGCCACAATGCAGCACATGTACTAGGGGGCCAGAGCCTGCACCTATATGGCATGCGCCCATGGTGATGTCTGAGGCAATGGTGCCCAGGTAGCCTGATGCTACTAGTGGCAGCATGGCAAAGGCCAGGGACTGGCCTCTGGCACACACCCACGGTGGTACACCATAGGTTCACACAGCATGCCCATGCCAGGTCCACACAACAGGGAAGCACTGATGCCTGCCATGTGGTGTGACACCGCTGCAGAGCCACTGTGGTGGTTCTGTGTGGTGTTCCTGTGGCGGACGTAACAAAACAGTGAGCAGCGTGGGGCAGGAGTGGCACAACCTGCAGCCTGGGAGCGACATGGGCATGTCTTATGGACACCCAACCCCTCCAGTGTTGGGCATGCGGCCACCATGTGCAGGTACATGGCCAGTGTCAGACTGGCCCACTGGGTTACCTGGGGTGGTCCAGGTGTGACCCACACACTCGGGTACCTGGTCGCCTTCTGAACACTGACATTCCTTACATGTATCATCATGTTTCTATAATGTGGGGGTGTGTGGGGCAGTGCAGGTGTTTGTAATCTGCAAACATAACTAGTGTATCACATTCCTGTGGCATACCAATTACAGTGTGTCACCCTGTGCCCTTCCCTGTTGTTGACCAGGTGGCCCCCCTGTACCCCATTCTGACCCTTTACATGGCCATGGGTAATAGCATTATACTCAGGCCACGCAGCACACACACTCCCCAATCATCACACACCTGCCTGCTAGGCTGCAGTACCTCCTGTTCACCTTGTGGAGTGATGGAGCAGCCCTGCAAAGCTGGAACTGCACATGCCTTGGGTATGCAAATGGACTGAATACATTCCAGTAATGAGCTTTGCATGAGGGGAATGGGCTGGGAATGTGCAATGAGGCCATTTGCATATCCCGGCTCAATATAGCACTTTTGCATGCCGCATACAGCCACCTATTGTGCATTTCCCTATGCCCCGCACAGGTCTCAGGGCACCTGCCGTGCCGCGCATCTCCCATGACACCACTGCGCATGTTCAGGATATTCAGCCAGGCATGTGTGATCACATCTTATGGCGCATCTTTTGAATATACCATTATTTTGTGCCAGCGCATCTCAGTTGTGCAGTGCAGGTACTTCTGCAATGCAGCCTGGGACTTCTGAATATGGGGCCCAAACTCTCCATGCACCATAGACTCTTTCCAAACACACAGAAATCTGAGCTAATAACATCATGTCTGCTGAAACAAAAAATATATAATATATTCTGCAGGGTTTTATTTAACTCCAAAAATTGATTAGCGTTTTGCTCATAAAAGTGCTACAACATTGTGAAAATACATAGCACTTGCCTCACTGTGTTTAACAAACATAACACTTCTAGAAAACCTATATAAATACTTTCTGTACAGTTAGCATTGTCCCAAGAAAAAAACTGCTAATCAATTATTTAAAACCCTGTTCTGGTCAGCACTGCTGCATCATTCTGAGGGTTAATTAACATTTTTTTTTTTTTTTTTTTTGTGTTAAAAAAAAAAGCTGGTGCAAAACATAGTCATAGAAAGTAAAACAAGTTAGCTAACAAGTCTAGATATTCCAGTTCTGTACTTACAGGACAGAAGCATTTCACTAATACACCCACTTACATAGCTTGGGCTCCCTTCCCCTGACAAAAGGCACAACTTTAAAGTAACAGGGGCTAGAAATTAATGGTACTCCACAGCATTTTGCATACCCATTTTCACCATCCCATTATGCTGGTATTCGACATGAATACCACTTCTCCATGCTGCCACTCTACAGTTTAATCTATGGTACAGCTCTTTTGTATAGGTAAAATACCAGATATTGAGATGGAATACCAAATCTGTGATTAGACATTCCAGCTCCCACACCAGATTATTTCATTAATTTCTACCTCTGAATAGTCCATGCTGATTTTTAAATGCAGGTGTCATACCCCACCTAACTGCACAACCTACTAAGTCTGAACAATCCTATTTCGATCTAAAGGCTAGTTTAAACAGCTGCATTTGCACCACAGCAAATTGAATGCTTGGGTTGCTGTGGTGCAAATGTGGCCATGTGGACACTTATACCCGATCATAGGAAGTCATTCATTAAACCTCTCACACAGGCACTGTATTCCTGGGAACGTGTTCCAGAGCAAGCTGTGTATGCAGCCATGTAGAAAGGCTGCACACACTAGCTCTCACGCACAGTGGACCCTCCTGGGTGCAGTCTACACACCATCCCACCTGGCCCTTGGTCTCACAGCTCCTCTCCAGCTCAACTTACATTTGTGCAGAGAGTGGGGGTTGGGGGATATGTTAACATTCAACGAGATAGACCTGAAAGGATGGGCAGCACAGGGCTAGTCCCAGAATTTAAACCGAGCTACCATGTAAACACGGTTTAAGAATCTACCTGAACTTAAGTGCCAAGGGTGCAGAAATCAATTGCTCAAAACCTTTGCCATAGCTGCGTCATCAGCATGGAACATGTGACATGGTCAAGGAATTCTCCACAATGGAAACCTTCAAGAGCACCATCTGTAGCTTATCTGGTCCTGCACCGGAGTTTAACTGTTGATCTTCTAAATTTTTTTTTTTTTTTTTTTTTTTTTTTATATATTTTGTGAAGAGGAAGTGATCATAAATAAAATCACACCTGACCCCGCCCGAGCCCCTCTCTTCCTCATGGTCTCCTACGTACCCGTGAGGAATCAAAACCAAGCAGTCCAGTCCCTCATTGACTACCTCACACTCCCTCACAAAGTGGTGCAAGTCATCCTAGGTGATCTCAATGTTAACTGGCTTGCCTCCACTGCCTCCCATTTAAGGGACTCCTTTGCTGCCCTGGATATGTCCCAGTTAGCCATCCAGCCCACCAGATTCAACCACTCTACTGGCACCAGCACTCTCCTAAATGTCATTATATCTAACCGCCCCTTCAAAATCCTGGATGTCACTGTTCTCCCGACTCTCTTAGCGATCACTCCCCAGTCCTCTGTCTCTGGTCATCCTCCACTCTGAAGCCAGAGTCCCAGGCCACTCTACGCCACCGTTTATACCCAGGTGGCCTCAGAAAATTAAAACAATACCTAGCCCAGCTAGACTGGTCCCCTATCCAGCGCACCCCTAACATTGACTCAGCTCTTGACCACTTCACAAATGCCTTCTGTAAGGCTTGTGACCTTTTCGCCCCCCCTCACCAGGATCCACTCCAAAAAATGCAATACCCCATGGATCACCCACCCCTCCTCCAGAGACTCAAAAACAGAGATAATCTCCGGCACACTGCTGTAGAATCCGGAAAGGCATCTGATAGACAGGCATACAATGCAGAATGCATTAAGTGCACTTGGGCCATTATGCGGGCCAAGGCAGAGCACTACCAGACCACCCTTGCTTCCACTTGGGGTTCAGCCCGGACCTTCTGGGATAATATGAAAGAGCTAAATGGGAAGTCCTGCTCCCCCCCCACGATCTCAGCTCTCCATCAATGGCACACCCCACCACAGATCCACTCCTCGTAGCCGATTGCCTTAACACCGCCTTCTCTGGCCTAAGCTCAGTCCTCCCAGCAGCTTCTTTGACCCAATCCCCACCTCTCTCCCCTCCAGTCCTGCATCACCCACCATTCTACCTGGGCACCCTATCCCCCCAAGAAGCCAGGCCGTACCTGCTAAAGCCTTAAGCACATAACCCCAGCAGTAACCCCTCGACTCCAGGATCCTCCATTATGGTCTTGGGCGAAGTCTAGTCCCCTGACTGACCTAAACCCGGTCTCTATGCCTGGGTCAGTTCCCAGAGTGCTTGGAAACTGCTGAATCACACCCATACATAAGAGTGGGACCTCCAGCCCCAACAATTACCGCCAATCTCCATCCCCCACTCTCTAAAGCCCTTGAAAAAGTAGTTGATCCAGCTCTCTGAATACCCAACCAAAAATGGTATTATGTGCCCAGAGCAGACGGTTTCCACCCAGGACACAGTACAACCACGGCTCTCCTGGAATTCTCCCAACACCTGCATGTTGCTCTTCACTCTGACAGTTTTGGAGGAGCAGTGTTCACTGACCTCCAAGGCCTTTGACACGGGTTTGTCATCCCTTCTACTCGACTCTCTCCACCAACTTGGCTTCTCTGGTGGTCCCATTTCCTGGTTCTCTAGCTACCTCTCTGCTAGATCCCAGCGTGTCAAGATCAGCGGCTCCCTCTCCAGCACTCTTCCCGTTTACTCAGGGGTCCATCAGGGCTCCATCCTGGGTCCAATACTTTTTAGTCTCTACCTCAACACACTCCACAGCTCATGTACCGGTAAAATGCTCCTCTATGCCAGCGATGCAGTCCTCATTGCCTCACATTCCAATCCCACCTCCCTCCAATTATCCCTCCAGCAAGCTTACAACCAAGCCGGAAGGTGGTTCAGCGACCACAGACTAGTCATTAACCTAAAGAAAACCAATTCAATGCTCTTCTCCCACCACCAAAATAAAGCTAAAAATACCCCCCTCTTGATTATCCCCAGCACTCCGCACCTGCTAGAACAAGTGACCACATACAAGTACCTAGGCATCACATTCGATACTGCCCTCTCCTTCCACACCCACATTAATGCCCTATCAGCCACCATTAACTCTCGGATTGACCTACTATACCGGCACAGGGACTGCCTGTCTCAGGTTGCCCTTAGGCTGGCCATCATCTCCTCCGTCCTGTCCCTCGTGGACTATTGCTTGCCCATCTATGCCGCAGCTGACAACACTGCCCTCTCCAAAATCCAACTCTCCATCACCTCCTGACCAGTGCCCCCAGCCGCACTCACACCTGTCTTCTCTATACTACTATCAATTTGCTCAACTTTGAGGAGTAACTGCTCTACCAGACATGCCTTCTCGCTAAGAAATCACTGCTAGGACTCTCCCCCCAGGGGTCTCCACCTCCCTACAGCAGTCATCACTGTCCGTCACCACCCGTAGCTCTGTTAAGGCCACTTTCAAGGTACCCAGAACCAAGACCTCTCTTGCCCAGAGATCCTTCCTCTACCAAGCCCCCACCTGGTTCAACTCCCACCCTAGCTGCATCTCCAACTTGCCAAATATTGGTTCCTTCAAAACAGCCCTTCTGAACCATATCTTTAATACCCACTGCTGTAGGTGCAACTAACCCACTGTTGTAACCTGTAGTACCCACCCACCTTGCCTCCGGCTCAGTAACATCCACGGGACAGCCTCTCTCTCCCCCAGACCCACTCCTTCCCTACTAGGTCCAAACAGGGATGTAACCTGCTGTCTTCTCTGAGGACCTACTATATCCATGACTGTAACTCACAATTTTGTAACACTATGCAACCTAAGTAACACACAAGCTACTACATTATGTAACCTAAGTGTCACTGTGTTAAATGTTCCTTTTACTGCACCTGTAATGTTATCCTTTGTTTTAATATGCACTGTAATAACTGTCTTGATGTCTGCCCCCCCCCCCGCGATGAGGTGCCTCTGTAAATGAGTCTCTGACTCAAAAGTTGTAAACCCGATTTGTAATGAATAAATAAATAACGAATAAATAAATGAGAGCTGGCTGCCATTTCCCTTACCCTTCCTGGTCACAATGTAGTCTAGTGCCACGTTCATGCTGCCCCATGCGCCCGTGTTTTCTGACAAAGGAGTTGGTAGAGTGCGCTCCACTGATAGCAATGTGAACGTAATTTAAAACATACAGTTTAGAGGTCCACTGCAGGCAAATCAAAGCCACAGCTCAGCTATATCAGGACCGGGGGTGGGGGGGGGGTTGAGTGGCAAGCTATCATTTAAGATCCCGACACAAAATATGAAAAAGCAGAATTTTTAAAGATCAGCACTTAAACTCTGGTGCAGGTAAACTACATGTGCAGAGCTTCAGGAAAGCAACAAAACTCACGCTCTTTCAAGCATACACTGTACAACATTCTAGCTACTCTTTGCACAGGTAACCAGTGACCTTCGTCCTCTACCTACACACAGGCCAACTGTTCATATTCCTACTGCTCTTACCACTCAAACTGGGGCTGTCCTAGTCTTGACTGACCCTTGGGCACTGTATTTAATTTTGTAACCCTTAAAACTGGTTCACGTTGCTGATGATAACTGTGTTATGTGGCTACAGTAGTCTGTCATCACTTAAGACTGCACTGCTATGATACTCTGCTGCTGTAACTGTCCCTTGGGCCATCTTGAAAATTAGGCAAGCAACCTAAATGTGGAGTTCCTGGTGTGAAGAGTTCTAAATATAAAAAAAAAAAAAAAAAAAGTGTGGGAGAACCAGTTTGGATAAGTTCTGATTCTTTCCCTTTTCTGTAAAAAGAACCTTATTGGAACCTTTTCAGGTTTTAATAATTTTAAAAACATTGATTTCTGACCTTAGCACAGTCCCCTAGCAGGAATTTGTTTTGAAACAAAGCGGACAGTGGTGTAAAACCTCAAAACAAGTCTGGAAGTGAAGGAAGGACCCAGCGAGCCCAATCTGTATTATGTGTTCATACCCACAGCAGCATTTTATTTATATTATATATATACACATACATACATACATACATACATACACACACACATATATATATATATATATATATATATACATACATACATACATACACACACACACACACACACACAAGGCCCACCAATTAGCTGCAAGACATTATTTTACTTTAGTACTACTGCAAGCTGTTTTAAGATTCACTTCCTATACTGACCATAGCTTATGGATGAAAAATGATAGTTATGACATTTTTTTTTTATTTTTTTTTTTAACTTTAAAACAAAATGTTCCAAAACTTCTGATAAGACAGATGACTGTCAGACCATTTCATGGCTTAACAGAATTTTTCAGAACCTTGGAGCCTCCTGTGGTTCTCCCATTTCTATAAATAAAAACAGCTGTCCAGATCAGAACATCACAATGAGTGAGATGAGAATCACCCAAAGAGTGAGATTTTAACTGTGACAGTGAAATGAATTGTGATTTGTTTTATTTTTTTATTTTACAAGTTGTTGCCAGGAAAGACTCACTAGGTAGCACAGTGGTTTAAGGCTCTGAGCTGCAAATCTGGTGACATCCAGCAGACTAGACCTGGGTTTGAATCCCACAGCTTCCACTTGCATACTGTGTGACCCTGAGCAAGTCACTTAACTTCCCTGTGCTCCCAGGTCGCTCCTGTAAAAAAGCTTTCAGCTTAGTGTGCTACTCCTGGTTAAACAACCTAAAAAAAAAAAAAAAAAAGGTGAAGGCTTGTTTCAAAGTGCATCCTCATGGCCACATGCATACAAAGGCTGCAGGATTCAACCCCAGTTTATCCAGGTGTGCAGCTCAGTACTCCGAAGCATTAGGCTACACTGCCTCCCCAACAGAAGTGTCATTAACAGAAGAGAGACACAAATGTGGCTGCTTCTCATTTTTAAGAGTGACTTGATCTGAGCAGGGTCTCATTCTGAAAGTGACTTGACAGAAGTGCACTTATGTCTCCAGTACCTAAGCCTATCTGAATGCAGCCCTACAAGATACTGATAAAAAAGGAACAACTTTATCGGCATTGCTTCTTCTGTTCCCCTTCTCAACTTCCTCATGGAGATATGAAAATTACACACAGTGTGATTTACAACCTGCCAGAGTACAACTCAAATTCTCCCTTTGTTGCCCCAATTAGGTTATAAACGCAAAGTGTACCATGGTTACTGATATGGGAACTAAACTACTTAAAACTTTAAAAGCACACCGTGCATTTATCATACCAGATGCAGTTTCCAGGACTGATAAGAAAACGAGGAAGATCAGGAAGTCTATTAACAGAAACCTGCTGTGCTTGGTTTTATTTGTATTATTTATTATTTTGGCTGTAGTAGGGGAGATGTTTCTCAACACGTAACTTTTTTTAATCTCAGACCGTTTCCCTCTCATTTATAGGAAAGGGCTAGCTAGCTGTGCGAAAGTATTCCCCAAACCAAGATGGATGGGCTGGAGGAATGCGAGCATGTACCTATCGAGGAGAGCTTGTTTTGCCTGCGTTAAATAAATACATTCCTTAACCTTATAAACGTTGGAGGCAACTTTGGTCCTTAGCTCATACCTCTCAACCTCCTGCCTCATAAATCAGGGACAAGGCTTAAAAAAATCAGTGACAAAGGACCAAAATCAGGGACACATCTTCAAAATTAGAGATATCCACCCAGAAAGTTGGTAGAATATGGGGCTTAGTGCAGAATGCATTTTCTAAAGAAGAACAAGTCTGTAACTTTAATGCTTGACATTGTTTTGTGCTTACAGTCCCCACTGTTTAGCCACAAAAACACAAATTTTAGGAGGGACAAAGTAAAATTTTGAGGCAAAATCAGGGACATCCCTGAAAATCAGGGACACTTGAGAGGTATGCCTTAGCTGCCCTACGAAAGCACCATTCACTGACGGAGCGAGAACAGCTCAGGCCTTGCGTGTAACGAAGAATGCGGAACTACCGCTGAGTAAAGTTTTAGGTCGGGCCCGGCAACTTTACCGCATGAGTGAAATCCCCCCATCAAACGGTGGAAAAATGTACCTCCAGCGGTGATGCCGCCATGACGAAGAATTAGAGCTAGAATGACTCCGTACCCCCGCCCCGCCCAGGTGTGCCAAGTTGCATGGATCCGCGCGCTACAAAGGTGCTGCCAGCCCCTCTCCTTCCGCCTGTGTGCTCCGACACCCCAGGGTGTCACCCAGCATTGCTGTCCCCTGCTCTGGCTCGCGCTCTGCGCTGTTCTGCAAGCGCCTAACTCACCTGGTGCAGATCGTGACACTTTCTCTAACCGTCAGTCTCGCTCCTTCTTCAGTTTCTCGCTCTCCAGCTGTGGGTCGCGCCTTGCTCACTTGCTAGTTACTACCGTAAATGCTCCTGCTGCTTCTGCTTTCCTCGACAGGGGAGTCCCCCAGCCTTTTTGCAGCCAATCAGAGCACAGCTCACACATACTCACTTTTCTGCAAAACTTACTTCTGCTGTGCATGCATTGCTTACCCTTCCAAAGCCGAGCGGAACAATGGTCACAGTGCATGCCTTCGAATCCGACCACAGCACCAGATGCTATGTGACCTCGAGCAAAGTCCCTTGCTCTCCCTGTGCCTCATTTCCTCACAATTGTAACAATATGATGGGGGAGTCTAAGAGTTATACTTAATAAGCAAAAGCAGTGTAACCCCCCCCCACACCCCACACACACACACACACACACACCCGTGGAAGGTGCGCAACTACGTCTGTCCCATGGGGTGTGAAGCATTCTTGAAATGCTTCAGGGAGTATTCGCCAGCAGGAGTGCTCTAATTCTCTAGAACCTGTTCTGGCAGCACCCAGTTGGATTTTTGGAAATTCCAATCCTGTGAGGACTTGAGTAAGGTTTTGGAAAGGAATCAGAATGTTTGATTCTGTATCCAAGTCACCAAAGCTGCCTCCCACCTAGTACATTAGGAAAAAAGTCCTCTGCCGTCCCTTACCTTACGCCAGTGCCTACTGGTGATCCTCCTCTGCTCACTCAGTGTTGCTATGGTGGATCCTGTTGTATGTGTCCTTTCTCGTACCCATTGTCTCTGATGAGTTCATGATATACCTCCCTCCACAGAGTCGCAGACACGCACCCACCAATGCACACCACTCACCCATACAGTGCCCCACCCCATCCACAAAAGACAGTCCACCAGAGTGGCTGCTGATGCTGGTGGACCACTGACTAGTGGCAACTAGTCCAACTCCTGAGCTGACTAAATGTTGCTAAAATTATCAGATTACTTCCTGAATATTACTTCCAGAAAACACGATGGAAACCACAGCATTATCCAAAAAAACTGTTTTAAAAAGGCGAAGCTTGAAGAATTTTTTTGTTAACCCAATATGCCTTGAGGCAAACTTAGTGAACTTGTCACGACTCCTCCTGTTGAAGATTATAAAGGTGTTGAAGCCAGCTCCAGTGCTTAGCTCTCTTTGACTATCTATACAACATGAAAAACTTGTGACCACTAATGTGTACATGTTTCAAAACTATCGCCAAGCCTGTTGATCATGGTTCAGACATAGATATTGCCATGGCATTATGCACATGACCTCCGCCAGAGAACTGCTTGTACACTTTCAATTTGCCAAAAAAAGAATTGTGGCAGCCAGCCGTGTTAGTCCAGTCAACAATGTAGAAAAAAAAAATATGCTGCAGGTGATACCTTTTATTGGACTAACAAAATTATTTCTGAGACTAGCTTTCAAGAGATAAAACGCTTTTCTTCAGGTCAATGTTTGACTTGAAGAGTTTTATCTCTTGAAAGATAGTCTCAGAAATAATTTTGTTAGTCCAATAAAAGGTATCACCCGCACATATTTGGTTTTTTTTCTCTACAATTTGCCATAAATAAATAATAGCACCAAAACCAAGGACCTTCAGTCTCAGTCTTTTTTTCTTTAGACAAAAAGTGCTCTAGTGCATCAAGACATAAAAAGGTCACAAACAGTGATGTTAAACAAGCTTAGGTTTGGCTTGGTCCACTGCCAAGCGTCATCAGAGATGACTCTCTTATCAAGTGCAAATACTTAAATACATTGGCCCAGATATTCAAACTGCGACACAAAGTAGCGCAAAAGCAGGAGCAGGCTCAAGTGCAGTACGCCCATGCGCAATACGCGTGATATTCAAACACAGCGCAGGCCAAGATGTGCTTGCGCAACACAACTGAATATCGCACCAACCACGCCATGGCGCAACCAGGGATGTGCAGTAGCACAGGTCTGATGTGCATTAGCACAACCAGGGATGCGCAGTAGCACAGGTCTGATGTGCATTAGCACAACCAGGGATGCGCAGTGGAGCAGGGTAAGAGCGCATCAGCACAACCAGGGATGTGCAGGGACAGGATGCAAAGGTGCACCACCCATGGAAGACACGGGCAGAGGAGCACGCAGCAGACCAGACAGCCCCCCCTGCACCCCATGAACTGCACAACCTGAGGTGAGCTGGAAGAACCACCAGCCCATGGACACCAGCAACAATTCCACAGCCAGGGCATGGTGCCCCAGCACACCTCCTGGCAAGCTGTGACCAGAACAAAAGGAGGTCCGGCCACCCTGTGCCACGCCATCCCACCAATGCAGAGCACACCCTGCACAGCGATCCTCAGACACCCTGCCCAGGAGCGGCACCCAACAGTGCATGTCTCCTTATGCATGCCACCACCCCCACTGTGACAATGCAATCCTGTGCACCATGGAGCCATGCAAGGCAGCCCCACTGAGAGCACCCTGCAGCAGGTGGCAGCCGCCACTGACACAACAACTGCAGACACAGTGCCACCCTGCATGACCCCTCGGAGGCACAGCCGAGAGATCGACCCTGCATCAGCACCCGAGGTACCCCGCATGCGACAGGGCCTGCCCTGGACCCCACCACCAGCAGTACAGCACCCCACACACCCACTCAAGCACACACCCTGTCCCAGCACTGGCCCCAACAGCCTGCACAGATGCCCACAGTGGTGCACGGAAGCATGCGCCACACAGGGTGCAACACAGGGCACGGACAAACACCCACCCATACCCAAGGGCACCCCAACACAGGGACACAATAGCGGGGCAACAAACCCGCTGGCGTGCGGCCACAGCAGCCGTGTAACCTCGGCCAGCACCCCTCCATGGCACAGGTGTACCAGCCACCCTGCGCATGCACCATGAATCCATCTGCCACCAGCATGCGGCTGGAGCACAAGTGACAGACATCGGAGCACATTTCCTGCAACAGACACAAGCAACAGCATGGAGGGGGGACAACAACAACAGAGGCCACAGTGCCACCCGAGGCAGACGTGCACCATACCGGTGACAGGAGGCAATCCACCATTGCACCGGGTACAGGGGGTGGCCAGCATGGGCAGCCACCACTGACATGCCAACAGACCATGCATAGCACAGACATGCAAGGGTGTCAGCTGCACAGGCCATGGACAGTCTGACAGGGGTGCCATAGACACAGTGCATGCACCGTGGACCACTCCACACAGGTGTCCAGTGCACAAAGAACAACACACATACCACAGACAGTGACGGAGTCCCCCACCCACACCGTAGGCGGGACCCTGCCAGATACACACACACACACGCCCAGGCCTGCACCACCCCCGGCGCCATGTACACCACTGCAGCCAAGCACCTGTAGCCCGCTGCAAATCAGAGGCTACCACAGCTGTCATAACAAAATGTATGTATTAAACAAATTCAACAATCAAACATGTTTACAAATATATACAAGTGTGGGGGGAAAGGGCCACAAACCAGGTAGGGGTGGGCATGGGGCAGGGGTGAACAAATGGGAGCGGGAAGAAGGGGTGTGAGAGGAGTCCAGGGGGGAAGTCAACTAGGGGGCATAGAGGGCCTATTGCCTGCCCCGCTCTCCACTCCTGTGCCGTCTCCGTCCACTGCGGCGCCTGACCCCATCCCGCTCCATTCTCTGCCGGATTTTGAGAGATGCCCTTGCAAGCTGCAGCAGCTCCTGCACCCCTCTCTTGATCGCTGTCCAGCATTGTCCACCTAGGACAAGGGAGCAGAGTCAATACACGTGATTGTCCAGCCCCCTGCAGCCCATCCATTGTGCATGGCATACAGCCATGGGCCATGTCCCTGTGATGGTGTGCGACCACCCACTGTTACCGCATCCACAAGACCCACCTATCCAGGCACCCACAGCCATGCGGACCGCTGCACACACCCACCGCCCATGTCCCGCACAGCACCGCCATGGCCGTACATTGATATGGTTATGCAGTGCGAAGGCAGTGGCACAGCCATGTACCCAGTGCATGCACGGACCACCAGCGACACCCACCCACACATGCAGTGCCACAGGACAGTGCTGAGTGTACTGTGTGGCATGCACAGCAGTGTGGCCAAGTGCTGGTGGCCATGCCCCGCTGCCAACCCTTCAAAACAGCATGCACAGATGTGAGGGGAAAAAAGGCACTCACCCACATCCATACCAGCTGGGAGCTGCTGTCCCATGGCCCCTCCACCACATCCCTGCTGATGCGCACCAGCCCTCTCCCGCTCAGCTCAGGTTTCTGTTGCCCTACAGTGCTCCTCTG
The DNA here is from genome assembly GCA_016271365.2 of Neoceratodus forsteri. Classification (NCBI taxonomy): domain Eukaryota; kingdom Metazoa; phylum Chordata; order Ceratodontiformes; family Ceratodontidae; genus Neoceratodus; species Neoceratodus forsteri. The sequence continues at coordinate 120,781,822 of JADMNL010000025.1, forward strand.
GGCCAAGGGTGCAAACATGGAGAGGGGAACATCAGTACAAACCAGTAGCAAAGCCCCCCCCGGTGTGTGCCCAGCCATGCTGCAACCCCACCACCACCGCCCACACTGGATGGCCCCCACCTCCCTGTGGGGTGCAGACATGTACACCGCGATACCTGGACGGACGCTACCTGTGTATGGATGGAGCACCTACCTGGCCGTGGCACAGCGCCTCACCGGGCACGTGCCTGTAGACGCCCCAGTCTATCTGGGTCCCTCTGCCGGAGATCCCCATACCGGGGGTGACACTGCTCACCGGAACTGGCAATCCCTGTGGCCTCCTCCATGCCCTCTGCTACCTCCTCCCACTTGGTACTGCGTGGCCTATTCTGTGGGTCCTGGCCAAACAGGGCCCCAGCATGGGGCTCAGCAATGGCCATAAGACTGGCCAGCTCAACTGCACTCTACTGCTGGGCTCTCCTGCGTGACATCTCTCAGGCAGTTCAGATAACAAAATGGTGCTCTGTAGCGCACGTCCCCCACGTGCAGAGGCTGCGCAGTACAGCGCTGCCATTCCCCATCGCGCTGTCACCAAACAGCACGATAAGGTTGCACCCATGGGGACGCATGGCACCTAGGGGGCAAAGGTCGACTGCAGGGTCAAGGGTCTGTCATGCACGGACCGCCACAGCGCTATTGGGACTCCCTGCATGTAGCGCAGTAGGGTGCCTGTGTGCGACACCCTGTAGTGGCCTACCACACTGTGGCTCCATGGCACCTATGGCGCACCAGGTCATGAGCACCACACGCGAGAACAGCGCACTAGCACCACTGGCACAGTGGTGGCCATGCCTTGCACTGCCTCCCATGCACAGCACGTCATCAGCGTGGCAGGCATCCGCATCAGCACCCCAGGCATGCACCGTATGGTGCCTACTGCACACGTCACAGAGCTGCACCACTGCCTGAGCATGCCCAACAACATTGTGCAAAGTGCAACAGTGCGATATTCAGCCAGCATATGCAAATCAACTCATCAGCAATTCCATGGCGCAACCACTGCATTAGCATCCACTTAAAGTTGCATCTCGCCTCATTTGCATGCGTTACGCTATATAAATTCGCCATGGGGTTGCAGAGGACATAGTTTGGTATTGCAGTCTATTGTGGTGGGTTGCATGCTGTTTGGATGTGTGGACTGTGGTGTGTGAGGGATGCATGAGACTGCACATTCAAAGGTAACACCTGTCATTCCCACAGACTGTATCGTGACTGAACGAGAGGATGAGGAGGAACAAAGACGGGGAGACTGAGGAGGCCCAACTTCTCCCGGGCTGAATCAGATTACCTGTTCGAGGCCTATCTTGACAGGGAACCACTGCTCAGTGGACAGTGTGGAACGCCACAGGCCCATGCTGCGGCGTGGGGTGAGGTTGCACGTGCCATGAACCAGCATGGCAGCCACCAGCGGTCCATGCAGGAGTGTAAAAAAAAGGTCAGCATGGACAGGAGTAGGATAAAGGATAAGGTGGCTGCCATCAGCGCAGCACGTGCTGCCACTGGTGGTGGACAGCCAGAAGTGCCATGCCTGATGCCACAGGAGGAGCGGATGGCCGGCAGCATGCGTCGTTGTGCCATAGAGGGCATTCCTGGTGGTGGCTTCCAGATGGGTGGCAGCCCATCACCGCATGGTAGGTCCTGTGCTGTCACTGTGTGGGTGGTGGGGGGAATGCCACAGGGTAGGGTGGAGACAATAACGCTACTGTGTTCCCTTACAGCTCCTGAGCGTCTACATGGGTCAGCGGTGGTGGATGTGTCCACCGAGGGTGATGCCCTGGACACGGAGGAATGCCCATCCACTTCCACAGGTGTACAAGGGACAGGACCACTGCATACCTGCCTCTCTGTCCGGACCGAAGATAATGGTGCGGGTGCAGACAAGGCCCTGCCTGTGTCCCAGCATGAAAGCGCCCACGGACTCCAGTATGCTGGGACACGGACTGGTGCTGGATCCGGCACCGATGATGATGGATCACACGTCCTGGACAGTGATACATGTGGGACGCAGGATGGTCCCACAGCAGAAAATGGCACGGGCATAGCTGTGGGTGGTGCCGCCGTGGAGGACTGTGTGACAACACAGTCCCAACCTGTGCCTGTATGACCCAGTGGGGCAGCACTGGTGTGTGCCCAGGCTGGTGGGGCTGTTGCAGCCACTGCGGCAGCACAGGTGAGCCCTGGCAATCGGCAGCTGGAGGGGCAGTGCCAGCAGTCGGCCAGTGGCGAGGGGGGGACTGTGTCAGGGGTGGTGGCAGTGCACTGCGTGAGGACATGCCCCCGCATGGCTCTAGTGTGCAGCGCACAACGTCAAGGGGTGCTGCCCAGCAGGGCCAGGAACACCACAAGGGACAGCATGCCGAACTGGCGGATGACCTCTTTGATGAGCACAGCCACCTACTCCAGGCTTCAGTAGATCAGCAGTTGCGGCTTGTGACTGCGGTGGATGCACTCAGTGCGGTTCTGCACCAGGCAGAGGTGCGGCGCAGCAGAGACCATGGTCTGCTCCTGGCAGAGATGGCCCAGCAGCAGGAGGATGTGACTGCTGCCATTGACAGGCAGACACATGCATTCACAGCTGTCATGGCCACACTGGGCACCTAGTTAGGTGCCCATGTGCCACAGACACTGCGCAGTGTCATGTCCACCCCCCCATTCCCGGTGCCGTGTGACACCTGCTATGTCGACACCGGGTTCGGCTGTGGGCATACTGAGCACGCCTGGCATGGGCATGTTCAGTGAGCTGCAGACCCCTGCGCAAACATGATCGCGTTCCCGCAGCATCACCCCTGGGGGACCGTCGGTGCCACCCCATGAGGCCAATGGTCAGCCTGGCACAGCTGGCAGGTCTCGGCGGGGCCACCCATGCATCCATGGCGGCCATGGCACTGTGCCACGTGACTGACTTGTCTCCCACCATGGCCACTGTCTGCCGCTGCCCTGTGTGCAGTGTGGTGTGTATCATGTCACGCACGGGTGAGGTACCCGGCCCTGCACACACACGGTCCCTGTGTGCACCCTCCCGGCTGCTGGTCACTGTGGCGTGTGCATGATGATGCCTGTGTTGCACTGTCCCCCAGTGTGCAATGGTGCCCAGTGTCTGAGGCACGCACAGTGACAACCACTGGGCGTGGTCATGTGTGGATCTGTGTGGGGGTAGGTGTTGCATTTGGGGTTGGCGTGCCATCTATCCCTTGTGCACGTCTTGTGGTGAGTGTGTGTGTGTGTGTGTGTGTTTGTGTGTGTGCACATGTCGTGTTTGGCCCTGCCCATCCCTGATGGCGTGTGCGGTGCCACGCTCAGACCCATTCCCTTGCCACCATCTGCCCCTGGGGTTCGTCCATGCCTGTCTGTGGGCTGTGCCCTTGCCATTGGTGGTTGCACATGGCCCCATGACCTACCTGTGTTGGCCAAAGTGCTCTTCTGTGATGGTGACCCGGTGCAGCTGTGACATCCAGATCAGGTGGGGGTCCCTTCACCCAGGGGGTGGCTGTCCATCACTATCTGGACCGGCATCCTCATCGTCCCCACTGATGTCCCCCTCTTCGACCTCTACGGCTATCCCACAGTCGTTGGCCATGTTGTGCAGGATGCAGCAGGCCAGGAATAGCCCGCAGACCTTTGAGGGGCTGTACTGTAGGGTACTGCCAGATGTGTCCAGGCACCAAAATGCACCTTCAGCATACCAAACACCTGCTCAATGACATTCCATGTTGTGACGTGTGCCTCATTGTACCATAGCTGCGATGGGGTCATGGGGCTCCAGTATGGTGTGAGCAGCCAGGGACAGAGTGGGTAGCCACTGTCACCTGTGTTTAGAGGGTAGACATTAGTATGGTGGTCTGTGTCACTTTGCCATAGGCCGTCAAGTCCGGTACCCATGGCACCTCTGACTATGCACCCCCCCCACGTCTGCTCATGTCGTCCTGCGTGATCTGCATACTCACCCACTAGATGGCCAGTGGGGATGTCCCCACTCTCAAACCTGTGGCACAGTGCGGTCTGATGCCAGATGAAGGCATCATGTGCTCCCCCAGGGTGCATGGCACAGAGATTGGTTATGCGCCCCCTGGCATCGCACACCACCTGGCAGTTGATGCTGGCATACCTCTTCTGGTTTATGTAGGACACACCATCCGGGCCAGGTGGCGTGCGGATGACCATATGGGTGCAGTCAATGGCCCCGAGCACGCCAGGCATACGTGCTACCCTGTGGAACTCTTGTATGTGTGCTGTGCGCTCTGCCTGTGTGCTGGGGAAATGGATGTACTCCGCAGCATGTGGCAGCAGTGCGCTGATGAATTGTGTGAGTAGGCGTGACGTGGCCGACTGGGTTATGCCTGTTGTGTCCCCTGTTGGTCTCTGGAAGGTGCCCGTGGTGAGCAGGCACATGACAGCTGTCATCTTCGTCTCCACTGACAGAGCATGGCTCCGTCGTGTGGGTGCCTGCATCTCATCACTGCACAGCTCACAGAGCCGCCTCAGGATCGCCCAGTTCAGGCGGTACCAGCCCACAATCTCTGTGTCAGAGTAGTGTTCGGAGGTGGTGCGGGCGCGGTACCGCCTGTACGGGGTGTACCGCCGACGGGCCCTTCCATGGCCGCTCTCCCCTACTGCCTGTCTTCTCATATCCCTCATTATCGCCTCCATCTGGAAGATGGCACTGGCCATGTCTCTGCTGGCTGGTGTTCCCCCCCCAAGGCAGCTGTTATCCCGTTCCCCCCGCTGTCTGTTTATGATGCTCCCCCTGCACCGGGTACACCTCTGGCCTTTGGCTGTGGCTGTCCTGCCTACTGCCACTGCCTTCAGTCCACTGTGGCACTTCCCTAGCACTCCTGCACAGTGGCACAGGCTCCCCACTCCTTTCCTATTCCTGGTTAACTCCAGGTGTGCCCTGTCCTGCTTCTGCCCAGTTCTGCTCACTGCTACCCTCTGCCTTGTGTCTGTCACCTCACTCCCACCTGTGGCTTCCCTGTAGCGTTCTTGAGCCTCTCTCTTGATCCTTTTTATTTTGGATCATTTCCGCTGTCGCAACTTCCGCTATCTCCCCTATTGCTCATGGTGCATGCTGTTGAATATCACACTGTGCATGTTATTCATGGTTCCTCCCCCATGGTTGTGCATGCATTCATTACTATTGTGCTCTTGCGCATTGCAACTTGCATGGCGCAGCTGCCTCCCGCTGAATATTGCACAATGGCACATTTCCATACTTGCGCTGTCGCATCTCTGTTGTGTATGGCGCATCCCTTTTGAATATCCAGCCCTTTGTGCAAAAACAATCAATTAAAACACGTGGTGATTAGCCAGGCACATAACTTCATGAAATCAGTTAGTATTTCCTATACATACATACTTTTCTGGAAGTGATATTTAGAAAGTAATCTGATAATTTTAGCAACATTTTGTATAGGTAATCTTGTGTGGCTAGCAGTTCATTTTAGCCACCAATATCTTTGAAATGGGTCTCAGGGAATTGCTGCCACCATCAGTAGACAATGCCTGATGTATTTAGTAACTAGATGTGCAAGTGTACTGAAGCTATGGAATGAAACACAAGAATAGAAGACTGAAGTTATTTATTTCTTCTTGTTTTTTTGTGACCAGTGAAACATTTACTTTGTTTAAATTGTCATTCTAAGACCCTAGATTTACTCCAGTCAATAAGAAAAGTCTACCTTGTGCACTGTGATCTAGGCATGCTCAGGCCCCCACCTTGGTCATTGCCTGCTCCTAAGGGAACCACTGCTTCCATGACCAGTGAGTGGCGGAGGATTGTATCTGTTTCAACTGGACTGCCAAGGGGAACCACAGGGTTAAAAACCCCCAACAGGGTAAGTGACAGGCATGTGGGGGAAGGGGATGGACCTGACTTAGGTATGGGGGGGTAGATAAGATATGGGAAACAATAAATTAAAATTAACAAACACTGAACTGTGAACCACAAAATAATTGATTCCCGACTAAGAATCCCACCATGACCACTGGCTCACTGTATACATTTGAGCAAATCATTTGGTCACCCATGCCTGTATCTTCCCAGCTGTAAAGTAAGCATTAAGCCACGACGAAAGTGGCAACTAATGCTGGATTAATGCATGGTTGGGTGGGTTGTGGCTCAGGGCCGCAGGCTGAGGGCATACAACAGCCCAACCATGCATTAATCACATTAGATGCCACCTTCAGAGTGGCTTAATGTGCTTGTAACATGGGCTGCGCAACTATAGAGCTGGCATGATTCTATTTCACATCGTTTGCGCAACATAACACAGCGACTCACTACGTTTTGATGAGGTTTTTACTGGACTTTGAAAACCTGTTACAGACAAGCTTTTATATGCTGATGGGGTGGAAACATTGCCTAGTGCTATATCTGCAGAATGGTGTCTTTCACATCCTAGCCTGACTTATTTTCCATTCTACACGGGTATTCATTTCATATCACTCGTTGGAGGTCTGCGGTGGAGTCCTTTGTGCGCCGCTGTCCGGACTTCCGTTACGAATTTGCATCCTCCGTCACTCACCTCTTCACGCTCCTGTGAGATAGCTCCGATGTCCTGCACTCCATATGTTGCTCACTCTGGTGCTACTGCTTCTGCTCTCTTTGTGTTTCCCCTGCCGTGCCCTTCCTCACCTATGTTTCCGGTCACTCGCTGCCTACCGAACACGAGCGTCCCTCTCAGAGTTCTTTCTTCCCTCTCTCCGGTGCTGCTTACCTGGCTGTCTGGATGGTCCTGGTACTTCACTTTTGGGCACGGCAGCTTTGCTGGATTAATCCCCGCTTCGATTTCCCCCACGTGATCACTTTCACCCAATCGCACATCCCCATTTGCAGATTTACTTCAGTGCCATGTTACAACTCAGGTTGAAGCAGGACCCCACAGAAAATGAGGCTTTCTACCTTTGATGAGCTATTTTTGGTTAATAAATTGAAAATAAAATTGTACTAGCATTTCTCTAGTGTGGAGGTCATATAGATAAAGCCATGGCAATACCTATGTTCGAACCACGAATGAAGGGCATGACAGTAGTTATTTTTCATCTTGTATATATAATTAAAGTGAGCGAAGCACTGTAGCTGGCTTCAACATCTTTATTGCCTTTCACGGGAGTTGTAGCAAGTTGACTAAGTTTGCCTAAGTGCATACTGAGCTTAGTAGGTGTACGCTGCCACAATGTGAAGTAATGCTCGTGCAACTTGTTGGTAGCTGAAGACTACTTGGTTGAATGTTGACTGTCATTTGTAGTTACTTTGACCATTTGTACTATATTCCCTGAGGGACTATCACTCTGTTGGAGTACCAGGAAGACAAAAGAACACTCCTGAGGAGGGTTCCACCCCTAAGGAGCTGAAGGACAGAAGCTAGCTAGCTGCTGGAGGAGGGGTGGATGGTGGAAGCAAAGAATAGGAGCTTCCAAATGAGGCTGAAGGAAGCTGGTTTACATAGCCCAGGAATGGGGTGTAGCTGCTTGTTCCCACCTATCAAACCACAGGCTAAGTCTTTTAATGGGCATATGCAACTACAGTGTGGAGTAATGCTTGTGCAACTTGCTGGTAGCCAAAGGCTAGTTGTGTAGTTGTTGTTCACTGTGATTTGTAGTTTCTTTGGCTATTCACACTCTCTATTCTGAGGGACTACCACCTTGTTGGGGTACTTTATAGGCAAAGGAACTCTGCTGAGGAGGGTTCCACCACTACAGGGGCAGCAGGAATGAGATTCTTTTGGCTTATGGCACCTTAGGAAGGAGCCTAAAAGAAGTGCAAAGCAGGAGCTGCACACACAGATGAACAATATGATGACATAGACAGCTGATAGCTGGTGAGGCATGCCTTCCTGAGAAGAAAAGGAATGGCAGGATTTTAAAAGAAGGTGAGCCACCCTCTGACCGCTACTCACAGCAGAAATTCTAATACTGGGTAAAATGGTACTAGACAACTAGTAGTTCATGGCCCTTGGCATGTAGGAGAGAAAAACTCTTGGTGGAGAAAATGTCTTGGGATCCATGACCTTGGCTGCAGGCCCTCCTGGCATGGGTACTATTATTAGGCTCACTGTGCTCATTTGGAACTGCAGTTCAGGGGACACTTTTGAAAGGGGAACCTCTCACTCTGTCTCTGTAATGGAATAACATTGTTGGAGTGTAGCAAGTATGTCCTGAAGCCAAAGGAGGTACCTCCGGAAAGGAGGCTACCCCCCCAAATGTAGACTGAGGGAGAGAGCAACTAGTGTTAAAAGGGTTGTACCAAATCTCGAGACCATGAGGAGGCCTTACGCTGGCTAAAAAGTAAAGGAAGGGGATACAGAATGAAACTAGGTGAATCTTAGGCAAATGCAGGGAGAATAGCTTTCAGAGGTTCTGCTGAATTGGTCTGCACAGCTAAAGGATTAGGGCCCCATCCTGTTCATTTTCTTTTGATTCTTATGGTAACTTGGTAAGCGCACTAGGCACAGGTGCCTGTTTTCCAGGGCAACCCAGGAGCATTAGGGAGGTTACGTAAACTTGTTCAGAGTCATGCAGTATGCAAGTGAAGAGTGTGGGAATCACACTCACGTCTGCTGGATATACCAAGCTCTTTACTCTACACTCTAGGCTATACTGCCAGCCACCCTGGCAGCCGAGGTCTTTAGTACTACACTGTGAGGCACCACTGACTGTGGCTCTGCATGGCTGAAGCTTCCCCCCAAGCACTGAACTGTCTCATCACTCAGGACTTCCAGGAGAAGCCACAGGGACTAACCAGTCTGAATGAGTGGGCAGAGAAAAGGAATATGATAACGAGCCGTAGCAATGCATTCATAGACCCTGATGACATGATGCAGAAATGGCTTGACTGCATCATGATGCAGAGGGAGTGGATGATAGATTCGAATGGACTGAAGGAGACTGCGGCAGAACAACAGGTAGAATAGTAAACAAACTGAGTGACAGGGTACTGAAAATAGGAATGCATATCGAAGACCATTGTCACAGTGAACAACCAGACATAAGCAGAGTTGCAGGAGGCTTTAGTACAACCATGACTGTGATGAAAATACTGAAGCAGAATGATTGCACGATTGATGGCTGAATGGTTGAGAAAGGAATGACTGGGAAAGGCAGAGTGAGTTGGCTGGTGGTTGCCGCTGCTGACAAGTATGCAAGGCAGGCAGAAGAATGGCAGTGAAAAGGTTGCTAGTGCTGGTTATGAACAAAGGTAAAAACAGGCTAGAAAACAGAAAGGAAATACAGGAGTATGACAGAGGCAGGACACAGAATCCAGTCAGCACACCGAAAACACTGCAGGTGAGCAATGGAGTAAAATGAGGACATGAGAGGAGCAGGAATGGTTACCCTAGAGAAGACAGGAAGCACAAAGTCACAGCCAGAAAAGGCTAAATATAATAACCAGAGAGTTGCTGAAGGCACAGCCCGCACAGAAGTTAAAGGCAAAAACTAAACAGAAATCCCCAAAACAACTGAGAGGAAAGCAGCAGCCACAGGGGAGGAAGGAAAGCAGAGCCTCCAGCTGCAGCAAATAAAAGGAGCTTCTGAATGAGGCTGAAGGAAACTGGTTTATATGGACCAGGATGTGGAGGTGTCTGGTTGCTCCTGCTCATCAAACCGCAGGCCCATCCTTTTAATTAACAAAGGAATTCTTTGAACTTAACATTTCTAAAATATATTACGGTGTCACCTGGATAATACTGTGGTTTCCACCGTGTTCTCTGGAAGTGATACTCAGAAAGTAATCCGGCAATTTTAGCAATTTTTTGTAAGGTAATCTTGTGTGGGTGTTTCTTTTTAGCCAACAATATACAGCACAGTATTAGAAACAGGCCTTTGGAATTGCTCTCGCCCTCAGTAGACAATGCCTGATGTATTTTGTAACAAGATGTGCAAGTGTACAGAAGCTGCAGAGTGAAACACGAGGACAGAAGAGTGAAGTTATTTGTTTTTTGTACCCAGTGAACCATTTGCTTTGTTGATATTGTTATTTTTAAGATCTTAGATTTAGTCCAGTCAATAAAACAGGCGTTCTTCACACATTATGATCTAGCTTATGCTCGGGCCCCACCTCGGCCACTACCCGTTTCTAAGGGAATCCTCTGTCTCCATAACTAGTAGGAGGTGGGAGGGCTGAGTCTTGGTTAGCTGGACCCCCACAGGGGTGGGAGTAAACCTGTGGAATTGAAACATAGAATTTGTCAGCAGGAAATAACCACTTTGCCCCACTCAGTCTGCCCAGATGTTCCCTGCCTATTCAGTCTCTGCAAACCCTAACTGGTTTCTGGCAACCCTCCTTGCTTATTTATTAGCATTCCACTATGCATACCCCATGAATTTTGAAGTCACCCACTGTTTTTGCCCTCACTGCCGCTGGTGTCAGGTTGTTCTAGGCATCCAACCCTCTTTCAGTGAAGTAATATCTACTCACATCCTCCTAAACTCCCCCTTCTAGCTTCATTGCATGTTGTCTTGTACTGGTGCACTTCCTCATTTGAAACAGGTTCCCCTGCTATACTTGTACATCCCCCTGAGGAACTTGTAGGTCTGTATTGTGCCCCCCCTTGCCTTCCTCTCCTCCAGGGTGTACATGTTGAGATCCCTCAGACTCACCTCACAGGGTTTCTCATGCAAACCCTGCACCACTTTAGTTGCCCCCCTCTGGACTGCCTCCACCTTGTCTATGTCCTTTCTGAGATGTGGCCTCCAGAACTGGACTCAGTACTCCAGGTGGGGTCTCAATAACAACCTATACAATGGTAATACCACATCCCTCCTCCTGCTGGTGATACCTCTCCATATGCACCCTAGCATCCCAATGGCCCTGTCCAGTGCATTGTCACATTACTTTGTAACTTTGAGGTCATCAGATACTATAACCCCAAGGTCTTTTTCCTGCTTAGTGACCAACAGTACCCGTCCCCTCCCATTTTATACTCAGCTCCTGGGTTTCCATGCTCTAGGTGCTTGATTTTGCACTTTTTGGTATTGAACCCCAGTTGCTATACCGTTGACCACTACTGAAGTTTTGAAAGGTCCATACTCCTTCTCTCTGCCCCCCCTTGAGTGTCCACCATGTTGCAGATCTTGGTGTTATCTGCAAACAGTCATAGCTTCCTTTCTAGCTGTTCTACAATGTCACTTATGAAGACATTGAAGATGACTAGTCCCAATACTGGGCCCTGCAGCACCACGCTGGCCACTTTTCCCTCATTACCGTGAGTGCCATTAATGACCACCCTCTGTTGCCTATCCATTAGCCATTTTTTTACCTGGTTTACCACTTGGGATCCTACCCCTAGACTATCCAGTTTCTTTATGAGTCTGTGTGGCACAGTATTGAAAGCCTTGCTGAAGTCCAAGTAGGACATCCACTGCCCTTCCCTGATCTATATCCTTGGTCATCCAGCCAAAGAAATCAATCAGATTCATCTGGCATGACCTCCCCCATGAATCCATGCTGCCTTGGGCCTTGCAACCCTCTGGATTCAAGATATTTCACCAGCCTTTCTTTTAACAGTGTTTCCATTAGTTTCCCCATCACTGATGTGAGACTGACCGGTCTATAGTTGCCAGCCTTCTCCCTACTGCTGCTTTTATGAAGCAGGACTATATCAACTGTCCTCCAGTCCTCTGGGGCCACTCCTGTTTCCAGTGAGTTGTTGAATAAGGCTATCAGTGGTGCAGCAAGCTCCTCCATTGAAAATCCCTGATGGAGTTCCACTGGCAGGTCATCTCTAACTACTTCAGAACTCCCTATGTCACACAACATTTTGTAAACACTTATGCAAACCAATGCTGGAAAGAATGTGAGGGCAGAGGGGATCACATACATGTAGGGCTGGCACTATGCTAGGTGGGTGGAGCGGGGTCACCAGTTCTATAGCACATGTGTACCTCCACACACATGTGCCACTGCATTGCCGAGGCCCTGGGGAGTAGTGGGGACAAATCGCAGGTGGAAAATGGATGGTGGGACCAGGCTTCCATGAAGTCCTGCCCGTGGAGCCAAGACCTGCCCTACCAGAACATCATGGCAGGTGGAGGAATATGCAGGTAGGTGGCCAGTTGTTGGCACCTGGGGGCAGGGCTGATAGCCTACCTGGTCCCAGCTAAAGGTGGATAAAAATCTTTATTAAAAAAAGGACAGTGACCAAGGAGTTTAAAGACTTTGAAAACATAGGCTCTGAGGAATGACTGGTGGAATTAGGAATATTCTCCAAGGAAAAGAGACTCAGGGGGTGATATGATTAGAGTTTTCAGATTTCTGAAAGGGATAACACCATCAGACCAAATGTAAGTCTTCCAGATGCCCAAGGATAAGAGGACAGGGGGAACACTCAATGTCCTGTGACATCCCATGGCACTTCTCAAAAATAGTAGGGGGAATTTTTGTTGAAAAATATAACACTGCAACATACACATGTAACCCCCATGCCACTTTTGGTAAGTTGGACACCCCCCCATAAAACAGGAATAGTACCCACATATGGCATAACATTAACTTTTATAAGAAATTACAAGGTTGGTACCACCCTTGGCGTTAGGATGTCTACCAGGCTCATATCTTGAGGAAAGGGGTGGGGGTACAAGAACAACAAAATGAACCTTTGTAACTATAACTAGGTCCAGGTAGAGGATGTTTGGCGTATGCTAGACCTTACTGCTGAGAGGATCATGTAATTCCACACAAAAACATGGATTTGAATGTCCATAGCAGCAACTGGGATTTTGCAGTATGGCTTTATTCAACAGATGTACTAAAGCATCAGTGGACCCCCATGGGACGGTCATGGCAAACAGGTACAAATTCTAGAACTCTCCTTGCTAGGCAGTACAGTTCTTGAAAAACAAACAATTCCTTTCTCTGTCCCAATGGTGCATGCACTTGAGCTGTACCACACACCCGAAAACCATTCCCATCTTCCCAGAGTGTAATTATGTGAAACTAAGACTCACACTCAAAACAACTTCTTTTCCCAGAAACAGGTGTAGCTGGGGGATCTATCCCACACACCTGAACCTGTAGCATTGGCCCTCTGCTCAGGTAAAACTGGTGCCCTTACATGAACCAATAAGCCTTGTCTTGTAAACTTCCAGATGGCGATCCTCCCACCCTTTGCCCCAACCAACAGTCTCTGCCATTCCTTTCAGGGTTATGCCCAGAAGTTTCCATTACCCACTGAAATGCTAAAGACTTCACTACTTCACTGTACTTCACTCACTTGGGTGAACACTTTACTTCACTCACTTGGGTGAACACTTTACTTCAGTCACTTGGGTGAACTTGAGGAAAGGGGTGGAGGGACCTTTAATTTAGGGTAAAAAAACTAACATACAAAACAAAACAAAAAAAAGTGTGTGTTTGGGTTAACTGAACTGAATGGGTAACTGAAAAGTCATCTAGGTGTAAATCTCAGGTGACTGAAATGACTTAACTGTTGTGAGGTTTAAATTACTTGTAGAAAGATCTGGTAAGTAGGGGGAGTGGCTTAGCTAGAAGGAAGCTACATTTAAAGACTGCCTTAGAAAGATTCTGCTAATAGCTTGCGTGAAGACACCAAGAGAGAAAGGACTGCTGTGTGACTGAACTTCTACTGGGACTATATTGCCTCTCCTTCCTCCCGGCCCCCCCAAAGCTAGTTCTATTTTTATAGGCACAGGATTTGACTGACAACAGGAACTTCCTGTTTAGAGGCAGGAAGTGAGTGATCACAGAACCACCAAGGACCCACCATCCTAGAAGGGCAAGAGTAGCTCTCCGCCCCTCTAGCTGCTGGAGGTCTGCCTCTGAACAAGTAAGTGGTCTACTGAGAAATATAGGATATTCTTGTCTCAGAACAGGACAATCAGGAGCTTAAAGGGCACACAGGCAGAAAGTAAGGAGAGAGAAAGAAAAAAAAAACAGAGGAAAGAGTAAGGATGGCAAACAGTTAAGGGGCCAGAAATAAGACATGATTGGAATGGTGCAGTGCAGTGGCTGTGGAGCAGCAGTTTTCCGGGAGATGTTCTGGAGGATGCGGTGTTGTCCCATCTGCAGGCACCTCTCTGGGCTGAGGGAGGAGGCTGCTCATCTCCAGGCTGAGTTGGCCAGGATTTGTGGGACCTCCTCTTCCATCCAGGGACCACCAGTGCCACTGCCGTGCCTCATAGGTTGCCAAGAAAGAGGGGAGCGTTGGACCACAGTGGGCTCAGGGAGGGTGAGGGTGGTGGAACAGAGGCACATCCTCCAGTTGTACCTCCAAAATTCCTATGCCATTCTGGCAAAGTGTGGTTCCTCTATGGAGGCACCTACAGTGGAGACCAAGGAGGATGCTGGGAACCTCCACAAAGGAGACCCACAGGGAGGGTGGCAGGGGACCCTGCAGGGAAGGAAACAACTCCTGGTGGGGACTCATTGTTAGGAAGGTAGAACTGGGCAAGGAAGGGAGAGGGAGGTAAGGTGCCTGCCTGGCGCCACATGGCTTGAGGGACAGGGAGCAACTCAGGATTGCTGAGCAGCTGCACAGGGAGGGAGTTGGATGTCATTGTCCACTTAGGGACAAATGACCTGGCTAAGAAAGGGATTAGAGAAGTGCAGGAAGAGTTTGTGGAATTGGGGAGGGGCCTTAGTCAAGTAGCACGCACGGTAACCTTCTCGGAGGTGCTACCCATCTATGGCATAGGAGAGGCTAGGGTGTTCCGTACCATGGGATTCAATCAGTGGTTGAAAAACTGGTGTGGAGCTCAGGGATTTGGCTTCACTGGGGACTGGGGGTCCACCTGGAGTGATGCAAGCCTATACTGGCATGATGGGCTGCATCTGTCCGGGAGGGGAACCAGGATCCTAGGTGATAGGTTTAAATGCTTCATTGGCAAGCTTTTAAACTAGCCAAGGGGGGAGGCACTGGAAAGGAGCAGGAAAATCCTAGCCCCCCCAAACAATCACGGTAGTAAGTGTGGCAAACACCAACATGGAGGTGTCGATAGGGAGAAGGGCAGGGGTAAATGGAGAAAGTGACAAAGGCAAGAAGGACAGGGATGGGGCAAAAGGGGGTAAGGCCATCAGGAAATGGAGGGTAATGAGTACCAATGCCCATAGTCTGGGCAACAAGCCCTGAGCTGGTGGCCTTAATGGAAGAGGGATGCCTGGATATCGAAGAGTCACAGAAACATGGTACACAGAGAACCATGACTGGGATGTTAACATACCAGAGTACATAACCTACAGAAGAGACAGGCAGGGAGAAGAGGGGAGGAGTAGCTCTCATGTAAAGGAAGGGATAAAAGCAACTGAACAAAAGAATAAACAGGGAGGAGAGGAGGCACTGTGGGTCACCTTGGAGACTGGAAAGGCACCACAATCCGCACAGGGTTGTGTACAGACCCCATGTCAGGGGAAGGAATGGACAAGGATATGATGGAAGGCATTCTTAGAATGGTAGAGAAAGGGAGATACTGTTTATGGGAGACCTGAATATGCCAGATGTTAACTGGAGCACATTTGCTGCAGCCACCTCCAAGAGCAGGGCCATTCTTGATGCCCTACAGGTGGCAGGCATTAGACAGCTAGTTTTGGAACCCACTCGTGAGGGAGCAATCTTAGACCTCATACTCTCAAACGGGGGCAGTGATAGGATCTCAGATCTAGAAGTGGGTTGCCATCTGGGGACAAGTGACCAAACAGTGTGGTTCACGTTAAACTCAGCTACAGAGTCAAGCCATACAAAAGTGAGGGTACTGGGCTTTTAGGAGGGCTGACTTTGCAAGATGTGGAGAGTGCCTCAGAAAAGCACTAGCAAACAGGCTAGAAGGAGGTGTGGAGCAACAATGGGAATTATCAGAACTGCCATCACAGAGGCAACAAGCCTTTGTGTGAAGCAAATAAACAAATCAAAATGAAAGAAAATCCACTATGGTTCTCAAGAGAGGTGGCTGTGAAAGTCAGAAGAAAAAGATAGCATTCCAGAAGTATAAGGAAACACAGAAGGAGCAGGACAGAGAGCTGTACCAGTTAAGGCAGAAAGAAGCAGGGAGGGAAGTCAGAATAGCAAAGGCCCAAACTGAGGAAAAGATAGCCAACTCAGTTAAGAAGGGGGATAAAACCTTTTATAGGTACATCAGCGAGCGTAGAAAGACAAAGGGAGGGATAGTGAGGCTGAATAGAATGAACGGTGGGTGGGCAGAAGGGGACAGTGAAAAAGCAGGAATACTGAACGAATATTTCTGCTCAGTATTCACAAAAGAGGAGGGGGAAGTGCCTAATCCAATTAACAGAAGCACTCTTGATAGGGGGGTCGATCCCAGTCCTTTCACAGAAGAAAGGGTTCTGCAAGAACTCGTAAAACTGAAGGTGGACAAAGCAATGGGTCCTGATGGAATTCACCCCAGAATTCTAAAAGAATTAAGGAAGGAACTAGTGAAACCACTGGCTACTCTTTTTAATAAATCATGGGAGGATGGTGGGGTACCCGAGGACTGGAGGAAGGCGGATGTGATTCCCCTTCACAAAAGTTGGACCAAGACAGAGGCAGGAAACTACAGACCTGTCAGTCTGACCTCTGTGGTAGGGAAAGTGATGGAGTCACTTCTGAAGGAAAGAATAGTTGAGTACCTAGAGGTCAGTGGAGCACAGGATCCAAGGCAGCGGGTTCACAGCGTTCACAGCGGGAAGGTCATGTCAGATGAATCTAATAGATTTCTTTGACTGGGTGACCAAAGTAGTAGACCAGGGAGGGGCTGTGGACATGGCCTACCTAGACTTTAGCAAGGCATTTGACACAGTCCCACACAAAAGATTATTAGTCAAATTAACCAGCCTGGGAGTGGGTCCCAGGATGGTAGCCTGGGTAAAACATTGGCTGGACAACAGGACACAGAAGGTAATTGTAAATGGAGTCCACTCTGAAGAAAGGGCGTTACTAGTGGGGTACCGCAGGGTTCAGTATTGGGTCCAGTCCTTTTAATGTCTTCATCAGTGGCATTGCAGAGGGACTGGAAGGAAAAGTATGCCTTTTTGCAGATGACACAAAGATCTGCAACAGGGTTGATACACAAGGAGGCGTGGAAAGGATGAAAAGGGACTTGGCAAGGTTGGAGGAATGGTCAGACGTATGGCAGCTAGGATTCAATGCAAAAAAGTGCAAAATAATGCACCTGGGAAACAAGAACCCGGGGAAGAATACACAATGGGTGGGGAGCTAGTAACAACAACAAAACAGGAAAGGGACCTGGGGGTAATCATATCAGATGACCTTAAGGTTAGTAAGCAATGTGAGAAGGCAGTAGGGAGGGTCGGGTATATTGGGATGTATAGGGAGAGCATCAGCAGCAGAAAACAGGAAGTTGTTATCCCTCTGTACAGACAGTTGGTGAGACCCCATCTGGAGTACTGTGTCCAGTTCTGGAGACCCCATCTCCACAAGGACATAGACAGGATAGAGGCAGTCCAGTGGAGGGCAACTAAAATGGTGCAGGGTCTGCAAGAGAAGCCATATGAGGAGAGACTAAAGGAGCTTAATATGTATACCCTTGAGGAAAGAAGGGAGAGGGGGGACATGATAGAAACTTTCAAGTACCTCAAGGAATCAACAAAGTCCAAGAGGGTAGCATCTTTCAGAAAAGAGACTTGCAAGAACAAAGGGACACCATTTAAAGATAGAAGGAGTGTTCAGGGGCAATGTGAGAAGTATTATTTCACAGAGAGGGTAGTGGATGCATGGAACAGCCTTCCTGAGGAAGTTGTGGGGTCTAAAACTGTGGGAG
The DNA here is from genome assembly GCA_016271365.2 of Neoceratodus forsteri. NCBI lineage: Eukaryota > Metazoa > Chordata > Ceratodontiformes > Ceratodontidae > Neoceratodus > Neoceratodus forsteri. Next base: position 120,799,588 of record JADMNL010000025.1, read on the forward strand.
AATTCAAGAATGCATGGACAGACATAAGGCAATTCTTGTGGGGCGCAGGAAGATATAGGCTGTTGGTTAACTAGGATCTGCGGCCTATCCTGTAGGTAGGGAAATGGGCAGACTAGATGGGCCTAGCGGTCCTTATCTGCCGTCAAAGTCTATGTTTCTTTGTTTCTATGAACTCTTTACTTTACTTCATTCACTTGGGTGAACACTTTACTTCACTCACTTGGGTGAACACTTTACTTCACTCACTTGGGTGAACTCTACTTCACTCACTTGGGTGAACACTTTACTTTACTTCATTCACTTGGGTGAACTCTTTACTTCACTCACTTGGGTGAACACTTTACTTCACTCACTTGGGTGAACTCTTTACTTCACTCACTTGGGTGAACACTTTACTTCACTCACTTGGGTGAACACTTTACTTCACTCACTTGGGTGAACACTTTACTTTACTTCAGTCACTTGGGTGAACTCTTTACTTCACTCACTTGGGTGAACTCTTTACTTCAGTCACTTGGGTGAACATTTTACTTCAGTCACTTGGGTGAACACTTTACTTTACTTCAGTCACTTGGGTGAACTCTTTACTTCACTCACTTGGGTGAACACGTTATTTCAGTCACTTGGGTGAACATTTTACTTCAGTCACTTGGGTGAACTCTTTACTTCACTCACTTGGGTGAACACTTTACTTCACTCACTTGGGTGAACATTTTACTTCAGTTACTTGGGTGAACACTTTACTTCACTCACTTGGGTGAACTCTTTACTTCACTCACTTGGGTGAACACTTTACTTCACTCACTTGGGTGAACACTTTACTTCACTCACTTGGGTGAACTCTTTACTTCACTCACTTGGGTGAACACTTTACTTCACTCACTTGGGTGAACACTTTACTTTACTTCACTCACTTGGGTGAACTCTTTACTTCACTCACTTGGGTGAACAGGTTACTTTACTTCACATACTTGGGTAAACAAGGGACATGGATGGGTGTGATCTAGCTTTATCTATGGGCACACACATCCCCAGAATGAACCCCTAAATGAAGAACTTGTCTCCCAAAACAGTACTCACAGAACAGTTCCTCCTTCTTCTAGGCATGAAACAACTAGGAAGCACCTTTCCCTTGGTAGCTTGTCAGAACAGTCTCTCTCACAGTCCTTTTCAAAGGTAGCTAAAACACACAAGGACTGTCAGAGGATTGTTCCTTGGATCCACTGAAATAGCAGTCCCTTCCACTTCTCCTGGAGTGAAAATCAGGAATCCCGCTGAAGAAAGGTCTCCACCACTTCACTGGGAGCTGGTGACTGCAATCTCAACTAGGGTGAGAAATTCAGGGCCCTAGACTCAAAGCCCACTGGCAGACCTCCTGCCACTCACTCCCACACTGATACAACTGAGCCTAACCCAACATTCTAAGGCTCCCCAGAACAGCTGTAACAGAAAGGGTTATGTTGCTGCAAGAGTTCCGAATGACATAATCATCCTTCACTCAGGCTAGCTGAGTGAACAATGATGTCATTGTGTAAGCAGCCATTAAGTGAGCTGCCTACTAGCTGCCTAACACTAACACTGATAGGATTCTAGTAACCCCAGGGGACTTGGTGGTTACACACGAAACATGTATCAAATAATAATAATAATGTTGCAGTGAATACACTACCCTCACAGCACCCAAAACAAAAACACAAGCTTCACTGAGCTACATGCAAATAAAAACAAGGAAGAACAAAGTTATTTACATATATTATTCTGTTTCTCAGCACTGTACCAACCTCAACATGCACTGTGCATTTTACTTTCACCCTTGGTTGTCCACCTTTTGCAGTGTTGTACAAATGCTGTTTTATACAATGCTTTTTCTTAGTTACAGTTGCCTCTATATCTTTGATTGTATCCCTATTGTGTATTTTTTTGTATTTTTTAACGTAAGCTGCATCTGTCTTATAAGTTGTTTACCCCTACATTTCCCTTCCCTGGGTCACAGCTAGAAATGAGCATTGGCTCAGCATGCCTTCCAGGGTTGGCAAATTTTAAATAAATACATTTTATTTATTTTTTATTCCATGAAACGATTTAAAGACTTAACTATGAGCAATGTTTCCAAAGTGTTTTTCATTGTCCGGCACAAACATTTCTGACTCTCCTTTCCATAAATGGAGTGTATATCTTTTGGGCTTGTTTCCAACAGGTCACCCTGTGGAAGATAATGTTGCTGTATCACCAGTGATGCGTAGTGGAATTTCCGTGGTGTACCAGATGAAATTATACTGAGCACTATAGATGTAAGCTGAAACATAAATGGAGCCAGTCCCTACAGTGGAGCTAGCTATAGTGCAACACAGTAACTTGCAGCAAATGATGTCATAAAAGACTACGTGATAAAAGGGCTTAATTGCAACTGAATTACACTGTTGCCTGCAGTATACTGCAGCATTTTGTAATATACTGCAGCACTACTACATTATATCCTCCATTTCCAGTCTATATGTTGCCACAATAACCAGTCTGGCCTCTCTGTAATATCGGTCCAATCACCGATTGATTGATGTTCCCATATCCTGTAACCATAAGTGAGCTTTGTATATTGTATTTACTGCTGTATCTATCATGTTCTTCACAAACGTGTATGTTAATTCCATGTAATCCCACATCCTGTAACGAGAATGTCTGTACTCTACCTCTTTGTGATGAGGTACCTTTGAAAATGAGCCCCTGGATCAAAGTTTGTAAACTGATATGCTAATAAACAAATAAATAAATAAATATCCTGGCTGGCGCAGCTGTACTTTGGTCCCCATCAGTGTAGCACTAGTATGGCCTATACAGTGGTCTCTACTTATAGGTCCACTTTGTTAGTCAATGAGCCCCCCCCCACAGCTCTTTCCACCGCTCTGTTATTTTCACCATGCCGATGTGATTATCCAACCCTCTCTTGAAAACAATAACCAGCTCAACACTGACCCCCCAAGTAGATGATTGCACCTATTAATGCCCCTCTCTGTAAAGAAGTATTTCCTCACATCTCTCCTGAATGCCCCCTCCCACCAGCTTATAATTATGTCCCCTTGTCACAAACCCCCCACATTACCTGAACAGTTACCAGCAGTCAACCTGTTTATTCTCTTCAGATATTTGAAGATTATTAATGCTGAAAGGTCAGGCACTCATCACCACATTGAAGAAATGACACCAAGAAGTTGGACAATTACATTGTCTTTAATTGACAGTAAAAACACATCACAGCAGATAAGACAAGCCTGCTTGATGCACTTCAGATCATAGATCCACTATCAAACGCTGGCTAGCAATACACATTGTCCAGTTTAAATGGTAAAAGTGATGTCATAATGACGTATTGCTCTACCTTTTAAAATAATTGGTTGACCCATTTAAAAAACAAGTGGAGCTCAAGAGACAATACTAACTTAATTTCAATTTAAAACACTGATTAAAACTAGGGGTCATACATATTAGAAGTGGAGAACTTACAAATGCAACTTGTATAATACATGATAGCATAAATGCAAACATTGGGGCCAATGCACTATTGGGAGGGAAATACGTGCCAGAGGCATGTATCCTACCTGCATACCTCTGCACCTGCGGACAGGTGTGCACTGGTTGTATGCATCAATGGCCACCACCTGTCTGTGGCCCCACCCCTCCAGTGCGCAGGACTTCACAGGTGGCTGGGGGCAGGGTCTCTGATCCAGTCAGACATCCAATGAGATGCCCCGCCTGGGTCTCGGAGTGGATCACCAGCACATCGTGGCACAGGTCCAGGTGTGTGAATAGCATCTGCATGCACCTAGACCCGCACAGCCATGCCCTGTTGGCCTGTTGTACACTCAGCACAGGACCTGTCACAATGGGCATGACTGCCCAGTGCACAGAGGACCTCCAACAGCAACACACGCACCCTAGTTCCGAATGCCTGCCTCCCACCCCACTTGTATGCCCCAATGCTGCTGATACCTGGTATGCACCCCCTCACACACACAGAGCACAGCAGGCCCCATAGTGGACAGCCCCCACTACGTGTTCCCCCGGCCCAGACATAGCCGAGCACCACCACGAAGATCGCGTTAATTACAGCCCCCGCCCCATTGGTGTTCAGTGGTGCCCCCCCACCAGCAGAAGCAGTCTCCAGTCCCCATACCACAAGTGTGATCACCCAGATAACCAGCGGCACAGCCATCCTCACACCTCCTCAGCCACCGGATATCTAAATGCTGCTTGGGGGCAGCGCGATCCAAGCAGCATTTGGATGGCCAGCGACTGAGGAGGCGTGAAGAGGGCTGTGCCACTGGTCATCCAGGAGATCACACATGTGGTACAGAGACTGGGGAGTGCTTTTGCTGGTGGTGGGGGGTGCCACTGAACACCAGTGGGGGTGGGGTACTGGGTCGGGCACTGGTTTAAGGATGATGGGGTCATCTGTGTGTGCAGGGGGTATTGTCCACTGCAGGGCTGAGGCACCTGAGGTGGGGGATCTTGTGCATTACCAGGGGATGGGGCACGGTAGGGTGGGGCCATGGTGGTACATTACTGGGGTGGTGCCCAGCTGTGTCCAGGGTGGGGTACAGTCACACTACTGGGGATGGGGCGGCACCTCGTGGTGGTGGTGGTGGTGGTGGTGGGGTGGGTGGCTTGGGTGGCTTGCCAACACACCATGTCGGCCCATGATGCAGTTGGATGGGTGCTCACCCGTTCAGCTGCCCCAGCCCCCCTCATGCTGCCTACTTGCCTGGGGCAGAATGGGGGGCTGTACCAAGGTCCTACCGCTACAGCCAGGTGATGTCTATTGGGGTGCGTAGTGGTTTACGGCACTGTCCCCCCGACATATCTTCCACACCACTATGCCCCCCTCCGCGGGTTACACTATGCACCTTTGCGCATGGCGTATATTGCTGACACACCCCCACCTGCCCCTGGCACATTGTGGTCTGCTTGGCTGGGGGATTGGATGCTTAGGGGCTGTGCGCTTCATTTGGTGCATCCCATGCATGGGGCACAATGGGTGTGGAGTGGCTACGCACCGCAGATATGCAGCGTGCAGCCACTCTGCACCATCGTGCATAGGCCCCAAGACGCATAAACACAAATTAAATACAGAGTTCTATAAAAGAAAGAAAGAAGAAGGTAAGGAATGGGGGGGGGTTAAGTGACAGTGGGGGAGTGAGAGGGAGTGGAAAACAATATAAAAATAGGTAGAAATTGTGGGACAGGAAGAGGTTCTTAGAAAGGAAGAAGTCAAGAAGAACTCAAATGGCATATACAACAATACAGCGTGAGTGCATTAAATGAGAAGCATTGAAAACATACAACATGGAATGCTGAGTGCTTAGAAAAACATGAATTTGGTGCTGCATGTTAAATTCACATCTAAACATACAGATGCGCAGGTCCATCTAATTACAGATAAAAATTTCTGTCCATGTGTAAAAGCTCTTCAAATATCCATATATTTCATAGCTTTTCAAACTTCCCATAGATAAGGAAGAAAACACACGCACTTACATTCAAATCACTATTCAGTTAACATACAGATCACGGGAATAAATAGCCTGCTTAACATATAGAATATATCATAGCTTTCTGCGTGTTCCATAGGTAAGCAACCCTTGTTATTCACAAGCATAATGACAATTACTGTCAAGGCCAATATCAACAATAAAACAACCTGCTACCACATCCTATCTTTTTCAAGTTCAAGTTTATTGCAGGAAAGCTCCATTGAGCAAGCTCATTCACAAGGAGGTCCTGGGTGCATGGTTACAACAAATATACAATGCAGGCAATAACATAACAATACATAATTGGCGGACCAGGTCCTACAAGATACATGGGTAAACAGTCCTGGGTGAAAAACAAAAACCAAAAAAATATTTAGTACAAGTTGTTTAAGGAAGACGGTGTAGTGAGAACAAACTGAGGAAGTAAGGAGAAAGCTAGTGAGGGAGTTTAGAAACAGTTACAGGTGTCCTTTATTTTTGAAGCCACCAGTTTTTTGAAGGCACCCCCTAGCGTCATTTATATTTGATGCAGGCATCTTGTGTCAGTCTAAGGGCTTTGTGAATCGGGCCCCGAGGCTGTTAGTTATTTGCCTCACAAAAGTATAGTGAGAAGGAAAATCCTCTGACTCACGAGAAGAGGAATCTAATTCATGCTCTGAGGAATTTTCGGGGTCCATGGAGCACCTATAGTCTCACTCCTCTTCATAGATAAATTCAACTCCCTGGTCATTGGGGGTCGGGATAGGAACAGGAACTGGATGGGGTATCTTCATGAGGGAACCCATGGCTTTAAAAGCTTTGAAAATTTGCCATAATTTAGAAATGTCCTCCACAGAGGGCATTTTTCATGTTGCCTACTGCAGACTCCTTTGCTTCTTTTGCTGGTGGGGAAACAACATGATTCTCTTTTTGTTTTTTGCAGGTCCCAAATCTGGAACCTGCTCCAGGGGTCTCTTATTTTTAGAAGCATCTGAATTTTTGCCAGAATTTTTATTTTCATTAAAACCTATGGAGGGTCTCCCCTTATGTTTGTTTGTTATGTAAGGAATAAACCTCCTCATTCAGCTTAGGTGACACAGAGGCAGAGTGCAAAGCCATAATATACTGAAAAATCTAAACTTTGCCCAAAAACATGCCCGGGCAAAACTTGTAAAAGGACACAGTCAGGCAATAAGCACAACTTCTGGCTATCTGCCCTCACCAGGTGTAAAGAGGCAACAACTATGCATAGATATAAATATATATTATTTTTCAGTAATCAAAAGCAATGTGGTCTGTCTGCCGAAAAACACAGATAGACTCCAGAACAAATGGGACCACAGAAATGACAAAGTAAAAAAAAGAAAAAAATGTCATTCTGTTTTTTTTTTCTTTCAGAAAAGCCTGCCAAAGCGACGATGACACAGCCTCTCAGATCGCTGAAGAAAATTGAGAGTGTAGTATCTCCATTTCCTGAGAAGCTGAAAAAGGACCAGAGATACTGAAAACCAAGTCTAAATAAGTTAAAAAATAAGGGAAATGATGCGTGAACTTCCCGATGAAGGAAACAACTAAGGAGAGCTCTCAGGGCAATGCAGCTTGCTCAGGTAGAGAAACAGATCTGCCATCGAGCTGCACAGCACAGGGCCTCCATGAGCCTGAAGCCTCTCCACATGGCTAATTTAAATATTTAAATTTGTCCTCCAGGCGCTCTGGGGCAGCTCAAGCCATCAGGCTGACTGCAACAGTCTAAGCATAATGAGAGATTCCCAGTGCTTGAAAAATACAATGTGTCTGCTGGTCATTCAAAACTGTGCTAATATATAGATATAGGCCGGGATATTCAAAGGGGTTGCACATGGCACAACAGTGCTGCACCATGCGCAACCTACTGATGCGCCCTGGGGCGATATTCAAAAGGGGAAAGTGCGCCGCGCAAATCCTGATGCGTAGGGGTGCACCAGTAATGTATGCGGTGCAAGTGTGGGGGCGTGCCCATGCATATGTGGCACATCCTGGATATTCAGCCCGATGTGCGGGCGATATGCAGGCACAAGTCCTCAATGGCGCCGGCATAGGGGGCGCAACATGTGCCCCAAAAAGAGGAATAAGTCGGGGCACTTTCAGGCCGGCCGCCGATTGCTGGGTGCAACATGGCAGCCGCCTGCTGTTGGTGGCCACCCGACCTCTTGAGCCACAGGTCGGGCGTCGCCCCCCCCACATGCCTGATCGCGGGCTTTATAATATAATTCCATGCCCTGGTGGTCCAGTGGACCGAATCCAGCCTGATCGCGGGCTGTGCAATAAAAGATGAATCCCTTGTGGTCCAGTGGACCCGCTCCCAAGCCCGATCAGGGCTGTGTAATAAAACATTAATCCCTGGAGGTCCAGTGGACCCGCTCCCAAGCCCAATCATGGGCTTTGTAATAAAAGATCAATCCCTGGTGGTCCAGTGGATCCGCTCCCAAGCCCGATCGCGGGCTTTGTAAAGGACAAACCCTGGTGGTCCAGCGGTACCCCTCTCCACCCGCCCACTCAGACCCACCATTCCGCCCCCTCTGTCAGCGCGGGTGGTAGCTCTCTCCTGCAAGCCACCCAGCAGCCCGCTGACTGGATAGCGTGATAGTACGGCTGTGCGCTTCATTGGTCCACAGCATGAATATCGGCCGCAGACCATTACAATTAGTCCCGATATGTGAATGGATCCATTCACATATCAGGACTGTGTGGTACAGTATGGTCTGCACGCCCATTGGCTCCACTGCTGGACCAGTGGGTGTACAGCCGATTGTGGGGTGTCAGTCGGCGGGCGGCTTGCAGGTGGGGAGGTGTTGCCCGCCGCTGACTGGGGGGGAGCGGGGTGGTGGGTCTGAGTGAGCGGGTGGGGAGGGGGGTACTACTGGACCACCAGGGTTTGTCCTTTACAAAGCCCACAATCAGGCTTGGGAGTGGGTCCACTGGACCACCAGGGAGTAATCTTTTATTACAAAGCCCACGATCGGGCTGGATTCTGTACACTGGACCACCAGGGATACCTTTAAATTTACATAGCCCACAATCGGGCATGGGGGCAGTCCACTGGACCACCAGGGAATGTATTCCTGCCATTACGCCCGTGATCCAGCGAGGGGGTAGGGTCCACTGGACCATCAGGGTTAGATCTATGTTTAGTAAGCCCGCGATCAGGCTGGGGAGCAGGTCCACTGGACCACCAGGGCTGTTACAATTATACAAAGCCCATGATTGGGCGTTGGGGCGCTTTGGCGCTGAGGGGCAGGGGGCGTCGGTCTCCGACGGCTGCAGCCTGGCAGGGCGCCAGGCGCAAGTCACCGGGGATCAGCGCACCTGCATGCAAATGGGGCCATAATGACATGCAAATGGCCCCATTTGTGCCTTGCATGCATAATGGCCCTATTTGCATACCCACCGCTAAATATCGTGGTTCCTGCACCTAGCTCATCCACACATGCGCTAGCGCATCCCCCTGCTCCTTGGTTGCCACTTGTGCTGGCGCAGTGCCACTGTGCCATTCGAAATGGGCGGCCACCCATGCCATATTCAATAGTGCTGAGACATGGCGCAGCACAGTTGAATATCGCCCAGATCACGCCCTGGCACATCCCAGTTGTGCTGCGCCCAGGCTTGCGCCCCAGCCTAATGCATTCTGAATATCCTGGCTGCATAGTATAGCCTAGAGGTTAGAGTAATGAGCTGTGAATGAGCTTGGTATATCCAGCAGACCTGGGTTTCATTCTCACAACTTGCACTTGTATACTGTGTGATTCTGAGCAAATCACTTAACCTCGCCAAAGCTGCCAGGTCACCCCTGAAAACAGGCACTTGTGCCAAGTGGGCCTTACCCAGTTACCAACGACTAAAATAAATAAATAAATAAATAATAAACAATATCACCATGGTGTACAAAAGCAAAGTGCTTTCACCCCCCACCCACCTAAGTTCTACTCACTTAGTAGTTTCTATGGCTTAATACTTACATTTGGGACGTTAAAGAGAAATAATTTATTTGCAGTTTAATTTATGGGTACCCTAATTGTTCTATTAGTTAAAATTTCTCACTGTGTAGAGTGTGTTTATGCCTTCAACTAAGACACACTTAATAGTCCCCATTATTTAATGCCTACTTTCAATGGGCTGAAAAGAGATATTGCTTTTACTTTTGTAGTTTTCATTTGTATTAAATGTTCCATTTGTTAAAAATCAAAATGTTTTGTTTAAGGGAAACAGTTTTACTCACTTCAGCAAGTCTAGTGTATTCATCATGGCTGTTAGTAGAGCACTGAGCCTCCAGTCTGCAGGGTTATTACAGCAGTGCTGGTAAGGGCAGAATTATGCAAAGCAGGGAATGGACTGTCGTATGACATCACAACACCCATCCACATCACTGCCTGCTTAACATGCCATTGCTAAACAATGGTGTGTGACACCCTCCATTATTTACTGCTCAGGGTGTTCGTATTCACGGCTACATGACAATTCGCATCAGTTAATCTGACCCATGATATATTGCTCTGTGTTGTAAAATCCAGCATACACCACGCCCCTGGACAAAATGTCCTCTGGCAATTTGTCCCCAGCATAAATATAATAGAAAAAACTCTAGGTGGGGGGGGAGTGTGAATCAGGAATAAGTTGCTCAGGGATGGGATTGATGCTAGAGTTCATAGTCCGGAGTGAGTTATCATGATGCAAAATGCCAATCATGAATGGACGTATTCCCTGCATTCGCAACTTGCCGAGAATATTCCTTTCTGCTCTCATTCTAGCATTGTTTTAAAAACATCTATGTTCGTTTAATTCAAAACGGGTGCCTTCAAACCCAACAGTTGACACCCTCAAGGCTGTCTTGCAGGGCTAGTGACTTGCCAGCCAGAGACAGGATGGACCTTCCAAAGCTCCACATCTCACAGTTTGGAAGTGGTTTTGCCTGTTAAAACCTTTTGTCACGAGAGCAGGCTGTCACACAGGTTTACATGTTGGCCTGGATATTCAGACTGCACCAGGCAGTGGTGCAAGCCTGGGTGCAGCACAACTGTGATGCACTGGGGTCAGGTCCAGGTGATATTCAATGGGGATACGCCATGGCGCAGCACCGTTGAATATGGCAGGGTCAGTGCACATACTGCACATGGTGCAGTGGCACTGCGCCAGTGCAAGCCACAGATAGGGAGCACGGGGATGCACCAGTGCAAGTGCAGTTGCACTAGGTGCATCACCCTCAATATTCAGCAGGGGCATGCAGACGAGGCCATAATATATGCAAGGTGCAAATTGGGCCATTTGCATGTCATTATGGCCCCATTTGCATGCCTTGCGCTGGGCAGCCCGGTGACTTGCACCTGCCACCCTGCACAGCATGATGTGTGCTGTGGGGATCCCGGGGCATCCCCCGCCCCGTAGCCACAATCACATGGTATATGTTTAAATGGAAATCCCTGGTGGTCTAGTGGCCCTCCCAGTCCCTGATTCCACGATATATATTATACATGACCATCCCTGGTTGTCTAGTGGTCCCCCCTCCCACCTGAGTCCCCGATTTCCTGATATATGTTACTATGACAATCCCTGGTGGTCTAGTGGAACCCCCCTGCCCATTGCCGTGATCACAGTAAATGTAAATTACAACATTCCCTTGTAGTCTAGTGGACCCGAGTCCCGATCGCGGTAAATAGCCCTACATTACTTCCCTGGTGATCCAGTGGCACCCCGCACCCCTCCCATCTACACAGGACCCCTTTCCCTCCCCGATCCACCCCTGTCATTGGCGGGTGGCTACATCCTGCCCGCATACTGCCCGGCCGCCTGCTGAATGACAAGTACAGTATGGGCTGTAAGCCCATTGGTCCCCAATGTGGACCAGTGGGTTGCAGGGCATACTGTACTAGACAGTCCCAAATATGTGAATGAATCATTCATATATTTGGGACTGTCTAGTACAGTATGCCCTGCAAACCCATTGGTCCACACAGGGGACCAATGTGCTTACAGCCCTTACTGTACTCTGTCATTCAGCGGGTGGCCGGGCGGTATGTGGGTGGATGCAGCCACCCGCCACTGATGGGGAGCGGGTGGGCAAGGGGTCCTGTGTGGGTGGGAGGGGTGCGTGCCACTGATCACCAGGAAGTACGGGTGGGCTATTTACCGCATCGGGGACTCGGGGTCCACTAGACTACCAGGAAATGTTGTAATTTACATTTACTGTGATTGCAGCAATGGGCGGGAGTTCCACTAGACCACCAAGGACGGTCATAGTACCAATATATCGGGAACTGGGGACTCGGGTGGAGGGAGGAAGGACCACTAGACCATCAGGGATGGACATGTATAATATTTATCGGGAATCAGGGACTGGGGGCACTAGACTACCAGGGATTTCTTTTATATATATACCGCACGATCGCAGCTATGGGTGGGTGGGGGATTCCGGGTTCAGTGTGTGCTTCTGGACAGTGTTCTGGGTGGGCAGGTGGCCACCCAAGGCTGGGCTGCTGTGTTGTGCCCTGCAATACTGCAGCCCACCTTTGGGAGGCTGGGAGTTGTTCCTACTCTGCAAGGGCTCAACTCTGAGTCCCCCTTTGTGGCGCAGTGCAGGGTTGCGCCACATATGCATGGGCACACGCCCTGTATCTGTGCTGCATACCATTACATTGCACCAGTGCACATCAGGAGTTGCGCTGTGCCAGGCGGCCTTTTCAATATCCCGAAGGGACGCAATGCCGGGTTGCGCCAGCACAACTCTGTTGCGCCAGCTGCAACCCCCTTGAATATCTAGGCGTTATGTTCAAAAGAGGCATGTATGTTATGTTTAAAAGGGGCATGTCTAACAAATTTTCTTTATGATGATGGGTCAAAATGGGGGGATGGGGGATTTTATGGGAAAGTTCAAATGACAGTTCTCTATATGAAACTGTTTACCGACACGAATGCCACTCCTCCTCTTTGAGGCCCACATCCTTGTTTAAAGCTTCCCACGTACATATCCAGAACATTCCCCCTTTATTTAAGATTCTTTCCCAGTCTCCTCCCCTTCCCTCCTTGGTTCATTGACTGCCTCTATGCCCCAGAATTTTAATGATGCGGCTTTGTATCCATGCAAAATAACGTGTTGCTACATGGGCACTGTGTTGTTAAGCACTCAAAACTGTCTGTATCTCATATGTTTTAAACATGCATGCTGTAATTCCTGGTTTATTCTGCAAGGATATCTGTTGTATAACTTCAATAGCTGTTTGTATTCCTCCGATGTCTTGCTTGTTGATTGTATTGTATCTTGTACCCTCCCAGGTCGTGCTTGAAAATAGGCAGGTTCTTGCCTAAGGCACCCAACCGGTCAACAAAAACCAATAATTAATCAATAAATTTTCATCCCTGTTTCTGATGCTGCTCTTGTGTTCCCCTATTTGTTTTTTAATGGTCTTGTGGTTTTACCCAGGTAGATTTTTTTTCTGCAGTGGCATTTTAGTAAGTATAGTAGTTACTGTACACGGTCTCTATTACACGTAATATGCTCCCTGATATAGAATTTTTCATTTGTTGTAAGGTGTTCTATGAATGTCTTCTTCTCTGTTTTGTTGTCTTTGACAGGGGTACATGCCTGATTTAAGTGATTCTAGCAGAAATTGTTCACCAGGTTCCTTACCATGAAAATGTCCACGTGTACAAGCCTATCTTCAAGAGTCTTTCTCTTTTTGGATGCTAGTATTAATGTTAAATTCTGAAATTTCTATGCCTTCTAAAATTGTCCAGTTCCTGTCTACTAGATATTTAATTTCTTCGCTTCTTTCTGAGAATTCTAAGGCAAGTACCAGTCTATTAGATATGCTTCTGGCTGCTTTATTTCTATCTTTAAAGGAGTTCTGCAGACCGAGATGAAGCCCTGACCACTGTACAGATCGGAGCTTCACCTCTAGAATTTGATTTCCTTAATACTCATAAAATTGCCTGAACCTCCCATGGACCTAGCATGTATGGTGCTCCTCAACCCCCTGAGAACATGCTGGTAACAATGGCCCCTATGCACAAAATGGGGCATAGGTACACACGAAATGCACATACCCCACCCGCAACCCTGCACCCCACAGACAGGTGTGCCCATACCGGCATTCACCAATGCTGGCCACCCATCCATGGCTCCTCACCCCGGCGCGCAGGACTCCATAGGGCAGCCGGGGGAGAAGTCATCATCCTGCGCGGGCATCCAATGGGATGCCCCCCTGGAACCCACAGTGGATCCCACACATGAGGTGGTGTGGGTCCAGGGCTGTGCATTCATCCCTATTTCTCTGTTTGGCTCTTGTGACCACTCTTCTTATTATGGTGTCTTTGACCCTTATTTTCAAGCTCAATTCCATGCGCATTCTCCTCATCGCAATTTCTAATGACCCTCATTATCTGTGAGAATAGCATACTGTTTCTTGGCTGGGGTGAAGAGCTGGTAGCATGCAGCAAGGTATTCTGATCCATTTGTTTCCCATAGAGCCCTGCTTCTATTATGCATCCTTTTTATATAGCATCAGGCCTAGGAATGGCATTTGAGTATGACTGAATTCTAAGATGAATTTTCAGGTGTTTATTTACAGAATTCAGATAGCCATGAAACTGGATTAGGATGTCTTCTCTGCCTTCCCACAAAATAAGTAAATCATCAATTTATCTATTTATTTATTTGTTTGGTTTTGTTAACCAGGTAAGTACACTAGACATGCTATATCCCTATTTTCAGGTACAGCCTACTTGGATTACTACTTGGATAATAGGACAAAAGGGGGCAGCTTGGCCCATCTGGATTGTACCCCCCCCCCCAAGTGCGGGTCGTACTTAAACCATTCTAGAATTTGTGAAAACAACTCTATCCAGTGTATTTTTAAATTCCATGAAACTGGTTGCCTCAACTACTTCCTTCGGCAGACTATTCCATGCCTTAGTAGCCCTTACAGTAAAATAATTATCTCTTTCTGATGTTACAGAACTTGGGACAACTAATTTCCTATGTGACCTTAAGCAGTCTCTTGTGTTACTGAATACAAGGTTACATTGACTACTTAAATCTTGGGACTGTAGTAGTTCATATAAAAGCAAAATGTCACCTCTTTGGCACCTTTGTTGCAATGAAAACAAACCTGTTTCATTCAGTCTATCATTGTAAGGCATCCTTTTATGCGAGGAATTAAAACATGAAAAAACGTTCAGAAAAATACAATGAGATCAATAATAAACAAGTAGTAAAAGAAATATTCTGTACAAGATGTTGTGTACAAAGCAATTGAAATTGCATAGGTATAAACATACATAGTAAAAGCAGAAAACATGAACAAGGGTATGAAGTACAATGTTTTGTGTAAACAGGCAAATTACAAGCATTATAATTGAGGTTTTCATAATAAACGGTAATACTACATCATACATATACTAGAGGAGGAAAATTCAAGTACGTGCTAAAGGCATGGGAAGGTAGTAGTGAAGAGTGAATAGAAACAAAGATTAAGGCTAAGCAGAGGGGGGAGAAGACAGACATAAGTGCACCAAAACTGAGAGAAAGGACAGTAAGGGTTAGGGGGAGAACTAGAAAGGGTGAGGAAACAAAAAATAAGTGCAGAAAGATATTCATGGTGCAGAAACCTGTGAAGCCTGGGTGTAGCAGGAAGCTTATGTTGGAAGAGAGCAGTTACAAGGATGAAAGAGCAGAAGATAGCAGCAAAACTCCTTTTTGAAGTGACTATGAGAAGATGAGAGTCTGATAGAGACTGAGGAGTTCCATAGTGTTAGGGTAGAGAGTGAAAAGGCTTGGGAGCCCATAGTCATATGGTGCCTAGGGACAGAGAGTAGGGACCGTTCCCCAGAGCCAAAGGGCTAGGGAAGGAAAGGAGGAGATAATAGGCAAGGGAGGATGGTACTGTGGTGTGAACTGTTTTATTCATTGTAGTACCAAGGGCATGAGAGCTGTAGGCATCAGGGGATAGCCAGTTTAAGTCTCTGTAAAGCCAACATCGATGGGTAAGATGGTGAGCACAAAGCAACTGATGTTGTTGCCAGTGTCCCATCTGTAAAGATGAGTTTTAGCTGTGCAGGCATAAAGAGTAGCACAGTAGGTAAGGGTAGGAAGAAGCACTCCCTGAGCAACAGATGTTCTAGCAGAAGGTGTATGGGCTTGGCTAGATTTTAAGGCAAGGCCTAGTTTATTAGTTTACTGTCCAACACACACTTGTAATGTGTTGGACAAAGTCGAGTGGGGGATCTAAGGGGACACCAAGATATTTAAAGTTGGGAACATTGTCAGTAACTGTGCCATCAAGGCTGGAGATGGATAATTGCCCCATGCACATTTTTAGCCTAAGGGCAGAGCCAAATAGCATAGAATAGGCTTTGCTGACATTGAATAGTAGTTTATTATGTGACAGCCAGGAGTGAATTTCATGGAAGTCAGTATTAAGGGTGGCGTTGATGTAAGCAAGGTTGTCAGAGCTGGAAGATAGAACTAAGCCACTGGCATAGAGTAGTGAGGAAGAGGAAGAGGCATTTAGAGACAGGTCATAGATAAAGATAGTAAAGAGGAGAGGACCAGGTATAGATCCTTGGAGCACACCCACTTTAGTAGTGGAGAGAGTAGATACATCTGAGTTAATTTGACAAACTGTTGCCTGTTTGTAAGGTAGTTCTGATACCAGCTAACTGCAGCAGAGGAAAAACTGAGGGAGAGCATCTTTCTTAAGAGAAGAGAATGATCAACAAGATCAAAGACCTTTGTAACATCAATAAAAACAGCGCCTGTAAATTGACCAATTTATCTTCCAACAAGTAGTGCTTTGGGATGTGGCTGCAATTATTAAGCAACAAAAGGCACATGGTTATTGTAATTTTTCAGTGGAGGAGAGAGCGGCTTTATTGGAGCGTAAGGAAATAGAGGACATTTTGATAAAACCTTCAAACAATGGAGGGAACGTGGTAATACTGGATAAAGAATACTACCACCAGAAAGCTTTGCAACAATTGAGTGATGCTTCCAATTATAAACTACTGACACATAATCCAACCATATTTTAAAAAAAGAAATATTTGGAGTTGTTGGAATCATCATTAGAGGAAGGTTGGATAGATATTGATGAATTGAATGGATTAAGATGTGATCACCATGTGATACTGGTATTTTATCATATACCTAAAATCCATAAACAACCTGTTTGTCCCCCTGAATGTCTGATTGTTTTGGGTAATGGGACAATGATGGAGCAATTGCCAAGCTTTCCAAATGGATTTCTTCAACAAGAAGCGAAAAGTCTTCCATCATACATTAAGGACACTACTTCAGCATTACAGGTTTTGAGGATTTTATGTGGAAAGAAAATTATGTTTGGTTACGCATTGACATTGCCTCCCTTTATACAGTTACCCAGCATGATTGTGGTGTTCAAGCAGTTGAATACATGCTGGAAAATTCATCTGACAAATTTCCTGTAACTTTTATAACTTAGGCCTTTAGATTTAATTTTGAAAAGCAACGTTTTTCTCTATGACAACAAGTTTCATATTCAGGTACAGGGTACAGCCATGGGCTCGTCAGTGGCCCCCTATTACATTAATCTTTTTAATGGGTGGGGGGCATTTATGATCCCATGACCAACCCATTTATGGAAACATTGTTAAATGGATTTATTTTATTGACAATATAGTGTGTGTGTGTGTGTGTGTGTGTGTGTGTGTGTGTAGGTTCTGTTTCGGATCTTGATTTATCTGTACAGTGCATTAATAACAACTACTGTAGTTGAGTCTCAAACTCACCACCATAAGTGACAGATTTAGGATTAATTATTTGGATCTTTCACTTTATGCCATTCTTGAAGCATGTGTGACAACAACAGGGTACTATAAAAGTACAGTGGGTAATAGTCTTCGTCATGCCCAAAGCTCACACCCCAAACATGTTATCAAAATATTGCCTATGGCCAGTAGGTCAGACAAAGATGAAATTGTTCAAAATTACAAGATTTTGACAAAGAAGCTTCTGAACTTTTGGCCACATTCAGAAAGAGGAGGTACCGTGAAGAGGTATTACAGGAAGCTGTGAGCAGAGCATGCTCTTTGGATAGATCTGCTTTATTGGAATATAGAAAGAATGATGGTGATAATGGTCAGGTAGCTTTTGTGAAAGCAATATGACACAACAGGGTGTGGGTTGTTGATTGATAACAGCACGCCCCCAGGTGTGTTGTTAGGCATGAGGCACTTGCGCCAAGTGACTACAGCAGCTGGGAAGTGCTGTTAGCAATCAACAACCCACACCCTCAAGTGTCTTATTACTCTTATAAAATGGGTAACAACTATTTCTATAACAAACAAAACTCTGGACACATTATTAAAGATCTAATAATAGTATGTTATTTTATTTAAATATGGTGAAAAAATAGTCCCCAGATTTGGGTAGAGGAATGGTAAAATTGATTGAATGGCGCTCACTGAAAAATGTTAAACTAGTGAGTTGGAGGGACAGCAATGTATTATTTGAGCAGTTTGGGTCTGCCTCTGCCTATGTAGCTGTGTTTTCCCATCTTTTCTCTTTGTTTATAAAGTATTACTGTATTGCATACTTACCTCATCCTGTTTTTTTTATCTGTTTTTCCCCTCATTCAAGACATAGAATGTTTATCATGAAATGTTTACCATGGAATACAGAGATTCTAAATTCTGCTTAGTTCCACTGGTAGAATGTTACTCTCCTAACATACTGTACACACAGACAACACAAGCCTGTTTTAGAGCCAGTGACTGAATTATCTCACTGTCAGGGCAAGCAGAAGACATTTCCCTGATGAGCAGGTAAAGACAGAAGGGGGAATTTTCACTGTTAGTAAAGAAACAGTTGTAATGAAAACTATAAACAATACCTAATGTTTCTAATTTGTTTATGTGTGTAAAGAGAGTGTGATGATCAGGGAAACAACATTTTTAACATATTTAAGGTAGTTTTATTTTTAAGGCCCAGTTGAAGGTTTTTACAGTGTAAAGGTAGCAGCCACGTTTGTAATGGAAGATCAGTTCTGGTTGCAGAGGGACTGATGGAAGATAGTTCTGGTTGAAGGAGGATTTTCTCATTGTGTGATGTGGTTCAGGACCAGTATGACTGTGTGTATATAGAGATTTGATGTACAGTCAGCTGATGTCTTTTGGCCAATGAGATTTCTAGACAGTTTCTTGCCATTGTATATGCACCAGGAGCAATGGACATGCAGTCATACACAAACATTGGCATTTATTGGGAGTAGATCAGGACTTGAAATGTATTTGTGATTTGGGGCCAGGGTTACATTTCGCAGAAGTAACAGCCTGCAAGACACAATGGTTCATAGCAATTTTCAGCATTCTCCTCCTTTAAGTAACTGGCTTCCCCCTGAACCATTGGGTTTCTATCCATGCGAGAATTGCATTACATGCAGGTTTGGAGTGCAAAGAAAAAGCTTTTTGAACCCCTCCCCTGTTTGGATTAAGGAAGTTCAAACATGACAGTTTACTACCTGTATGACCCAATATGTAGTATATTCCCTGCGGTGCTCCTGTGATAAGATTTATATTGGACAAACCACATGTACTTTGAATGAATATACCTAGGTACAGGAGCACTACAGGGCAATTAGGAGAAAGGACTTGGATCACCCAGTTGGTACCAGTTGATAGACATTTGGCTTCTGGGGTACATCAGGATGATTCTGTAATTAGGTACATGAGCACCAAAGTAATTTCCTGCCACCTCCAGGGGAGGGGGCAGACTTTGATTGCTTTCCCAAAAGGAGTCTATGTGGATGTTTTAATTGAAAACTTTAAAACCATATGGTTTAAATGAATTTATGAACTGGGAATCATTTTTGTAAAAACTGGTTGGGAAAGCATTATGTATCTAATCTTTGTGGCATCTTACAGTAGTTTGGACAAGGTCTTACACTTAACGGCATGTATCCTCTCTATTCACCATGCTATAGTAATTTAGATATATGTATTATTTTTATATATATTGTTATTTCTGTTATATGCTAGTTATGCATTGCATTATTAATTAGATTACCTTTTAGTATTTGTTAATTATTTTAGCACTTTGGTATCTGTGTGGCGGTTATGATTAAGTGTAAGAGTTTTAGAAATGTTTCACGAATTTGTATAATTATATGGGGTTTCTACATTTATTTGTCATAATTAATCATACTTACCTCCCTTAAAGTGCTATCAGAAGACCAGCAACTTGGTGATAGAATGTGTTTCCTTAATAATATGTATCATGTTGAAAAAGCTTTTTAAATTGAGATCAATTATGAATTAAATGTATAGGGGGATGATTTACCAGGTTGCTAGGCAATTATCAGCATCTTATTTGCCTAGCTTTTATAATCCTCATGAAAGCTTTTCTTGAGTTATTAGACATTTTTGAACTTTCATTTTAGAATATTTAATGATTTAGAGATGCTTCTGTGAGGGATTTGTACAGTTTAGTGTGGTATTTGTATGCTTGTTTTTATTCTCACTTTTCACAGTTGGTATTATGTTATGATATATGTAATTGTGGGTTACCATCACTGGTCTCGGGTTTTAATAAATAAAAGGGTTTATTTTATTTAATTCTTGGATCCTAACAGCCTTGCTTACTGGAAGGGGTATAGTTTCAAAATGGGGCATCCTAGTTGGAAACTGATCTTTGAATAGTAATTGATAGATATATATATGAGCTGTATTTGTAATTATGTTTTTATTAACAGGACCTGTTGACATTCTATAAAAACACTGTGTAAGGAGTATGTAGCCACGCCCCCTGAGGAAGAGGTGGTTTGTACCTTGAAGCACTGGAGCGTGTCAGTTTGGTGGTTTTTATGGTGGAACATTTGTTATTTTTCATTAACACACAGTATTTTTTAATTAAAATGATTTCCCTATACAGATGATTGCTTGTCATGTGTTTGTTTGTTTTAGGTATTCTGATCTATTTGTTACCTATAGATTCCTGTTTCTATTATGTGTTCATCTTTATATAGCATCAGGTCTAGGAATGGCAATTGAGTATGACTATAGTTGACAGTGAAGGATCCTCTTACTTCAATCATGCTGCAGAGAGAACTAAAGTACTTCTAGTGGCAGAGCTTTATAATCTGCTAGTGAGAAACTGAACACTGAAAAGAAAAGCACAGAGATTACAGGAGAGCCTAGCACTGCAGTTTGACATACAGGAGTGCCTGGCACTGCAGATGTAGAAAACAGAATCAGTAGGAGCGCCAAGCTCTAGAAATATAGGGTAGAGCTGAGTCCAATAGAGAAGCAACAGGGGCCTGTAGCAGCCAAAAGAGGATTAGAAACAGTCATTGATGGACCAATCAAATTACAAGTTGAGTAGTTCTAGTGCTGGCAAAGCATACCTGAGCAGCAGCTGGGGAGCGGGCAGATTGGCGAGGAGGATGCGGCCGGGCCATGAGCAATGCCAGAGCCACAATCTCAGCAGAGGAGCCCACTCAGGGCTCGAGCTGGAATGAGAGCAATGAAAGGCTGTAAGCACACATAAAGATTCCAGTACAGGGGCCAGCTAAATCAGGGGGATGGGGGCAGCACAAGAGGCAAAAGGGATGGAGGAAGAGTGGGGGCCAAATGAGGCGTAGCAGGATGGGAGAGGAGAAATTAGCAGTGGGGGGGTAGATTGGGCATTTGGTGCCAGTGGCATCCAAGGGAACAAAGAGGCTGAGAGTACAGATGTCTAGTGGGGGAGGGGGGGGGTCAGAGACAGAGAATTCAGAGGCAGAGAAATTAAAAGCTTGTGGCAGTAATCCAACAGTTTCTACAACGGGCTATTAAGTCTAACAGCTAACATTTGTATTAAACTTAAAACAAAAGCATGCAACAGTAGCTCAAACAGTTATCTGACACAGTCTACTAAGGCTACCAACTGCTTCTTTACAATAGTCTCTCCAGCAGCTTCCCTATGATATAAGTCAGGCCTATGGGTCTTTAGTTGCCCAGGTCTCACCTGTTCCTGCTGTTATACAGAAGCAGAACAACAGCCACCCTCCAATTCATGGGGACCATGTCTGTCCTGAGTGAGCAGTTGAACAGGTCTACTGAGGGGTGTTGCCAGAGTGTAATCCATCTCCCTCAGCAACCAGGGATAAAGTTTATTAGGTCCCGGTGACTTCCCCACCATTAACCCCTCAGACCTTTGAGCATTCTGTGCTCAGTGATGGTCCCCATCAACATCAGAGTCTCCCCTGCCAACATTGAAAGAAAACTACACCCTCATACATTGTAAATGTTATTTGCTTCCATGCCAGCAGGCAACTCTTTTCATGTAGCTGTTGAGAATATACATGTTCACTTTAGTTTATTTTCGCCGTTCATACTTGTGCCCTCTGACTATCCTGGAGAACTCCATTTTCTGGTTGTTAACATCTCATTGTCCCTGAAAGTACATTAGCATATGAGAACAGTATGTGTCAACACCCTTTAGACTCTTCTGCATGCCTGTCTGCTTAATTAAAGTTCAACAAAACAAGTTGCAACAAGGTGTGAAATACCACATTTACCTTCGGTTACCATTGTAAATTGTCTTTGCAGTGCAGGGTTTTTCCCCTTAAACTGCATTCAATTTGTGTATTTCCAAACCATTTTTTGGAGATATTTGTACTGGCATAAATTGGTGCTGTGCTGTCACGTTCTCATATGCTAATGCAGCTGTCATGGGCAAGGAGATTTAAACTACCATAAAATGGAGCCCCCCCCCGGACAGTTGCAGAAAACTAGCATGGACAGTGAAAATAAACTGAAGCAAACACATGTATCCGTAACTGCTACATGAAAAGTGTTGTCTGTTGACATGGAAACAGAAAAAATTTACAAGATATGAGGGTGTAGTTTTCCTTTAATGCCACAGTTTAGCAGTGGCCCTTCTTATCCCTATACCCATTCTTCAGCCTTGCTGTTCCTCCCCTGTTTTTTTTTCTCTCTTCTTCTCTTCTCTCTGATATACCTAAAAAGGCCTTGTTATTTTCTTTCACTCCTTCTCAGTGACAGAAAAGGCAAAATATTCACTGGGGGAACCTACCACCTTAGATGAAGGATTTAACATGCCTAATAGGGGTCTGGGGACATGTTTCCTAATTACAGTACATATTGCACTTTTAGACTTTAATGCCTGTGGGGTTACATTTTACACATGAACCTTCCCAGTTTTGCTGTAGGAACTGAACCAGACTTTTAATTTCACTCCTGGAGCTGAGTTTCCTTGAGTTAACCCCCCCCCCACCACCATTCCCACCAATGCCACTTCTGCTATTCTGAGCTCTACCTCCATGTTAGCTCTCCTCACTGCATCACAGGCCTGTTTCAGTTTGCTAAGGTAGAGCTCCCTATTTGCCTCTGACTAATTGGCCTTATACCTTCTTTTTTTTCAAATATACTTTTTGTTCCCTTCACCTTTGGAGCTGATGGATATAGTCTTTCAGGTCTCCCTTGGTTGGGGGACTTTCATGTTGGTGTGGCACTAGGGGATTTACTCCTAGTTGTTCCCCTTGCCCCTTCCTCCTGTGGACCCTGGCACACTGACATATGTCCAGGCTGGTGGCGTGCTAATGCACATCTCAGTCAAGCATCTAATGGTGTCCTCCCCTTCCCCACACTGCTAACCCTGCACTGCCACCTGTGTATCCCTCAGAAGGCAGTGTCAGAGCAGTGTTAAGGCTCTCCTTCCCTGGAGGAGGGGTTCATCCCCTGGAATGCTCAATCTGCTTCCCTCCAGCTATCCTTGACAACTCAGGCTCACTTAGGACTTAGGAACCCAGCTCATGAGTACCTTTTTTGGGTGGGGAGAAACTGCAGGTTTTGGCAGGGGAAAAGGATCTTGGGGTGGTTGTGGATGCTAAAATGAATACCTCAGACAGTGTAGGAGGGCAAAAGCAAATAAAATGCTTGGGTACATTGCCAGGGGGATAACCTCAAGGAGATGAGAGGTGCTTCTCCCTCTGTATAACTGCCTGGTTAGACCACACCTGGAGTACTACATGCAGTTTTGGTGCCCGTACTTAAAAATGAACATTGCAGTTCTGGAGAGGGTCCAGAGCAGGGCGACTAGGATGATACAGGGTCTGGGGGGAAAGATCCTATGAGGAGAGAATTTAGGAGCTCAGCTTGAACTCCCTGGAGGAGAGGAGGGACAGAGGGGATATGATTGAGGTCTTTAAATATCTACAGGGAGTAAATAGGGTCAGACTAAATAGGGTGTTTCAGATGAGGGAGAAGGGGGCCACAAGGGGCACTCCATGAAGATGGTTGAAGGGAGGCTCAGGGGGAGACTAGGAGACACTGTTTTACTAAGAGGGTGGTAAACCCTTAGAATGCACTGCGTCAGGAATTGTTAGCTGTTAATACAATGGAGGGATTCAAGAGAGGCTGAGACAGATATAAGGGGAAGGTAAAAGTAAGTAATGCCAGACCTGGAGGTGTAACTCCAATGGGGGATGGGGTCAGGGGGATTTACGGGGAGTCAGGGAGGGCAGAAACTGTGTCCTGACCAGGTGCTAATTTTTGAGCAGACTTGATAGACCATTAGGCCTACTCTGCTGGCATCTTAGTATGTTAGTATTCCCAAACCTGAGTTGCAGGCATCGTGAGTGGTAGCATTAATGGCCTTATCTCTTCTGAAGGCTGATTTCTTGGTCTGCACTGCTTCCCTCACCTCATCTTCCTTCAAAACGAAATGGGTTTCTTGTATCTCTTTGCCTTCCAAACCTGTCTGACATTTGTCTCACTGTAGATACTCTTGAATTCCATTACATGGTTCCATTTATTTTCTACCACCTCTAATTGGCCTGACCCTTTAAGTCTCTCCCCAAGTTCTTCATCCTCTTAACATCTGCCCTTCTAAAGACTAGAACTAGCACCTGGGTCCTCTGCTGCTTTGATAGCTATGCTGAACTGAACTGTTCCTTCCTACGTTTTCTGGATTCAACAAAAATAGAACTAGCACGTGTCATCCTTAAGTCTACATTTCTATGTGCTGTGTTAGGAAACAGTCCTGGAAAGCATCTGCAAGCACTTGCTTCCTACTACTTCTTGCCTCATGAATACTCTGTTCCAAATCTGACAAGCTGAAGTCTCCTAGCAGGACAACTTCCCCTCTGCCACAGCCTTTTTAATCTCCTCTATTAGTGCTCAGTCCATCTCTTCCACCTTGTTTGGAGGCCTGCAGGCCAATCCCCCATTCAAAGGTTCTTTGTCCCCCTCCATCAGCTGAACCCACAGGGGTTCAACCCCATCTCTTTATCCTCCACTAACCTGATTCCCTCTCTGATATGCAGCAATAGTCCACAATTCTCCCTGTCATTCCTGAACAGATCATAGCCTGGGAACATGAGGTCCTGGTAGTGGTTAGCTGTTACTATCATATCTGTTACAGCCATTGTATCTGGCCTACCTTCTAGTGCCACAGCCTGGAGGCCACTATTTTTTTCACCACGGTTTCTGTTATTTATGTAAACCACCATCCAGGAGCCATGATTCTCATCCTTATCTTGACCATTGACCAGTCCTTCTGTCTTCCTGGTAGCACGTCAATATGGCAACTAAATATGGGCGACTCATTAATGGCAAAATCTTTATAGCAAAATAATTTAAGGCGTCCATGAAATAACGGCAACAGGGTGGAAATGGCTACTTCAAGGTGCTAACCAACCCCAGTGTGAAGGAGAACCTCGGAGTAGTAACCCTAGAGAAAGCCGGGGGGGGAGGGGTTCAGGAGGAGCAGACCCCCATAGGGGTGTGGGGGTGAAGCCCCCAGTGACAGAAAAATGAATTCCTCAAAGAAATGAACAATTCGAAGAAATAATCAGGTAGCTTTTCTAGTGCCTGAATTCCAAACCGTAGAGAGTTAATACAGTAGTGTAACAATAGCAGGTAAAGTAACCCCTCACTATAGCTGACAGAAAAGGTCTGTACACTTAGTGGCCTGTTTACCTGGTGTGCACAGTATATAGAGTGCATTTCTGTTATTCTAGTCAGTCACCGTTTATTATATGCGCCGTAATTGCAGTCGCTCACAGAGTCGCCATTTTGACTGTCACCGTTATCACATGGGATCATCCATTTATCTTCCTTCCTTCCTTCCTTCCTTCCTTCCTTCCTTCCTTCCTTCCTTCCTTTTTCAGGCACAACAGTGAGTTAAAAAGCTAGTGGAACCAAAAATAGCAGACAAGAAAATGTTACAAATGTTAAGCAGTAGTTACCTGTAACTTTTCATTTCTGAATTTTTTTTTCCTTTTCCTTTGACCCATTAGAAGCTTTTCTATGTGATAGTATTATGCTAGATGAGTGGACTAGCACTCTGCCTGGTAGCTGACTTATGTAGTTCTATCCCCCCCAACTACATCATTAGCACTGTGACCTCACTGACTGTGACATCACAGGTAACTAATTTGGCAGTTACTGAGTGGCTCTTCCTGAGCACCTGTGATGTCACAGTCAGTGAAGTCAGAATGCTGATGATGTAGTAGAAGGAAAATAACTAGATATGTCAGCTGCCCGACAGAATATTGTGGCGTTTTGGTGTTGGTTTGCAACAAGGACTCTTACCTTCTCTTTAGATCTGCCATGCCCATCTCTCACTGCTGTGGCGTACACCTTTCTTGACCATGTGAATAACTGATAGATGCATAAAATAAATGAATACATTTGAGTTTATTCAGTACAGCAGGAACCCTGTGCTCGTCATGACATCTAACTCCAGGCAGAAAGACAGACAAAAAATCCCAGGGGTCTCTCAGGAGCACCTGCTAATACAGTAAAATAGCAACATTTGTTCAGAGCTCTTAAAGGGGTGGCAGCTGACATTAGCCTCATACTTAACTGTACTCCACATCACCCCCAGGGCAGTGAATGTGAGTAGCACTCGAACAAAGCAATACATTTTAAACGAACAGCATGAAATAACTTTTTTTAAGCATTTCAAGGCATGACACACTTTCAACAAACTACTCCACTGCAGGGGAAGGGAAGGAAAGCATCTGGACTACAGTTGTGACCAGTGTAGCAGCAGGGGTGGGGAAACACCATAGCAACCTGAAGCTTGGTCAGGGTGACAAGTGACATACGGCAGGGACGGGAAAAGGGAAAAGGGAAGAGAGGGAAGGGGTAGCAGCTGGAGAATATCCAGAATACAAGATAAACAATGCAATAACAGTTGCAGAACAATACTTTTTACAATGAACACAAGAAATACCACCAAAAAAAGAGTCCCACCAATGAGTCTGGTACCCAAAAGTTCAAGACCTCCGTTGACTTTTACTGTCAGTTGGAATAGTGGTATGCATAGCTTGCACCAGTTCTTGATGGGATGGTGTGAGATCGTCAAAAGCAACCCAGGAGTTCTGCGAACTGTCAAAGTCATACCATTTGTTCACCAAAAAAATTCTCCTTGGGCACATGCCGCCTGGAGTGGCAAAACTCCTTACTGACTACAGCAACACCCAACCTACATGGAGAGCTCAACAGATGTTCTAGGTCCCCAGATGCCGGACCACTATGGGCAGAGATCATTCTCGCACAGGGCTCCTCAGTGGTACAATACCCTTAACAAAGAAGCACTTACAGCTGTGACTCTTGGTCCCTTTAAAAGGGAACTTCGACTCTCCCTTGCCTCATCCACACAGTGTGACTGCCTCTCCTAAACAATGGTCTTCACCTCCTACCGGAGACAATGGTGTTCTGTATTCCTGCCGCTTTGCCCTCTTTTTGTCACCCACCCCCATTCCACCTTTTACCCCCTCAGCTGACATTAGGCCTGAGCCACACTCACCAATCTCTTGCCATCCACCTCTACCATCTGACAATGGCTATTTGCCTGCTGACTCCTCACTGCCTCCCTCCACTCCATATGCAGTTCACCTTCAAAACTTACTCATGCTGGCTTTTGCTGACTCTCTCTACAAATTACTGTATATACCATGCTTAGTCAACTTTGAGTGTAAAGTATGTATCTATTGTTTCCTTTGTATTGACATCACCCCTCATCCTTTGACGTGGAACCTTTGTAAATGAGCAGTTCCTGCTCAAAGGTACTTGTAATCCTAGAGTATACTAAATAAAAAATAAAAAAATTTGACTCTGTAAATCCAGGATCCATTTACGTACTTCTTTCTTAAAATCTTCTCGATCTGGTACAAAGGGGCATGCATGAGAGAGTTCTGAGAAGGAGAAGAAGGCTAAGAAATCCCAGGGAGTTCATCTGGCTGTTCAGGCAAAACAGAATCTGACTGGAGAGTGTTAGGAGTGTGAAGGTCTGAAGTAACTGGTTGCAAGTTATTGGGAGGAATTTCAGCTTCTAACAAGATGTCAGGCTCAAGTGCAGCTTCATTACTGGGTGGACTGGGATCATCTGGGAGGGTGTTACTTAGATACCCATGCTTCAGATGATTGATGTTGACTTTGTTATGTACACATTTTCCATCAGATTTGCATCACAGACAAACATGAACTGGAGTAAGTTTTTCCATGCTGTAGAAGGGATCAGTCTAAGGGCAAAGCAGTTTCTTGGTGGCGCCCGGAACTAGGACAGGTCAATATAGGTAGACAATGTCCCCCACAGAAAATGAAGGCTCATGTGACTTGACTGCTGACATTTTCTGCATGGCAGATTTTCTCTTCCCACCGTGATGGTTGCAACACGTCTGCAAGTTCAAGCTGTTCCAGTACAGGAATGATGAATAAAGAAGCTGACTTTGGAACCTCTAGCAGTGTGAGAGATCGCTGCCCAATGGAGTTCTTAGATGGTGTCCATGGGCCAAGAAAAATGGTGTGTACTCTGTACTGTCAACATAAGGGCTGGTATTGTAGGCAACTGGAACAAAGGGAACAAAACGATCCCAAGTGTCGTGAGTTTCTTCCAGGTATAGGTAGAGTGTGTTGAGAATGGTAGACATCATTCTTCAACTTTGTTTATTACACTGTGGATGATAACTTGTCTGAGTCTTTTTTATGTTAAGAAGTTTGCACGTTTCTCAGACAATAGTTGAAAGGTAGTTAGTGCCTCTGTCTGAATGGAGGTATGAGGGGATGTCGTGACAACAAATAACAGTGTTGAGGAAGGTGTTTGCTACAGTGGCAGCTTTGATGTCTTTTAGAAGAATTAGTTCCAAGTACTCTGTTAGGTAGTCCACTAAACTATAGATGTACAGTATATGCTGCCAGAGTCATAGCGTGTTGGTAAAGGTCCAAGAATGTCTGTACTGACTCGCTGAAATGGTTCTGTGGCTACAGGCACTGGAATGACGTGTGTCTTTATCAGTTTGATGAGAAGCTATCTTTGGGAGCAGGGCTGGCAGGATTTGACAAATTGGACAATGTCCTTGTTCATGTGATGCCAGAAGAAGTGAAGCCTTGTCTTTTTTTTTGGGGGTATTATTTCTCTCCTCCAGAGCTCCGGCTATGACCCCCGCCCTCCGTTGTTCCCCCCAGCGCCATCCCCGGACATCAGACACCCTCCCTTGTGCACCCCGCGACTTACCCTTCGCGGCAGGGTGGTGGGGAGCGACTCAACCCACCCCAACGGATCCATGCCAGGAGGTGCCCTTCCAGGAATGGCGCTGAGGGAACAACTTTGTGCTGCCAGGCCTGCTTTTGCTGTTTCCTCGGCCGGTCATGGCGTGCAATAGCGCCAGCGACTAGTGCCGCACTCTCACGTGCGTGCCCCAATCAAGCATCTGCCACATCCGCCCCATAGCTTGCAGCTATGTGCTGTTGACCCCAGCCTCCGGGCTAAGGGTCAGGCAAGCCCCTGCCCAAATCCCCCTCCCCCGAGATGGAGAGTAGTCCCTTGGACGCCAATCCATCTCCTCCTGCCAAACCCACGGCAACCCATGCCTGTTCCCGAACACGGGTCACCAGCGTGGCGCGAGGTGTGGTGACCAGCACCTCAACCCTCAGCACCACCGGGCCGGCTGAAGCCTTGTCTTTTCAAGAGTTCTGCGGATTCCCATATGACCTTCAGAAAGTGGAGAAGCATGAGTGGAGAGAAGAACTTCATTGACTAGAGAGGCTGGCACAACTAACAGCACGTGAGTTCTATCCATGTGATGGCTCTTGCCTTCCTTGGTCCAAATGTGAAAAAGCACACGGTGATTGAGGAAGTATTGTGAAGCAAAGAAAAATACATGCTGGCGATGTTGCTTCTGTTGCAGTAAGGTTCCAGACTCTAAGGCTCTGTCCACACTACACTGCTCTGGCCTGGTAACGGATGCAGTGCGTTATGGCCGGGGAGCAGTGCAGTGCGTCCACACCTCAGTGGTGTCCGTTTCGGGACCGGCACTGCCGGTCCACACATCGGGAGCTGGGCAACCAATATGGTGGCACCCGATCCCACAATGCAGCTAGCACAGTGCTTCACTCCATGCAGGGAACTGTCACCGCCCGTCCACAATACCGCTGGTAACGTTGCCACGGCGGGACTGGTTTCATAACCGTTGTTGAAACCATCTCATATGTGGTTTCAACAACAGTTACAAAAACGCCTCCTGTAATGTTACAGGTGTAAATGCAAACCATTGTGGTAATGGTTTGGGCACTCTGTAATGTGACAGAGGTGTAGTGTGGACAGGGCCTAAGAGATTATGTCTGTGAATTGAGGATCTGTTCTTTATTGTAGTTTGACAGTTATCAGGGAGAGAGATCAGAAGCACTGAAGGTGAGACGCTCTTCAGCTGCTTATGAGGATTTGTGCTTTTTTCTGAAAAAGCAGTTAGTAGCAGCAAAGCAACTTGAAGTACTGAAGGAGTGTCCACAGGGAGCACATAAGTGGCATGGAAAGGAAGAGCTTGTATACAGGATTCTTTGTCTGCTGAGGATGATGCAGAGGGATACCATCTCCAGCTTACACCATTAGCATTGGAGTGAACTCGACCTGGTCTGTACTGAATTTCAAAGTTGTAGCATTGCAGCATGGCAATCCATCAGGCAAACTTGCCTACTGGCTCCTTCATTTTGAACAATCATCTGAGGGCAGAATGATGAACGATAGCTGTAAAGGAGGAGTATTAAAGGTAACAGTCAAATTTCTTTAGGGCAAATACCATGGCTAGACATTCTTTTTCTGTGATGCAATAGTTCTGCTCAGCTAAGGAAAGGGAGTGCTCAGCATATGAAAAAACTTGTTCTGTTCCATCTTGTATTTGACATAGCACTGCGCCCACTGCAAAGGAACTAGCATCTGAGTAGAGTTTGAAGGGCTGGTCAAACCTTGGGTAGGCCAGTACTGAAGATACGATTAGTTTGCCTTTTAAGGTTTCAAAGGCCTCTTTACACAAAGTCCATGAATATTCACGTCCCTTTTTGGTGAGGGCATACAGTGGAGTTACAATCTTTGCATAGTTACAAATGAACTTTCTGTAATATATGGTCAAGCCTAGGAAAGCTCTAAGGTCTTTGAAATTGTTAGGTTCTGGATCGTGTTTGACTGCTGAGAACTTGTCTGGGTCTGGAGAGATTCCTTGAGAACTAACAACATGTCCAAGGTAATGAATTTGATGCTGTGCAACACAATACTTCGCTGGGTTGAAGCTTGAGATTGGCTTGTCTGAGATGTTCAAGCACTTCTTTAAAGAGTTGGAGGTGCTCTGGCAAAGTTCTGCTGAAGACAATAACATCATCTAGGTAGACTAGGCAAGATTTCCAAGACAACCCACATAGTATGGCTTCCATAGCATGGTGGAATGTAGCTGGACTATTCTGAAGTCCTTTAAGCAGTTGTTTGAATTGAAAAAGTCCCACGTGACAGTGGAAGGCTGTGTATGAACAAGAAGCTGGATCAATGGAGACTTGGTAGAAGCCACTCTGAAGGTCTAGAGTGGTGAAGTAAGCTGTACTGGCCGCACCAAGACTCTCTAAGGCATCCTTGGTTGTAGGCAAGGGTTGAGCATCCTGCACCCTGTAGGCATTGAGCTTTCTGTATTCTACCAAAAAGTGATATCCCTTGTCTTTCTTAACCACCAACAGGCATGGTGCACCCAGGCACTTGTATACCCTTCAACAATGTCTTGTTCCAGCATGTCTTTGATCATGTCCTGCAGGACTTATTTTTGTTTGTGTCCCACTTTATAGGCTCCCTGACAGATTGGTTTCTGGTTGGGTTGCATCACGATGGTGTGTTGCAGGATATCACAGCATCTGAGCATCTCTGGACCAACAAAGACATCTAGGTAGTTCTCCAGAAAATTCAGAAGTTGTTTTTTCTCTGTTGGAGATGCTGGGAGTTTGGAAAAGGATAGTTGCTTGTTGAGGGGTAACTCTGGTGAAGTTGCAGTGGTCGTGATAGCACTGACAGGACTAGAGTTGGTGAAACAGGCTGAGGTTCATGCATAAGATGGAGCTGGCCCCCTGTAGACAAGCAAACAAACTTCCCGATACTGGCACACTTGGAGATGACTACTGACTCATCTGTAAAGTTGCAACATTTTTGAAAGACTTTTCTGTCATGCAGTAGCATGCACAGCAGACAAGTTGTTTCCCTTGAGAAGACCTGATGAATGCAGAGCAGAGGATCCCATGATGATGCCAACAACACCTTGCAGAAGTGGTTCACTTTGAATCTTGACAATCAAAACCATCTCTGTCTTAGGAGGTACAGTGACCGAATCTGTAGCTGCCAGTTGCATCCGACGGTCTAGTGACTGTTTGATGCAAAGTCTAGGATGGCTTTGTGAGATCTGAGGAAGTCTATGCCAATGATGGTTGTAACTCTGGTACCAGGTACCAGATATAACTTGACAGTAGCTTGCTGTGAGCCAAAGTGTAGCTCACACAGGTTGTTACCTCTGCAACCCATATTCATGGTCACTCTTTGGACTTGGTCTTCATTCTGGGGATGGAGACCTCCAACCTGGTGGTGGAACTGGTTGGATGGTTGGACCATCACACTATAAGGTTCAATTTTCAGATTCCCTCCCATAGGTCTGCCCCTGTGGAGATGGTCTGGTACCACCCTTTAAGGGTTTTTTACCCATATGGCCTGGCAGCAGGGCTGGACCTATCAAGCTTTCCAAGTGTAAGCATGGATCCAGAGAGTCTGATGCAAGCCTACAACAAGACTGTGATGGAGGCTCTGGATTCTGTTGCTCCTGTCCGTGTTTGTCCACTCACACATTGCCCGTGGTCCCCTTGGTTTGATGGGACCTTGAAGGAGTTGAGACGAGTGGGACAAAGGCTGGAATGGTGCTGGCAGAAATCCAGCCTTAATGCTGACAGCCTTAGATTGATGATCCATTATAAGGATTATCAATCGGCCATCTCCGATAAGAAGGTAGAGTTCCTGTCCAGGGAGATCACTGCCACACAGAATTGACCAGCTCAACTCTTCTGACCTATCAACAGACTGTGCAATCCAGCCTGTCTTCAGTCGTGGAGAGTGTTGTCGCAACAGAAGTGTGATGAGTTTGCTTGATTCTTTGCTGATAAGGTTGCTGACATCAGGTCTGAAATCTGTGTGGCCCATTCCAATGGGAGTGGCGATGGTCAGTGGGAGATTGCGGCTCCTCGTTTTGCTTGGTCTGACTTTGACCAGTTGATGGTTGAGGATGTTGTATGGATCTTCCAGAGTATGCGGCCGACCTACTATAGTTTGGACCCAGGCCCAACATGCCTCCTAGTGGGGTGTGTTGAGGTCATTGGCCCAGTTCTAGCCGAGATAGTTCAGTGTTCATTATAGACAGGTATGTTTCTGGACACCCTGAAGGAGGCGGTGGTAATGCCCCTCCTTAAGAAATCTTCTCTTGATCTGGATTGTCTGGCTAACTATAGGCCTGTCTCTAACCTTTCCTTTGTGGGTAAGGTTATTAAGAAGGCAGTCGCACAGCAGCTGAAGGTCCATCTTACCACCCACAATATCTACAATCCTCTCCAGTCAGGATTTCAGAAGAGGCATGGCACTAAGATGGCCCTTGTTCGAGTACTCAGTGATCTCCTGATAGAGAGAGATCAGAGGATTCATTCCATCTTGGACCTCCTCGATCTCTCTGTGGCATTTGACACTGTGGACCATGGTGTGTTGCTAGAGCACCTGTGGTTCATCTGTGGGTTATCTGGTATGGTCCTCAGATGGTTCCATTCTTTCCTCTCAGGCAGGTCTCAGAGAGTGGTGTCCGAGATTTTTTACTCTGACCCGGTCTCCCTGCCTTATGGGGTGCCACAGGGCTCTGTGCTTTCACCCATGTTGTTCGCGGTGTATATGCTGCCATTGGGAGACACTGTTGGGCAGCATGGGCTGAGTTTTCTCTGCTATGCAGATGATACTCAGCTCTACGTGTCCTTTTTGCCCAAGCAGGATGATGCTGTCTCGATGTTTAACAGCTGCCTAGCTGAGATCCAGGACTGGATGAATGCCAGTTGGTTGAGACTGAACCCTGATAAGACCAAAGTACTAGTTGTGGACCCAGGACGTCAGGCAGTGAGGTCTCTGGTGTGGCAGTCCTCTGGGCTTTGGCTTGGGGTGGCCAGCTGGGGTTCTCTGATCGGGGTGCGAAATCTGGGCGTTATTTTTTATGACAGACTGGCGCTTAAGTCTCAGGTGGCATGTAGTAGTAGTAGTAATGATTTTATTTCATTTACAAATGAACAAAGTAAACAATCCCATTGAGTACACAAGTACACTCATTTTCAAGGGGCACCTTCTAAAGCTCATTGCCTGGTTACAGTCTAGGCAGAAAATTATAACAAAACATACAAAGTACAAAATTACAAAAATACAAATACACATATTCACATTAAATACATTTCCACATAGTGATCACATCCTATAAGCCACTAATTATCCTTCCAGTCCTCATTTCACCATCTGAGGAGTATCACCCGGATCAAGCACCTGGTCCTGCCTGATGACCTTCCAACGCTGGTCCATGCCTTCATGACCTCTTGCCTTGACTATTGTAACTCCCTATACCTAGGGTTACCTGGAGTTGATATTCTTCACTTGCAGCTGGTGCAGAATGTGGCTGCCAGGCTGTTGACTGGCTTACCTCTATCTTGCTATGTCATGCTAGTGCTCTGTGGCCTGCACTGACTGTTTATCCAGTGGTGTATCACCTTCAAGGTTGGGTTGCTGACCTATAATTATCTACAGAGGTGAGGACTGGGTTACCTGCAAGATCTTCTGTACCCCCTACCACCCCCTCCATTCACTTCACTCCACTGACAAGGGATTGCTAGAGGTTCTCAGGGTCCGTTTAAAGACCGCAGGTGCTTGGTCATTTATGTTCGTGCACCTGACCCTGTGGAACTCTCTACCTTATCAGATAAGGGAGTGGCTGATTGTGGAGAGCTTTAAATCTGAACTAAAATCACATCTTTTTTAGTCTTGCCTTTCCGGAATGTGAATAAATTATTGGTCTGTATGCCTTTGGACTAATTACTGTATTTTAATTGTTGTCTTAATTATTTTATAAGGGCTTGGATACATGGTGACATATGCTTTTTAAAAATAAAATGAGTTGAATTGAGTTGAGCTGGACAATGCCTGTGATAGGTACTGTAACAGTATTTGCTGTGATAATGTACTTTAGGTCCACTGGAGAGACATTAGGTAAGTGACAAATTGCTTTGTTGTTCAAAATACTAATGTTGATAACTGAGATTTCTGCTCCAGTGTTGATCAAGGCATGTGCGGACCAATCTCCAGTCATCACAGGGACATAGTTTACTAGGAGTGGTGATCGGATGATAGGTACATTTGCCCCCTGGAAGCAAGAGGGTGCCAGAGTTGGCAGTTGGAAGATGATGGTTGCATGAATTGTGAGAGTCAGAGGGGCAGTCAGTAGAAGTGTTCCCCTGACCAACAAAAGCCCCTAGTGTGTTGGGCAGTGCTTGTTTCCCTGATCCTGTGAGCAGTTGTGATAATCTTCCTGACTGTGCTGCACTGGGTGTCTTTGGTTCTCTTGATTTCTATTGTCACACTTTTAGCTTAAAGCAGACAGCAGCAGTGTGTCCTTTGAATCCACACCATGGACAGGTCACAGGCTGTCATGAATTTGGAGGTGGATCAGGTTGCTGTTGAGGTGGTTGCAGAGTATTGACAGAAGTAGCAGAAGATGCTGTTGAGCTGAAGTGTAAGCTATTGACAGTGGTGATGAGCTTGTCTATCATTGCTTGCTGCTGCTGGACACATGTTGTGAGTGCAGCCATTTGTGAGGATTGAAGTACTTGTACATTGGTGGACTGGAACACTGATATGGATTCCTGCGCAAGTCATGCAGCTTGGATTGTTTCCATTCAGGGTATTGGCTTCTGCTGAATTACATAAGTACGGAATTGAGGAAGCAGTTCCTGGACAAAAGCTGTAATTTGATCTTTCTCTGTTTTCTGCAGATGTTTGCAGCATGACTCAATGTCCACAATGAAGGTTTGTAAATATTCAGAGGGCTTTATAGTACGTTCCCAAAGCTGTTGCTCCAATAACCAGGGCAGATGCACTTGGACAAAATGGTCTTTGAAAATTGTATACAGAGTGGCAGTATCTCCTTTGACTTGTTCAGGAAGTGTGTTAAACCAGGAAATGGCAATCCCCCTCAGAGGCAAGTGCAAGGTATTGGAAATATGCAAAGTATCAGTCTAACGACTGAAGGCAATCCAGGCATGAAATTGCTCAAGCCAGTTGATAGCATCTTCGTAAGGCAAGACTGAGAAGGGTACTGGCTGTAGGCTGGTATGGACTATGTACTGAGGTGAAATAGTGTAATATAGGCAAGATCATCTTGAATAGCTTGCATAGCTGGTGCTCCCTGAACTGAGATGGAAGACTGCATGTCATGCAGGACGGTTTCTATTTTGTAGCCCCAAGCCCTTGAGATGGGTGAAGGTAGACCTCCAGATGCTCCAGCACCCATATCTTCATTTTCTTTGGACATTACAGTTAGAGATGAGCTTTGTTTCACCAAGCGAAGGTCGTAAGGATGAAAAGGACTTGCCTTCATGCAGAAGACAGAGTGCTACAGAGTACATGGAGTGCGGCAGAGAAATAATTTTTGTAGACAAAAGTACAAGTATTTGTAAGCAAAGTCCATCAAATGACATCTTAATAAACAATTCCAACTCAATCCTGTGCTGTCTGTTATTTAAATTAAGGTTTCTTTACAAAAATGAGCTTATGTTTCAGTGTCTATTCATTGCAATAGGTCACCCTTCAAAAACATGTCCTTCATTAATTTCTGTGGAGTGAAGTCATTTTGAACAAGCTGGTGTCCCTTCACAGACATGGCTGGTGAGCTTGACACAGAGATCCTCTATTTTGACTTTACTAAGATGGCCGCTGGCAGGGGTGGTGAAGGGTCACTGCCTTTCTTGCTCTTTTTTGTACACAAAGATGGCTGCTTCTTACCACAAGGCTGACTGTAGCTGTTCTGCAGTGTTTAACATGACAATTCCTGTGGTCGTCCTTCTTCCCCAGTCCTGACACAGGACAATGGTGGGTTCTCTGATTTTGGTGAGTGAAAGAGTTGCTGGGGAAATATTTTATTTGTTTGACTTCCCCTTACTGTGTTATTGTGCTTTGTTGTTTTTTTCCTTTTTGTTAGTCTCCCAGACTTTCTAAAGTATTTATTTATTTCAGTTTCCTGTGTTTTGGTCTCTCCAGCTGTCCTCCATGTACTATATTTGCTTCTCTCTCTCTCTCTCTTGCTCTCTCTTTTCTTTTGTCTTCCAGGTTTGTCCCACTTGGTTATTTTACTTTTTGTTTTCTTGCCTTGCCTGACTAGCTCCTGCTGTTTAGTTTGCAGCTGTCTCGCTTTATTTAATGTGCCCAGATGAGCTCCAGTAACTTATGTATTGTTTGCATGGCTGGGGCTCTTGAGGTGGCTTGTATTTTAATATTTTCTTTCTTTTTTTATTTGTTGTTGTTTGGCCTCTGTTGCTTGAGTGTGGCTTGGTGGGGAAAAGAAGAGCTCCGTGTAGCAGCAGTGGCAAGAAGGAAGCCACAGTTGTGTGGAGGGCAGAGCAGGTGAGAAGTAGCATGCAGAGCTGCAGTCCTGCGTGTCTTTATTTTTATTTTGTTTTTTGTTGAAGGGCTGTTTGTAGCATGGCTGAGGGGAAGCAGAGGCTCTCTGCGGCTGCAGGAATGAGAAGGAAGCCACGTTTGCTGTCCATGCAACTTCAGGGGACGGCAGAGTAACTTGTGGAGCTGTGTTATCTTTTATGGCTCCCTGCTGTGGCGTGAAGGGTGATCAGTGCATTTGTTGTTTGTTTTTCTCACTGGTCTGGTGCAGTCTTTGTGGAGCAGCACTGAGCCACGTTTGTAAGAGGCTGAACAGAAGAGAAGTAGCACACAGAGCTGCAGGTTGCACCCCATGGGATTTGTAAAAAACAGCATGCTGGCTGGCTGAGCCATGGAGTCACCATTGGGTAGCAGCCTCAGTTGGGAGGAACCACAATGAAACAATTGGGGCTGCTTTGGAATGGCTGGAGGATCGGCAGGCTGGAAAGTGGCGAGCTGATTTTGAAACATGTTTATCTTTTTTTTGTTTGTTTCTTCTGAGCTGTGATCGCCTCTTTGTCTGTGGTTGCAGCTAGAACTTGAAGAGGGAGCGTGCCTGTCTAAATGGAGCAGTTTTAAATAGTAGTCCTGCTGCCATGAGATAATGCTGATGGGGTCTGCAGTTTGGAGCTCAGTGGTGCCCAAGGTTGGAGAATTTAATTTCTTACACTGCAGTTAAGACAAGGGTAGACTAGCAGTGTCCCCCACATTCATTTATTATATATAGTCCTGTAGCAGGATTGCAGGAGAAATGCTGCAGAAGGAAGTGGTATTTTTTTTTTCTGCAGTCATGGCTGTGATGCAGGTGCTTAAAGGGGTCCAATCTTCAAGGTACTGAACCAGAGAGGGTGTCTGGATACCCAGCAATGTATTTAGTGGTAAGGGGTTGGAGCAAGCTAGTGAGATAGGGTCTGGCAGAAGAAGGGCCACATTCTCCACCATGTGTGGTGTTTTGGTGTTGGTCTGCCACAAGGACCTTTACCTTCTCTTTAGACCTGACATACCCATCTCTCGCTGCTCTGGTGGACATCTTGCTGGACCATGTGAATAACTGACAGATGCATAAAATAAATGAATAAATGGGCCAGCCCGGTGGTGTTGAGGGTTGAGGCGCTGGACGCCACACCTAGCACCATGCCGGCGACCCGGGTTCGGAATGGACCTGGCCGGGTTGTGGGAAGGAGGATCGAGCATCCCCATGGATGCCTCCCTTCGGGAGGATACCAGGGTGTTTAATACACCCGACGCCAGAAGAGCCGGTGGAAGCACCGACTCTCAGGGCAATGGCGGCTTCCATAAGGGGAAGTCGGGAAGGGGAGGATGCCACCAGGCACTTGGCAGGTGTGCGTATGCACATTCCGCCTGAGCCAGGCGTCCTCAGTGGGATGGAGGGGAGGGACAAGAAAACCAGAAAAAAAACCTCAGCGTTCTGGATGACGGCCGCTCCAGCCACCCAGCCTGTAATCACAGGCGGACCCCACTGTGCAAAAGGTGCTCTGAGGAGGAAGAGAGAAGGCAGGTAGGGGACACCAGAGGTACTCTAGGGGCAGACTTAGTGAGGGTTGGGTGACATTGAGCAAGGGCCTGAAGGAGTGGAATAATGAGGGCGACCAGGAGGGATAAAAAGAAATTTCAAAAAACAAAACAAAAAAAATAAATAAATGAATAAATTGGAGTTTATTCAGTACAGCAGGAACCCTGTGCTCTTCGTGACATCTAGCTCCAGATACAGAGACAGTTAGAAAATCCCAGGGGTCTCTTAGGAGCCCCTGCTAATATGGTAAAATAGCAGCATTTGTTCAGAGCTCTTAAAAGGGGTGGCAGCTGGCAATAGCTCCATACTTAACTGTACTTCACAATACATTTCCACTGATCACATCTACTAACATCAGGTAAAAAAATCTTCCAATTAATCAGATGATAAAGAAAAAGTACCTCAAATATAAAAGTAATGGTAGACAGCTTTTAAAACTAATATTAGTTTTAGAAAGTACACTAGCTCTTTAAAGGATACATTGGGTGTAGCAGAACAAAGTGAAACAGGTGAAGAATTCCAATAACTTGGTGCTACCACAAAAAAAGCTGTAGAACCCATCTTAGTTTTACAAAATGGAACCACTGGTCTAATAACTTCAGATGAACAGAGATTGGTGTTTAGACTTTGAGCAACTATTAAGTCTTCAACAGCAGTTCAGAACAGAGGAAACTAGCCTTATGAATGAGGCAGCCAAGAAATAATGAATCTGTAAATTTGGAGCCAACCAATTCAACTATGTATAAAGCAAATAATGATGGTTTCTGGCAGGCGTAAGAAGTACAAAACGACATACATTATTAAACACAACTTGAAGTTTATACAGTTCAGTTGTCCTAATATTATAAAACAAAGAGGAGGCAAAATCAAAAAAGGAATTTATGAACCTAAAGCAATCACCTGGTGAATGTCCAAAGAAAAATGGTCCTTAAACTTGCACGCAGCTTCTAGTTTTTGGTTAATAATTTTGGATAACACACCTACAGTATATGTTCAGATAAATCAATAAAGGATCAGAATGAACACCTAGGATTAGAATGAACACCTAAATATTTAAACAATTTAACCTGTTCAATTATTGTATTTTCTGAATCACAAATAGATAAAGAGGAACTTTTCTTCAATAAACTATTTGATCCAAACAAAACATGGATTTTGTTTTATGTGAACTTAGAACAAAATGTTGACAACTGGAGCATTCATTAACTACACAAAAATATTTATTCAGAGATTCTGAAATCACAGAGGCTTGCTTAGAGCTTTTAAACATCATTACATGTCTGCATATGAAATTGTATCCACTGACCTGTTCACTGCTATGAGTGCTGGGCATTCAGTGGGAGCAGTCTTCATGGACCTCAATAAAGCATTCAACCTTGTTAATCATGACCTTCTGGTACAGAAACTAAATGGCCTTGGCTTTGACCACCTGTCGTGTACTTGGTTCCACAATTATCCCTTGAGTGCATACAACTTGTTAAATGGGAGGGTTATGATGGTGTCCCTCAGGGCTCAATTCTGGGCCCTATTTTATTTTCACTATTCATCCATGACCCATGTAGTAACTGTGGTACAGTAACTCTAAAATACTGTTGTATGCTGATGATGCGGTCCTGTACAGATCTCATACCATTCTGTCCCAAATCCAGCCTGGCCTTCAGGAAGATTTTGCCTCCCTTGAAACCTGGTCCCATTCAAACGTGTTAATACTGAATGACAAAAAAACTAAAGTCATGCTCTTTGGGACCTATGGGCTGGGTCTTGACAAACAAAACCTATTCAGCATTATTACCCTGTCTGGTGCTGTTTTTGATACAATGGCTACAGTAAAATAACTGAGTGTCCAATTAGACCAAGAACTTTCTGTTAGGCCTTGTGTCAATGTAGTGGTTATAACTTTGAACCAAAAGCTGGGCCTTCTTTATAGGTTATACCCTTACTTTACCTTATAGGCTTGGCTCTCTATCACCAAGTGTTCCTGTTCCTGTCATCACTAATGGGGCTCCACTACTTTTATCCTTCAAGGAAACTGAACTTTCCAAATTGAAGTTTGCCTACCACTGCATAGCCTGCTTTGCTTCAGGAGTCTGCAGCCAGAAACTTCACTGTAAGGCACTGTCTGCACTAAACTGGCCACCCCGTGGAGAGGAGGCTTCATTCCCTGTGCTTTCTATGGTACACAAACCCCTCTACCTGCCCACCCCCCTGAAAAATCTGTTTGGGTCATGGGCTTCAGACCCCCTAGAAGGCCTGCTGGCTCTGCTGGATTGAATCTTGCAACCCTGTTGAGGACACTCTCTGTTGCTGTTCAGCGATCCTTTGCCACCACTGCACTATAGCAATGGAACAATCTCCCTTCCCCTAAGGCCATGGAATACCTAACCATTGCTCCCTTCAGATCTGCTGTGGAGGAGTATCTATTTATTAACAAACCCTGTGAATGTTTTAGCTAACCTATCTTATTTCTTACTCATATTACTGGACTTCGAATGTAGCATTTGTCTTCTATAGAACCAGTTGTCTCTGAGTGCCTACTTGTATCTTGTAACTAAATACCCTCCTTAAAGAGCAACTGACACCACTCTAGGCAAAAGTGCTACATTGCAGAATTAAAATAAGCATACCCCAGGAAATCTCATACCAACAATTAGATTTCTATGTTACTTCATTTTAAAGTTATGAGCTATTCTATAACCCTGATTTCACTACCTGTACTAAAAAGCCTGTTTCATTGAAGAGCTGATGATGATGTCATCTCAGGAACTCACAGTCTAGTACTCCCTGTCAGCAAGCTTATATGACCTGTTTCTCCAAAATTTTAAAAATCATGTGCAATGGTTTTCACAAGTAAAACAGGCAGCACCATTCAGTAAACATTGCTTTAAAAACTATGCACATTTCAGGTTTTGTAACAAAACTGCCAATTTTTTGTGGGGTGCCTTTTTGTTGTGGACCTTTTTTCCAGGGTTGCTGGATGCTGAATAATAGCACACTGTTGTGAGGTTTGCAGACTGAATAAGTTTCTGATGTGGTGAAAGGCTAGGATCATGCCCACCTATCATTCAAGTATCAAGTATCACAAGCTGGAAGAGGGAGGTAATAATCCCTCTTTACAAGACACTGGTTAGGCCCTATCTGGAGTACTGTGTGCGGTACTGGAGGCTACACCTTCACAAGGACATTAACCAAATTGAGGCACTCCGAAGAACGGCAACCAGAATGGTGCAGGGACTGCATCAGAAAACATATGAGGACAGATTAATGGAGCTCAATATGTATGCCCTAGAGCAAAGGAGGGAGACAGGTGATATGATAGAAACATTCAAACACCTTAAGACCATTAACTAGGTGAAAGAGTCTAACATGTTTCAATATAAGAAAAATAGCAGTACAAGAGGACACAGCATGAGATTAGAGGGAGGCTGATTAAGGGGTAATGTGAGGAAGTTCTTTTTCACAGAAAGGGTGGTGGATGCATGGACCAGCCTACCTCAGGAAGTGGTGGATATGAATATAGTGCATGGCTTCAAACAGGCATGGGATAGGCATAAGAGAGCAATACAGATGAGTATGATTAGATAGGCCATTGACAGAGCAAAGGCTGATGGCACATTTATAAGGTAGAAAAATAAATGGGCAGACTGGATGGGCCTTGTGGTCCTTATTTGCTGTCAGCTTCTATGTTTCTATGTTTCTGTGTATAAGGATGGCACTTTAAAACAATTATTCCATGTCCTTGTCAATGGAGGTGGGAGAGGCAATGCTGTTTTGAAACCTTACTAGGAGTTTCTAATTTAGCCAGCCTGGTGTTTTCTTC
Organism: Neoceratodus forsteri; assembly: GCA_016271365.2. Taxonomy (NCBI): domain Eukaryota; kingdom Metazoa; phylum Chordata; order Ceratodontiformes; family Ceratodontidae; genus Neoceratodus; species Neoceratodus forsteri. The sequence continues at coordinate 120,842,472 of JADMNL010000025.1, forward strand.
CTGTCAGGCTGTTTTTTTTTTTTGTTTGTTTTTTTTGTTTGTTTTTTACCTACATTCAGTGACTTCAAGTTGCTGGATGCTGAGTCAGCATGCTTCCTGGCTGCTGCCATTTGGAGTGCTACTCCACTATGTCTGTTAGGAAGTTGCATTGCTGCTAGTATTGTAATATTGGTAACTTCACTGCTGTTTGTCAGTGTCTGCTTTATAATAGGTTTTAATAGGGGCCTTATATGTGTTAAGTCCTACTAGGGGGGTGGAAGTGTTAGCGCTGGTAAAATAATTATTTTAATTTAGAGTAGAACATAGATGAGCCTGAATGTAGGCCAAAACAGCCTGACAGGGAAACACACATATAAAATAAACAAAACAACAGGGGTCCTAAAATGGACCCCTGAGGAATCCCTCTAGTTACTGCTTTAGCAGAAAAGAAAACTGAAACAATTCCATTGCAATTGGGCAGACAAGAAGTCCCTAATTCAGGGAGGCAACATTAAGTAATATTCACAAAGATTCAATTTTTGTACAGAGAAGACTATGATCAGTAAGATCAGTGTCTTTGGTCAGGTACACGAACAAAGTCCCAGTAAGATACCCCTCTTCCATACCTGAGGACCATATTCATGAACCTGGCCAAAGCTATCCCTGTAACTCTACCCTTCCTAATTCCATGCAGCTAAGTATACAGAAGGTCCATTTATCCAAATAAGTATTGACCTGTTTGGCTACAATTTTTTCTAGTAATTTACTTAAGGGATTTAAAATAGAAACTGGGCAATAGTCATTCATAGAAAAAGCATTCATATTTTTTGATAGGTGGAGTGCCCAAGAAACCTTCCAGTTAGTAGGACACTCTTGAAAAATAAGGAACAAATTAAAAATATTGCATAATGGGGGAGCAATTTCAGGGGCAATAAGTTTCAAAAACCATAAATCCAAACCATCCTCGCTGTCACCACTTTTTTCAGAAAGGGTGTAAATAGATTTTAAAGCTTCCTGATTGGTGACCTTTTCAAAATAAAATTTGGGGCAATCAGTAGAGTTAGGATTTCCATTCCCAGTGAATGTACTTTGATCTAGTTTTAAAAGTTTAAGGGCTTCAAATGCAGGACGTTCAGTGAACTTAACATTTAACAACCCTGGCAACATCACAGGGATCAGTAATTTCAGAATCACCAATAACAAGTTGGTGTTTTTGGTTTTATTGGACCTCTGGGTTTAGGGTTTGTGAGGGCAGTAATACTGATCCAGAATTTTTTGAGGTCAGTCCAGCTATTGTCAGTTTCTTTTTTGAAAAATGTGGCCTTGGATGACCTAATCAAATAATTTCAGCAGTTTCTGATTTGATGATATTCACACAGGAAGGCTTGAGCAGGAGAGGAAGTATATTTGCCCCAAGTAAGGTTTGATCATTTCTTTTATTTTTCTGGAAAACCATCTGTTATTTGAACCTCCAAATCTCTCTTTTTTTAACAGGAAAACAAGTTATTCTGAATAGGGATTAAATGAGAGTAAAAAAAATCAAGTACACAGTCAACCATAGTGACACATACTAAAACGTATCCTGTGAAGACAGTGATTGCAAAAATTGCAAGGACGAAAATGGCGAAGGAAAACAGCACGGTCACATAGGGCAAGGGGCAAAACACAGCAATTGTTGAAACGGCAACCTACAACTTTTTCCCCCTCCTTGAGTTGCATCCCCCTGGAGTTGGTTATATTTAGTAAGGGGTGGGTGGGGGCAAAGCCCCCGTAGAAAGTCACTGTGGCACTCTTGTCCCTGTTTCAGCAATCGCAGTGTTGCGCCACTTGTCCTATCCTATATGGCCGTGCTGTTTTCCCTTCGCTCTTTTTGGCCTCACCATTTTATGCTCATCCTTATCACATGGAACCATTCTAAAATAGCCAATCAATCTGTTTTATCTTGGATCTAACTAATTCAGTATTAACTTTATCAAAATTTACAGACAACAAAATTTTAGGGGGGAATTTTGGTGTTCTGAAATGTAAAACGCAGTACATAAGAAAATGATCACTAACCACGTACTCCATGACACCCCGAGAATGTTCTGTGATGGACACAATTGGTTAAGACCCAGTAAGGAGGGGAAAACCTAGCCCATGTGCCTTCTTGTATCTTCTACCTCCCTCCCTCCTCCTGACAGCTGTGATTCTTGTTCCCTAGTGAACCTCACTGCCACTCACCCTGTCTGAATTATCCGTTATTACCTCAATGCCTCCACTTTTAAAACTGACATAATTGGTTGGCAGAGTTTTGTTCCAAACATCACATCTTATACTACTAGGTAGAAATACTTTTTAATTATCAAACGGAGAAAGAAAAATGCCCTAAAAATAAAAAAAAAATTCAACCGGATAACTTTAAAAATTTATAACATTTTCTGTCTTATGTTTTTGGCAGCACTAAATCTAGCTCTTTAGCATTCATGATAAAACCTTATTTAAAAAAAAAAAACAGATATTTCTGTGGAAAGCTGATTCTTGGATATATATATAGCAGCTGGGGTCCTTTAAAAAAAAATCATATTTGCAAATGTATCAGTGTTGGAACTACTAGACTCACTGGATAGTGTGTGACCTTACATCAACATAAATATTGTTCAGCGATGCTAAAGTAGACAAGTGTTCAGAGCCACATAAAGCCAAATCATCAGATGTCCTGGTAGTTTAATTTCTTTTTATAAGTGACATTGGTAGGCAGACACTATTTACTGGCCAAGCAAGTGCGTAGGCAGGCAGAGAGACAGACAGACAGACATAAAGAAACTGTATAACCTGCATTATAGTTATCAGAACAACACAAACCTAAATTCTTCTCATTTGGTTTTCATTTCCATATAAACAGCTCTTAGAGTGACACCTAGTGGTCAGTTCTCTATGTTCCACAGCTGGCAGTTTCATTGATCTAAAATGAGGAAAGGGAATTGCTCTGTTACTTCACCGTGCTTTCTAATCTTCACCCAACATACTGCATGTCATCATTCCCAACCCAGTGGCCCTGCAGTCCTTCAAGATGCACACTGTAGTTTCTCGGCTTGGGGGCACTAAACAACCAAAGTTGCTGTTTGCATTGGAATTACAGCAAACAGAAGGAGAGCATGGGGCTGTTGGTGACATTTTAATTACTTATTTCAAAATTGTAATTGTTTGACCCAGGCACTCAGATAATATAGCTTGTTTCCAGGTATGTCCTTGTGGTGGATTGTATGGACCTGTTTTATTGACAGTGGGAATGTTGCTCATGACACCAGGGGAACTCCCCTGTTCTTTGTCTATAAGTGTCATGGGATCTTTTATTTCTAGCTGGACAGTGACCAGAACTGGGCAGATGGGACCTCGATTTAACATCTCATCCAAAGGATGGCACCTCGCCAGTGCTTCACCCCCTCGTACTACAGTACAGTGTCAGTTATGGGTATTTCCGTAAGTGCCTGGTGTGGGGTTAGAACCCATGACCATCTGATCATCTGGCCCCAGAGGTGAGTGTGCTAACTACTGAGTCACTGACATTGACTGACATCCTGGGTTCCTTGGGCATGTCCTGTCATGTGTTCTCCTGTCAGCAGGGGTGGAACACCTGCATGTGGCAGAATTTCTCTGTGATCTGTATAATGGAGCTGCTGCTACAGTACATTAGGCACTATCCACTGGCATCAGAAATTAATAGCAAATATCATCCGATCAAGATGATGTAATAACCCAGACTGAGCATATCAAGTCTACTACCAGGTTGGCTTGGGGTGCTGCTGCCTTACTTCACCTTGTGTAGTACTGTGCTTTAAAACCAGAGGTCCTGGAGTTACTGTATGTCCTTACCAAGATCACGGATGTCCATCTTTTGTAAACAGAATTTCAGACTTTAGAGAGCACTTGCAGACCCTGGGATCAAATCAGACATTCCTTGGTTCAGATGCATTTCTAACCATTCAGTGAAAGGAAAATTTTCTTTTGTTGGGCTATGCAAAAACCAAAGGCGTGATGCACAGAACTGTGCCTCCTGAAGGTGCCATTTAATAAATGAATGTGCTCATGGAACAAACTAGGGACAATGAGATGCACACATTGAGATGCTGGTGCAAGACATTTAATGTGAGCTGAGCCAGCCCACTGGCACAGTGGTAGCATTACCACCCATGACACCGGCAATGTGGGTTCAGGAACAAGCCTGGGTCATCGGGGGCTGGCCAGGGGAGTAGATCTGAGTGTCACACCGGACACTGTTCTCCTCCAAGGGGGGGGAAGGCTGTCACATCACCCTGTTACCACCACCTGTGGATGCACAGGCAGTGGCATGGGATTCATGGTGTGGAGAGACGAGGATGCCATTAGGTGCTTGGCTGAGAAATGCACCAACATGCCTACAGCCTGGACTTACTTTTCTTTTCCCCCAATTGTTTAACCAGGTGAGACACACTAACCTGAAAACTTGTTTACAGTTGCAACTTGGGAGCACAGAGAAGTTAAGTGACTTGATCAGGGTCTCACAGTATGCAAGTGGGGGCTGTGGGATTCAAACCCAGGTCTCCAGATTTGCAGTTCTGAGCCTTAAACCACTGCACTATACTGCCTCCCTATATGCCTACTTCCTTTGTGCCAGCATCCTCAGGGGCAGGGTTTCAGGACAAAACAACCTAAAAACAAGAAAAAAATGGTAACCAGCTCTCACTACTGTGCAGCATAACCCTCGACAGCTGGAGGGTGATTGCAGCAAGAATGGTTGATATAGCCACCACCGAGCCCTGCTGGCAGTGGGAGAAAAAATATGTTAAAAAAATGTGAGCTGACCACCATACACAAGGTCAGGACTACCCCATACATATTCACCTTCACCAAGGCTTCATCAGGGGAGGTGGTGCTGATAAGGTCATGTGCTTAATTATAATCCAAGTCATGAAAATTCATTACAAGCAGTAGTCATGTGTAATACTAGAGTCAGTGCAAGTTAAACAAATGGATTAAGAATGTTATTTAAATATAGTGAAAATCAACCATGTCATGCAATATATAAATATGATGTAATTTATGTATGTACCTAAATAGCACTGACTGAAACCCCATTAGACTCCTACCTAACCTGGAGGATGCTGTCAAATTTTTCCAAACCACCCTCATTAAAGTCACCGACCTCTTTGCCCCTATGAAAACCTATAGGGTCAAAGGCAGCTGTTATAAGTGGATCTCACCCCCCCTAAAAGCCCTGATGTCTACTCAGGACAAAACGTGGAAAAAGTTCAGGAAATCTAAGCTTCCAGTGGACTTTGTTAGCTATAGGGCCCTCAGAAACCAATGCAAACTGGCCATAAAGAAAGCCAAGAAGGAATATATCACCTGTCTCCAAAAAGCTAACCTGGGAAACCCTAGATACTTCTGGTCACACATTAACAAACTCCTAAAAGGAGGTACGAAATCAACAACTGGCCCTATCCTGGTGAACAGGCAAGTACTCGAAGAGGCGCCTCTCATCGCAGAGGCCCTAAACGGTTTCTTCACAAACCTGGATGCGACAAGGTGGGTCCCTTCACAACAAAAGCTTAACCCAATAGGCCCCTGACCTGAACTAGACCGCCTCTGTTTCATCTGCGGCTGGTTAGGAAAGGGAGGTACTGGGTTTTACTTCTTAAATCCCTGCGGGCTTATAGTGCGGCACTGGGACGACCTGATGGGATCTAGACTTTAATCCTCAAGGAGGGCGCCCCCATCTTTAGCCAAGCCTCTAACCTGGCTGATAAATCGGTCCCTCATGGAAGGGTCTGTCCCTGAGCCATGGAAGCAAGCCCTTGTGATCCCCATTCACAAGGGTGGGGCCACCGAGCATATCGGGAACTACAGGCCTATCTCCCTGTTGTCCGCAATAGCGAAATTACAGGAGAAGCTTGTATACAATCAACTACGCGAATATCTGGAAACACACCAGATAATCTCTTCATCGCAGCACGGCTTCAGATCCAAGCATGGGACGGACACTGCACTAACCAAATTTTCGGCTGATATCCTAGGCAATATAGACTCAGGGGTCAGCACAGGCGCCGGGTCTTCATGGACCTGTCTAAAGCTGCCCAACCTGGTAAACCATAACCTCCTTTACAAAAAAATGTGCGCCTAGGCATGGACGCCATGCCCTTGGATGGTTGGCTAATTACCCCACGGGCCGGACCCAGAGGGTCAAGTGGAAGGACTATGTCTCCCAGTCTGCACCGCTCAAAGTAGGAGTACCTCAGGGGTCAATACTTGGTCCCTTTCTCTTCACTTTGTTTATAAATGATCTGCACTCACATTGTGGGAGCAGCAGCATCATCCAATACGTGGACGATGCTGTCATTTTCTGAGCCTCTCCTAACTTAGGAGAACTGGGGAAAGCCCTCCAAGAGGACATTCTTCTGCTGGAGGACTGGCTCACTCGGAATAAAATGGTATTAAATACCAGCAAAACTAAAACGATGTTATTTGGGCCCAGATCCTTGGGTACAGATAGGTCGCTGCTCCTTCAGCTCCAGTCCAGAGGGGGCGATAAACTTGAGGTGGTTACCTCCACTAAATACCTAGGGCTAACCTTGGACCAAGGCTTCACCCTAAAAAATCATGTTGACCAACTCACCAAAGCCATACATGGTAAACTCGGTATCCTCTACAGAATAAAGGACCAGATTATCCCAGAAGCCAGAGTTGCCATCGCAACTAGTGATTTCTCCCAAGCTCACTTTGCGGCACCTGTTTTCAAGGCATGGCCGCACGGAATCTTGGCAGGCTCCAGACCCTATACAATAAGATTGTCCGATTTGCAACATTATCTCACCCCAGGACACACCACTCAAGGCTCAAGCCAAGCTCAGCTGGCCATCATTGAAGCCCGCCTCATCTACCCCACTCTATGTCTCGCTTTTAAGCTTCTGGGGCCCTTACCTCCCTAGTCTCAAAGGACTAGTTAGTGTCAAAACCAAACTGAGGAGCCCTGCCTCAGGACAAAACTCTTAGTGGTCCCCAAAACAAAGACAAAAGCTGGGTCCAGGTCCTTTGCTTTTACTGCACCCTGCCACTGGAACAAACTCCCACTGGAGGAATGGGAGGCAGGGTCTATCACCTGCTTCCGGTCTAAGCTCAAAGCTCACCTGTTCGCAAGGAGCACTTGCCAATGCACTAGGAACTGACCTTACGCCCTCGGCCCCTCCTCCCTCTCCACCCTCTGTATGGTAAAGGCTATTTAGTCTTTCACAGTTATACAGTATGGAATTTGCCTTATGTGTGTTATCACTGTTTAAACCATTTGTAATTTATGCAAGCTTGCAGCCCTGCTTACCTACTTGTACTGTCTGTTAACCTGTATGTTAATTTTACAGCTCTTACCTGCTTTTACTGTTTCTATGTACCTGTACTGTAGTGTTTACCCCCGGGTCGCCCCTGAAAAAGGGACCTCCGGGGCCCAGTGGGCCTACCCGGTCAACAAAATTCAATAAAATAAATAAATAAATACAATTTAAAAGCCTTGTTAAATAATTGTATTCTGTATTCTGTATTCTTTACAGATTTGGAGCTAAAAACTGCTGTGTACAAATGTTGTGGTTAAATGGTGAACACTAATGTGGGAATGTAGAGCATCATCAGGGGGTGGGCTCCTGGAGTAGTCCTACCCAATTTATACCCCTCATGTGTTGGTTGAACCAGTTGGAAGTGGTTCAGCATCACAATGTTTATTTATTTAAAGGTTTCACCAGGAAAAACATACTTAGCAGACATGCTCATTTCCAGATGCATCCGAGGGGAGAAGGGAAAGGATACACAGCAAATACAGCAGCAAAGGCAGTGCAAAATGGACATTTGAATACAAACTTGCACAGAATGAGCAAAAATAAAAATAGCAATACAATTACATAATATAAAACTAGTAAATGCAAACAATTTTAGTATTAAAATAGGACAGATACTAATCTGCAACTGAGTGCAGAGGCAAGTATGCTAAGGGTAAGAAAAATTACACAGTGAAGCAACTACAGGAAGGGGGGAAGTGGTCCTTGAGGAGGGAGTTGAGGATATGGGAGAGTGAGCATGATGGATGGAAGGAGGGAAGGAATTCCAAATTTTGGGGAAATGGTGTGAGAATGCAGTCTGACCAACCGAGGTAGCCCTGGGTGGGATGGAAAGAGTGCGTTGGTCGTGGTATCTGAGTGAGTGAGAAGATGGTTTGAAAGAAATGGAGGAAGAGAGACAGGGAGCAAGGAAATGAAACCAGAACTTAGCAAGAAAGTTTGCACGGTGAATATAGTACCTGTCAGCTAGGGAAGGAAGAGAGAGAGAGAGAGAGAGAGATTGGTAAAGGGTGCAGTGACGGGGACAGGGAGGACAGTCAAGACAGAATGAAATTTTACATGCTAGTAGGGTATGTGGTGGGATTTGCACCTTGGTACATTAGTAACCTACTAAGAGAAAATTGTTGTGAAAACATGAAAAATAAAAAGTTCAAGTCAAAACATTGTTTCATTGTGTCACTGAACATAAAAGTATAGAAAAAGTCAAATTATCATACAAATGGCAAATCATTCAAAGTCTGAGTGAGAGCATATCTATTATAATCATTGCACAGAACGGTCAATACATGAAATGTTTATATCAGTAGAGGAGTATACTCGAGAAAGGCCATTATATATCAGTTCAAATACATGTTCAACAAGAGAAAATTTATTTCTTTTTATTTATTTATTTCAATTTTGTTAAATGGGTAGACTCACTGAGCCCCACAGGTCCATTTTTCAGGGGCGACCCAGAGTTAGTCACATAAAGTAAAAACATTTTTGCAGATACAGTACACAAGAGAACAAACCACATTTACTTACAGTCAAGAAATTACACATCATGGAATCATACAGTCACCAGTAGACAATTCAATACAATCACATTATGACTAGGCTTCTAACCTGGGGTGGAATTAGTACAGAACAACAATTGACAACATACTTTCATCTCTATTGTTGAAGAGCATTTGGCAGGATGATTAGATCTGGGGTAGGCTAGGTTTTACCTTGGTACAGAATGCATGGAGAATGGGTGGGATGATGAGGGGAAGAGAAGGAAGGAAGGAAAAGGAAAGGGTGTGGGAGAAAAGGGGGAACATAGAGGATAAGGAAAGGTTGCAAGGTCAGTGTTTGGGGATATGCAGGTAGAAGTCCCAAGTAGTGACATGGACAACCTTAGCTGCACTCTCCCCAAGGATGTTACCATAACTCTTGTATGGGTGATCAGCCTGCAGGTCCCACATTTAATCCTGGGATGGCTGGAGAGGCATCTAAAGGTAGAAAAATAGAGAGAGAAGCAAAAATAACAATACAGCCTGGTACAGTGGCAGTTTCATGGTTCACAAGTCAATAAAATTGCAGTTAAATAATAATTTTTGACACTGACAATCAAGAGAGAGTTTATAGAAAGGGTTTAATCTGGTGGTACAGTTCAACCTGAAAGACACTGTAGGACTGTAAAGAGATTACGGGGTTATTGTGAGGATTGCATACTATTATTTAGTAAATTGTTTAACCCTTTCCTTCACCAGGACCATGTTCCTACCTTCCCAAAATACCATTCTGTTTGCATTTATTTCTTTTTAATTTTTGACCAGTAAAAGCACACTAAACTTGTTTCCAAGTGCATCAGGGGATGGGGGGGGTGTTGTTGCATGGAACTGTTTTATTGCTTTATTGACAAGGAGAATGTTTGCCTTGACACCAGGGGAAACTCACCATTTCTCATGTAGGGGGAACCTCTGGTTGTCAGGCTGGTTGCCAAGATGGCTGCCAGAGAGGAGGATGGAGAGACTGCTGAAGGTATGGGGGAGTAGGCTTAATCCTCTAATACCTGTACACTAGAAGCCCAAGCAGCGCAGGTCAATGTAAATGTAGAGGATATGGACCTTAACAATAGCAGTCAGTCTGTGAAACATATGGATGTAGAATTGGTGAAAAATGTAGACAATACTGAGCAGCTGTTGGACGAAGAGGAGCTGTTAAAACAAACTGGAAGAAAAGAAATGTCATTTACTTCAGCTTGTTGCTGAAGAAGAAGCCAAGTACCTCAGAGAAAAGCAAAAATTGTACCAGCATAAATCAACTGGAGTCATGGTTTGCTCACAACAAACTTCTCTTGAACTACAGAAAAACAAAAGCAATGCACTTTACCCTACAAAGCTCAAAAAAGCGACATAATTGAACAGGTTACTACTTTTAAATACCTGGGATTATTCCTAGACAACACCCTTTCTTTCAACACCCTTATTGACCATGTCATGAAAACAGCTAACATCAGACTTGGACTCCTTTACCGACACAGAAATGCTATGACCACTGAAGCCCTCAGCCTTGTCACCAAAAGCTCAGTACTGTCCATCGTTGACTATAGACTGACTTTCTATAGTGCAGCCACTGAAACTGCTCTCAAAAGGGTTAAACTCCTGCTCAACAAAGCCTGTCAACTTGTTCTAGGAGCTAATCGGTGTTCCCACTCTTGCAGTCTGTACTCCATAACTGGCTGGCTCCCATTACCTCTAGGGTCTCAGTACCAGGCATGCATCATAGGAAAAACAGTCCTACTAGGACTGGTCCCAGAATCAACTTCAAAGCTTTTCTAGTGTAACTCAACACTAAAACAACCCAAAGCACTGCTAGAGGGGTACTGCATGTACCTTACAAATGAACTTCCTTCACCCAGAGGTCCCACTCTTATCAAGGCCCTCTCTGGATGAACAACCTACCCCCCTCTCTTTTTCACCTTTAGAAACTTGGCCAATTCAAAAAAGAACTCCATCGCCTCCTGGTAGGATCCTAAGAATGCAACTGCTGTGCATAATGACAGGAGTTCCATCCTCTGCCCTAGACTTCCAACCCTTAACCCCCACCTTCTTACCCCTCTCACCCCACAAGTCCTCACCCCCTTCCCTCCACTTGGTTTACACTTCCCCTAGGCTGCCCCTGTGCATACAGCACTTAGCAACTTGTTCTCCCTCATTACCATACCCCCTTCTTCTATCCCCTAATAACATTATACAATACGACCTCCTCTGTACCCATGCCAATACTCTCCATACCTCCTCCTTCCTCCCCTTTTCTTTGACAAGCCAATTTTAGCTGCCAACTACAAGCAACCTCCACTTAGTAACAAGACCTATAGACTAGAGATATTTCTGTAGTAAAAGTATTTGTATTTGAGGTTATACGCCACATTTATCTTGCTTGTAAAATAGTCTTGTCACTTTGCTATTGTATGTCTTCATCATATGATGTAAATTGTACCGTTCGGTTTGTTCTTCTACTGACTTGCAGCCTTTGTAAAAGAGCCAGTTTGGTTCAAAGGTTGTAATTCCGAAACTGAAATAAATAAATAAATCAAGAAGCCAGCAAATGGTACCATTTGACAATCAGGTGACAGCAACTGCAGTGGAATGTGAAGCACTGGCTAACATTTGTGCATCAAAGGAGCTGCCCACTTGCCATCCAGAATGGCAAGGGAATGACAATCAACTGATGAAAAACACTGTTGCACCTGCTACTCCTGCATCAGTCAATACCACTGCAGTTTCTATTTTATTGAACTTGGGATGGAAAGATGAAATTAATGAGAAGACTGCCCTGAAACCACTGGAACAGGCGACCAAGATAAGGGCAGTATCTTCGGTCTCCAGCGCACGCAGCTTGGATCAAAAAGAGTGCCAGAATGTTTACAAGCAGAGCGTCCAAAGCATCAAGAATGGCAAATAAAAGTAAGATGCTTGACCTAAGATGCAGGCGCCCTGCTACCACAACACAGACAAGTGAAGCAGAACAGGAGCATAAACAATAGGAGTCTGACCATAAAATTAAAATCAGATTGTACAGGCCACAAATAGACAGATCAGAACATATAAAAACCTTCCATAACAACTAGTAACTTCAAAGAGAAACTAAGGGGGTGGGGGTATTGAGTCCCAAAAAGGCTTAATGCCCCAGTTAGATACAAACTCTAACAGATAAAACCAAAAATATTACAAAAGTCAATAAGCCATACAACACAAGGATATAAACACAGCAAAGGTCTGAGGGCAAAAACGCTCACAGGTACATAAGCCAACATGTATATCTATCCAGTTAATAACGCAAAGTAGAACTAACAAACATAAGTGACAAACTAAAGTGACTGAGCCTGGATTTTGAGGATGTTCCTGCCATTTTTTCTGCCAAAAAGTGAAAAATAGGAAGCTAATGACTCAAACAGTTCCCGCTGCAACCTCAGGTGAGCTGTTACTTGATCCCTAATCTGAATTCTACTGCAATTTTTAAGCCATAGTTCCTCAGAAGGGGGAGTCAGGGTAAGCCACAACTGTGTAATAACCTTAGTTGCAGCTGCCACCAGAATATAAAATAAGTATGTTCCTCTCTCTTGATCCATATACCATGATAACGTTAAATTATGTTACTAGTTTATCTTTAGTGCAGTTTGCAGAGTTGTTCTTTAAGTGAAAATAAAATAACATCCTCAATTAGAGCTCAATCATCAATGTGATGAAGGGAGTGCAGATGTGTCTATTCTGAAAAAAAGTCGAATGAAGGCCAGGGGCTCGATTTTCAAAGATCTTTGAGAGCGACGCAAGTTACATCACTCCAGGAATGCAGCAAACTCTTGGTGTGCCAGGGACCCTGTGCCCAATTCTATAAAAAAACAAGACCTTGGTGCCAAACTCCCTGGGATTGCCACAAGTCACCCGCTGTGCTAAACAGTGCACTTGCATGACTTGTCACAGGGATCCAATCCCCCCAACCAGTGCAACACTAGCAGGGCCAGGATGGTGGGGAGTGAAGCTGCTGGACATGAGGGGGCAGGGTGTAGAAGGAGCACAGGAGGTGTCATGGGGTGAGGGGTCAGGGGGACAGCTGGGCGGCAACGGCACTGTTGGCACCTGGCCGGGTTCATGTGTATGGGACTATATGTTCAGTCCAGTAATGGTACCATGTGTACAGTGGGTAACATCCCCAGTAGTCTAGCAGCCCTCTATCCCCAATTGCCCCCAGCAACATGCATGTCATAGTCCCTGGTGGTCTAGTGGATCACCACCCCCCCAGCCCTGATCTGCCTGTAAATGATCAAGTGAAGAAAATAATTCCCTGGTGATCTAGTGGTCCTACCCTCAGCCCTGAAATGCCTATAAATTAGCAGATTAATGAAACCATTGCCTGGTGGTTTAGTGGACCCCCACTCCCCCACCCCAGGAGGTAATGCCCACTGCCCCACCCCTCCATCCCGAACACCAAGCCAGTGACCGGCACAGCCCTTTTCTCACCACCATGGCCAGCCACTGACTGAGCTGTCACTGAGCACATACTGTATACAATACCCTCTCATTGATTGACAGCTCCCTCTGAGCTGTCAGTCAGTGAGCACATACTGTATACAGTACGTGCTCAGTGACTGCTCAGTCGGCGGCTGGCCGTGGTGGTGAGAGGAGGGCTGTGCTGGTCGCTAGCTCTGGGCTTGGGATGGGGGAGTGGGGTGGTGGGCACTACCTGCTGGGGGGGTTGGGGTCCACTAGACCACATTGTGCTTCACAGTGGTGTTCATGTCAGCAGACTTCTATGCCATATTACATGTTCATGGGGAACAAATATGTGATGTCTCTCAGAAGATACTCCCCTTTCAACCCCATGTTTTTACTTACATAGTACCTCAAAGAAGGAAGTGCACCAATTACTTAACTCCATATCTGATTGCAGCAGTGTTGGTTCGGGTGGCCTTGAACCTAGGTTACTAAAACTTGCTGCCTCTCCCCTCACCTCCTCTTTGACTAGGATATTTAATCTGTCCCTTTGCTCAGAAATTGTTCCTAATATATGGAAGATTGCCAAGATTGCCCTTGTATTTCAGAAGGGGGACATTAAATCCATCACTAATTATCATTCCATAGCCATTCTCTCTGTTCTGAGCAAACTTCTCAAAAAGATAGTTTCCATCCAAATTCTTTACTATCTTTATGACCATAACCTCTTTTCTGGAGCTCAGCATGGTTTCAGGAAGGGAAGTAGCACCATTACAGCTGTTCTCAAATTCACAGATGATACTAAAGTTGCTAAGGAGTATGGTTACCCAACTGGTGCAGTTTTCATTGACCTTACAAAGGCCTTTGACTTGGTTGACCACACCCTTCTCAAATTTAAAATGACATCCCTTGGCTTCTTCCCTGACATGGTTACATGGTTTAACAGTTACCTCACAGACAGTAAACAATTTGTTAAATTCAACTCTGCTACATCTGACCTGTCCACCATCAACAATGGTGTTTCTCAAGGTACCATCTTTGGCCCCCTCCTTTTTGTCATATTCATAAATAACTTATATCAAAGTACCTCATCTTGCTTCTCCTTGCTCTATGCTGATGACCTAGTCCTTCACTACAGCTCAAAGTGCCTTGCTGACAATAATACCATCCTTACCTCTAATTTCCACAAAATCCAGTCTTGGTTCTCACAAAACAAATTAGTACTAAACTCCAGTAAAACATGCTCCATGCTATTTGGCTCCATTCCCAGGCTGAAGAAGTGTACTGAATCTCTAGCTGTCGCTAGCTATGATGGCTCTATCCTTGAAAATGTAAGTACATTTAAATATTTAGGGATTACACTAGACCCCTATCAGGACTTTGCCCTACACATCCTCAACCCCTGTAAAAATCCAAGCTTGGCCCGACTGTTAAAGCTAGTTATGTCCATACACTCTCTGCCAGAGTTGCCATTGCTCAAGGGGTCCTTCTTCCCACCATCATCTATGGAGCTGTCACCTTTGAACATGCTTCTAAAGTCAATCTCCATAAATAGAACACATCTTATAATAGTTGTTGCTTCATTCTGGCATCTCATTGGCTCACCCACCGCTGTCAGTTTCATAGCAGCCTAAAATGGCTATCCCCTAAAGCCAGCCACTCCTACACTGTTGGCACCCTTAGAGATAACATTATCAGAACTGGCGTGCCCTCCTCTCTAGCCCTATTATTATCTCCTCCTAGCTTTAACTACCCCTTTGCTCAGGTGACCAGTCCTTTCTAACCGTTCTCAGATGCAGCACAACCATGGGATCCCAGGCCTTTTCCTACTCTGCTCCCACTTATTGGAACTCCCTGCCAGTATCCATGTGGCTCTCCCACACTCATGCCCATTTCAAAAAGGAGCTAAGCCACTACCTCCAAAACTCTAACCCTTGTACCTGTTTCCTCCCTCCTTGAATGCCCTGGTTACCCACTGAACTACTGCTTGTTCCCTGTTGCCTAACTGTGCGCTTACACTCACTGCAACTTTTGTCCTTGTTTCCCTTCCAGTTTTTACTGTACTGATGTGGTTTTTCCCTCCTGTTTTACTGTGCCATTGCCCAAACCATCATTGAAGCTGTAATTTCTTGGCCTCAGTGTTGTACTTTGTTACACTAATGCATTATGTTTTATTACCAGTTATGTTGTAGTTTGTACCACAACGCACTGTGTTATCATTTTATTATTAGTTTATGATTTTCTCCTCATTCTCCCCGTATATTCTTATATTCCCTCATTCCATTCCTGTTTCAGTGTCATGACTGTATCTATTTTTGATTTGTACTCTCCCAGGTCGTGCCTGAAAACAGGCATATGTAAAGTCTAGTGTATCCAGCCGGTTATCAAAAACCAAATAAATTAAGTCTGTCGGGGGACGCTCTGGAGTAGCAAACGTGGCAGACGTTTTTTGTCTAAGTTCGGACCTCAGCTACTGATAAAGTTTAAAAAAACATGGATTTCTGGTACCTGAGATAATGTCACAACATAAACATTATAGGAGTAAGCCACACCAAAGACAAAATGGGACTGTAGGGAGAAAGCAGCAGGCTAAGAAGATAGATGCCTTTCTTTCAGTGGCAACTGTACTGAAGGGATTGGGACCCACACAGCCTAGATGACTAAGCATCATGGATCACTGGGCTTCACAAATGGTGGTGCATAAAAAAATCCAGGCAACCAACCAGAGAGGAAACTAATAGGCATCTTGCAGCGGTTGATGCAAGACTCAGCGAAATGGATTGTAAAATCCATGATAATGCCACCTCTATCAAAGAGCTCTCCAGAGGTTCAGAGAGGCAGAGGCAAATAAATGTGTTGTGATGAAAGATCTCAGTTTCCTCAGGGAAGTCCTTGAAAACACTCAGTGTCAGGCTCATATCCGCAATGTGGGCTTCCACCACTGACTGGCAAGCAAGAATGAACTGCTTCCTGCAATTCAAACGATTTTTACCAACCTAGGATTGCTGCCTGTTAAATCTGGGATCACCTTCAATCAGGCCTGTGCCATCCTGAGGCAAGCCCGAACCTGGGGCAGAGATTCAAAGAGGCCTATGACTGTGGTGGCTACCTTATCTAGCACGGTGGCACACATTCCATTACTCCAAGCAGCGCAGCAGCAAGGAACTATCATCTGGGAGGAAAGTCAGATAGCATTTTTTTCCAGATCTCTCTTCCCAGATGCAAATGAGGAAAAAAAGAACTGCAAACCATTAAAAAAATTCTGCTGGAGCCTGGGGTTGCTGCACAACTTTTATTTCCAGCATGACTCCAGATCTGCCATAAGAATAAGACCCATGTCTTTACTGACCCAGAATCTGCCGCCACTTTTGTGGACAGAGTGGTGGCTCCTACTACAACTGATGAATCCCATCAGGATAAAGAGGGCTGAAGCTGGATTTTAATGGTCATTTTACCTGTTTTGTTCCAGTTACCTGGATGTAAAGTTTACACTACTGACTCTCATACATAAGCTTGACTGTTTCTAAACAGACTGCTGTTTGTCTGCTGCAGTTTGTTTTATCAGCATATGTTTTGCATGCTCATTATCTTCTTTATCATAATGTTCCTGTTTATACACTGAAGGTAAGCTTTGCTATATTTGGTGTGTTACATGCCTGTTCAGTTTGTGCACTGTTTAATAGATGTTACAGGTTTTCTGTCTCCCCACCTGTCTCATTTTGCAACTGCTGGGGTTGGGTGAAATGTAACGTAACTAAACCCAGGATTTCAGAATCTATTTAATGAGCTTCCTGTAGGACTGTCCCAGCACATTTATATATCCTGCAGGGAGTAGGAAATACTGACATGATGTACTTTGAGTTCTATGTGTCGGTGAGAGCTGAGAGTCCTACATTATTATTCTACTGAACTTTACTTCTTCAACACCCTGCCGGTTTCAGGCAGTTGGTCAGGCTCTCGAGTTATTTGTTAACAGCACTTTGTGTGTGCGTTTGTATGATCATGACTGGGTCTGTGTACCTTTATACTTTTTCTTTTTATGATGTATAGTTTTTGCTACATTGCATAAACTTCATAAATAAAAAGTAAAAAAAAAAAAGTCTGTCTTGGGCCTTGAGAAATTTGGGGGGAAGTATGCCTCTCTAAACAACACTGCCTCTGTGGAACCCTTTTGTGGCAGTCCCCCTCACAAAACCTACCATCAAGGTTGGTAATCACAATCTTGTTCCGAAAGGTTAACATCTTGGATGTCCTATACTGGTTTCGGCAGATGGGTAAAGTCTTGGACTGTCTGTCCTCTGTCATAGACACGGAACTTGTGTGGACAGGGGGTACAAATCTGAGTAAAAATCTACCAGACTAATACCAGGATTATCCATCTGCTGGGGAGTTGTTATATGGGGAAGGATAGGGGCAGCGTAGGGTCTTTCACAAATGGCATGGGATCATAATGTTGTATGGACAATAGCGTGGCACAACAATGCCACATTCAAAACAGCAAACTGAAAAAAACAGAGTTGGTGAAAACACAGACTGAAGCAACAGCAGTGCACACCAGATGAAGAAATGGGAAACATTCCCATTTCTTTGATTTTTGTGAGGGGCACTGCCCCCCACACCCCCAAACTAAATTAACCAATTCCGAGGGGGGGGGTGTTGAGGGAAAAAGGGAAACTCAGGCATAGGGACGCTTAGTTTTTAAAAAGAAAAATTATAACACATTGGGAAATGGGGAATCAAACCCCAGTCCCTGGCTGTCCACTGCACCAGGTGCTTCTGCCTTAGCCACTCCAACACAGGAGCAGCTTGACCAGGAACAACACCTGTGGCCTCTTCAGCCCTTCCTTCAGTTTCTAGTCAGTGACAAGGGAAGCAGTAGTTTCCTACCGCTGTTCTGCCCCATCGCTGTAATTCATTTCATGCTTTAGACCATGTAGTTATCCTTGCACTGTTTCGGCAGCACTATATGAACCCGGTACCATCATGCATGGGTCTCCTAGACACACCTCGACTTGGTGCGTGGCAGACCCTGGTGCAATCTTTGTTTCAAGTATGGCCATATTAATCTTCAGTGCCCCACCCACTAAAATGTACCTCTATGTGGGAAAATGACCATTCATGCTGGCACAGCCCATGGGCGGCCTACAACTGGACAGATGGTTTGGACCAAGAAGCCATAATTATCAATGGCAGGCAAAAAAAGGCTGGGCTCCTCTCCAGCCCACCTATGGCAAGGTCAAATCCTCACAAAACAGCACAGCCACATTCCCCAGGGGAATAGCCAGCTTCTGCAGAATCTTTGCAAGTTATCCTTATGCTTGCCCCCACCATACCCCCCAATAATAAACTGAACCTACTGTAACAGGTGTTGATCAAAAGGAGTCCAATGCTGCACCTCCTACAAGTCCTGATCCAACTGATACAGTTGTGCATCCCCCTGAGCAGGAAAAGGGAAAGGTGATCTGTGATAAAAGCCACACCACAACCACCTCAGGGCCCTGCAACTCCAAAACCTATGCCCCTCCCCTGATAGACAATAACATGCAACTTGTTCCTAAAAAGGAAAGGCACAGGCCATGAAGGGCAACTCCTAAATCTTCTAATCCACTGCCAAAGATGGCTCCTGTTCCCCTGTTACAACTAGAAACAGGTGTCAGCTCTCCGGAGACAATGGGGAGCTACTGAAGAGGAGGAGGTTGAATCATAGGTGTCTTTGATCAGCACCTCCATTAAAGAAGTGTCATCAGACCAGGATGATACTTCGTCTGAAGCCTCAGCAGCAAAAATACATGATTATACCATGGACATAAGTGAACTGCCAATGAAAACATCAGATTGGCAGTTTACCACAGGTGTAAATCCTCTGATAACCAATGGCTGTTGATGAGTACCTACTTCTAATCCTAATGATCTGCAGCACAGGAATAATTAGAATAAAAATAATAAAACAAAGCAACCTCTTTAAAAGTTGCATTTTATCATAGTAAAAAAATGAACCTTGGTATAATCGCAATAAGCCACTCAAAGGATGTGGGTTATTAGGGGATTTACCTTGGCTGGCGAGGATTTACCCACTCAGCTGTGCCTCGTGGGCAAACCACACCATCCATGGTAAATCCCCTGATAACCCACACCCCCTTGTGGCTTATTGCTTAAGTAGAAGTTGAGGAATCCAGTGTTTGAGCTGACCTTTGACCCATCCCTTCATAAAAGTAAATATGTGTTTAGGTTCAACTTTTTACCCAGTGGCCCTTAATGTGGCTAAAGGCTTTAAAAAAATGGGTTGCCGCAGTTTCTATTTTAAAGACCTTACCAGGCAACATTTTTTGTGTACAAGATACCGACTTAAAACTTAAAAGACATGGACAGTGGGTTGTTCTTATTGGTCACAGGGTGAAGAGGTATGCGATGAGGGTGGGTATTTGCCTGTCTATGGTAAGAATGATGCTATAGTATTCCACACCATGGGATTCAATGAATGGTTGAAAAACTGGTGTGGAGCTCAGGGTTTTAGCTTCATTGGGGACTGGGGAGCTAGCTGGAGGGATACAGACCTATACTGGTGCGATGTCCTGCATCTGTCCGAGCGGGGAACCAGGATCCTAGGTGATAGGTTTAAATGCTTCATTGGCCAGCATTTAAACTAGCCAAGGGGGGAGGCACTGAAAAGGAGCAGGGAAATCCCAGTCTTCCCCCACAAAACAAAGTAGTTAGTGAGGTAAACACCAAGGTAGAGAAGTCAGAAGGGAGCAGGACAGGGGTAAATGCATAAAAAGGCAGTAAGGACAGGGATGGGGCTAAAAGGGGTAAGGCCATAACAAAAATGGAAGGTGATTGGTACCAATGCCCACAGTCTGTGTAACAAGCTCCCTGAACTAGTGGCCTTGATGGAAGAGGGATGCCTGGATATTGTGGCAGTCATGAAACATGGTACACAGAGAACCATGACTGGGATGTCAACATACCAGGATACACAATCTATAGGAGGGACAGGGTGGGTAAAAGAGGAGGAGGAGGAGTAACTGTCTATATAAGGGAAGGGATTAAAGCAACAGAACTAAATAGTAAACAGGAAGTTGATGAGTCACTGTAGGTCACCCTGGAGACAGGAAATGGCACCACAATCCGTATGGGGGTTGTGTACAGACCCATATCTCAGGGGGAGGAAGTGGACAAGGAAATGATAGAAGACATCCTTAAAATGGCAGAAAAAGGGGAGCTACTGTTGATGGGGGACCTGAATATGCCAGATGTTAACTGGAATACCTTTTCTTCAGGCACATCCAAGAGCAGGGTCATTCTTGATGCCCTACAGGGGGCATGCCTTAGACAGCTAGTGTTGGAACCCACTCGGGAGGGAGCAATCTTAGACCTGGTACTCTCAAATAAGAAAGGAGAAAGGATCTCTGATTTAGAAGTGGGTAGCCGTCTGGGAACAAGTGACCACCAAATAGTGTGGTTCACAATAAACACAGCCATAGAATCAAGCCCTACAAAAACAAGAGTATTGGACTTTAGGAAGGCTGACTGTGGGAAAGTAAGAGAGTGTTTCAGAAAAGCACTAGCAAACGGACAAGAAGGAGGGGTGGAGGAACAATGGGGAATAATCGAAACAGCCATCACAGAGGTAACAAGCCTTTGTGTGAAGCAAATCAACAAAACAAAATGAAGGAAAAAAACACTATGGTCCTCGAAAGAGGTGGAAGGGAAGGTTAAGGAGAAAAGGATAGCATTCAGGAAATACAAGGAAACACAAAAGGAGCAGGACAGAGAACGTTATCAGTTAAAGCAGAAGGAGGCAGGGGGAGGCAGTCAGAATAGCAAAGGCACAAACTGAGGAAAAGATGGCCAACTCTGTTAAGAAGGGGATAAAATATTTTATAGATACATTAGGGAGTGAAGAAAGACCAAGGGAGGGATACAGAGACTTAATAAAGGGGAGGGAATGTGGGCAGAGGGTGACAGTGAAAAAGCAGGAATACTGAACAAATTTTTCTGCTCAGTATTCACAACAGAAGAGGACTGGGAGGTACCTAAACCAAAGAAGAAAAAAACACTCTGAATAGGGGGTCAATACCAGTCCATTCACAGAAGAAAGGGTTTTGAAAGAACTCTTGAAACTGAGGGTGGACAAAGCAATGGGGCCTGATGGGATTCACCCAAGAATTCTAAAAGAACTAAGGGTAGAACTAGTAACATCACTGACTACTCTCTTTAACAAATCATGGGAGGATGGGGTGGTACCTGAGGACTGGAGGAGGGAAAATATGATTTCACTTCACAAAAGTGGGAGCAGGGCAGAGGCAGGAAACTACAGACCAGTTAGTTTGACCTCAGTGGTAAGGAAAATGATGGAATCACTTCTGAAGGAAAGAATTATTAAGTGCCTAGAGGCCAGTTGGGCACAGGACCCAAGGGTACATGGTTTCACAGCAGGAAGGTCATGTCAGATGAACCTAATAGATCTCTTTGACTGGGTGACCAAAGTAGTAGACCAGGGAGGGGCTGTGTATATCGCTTACCTAGATTTTAGTAAAGGCATTTGACACAGTCTCACACAAAAGATTAATATACAAGTTAGCCAGCCTTGGAGTGGGTCCCAAGGTGGTAGCCTGGATAAAAAAACTGTCTGGACAACAGGATGCAAAGGGTAATAGTAAACGGAGTCCACAGTGAAGAAAGGAGGGTAACTAGTGGGGTACCACAGGGGTCGGTACTGGGACCGGTCTTCTTTAATGTCTTTATAAGTGACATTGGAGAGCACCTGGAAGGAAAAGTATGTCTCTTTGGAGATGACACAAAGATCTGCAACAGGGTTGATACAGAAGGTGGGGTGGAAAGGATGAAAAGGGACTTGGCAAGGTTGGAGGAATGGTCAAATATATGGCAGCTCAGATTCAATGCAAAGAACTGCAAGGTAATGCATCTGAGAAACAAAAACCCAGGGGAAGAGTACACAATGGGGGGTGAGTTAATAACAACAACAAAAATCAAAAGAGACGTAGGATTAATCATATCAGATTGACCTAAAGGTGGGCAAGCAATGTGAGAAGGCAGTAAGGAGGGCTGGGGGATACTGGGATGCATAGGGAGAGGCATCAACAGTAGAAAACAGGAAGTTGTTATCCCTCTGTACAGACAGTTGCTAAGACCCCATCTGGAGTACTGTGTGCAGTTCTGGAGACCCCATCTCCGCAAAGACATAGACAGAGTGGAGACTGTTCAGAGGAGGGCAACCAAAATGGTGCAGGGTCTGCACCAGAAGACATACGAGGAGAGGCTAAAGCAGCTTAATATGTATACTCTTGAGGAAGGGGGGGCATGATAGAAACTTTCAAGTATCTCAAGGGAATTAACAAAATACAAGAAGGTAACATCTTTCAGAAGAAGAGATGTGCAAGAACAAGAGGGCACAATCTGAAGACAGAGGGGGGGATGGCTCAGAGGTAATGTTAGAAAGTATTTTTTTATAGAGAGCGTTGTGGATGTATGGAACAGCCTTCCTGAGGAGGTTGTGGAGTCAGGAATAGTGGGAGAATTCAAGAATGCATGGGATAGACACAAGGCAATTCTAGTGGGGGGGGTAGGAGGAAGTAAGCTGTTGATTAATTAGAATCTGCAGCTGATCCATCAGGTAGGGAAATGGGCAGGCTAGGTGGACCAAGCGGTCCTTATCTGCCATCAAATTCTATGTTTCCATGTTTGCTGCGGGGTACTGACTTAAAAGTATAGAAAGTGGTGCATGTTGTATTTAGAAGGGTATTATTACTAGACGCTGTCTATTTAAAAGTTAGTATGAGGCTTATAAACATCTATTCCCACACTCCCCAGTTAAAAGTGACCCTTTTCAAATCCATACAGCCATATTTGCATGCTAATCATATGGTAATCTGGGGGAAGGGGATGTAATTGTCAATTGGCTGAAGTGGACAAAGGTGGTTCTACTGAAAAACTCTACAGTGACACCAATTTCTTGAATAGAATGATAACCACACCAGGACTGATAGATGGTTAAAAGGGCTTAAATACAGACGGTGGAAGAACATACCATAGAGGTCAACCGTCAACTGTGACTGACTAGTTATTTCTTTCTTTCTTTCTTCACAGCTAATTGTACATAATGCTCAAACCACAGCCAATGAACCCTTGGATCACATGCACTATCATGTATGCAATAGTATAGCACACCACCACCCTGGAAACTAAATTGCTCCTTGCTGGAAGATTAGCAGGTACAGAAAGGATGGATTTCCCTTTTTTGTGCCTGCTTTTTCATCCAGTGTGCATATGACTCCGTGCTGGAGCGGTGGGAGGACTTAAAAAAGGAATTTCAAGCATACTTTCAGTCAAAATGGAAACAAAAGTCTTGAGCTTCATATTTTGAATATTTAAAAGCAAGGTCACAACTACATAGATTACAATTTCTAATGATTGAACAGACAATTGATTTGAGAAACTACAGTAGATTGAGGTGGTCAAAAAATGTGTTCAAATTTCAGTACGACAGAGCTAAGTTTCTAAAGCACAACATGCAGTTTGGCATGCAAGGGTGTCATATGATACCTTGCTATATTTAAAAGCTCCAGTGAAAGGATATCACATATAGCAATCACTGTTCTAAATCCCTGCCCTGATAGCGCTCCATGCACAGAACAACAGGAGATTATGGAGATAGTACAAAAAGCAGCTATGGAGGACTTCGGAATGGAGGTTGGCTGGAATCCTTTTTTTTTTAACATCTCTTTCTTGCCACCACTGAATGGTCCCCTTCCACAGGTTCCCCCACAGCCCCATCATCCTTGTATCCACTGGGATTTACCTCTTTAGCATGTCGATGTGCCAGATGGGTGGTTGCGCTGCCTGTGAGGGGACGGTATCATCCTCCCAGTCAGTGAATTTTCAGCCTCCATTTTGTCTCCCATCCCAGAATGCACCATGCACACTTCTGCTTGTGGCACACCAGGCATCTGCTCCATCTCCACCATCTATCTTTGGAGCTGGTGTGCCAGCCTCCAGCCACCGCTGAGGACCAGGCATGCACCGGTCTTTGGTCCCACCCCTCCCTGGGAGAGGACAGCTCTCCTCTGGGTGCTCGATCCTCTCCCTTCCTGACTGACCTACTGAACTCGCTCACACTGTGAACACGGGTCGCCAGCATGGCAGGAGGTAAGGCAGTGATTCCTCAGCCCTCCTTGCCACTGGGCCAGGTATAAAATTTTCCATATGTATATACATATTCATCTTATCCCAGACATTACTGTAAATTCCATAATTTCAACTATCACCCAGTCTGAAGTTCAAGATGCAATTAAATCATTAAATACTAATACGGCACCAGGCACAGATAGGTTGCCCCTGGAATTTTACAGAACATTTGTTGAACATATTTCTCCAGTATTAGTGTTTAGTTTTTAATGAAATCCTGAACATGGGAATTGTGTCTGAATCCATGAATGAAGCGTTTGTTTTTTGTTTTTTTTTAGCTTTCTTTATCCACCTCTCTCAGCCTTGGACTCTCTCTCTCTGATGGGGGCACAGAGCTTACCTCCATCCCGCCATGTCTGAGACTCAGTTCTGATACTCGGTTGGGGATACTCCCACTAGTTCCAGGCATCCACACCTCACCCTCGCCACCCTACATGAAGACATCCGTGGGCCATGAGTGTTCCGAGGTCAGCCGGTGTACATGACTGCTGGGCATGGGGGGTAGCTCCCGGACCCCATCATTGCCTACCAAGGCTAGGCATTTTCCTTTTCCTGTTCCCCATGGAGCGCTGCAAGCTTGCACTGGCCACTCACATCGCCACACTGGGCGCCTCGAGAAGCACCAGAGGTCACTCCAGGAGTGATCATTTCTCCCAACCTCCCTGGGAAGAGAGAGAGCAGTCCGACAGATGCTCAATCTCTTCCTCCCTGCTGACCTCTAGTGACCTAGGCTCATTCCCGAACCCGGGTCGCCAGAGTGGCGCAAGGTGTGGTGTCCAGCGCCTCAACCCTCAGCACCACCGGCCTGGCTAAATGAAGCATTGTTAATATATATTTTTTAAAAAGGTGCTACAACTAGTTTGCTTAACTAGAGACCTCTGTGTTTGTTAAATAATGACCTAAAAATACTGTCTATAATATTGACAAAAAGGCTAGCCAAGGCAGCAGAAATTGTGATTCATAAGACTCAGTCCTGCAGCACACCTCATAGGTCTATATCTAACATTTTAATAACAGTGAGAGACCTAGTAGAAATAAATACCATTAAACAAACTGGAGGTTTCCTCCTGGTATAAGACCAGGAGAAGGTACGCCATAAATATAAAGGATTGCCTGTCCCAATCTAGCTCTAATGTATAGTAAGCATCTTAGACATCCTTGCCATTATCCATTATTCTGCACAATCATGCTTGTCTCCCTTTATCCTGTAGTCTAACGCTACTAGGGTTAATGTAATGTATCATCAACTGCTTATTTATACTTGTACATTTTGTTTCATTGTAAGGCACTCTATACATTTGTATATTGTCTGTAAAGAATGTCATCAACTGTATATTTGTATATACTTGACTTGTGTATTTGTTATTTTCCACACTACGTCATGCTCAGGGTGTACATTCCCTGACGCTGTATGTATCGCTTGTTGTTTGTTTGTTTTTTCCTGTTTTGCTGCCACCCTGTGGCCTGGGTCATGCCTGAAAACAGTCCTTTGGATCAGTGCACCTGCCCTGTAAAGCAAAGACATAAATAAATAAATTATATAGGCATGTGGTAAAGTTTCCACATAGTAATGGGTTTACCAGAAAAAGAATTAAGAAATAAAAAGGAGTACAGTAAGGCTGCCCTTTAAGCCCCCTGCTATACACTTTTTATAGACACATCACTACACATGCAACAATCTCAGGACAGCATACCAGGCATAGTGCTAGAGGTTGGAACCCCTGTAGGAATGCTAAAATATGCAGATGATTCTTTGTATGTGTAACTGACCTCGTCCTACCCATGTCCATCTTGCAAATGAGCACTGCTCAATGATGTTCACCTGGATAAATAAAGATTTTTATTGATTAACTGGTCGAGATGATCTTTGCATAGTGACCAGTTCGCACACAGCAAGTTTAGTTATTCAAAATACAGTAAAGAGATACTCATTACTAACAGGAGCCTGGATGAAAGCAAAGCCATTAGCATAGTACTACAGAGAATGGATCCCTTAGCTCAAGATATACAGCAGCAGGGGTGCAGCCTCGTGCCTCACAGTGCAGTCAGGGTGTTGATTAATCCCCAGTAACCACACACCCTGTCATGGGTTATTGCTTACTTAAGATATTGAGAATTGATTTTGGACCTGAGAACAATGCCACAGAAAACTGGGAAACACAAATTAATCTGACTCTTGGTAAACTCCTGATGTGGAAAAATAATTTCTTATCAAAGAAAAAGTGAGTGTACCGATCACAACAATATTACTACCACCCCAATTCTTATATCTCAGCCAGGTCTACCCCCCCATATTTTAAAAAAATTACCTACAAATCTATTTCAGAGGGTGAGATGGATATGTGTGCATCCATTTGCATTTTTTTAGCATCCTTATCTCCCAAAAACATCTCCCCGGTGTTGACAGACTCACCAGAACCTAATACATGAATGTTTAATTTCTCTCATGCCTAACTGGGAAAAAGGAATTGTTAGACTCCATGGAGCAAGTTGAGGGTCACACATCTCTGAGTACATTACACTGATTGATGAAATTATGAACCTGGCACCTATTACCATATCAAGTATCCTCACTATCACACATGTACTGTATAAGGTAGTACTACATGTACTAATCCAGTAGTATTTCCAGAATGACCACATAACAGTTCCATGGAAGTATGAACTCTGATACAAGATACTAGTATACCAGCCCCCATGCGGGATATCATGGCTGAGTATGGATGGAAGACTGGAAGTCAAAGGCTCCCATCAGCATACATATAGCCTCAGAGGACAGGATGTGCCTGCAGTCAACTTTTAATACAGAGCTGGAAATACAGGATCATTTTTTTTATTTCAATGTCCCTATGCTAAGGACTTTTGGAGTATCCTGGCAGGAGTGCAGAAGGAACCAGTTTTTCTAACTGCAGACACAGAAAGTGCAGTACTAGGTTTCTTTCTGCAAAGGTGGAAAAACTTCTATCCGCGCACATTGATAGTAATATCTGCAGTATGCAAGTATCACTTGTGGCAAGCATGTTGCACTCCATCACTTCAGAAGTAGCATTTACCTAGCACAGAGGTAGTTGCACAGTTATCCAAAGCCCTGCAAAGGATATGTAGGGCTTCAATGTATATTTTCCTTAAGCAGTTATGTAAATGTTATTGTGCAGCATGGGCCTGGGTTGCTGACGATATGATCTATGTGAGAACAGTAGAAGATGTAAAAGTTGTTCCACCGTTCTGTGAACCAACATTTGTAAATAATAGTTTCATGTACCTGCACTGATTTCTGAGAAAGAAATCTTTAATACGTGTATATTTCTTTTCTTTATTTCATATATTATGTTCCTATTATTTTTAAAATTTTCTTATTCACACTCATATTTGTTAGGTCTTGTTTTCATTGCAAGTATTGACTATTCTGCACAAATTTTGCGTAAATGGCTATATTGCAAATACTCACAAGTAGTATTTCTTAACTCAGTAAAATTCCGCTACTGTTCTTCGATGAGTGCCATGGCATTTAATGTCACCTGGACAGTGGCCATGGATGGGCAGAAGGGACCTTAGTTTATCATCTCAATTGAAGGACAGCACCTCGACAGTGCAGCACCCCCTGCATACATCACTACAGTGTCAGTTACAGGTATTACTGCCACTTGGTCAGAACAGTGCCAGTCACAATAGCGCGGTCAAGAACCGTGCGGTAAAAATAGTGCCATTTTTGTTTTTAGGGGGGGCAGAGCCCTCCGCACCCCTGGACTGAAGAATTATTACTCTGGGGGGAGTAGATTATGGGGAAGGTTATAATTCATGGGGCCATGGAATACTGTTTCCAAGGCCCTGTGTAAAAATAAAAATAAGTCCCAAAATGTTTGGAGACAAGGATTAGAACCCTGGTCTTTACTACTACTGACCAAGCTGCTGTATGCACCAGCCCTTCATGGCAACAGGAGCAGCTCAGCCAGCCTCCTGGATTCTTCTGCCCTTGTGCTGTACCAGCACCACAGACAGCGATCAAGGGGAGCACTTACTGAAAGAGCTGTATATACCCTCTCACTGTCCTTGCTAGCACTACACGAACTAGAGCTCTGTAGACTGGCACTATTTGTGTAGCGCTATTCTAACCAGGTACCGTATTATTCCAATTACAGTAGCTCATGTGGAGCTTGAACTCAAAACTTTCCAATCCTCCAGCCAAGAGCTGAGTGTGCTACTTACTGAGCCACTGACACTGCATGTGGACTTTAGAATCCTAGGAACTTCACTGGCCTAAACCCATCACCTGGCCATTGATCAATCTCCAATATTTATTTATTTAAAATTGGTAACCAGGAAAGGCACACTGAGCAAGGCTTGTTTCCAGATGTGACCCGGGGAAGGAAATTGGAAGAAAATACATTCAATGGTAAAGTGCAGTCAATATAAATGAACAGTATACAGGCACATATGAACTACCAAGGGAATTTTTTTTTTTATTCTTTGGTAACCAGGTGAGACTCACTAGGCACAATGCCTGTTTCCAGAGGTAACCCAGGAGCACTGGGGAGGTTAAGTGACTAGCTTAAAGTCAGTCACAGAGTATGCAGGTGGGGTAAATAAACAGCAGTATACAGGCAATAGTACAAGACAATTTGGACACGGGCAACATTTACAACCTAAAGCAAAATGCACAATGAATAGTGTACAGAAATAGAAAGTAGCAAGGCCATGCTGGACATACAACTGATTATCAATGAGGAAGGCAGTATAGCGCATTGGTTTAAGGCTCTGAGCTGCAACTCTGGTAACATCCAGCAGACTAGACCTGGATTTGAATTCCACAGCTTCCACTTACATATTGTATGACCCTGAGCAAGTCACTTAACTTCCCTGTGCTCCTAGGTCACACCTGTAAAAAAGCTTTCAGCTTAGTGTGCTAATCCTGGTTAAACAACTAAAAAAAAAAAAATAGATTGTGGTGCAATCCAGAGGGGTGGAGGGGGAAAATTAGGAATAAGCCATGCTAGGACAGACTAGTAGGCAGCAGGAGCAAATTAGGAAAAGAAGTTAAAGGACAGACAAGCTGGGGCCAGAGCAAGAGGGAGCAAAGAGAAGTTTGTGCTGCCGTTTGAGAGAAAGATAGGAAGGAGACAGGTGAAGGGGGGAGAAGATGTTCCAGATTGAGGGAGGACAGTAGTAGAAAGCAGATTGCCCAGCAGCAGATTTGGAGTAAGGGATGAAGAAAGCACAAGAGTCTCTGGAGTGAAGTGCATAAGAGGCAGAGGGGTTGGAACAGAGGAGCGAGGAGAGGTAGGGAGGGAGAGGCAAGAACTGGTATTTATAAGTGAGTAATGCACATGGAATGAGGCGTGAGAGGCAAGACAAGGTATTGAAAGGTCAGTCTGTAGGGAGTGGTGATAGGTACAAGAGGGAGCATTAGATGCACAGTGGCAATGGGCACTGAAAAGGGTATCCAGTTTACCAAGACAGGAGAAAGGGACAGCACCATAAACCACATACACATAGTCAAACGCTGGAAGCACCATCTTGGTGACTATTTCCTGATGGACTAGGAGTGGTAGGCAAACCTTATTGCAGTAAAGGGTGTCAAGTTTGGAGTGGATCTTGCTATGAATGGCATCGATATGGGTGAAAAAGTCAAGCCTTTCATCCAGCCACACACACACACCTAGATATTTGAAGTTTGGAATGACCAGGGCCATCCAGAGTGAAACAGACTATGAGGAGGGGAGCTTTAAAAAGCTTATGGCTTGTGCCAGAGGTCATGGATACTGTTTTTTTGGCATTGGCCTGATGTTCATGAGATTAGAATCAGTGTAGGATGTCATCAAAGTCACATTGGAGTGATGTTTTCAGGACAGTGACTGAGGCGCTTGAGGCGAAAAGTACAATGTCATCTGCATACATACATACTGTGAATATGTGAGCTGACACAGACAGAGGGGAGGTTGTTAAGGAAAACTGAGAAAAGAATGGAAGTCAGCATGGAGCTACGCACAGATTGTAACTAACCTACCTTAATCTAAGTAGCAACAGCCTAATTAACTGAAAAAACCTTGTTCCATTAAAGTAAAAATGTTTCACTCTTTAAAAGCAAAACTCAAAAGCAGAGCATAGGTTTCGCTGAAGGAGTGGCAACCATCTAACCACAGTTGGTAAGCACAAACAGTATATAGTGTGTAGTGTTACTATTGCTAAAACTGTTAAAACCAGCATCTCCCTTTATAGGGCAAGATTATAAAACAGGCAAACAGTTAAGCTGTGTCTCACGTGGGGTGCTACTGACTACTGTTTATACTGTTAACCTTAGCTTCTACCTGCAGTATATAGGGTAAGATTATAAGATAGGCAGTCAATGTCCACACATTACTAAGTAATTTAGGCAGTTCTAGTAACATTCAGCAGACTAGAATGGAGCATAGGGTGAGTGGTTAGGTAGTTAGCTGTGGGGATTGTGGAGTACTCAACTCCAGGGCTACACTTTAGAGGAGGGGCCATTGTCCAATGTATAGGATCTTCTGGGAGTTCCATGCTCAGTTGGAAGCATCAAGGGAGAAAATATCCCATCTGCAACCTTAACAGAACTGGTGCCTCCCACCCCTCTCCCACTACTACAGAGGCCCACTGGCTTGAAGGGATGGTGGGTGGGTGGGAATGGGAGGGAGAGAAGATTGTGTGGCAGTGGCAGTCACACAGCAGTCAGCCAAACCCAAGCCTTACCAATGGCAAATCACTTTTCACACCTGGAAGAGGTACTGGTGCCTGACTGTAGCAGGGGGGACCTTGAGTCAGTTGGTGATGAGAGGAAAGAAGACATGGTGACACCTGGCAGGCAAGAGTGGGCAGACGTTAGTAAGAAGATACTGGTGATAGTGGCACTCTATGGTTAGAAGTGTTAGTGCAGGAAAGGGGAGGGGGTGGTCAGATGCCTGTCTGGAGCATCAGCCATCCAGGATTGGGAGAGGATAGGGAAGATAGTGGGGGAAGGGGAGCAGAGAGTGCTAGTACACCTTGATACCAACGATCTGGTGAACTGGCCTATGGACACAATGAAGCAAGACTTCCAGAGGCTGGGGGACAGACTGAAGAAGCTCTTGGCTTCTTCACCCTTTTCTGAGGTCCTCCCTGTCTAGGATAGGGAGAAGGGTGTGGATAGAGTGAGAGAGTAGGAGATTAAGGTGTTCAATGGGTGGTCAAAAATGTTCTGTTGGGAAAAGTGGTACCATTTTGTGGGAGACAGGGGGCATCCGGGACAGGAGGCTCTTCAAAGGCAATGGCCTTCACCTAACAAGGGAAGGGACTAGTGGATTAGGGCAGAAGTTTTACATCTACATTGGCAAACAGTTAAACTAATTTCAAGGGAGGCTGGGGATTCCACAGTTAAGCTAGGTGAAGTGGGGAACCTAGACAAGATTCCCCCAGGGATGGGGCAAGGTGTACAAGAAATAGTAGCAAAGTGGAATGAGTTCAGGGGACTGGGTAGTGTAGATCAACTAGACCAGCAAAAAATGGAAAATACAAGACACCTAGGATATCAAGGAATTGTCATGAGGGAAGTCATTCAAAATCCCAGAGGAGTGGGAGCATAAGATGGAGTATGATGTGCTTCATCGCCAGGAGTCTAGGTAAAAAGATTAGCAAACTCCAGGCACTTATGGCAGACTTTTGACTGGATCTAGTGGCCATTACAGAAACATGGACCACTGAGACAATGACTGGGACCTGGTGATCCCTGGATACACCATATATACTGTAGGCACAATAGAGGGTGAGGTAGAGGTGGAGGGGTAACCATTTAAGTCAGGGAATAAAGGTAGTAGAGGGTTCATCCACTGGAGAGAAAATTAGGTAGAATCACTGTGGGTACAGCTCACAGAGTCATCAGGCAGAAAACATCACTTGTGGGTGGTTCACAGGGCACTAGGGCAGGGAGAGAGATAAGGAACTAGGAGCAGGAATAGAAAAAGGGGCAGCAAAAGGGAAAGTTGTGGTAGTAGGAGATCTCAACCTGTCAGACATCAGCTAGGCCATTTTAGCAGCCAGAAGCATTAGAAGCCAGGTCCTGCTTGATGCTTTGCAGGACTGTATGCTGGTGCAGCAGGTCAGGGAACTGATGCCAATCAACCACTCTTTATGTGGTACTCACCAGCTTGGAAAGATTAGAATAGATGGAGTACAGGTTGGGGATTTGGATTTGCTCTCACGTGCTGCCTACACAGAATACAATTTGTTTCTGAAACTTTCAGAGTAAAAGCATGCTATGTCAAGGTATTGCTTTTGGAAAGAGTTGTGAAAAAATATTAAACAGTTCCAGAGTTATAAGGATTTAAAGTTGTGTTGTTTTCTGTTCTGAGCATGCTCAGTAGGGTTTTTGGCATAACGTTCTGATATGGCACCAAGAATTCTTTGTCTCAAGCCTGTTTTTGGTTCCTCACCACTTGCTTCTCATGGCACCAACAATTGTTTTATACTGTGAGAGCCACCATCTTGTTTTTTTCCCCCTCGAACTAAAACAACATGGAAAATACATAAAAACGAGGTAATTTTAAAAAACGAACACCTGAACCTAGCTAAAAGAGACAATTTAACTAGATTCTGATCTTTGTTTTTTTTTTACAATACTGGTCAGAAATACCTGTTCTACGCACCACAAAATCCAGGGTGGCCAGTTTAGGCAGATGAGCTGTTCATCCATGTTCTCTGTATACGAACAGCAAGACTTTCTTGAATGCTGAAGCCACAGTTGGAAGTCATGTTACCAGTTTCAGCTGAAGCATTGATCTGGTAAGCCACTGTTCTGTCTGTCTGTCTATCTGCCTATCTATCTATCTATCTATCTATCTCTTCTCTCTCTATCTTTCCAACTAATTAAAATAATTGTTAAGCCGACAGGGGTGCCCATCTCTGGTACAACTTCTTTTTCACCTCTCCCCTCCATGTCACCTGCCCACCCTTTCCAGTATTTATTTTTAAATATCAAATATAAGTGGACCAGGGTGCCCATCTCCAGTGCCACTTCTTGTGACCACATCCCCTGCAGGCCACCTGCCCCCTTTAGCTGAAAGTAGCCTGACAATGGGGTGCTCAATCTCCACGGCTGGAATGTGATCTGAAATAAAGAAAACTGTCTCTCAGTGTTTTTTTCTATGTTTATTTTAAACCTGGAAAAAAAGAAAATGGTCCCTCGCAGATCTGACCCCACCCACATGCCTTACCCACCCTACCCTGATCTCCCTCTCAGCACCCCCCCCCCACACACCTGATGTACCAGAATGTGTCCCACTGCATAAATCCACTCTCTGATCAAAGACACTTCTTGCTGCTGGAACTGGTGACTGCAGTAGGAGAAAATAAGACAAGTGCAGTATAATGGATTTCGGGGGGGGGGTTAAATTTTGATTTATAACAAATTTTACTGCCCTTATCATGAGGTGGGGTAAAAAGAAGGCTATGTTGAAAATGTTGGGTCTAAATAAAACTCAAAAATGACAAGGTTATGAGCATATATTGACATTTCCTACACTTGCTCATAACTTGGTAATTGAAACATTTTGACTCTTTATTTTCAATGTAGTCATTTTTTCACCTCATGAATGTGGCAGCTGTAATTTTTCAAATCCCGGCCAATATATGTTTTTGCACTACTGTGGCGCGGCAAGATGTTTTGGTGATGTGGAATGAGGTTTCAGTGGGGATTTCAAAATTTTCACCTGCCGGGTTCATGAAGTGGCATAATAAGAAGGCTATGCTTAAAATTTGATGTACAAATACAGTAAAATGCACAGGTTGTGAGTGAACATTGCAGTATCTCAACATCCACTCATAATTTTGCTAACTTTCAATATTTTGACTCCAAACTTTCAACATAGTCATTTTTCCACACCATCTCATAAATGTGACAGGTATCGTTTTTTAAAATCCTGAGTGAGATGTGTTTTCGCACTTCTAGTGCGAAATTACACTTTAGCCAATATACTAAAAATGCTACATATCATGTTTATAAAGGGAGGCATATAATGACTATATTGAAAATTTGGGATCAGAATTAAGTATATATATTTGTTCTGAAACTTTGTGTGTAGTGCCAGTCTTCACCCCAACCAGTATACTTTGTGATCCCATGCCAGTGAGCTGAGTTTGGTGGCACGTCCGTTGGCCTAACTGGAAGGAGTAAGAGTGGGGGGATGGTGCTGTTATGTGACCCCCTCCCAGTCAGAGAATGAAAGTTGCAGGGTTGTTCACACAGGCCCGGGTACCATATTTATTTATTGGATTTTGGATTTACACCTTTGAGTCAGAGGCTCTTTTACAAAGGTTCCACATCAGGATACATAGCTAAGTAGGACAAATTTGGTAAAATTAGCAAGGCAAGTAGTTCAGGAGTCCATTTATAGTAAAGAGTAACATAATCAAAAAAACATAGTGTACATATACAGATTATTGAATCATGCAGATACGATATATACAGATTTATAATGCAGCCAGTACAGCATAGTCAAAAAGAACTGAAAAAAGAGTTGCCTAAGACCTAGTTTGAAAATTATGCCAGGGCAAGCTAGGCCTGAGGGAGAAGCAGGTGGAGATGAGGGTGAAGTCAGCAAGAGGAAGGGGGTGTGGATAACCAGCCAGTGAGGAGCAGTGGGGGGGAAGGGGAGATAGAAGTGGGGAAAGGGAGGTACCAGGAAGGAGGTACAAGGCGGTAGGGGAATGAGAGACAAAGTGCAGGGGACTGCCGGCGATAAAGTGTGACGAGCAGACAAAAAGTGGGTGCTGGGAGGAGAGGTGATAGAGGGTATGAAAGAATAGATGGAGACCAGGCTAGGTTGGAAAGGAAGGTGGGGTAAAGAAGGCGAGTGTGGATAGATGAGGGGGGGAGTGGAGGGGGGATAGAAGAAAGGTGAAAGGAAAAGGGGTGGCCATCATGGAAATTATAAGAAACAGACGCATGTGGCTCTGGAATAATCAGCATCTGCTGAAGTTCATGTTTAAGCAGGCCAAGGGTGCCTAAATTGATGATTTCATCACCCAGGGAGCTAAACATCTTAGGCACTCTACCTGCAAAAGATCATTGGCCTTGGGAAGTGCAACAGCAGGGGACAAGTAGCATGTAGTTATCTGAGCTTCTGGTGTTTTGAATGCAGCTG
The DNA here is from genome assembly GCA_016271365.2 of Neoceratodus forsteri. Lineage (NCBI taxonomy): Eukaryota > Metazoa > Chordata > Ceratodontiformes > Ceratodontidae > Neoceratodus > Neoceratodus forsteri. The sequence continues at coordinate 120,878,088 of JADMNL010000025.1, forward strand.
GTTGGGCTGAGGAGATTCTGGACTCCAGGGGGCATGAGACCAATAGATGCCTTTTTTACTACTAGGCAAGTTTGGCATGTGATTCTTCCCTGCAGTTGTAGCCAGTTTGCCTGCTTGTAGAGGTCACAGGTGTGCACGTGGTGGGCAGCTCCAGTTAGAAGTCAGCATGTCTTATTTAACGCTAAAGAAATTCACTGTAGTGCTGTGGCTTTGGCCGTTTCATAGATAACAAGCCCATAATCAATGATGGAGACAATGGAGCTATGTATTGCTAGATTAAGGGCTTTGGGTGTTAAGCAATACTTATGATTGTAGAGAAGGCCGACGTGGATATTCACAGACTTGGCAACCATGTTGATGTGACTGGAGAAGGACACAGTACTGTCCGAGGTCACACCAGAGTACATGAACGTTTGCATCTGGTAAAGATCAACACCCGAGCAATTTCTGAGAGTCAGCTGTTTGTTTTTATATTTGCTATGTGTGCCATGGATTAGCATAGTCTTTTTTTTTTTTTTTTGTAGTTTAGCACTAGTTTCTGCGAGACGAACCAGGCCTCATCTTCCATGAAACTTCCCTGCAGCTGGTGCTCCAAGTGAGAGGGATCTGGGTTCATGGAGAAAATCACCTCATTGTCAGCATACAGAATGATAAGTTCATTGTAGGTGGTAGGGAGTTTGTTCATAAAGATGCTGAAAAGTAGGGGTCCCAGGATTGACCCTTGGGGGACACCAGACTGGACAGATTGCTTGGAAGAGAGAGCGTCATCAATCTTAACTTATTGTGACTGATCAGAGAGATAACTGTGAAACCATTTCAGGGTATCAAAAGACAGTCCTAAATTTGCCAGGTGTTCAAGTAGTAATGGATAGTTAACCATATTGAAGGCCTTTGATAGGTCAATAAAGGTGGCACCAGAAAGTTGTCCTTGGTCAAGTGCTTGATGGATGTGGCTTGTAAATTCAAGGAGAGCAGAGGTGATACTATGGCCTTTTCAGAAGCCATGTTGCTGTGGACATTCCAGGTTGTATTTCTCCAGGTACTCCACCAGTTGGTCTGTGACAATTTTTTCAAGTACTTTGGACAGTGGAGGTAGGATGGAGATAGGCCTGTAATTTCCATGTGTTGCCCTGTCCCCAGACTTGTGTATTGTGGTCACCAGGGCAGACTTCCACTTGAGCGGGTACTGGGAGAGCATAAGGGAATGGTTGATAATTTTAGTAAGGAGGGGTAGGACAGCATCAAGGGTGAGGGCAATAAGCTTCATGTCCAGTGTCTCACCACGTATTCTGTTTTTCCCAAGCACCTTGAGGAGATATTTCTTGTCATCCCTTTCAGTGACTGCCTTGAAGCAGAATTGTGGATGACTTAGTTCTTTATTCGGTTGGACTTGGGAAGCAGTGGTGGGGTTAGTGTCAAAGAAGTTAATGGGAAGTACATGACAAGGTCAGTGAATGCCAGATTGAAAGTATTGGCAACTGTGGAGGGGTCCAGGGTGATGGTGCCATCTAAGCTTAGCATGTTAGGTGTTACTTTGGACTCCTTCCCTATGACTTCTGACAAGTTGTTCCAGAATTTCCTACCATCCGACCAGGAGTTGGATAAGGAACTGCTGTGGTAGCTGGCTTTTTCCAAGTGAATGGCTCTGGTACAGGCGTTCCTGGTGGCCCTGTATGCCTGAATATCTGCTTGACTGTCAGAAGTTCACGCTCAAGTTCATAGGAAGTCCCATGTTTTCATTTGTTCTAGGAGATTGCCCATAATCCAGGGATTGTCAAGGCCCTTAATTTTGTGTTAACTGGGAGATAAAGTATTGCAGTGCAGTATCTACATCTGGGGCAGTCTCAACTGGGGACTAATCTTGTTGCTGTAGGAGTGACCTAAGTGGATCGAGGTATCCCCTGATAAATATCCTACTGTTGATTGTTTTTGCCAGGGGTTTAGAGAATTTAATAGTCCATAAGCAGTGTACTGGAGAATGGTCACTTACTGAGTCAGGAAGGACTTTAGCATGGGTGATATGACTGGGGTGGTTTGAGAGCACCCAGTCCAATATGGTATTTGTTCCAGGTCTATAGCTGACCCTTGTCAGTGAGGTAACAAGTTGGGTGAAGTTTGTTGCCAATAAGGCATTCTTATAATTGCTAGCACTGGGGGAAAGCCAATTTACATTAAAATTCTCAAGCATTATAACTTCCGAGTTGAGCTTTAGGCTGTCGATGTAGGTAAGGAGTAGGTTCAGGCTTGCTTTCGTCAGTTTGGGTGGAATATAGACTGATGTTATTGTCAGAGCTTTGTTGTGGGCCCCGAGTATGACCTTAATAGTAAGGACCTGCAGCTCATGGCCAGTAATGGGTAAGGACAGAGCATACCCCAACAGGGATTCTTTCAAATATATGGCACAGCAACCCACTTTTTTGTGATAGTCTATCCTTCCTGAAGACAGTATACCCAGGTATTGCCACAGCAGCATTAGGGATTGTTGGTGACAACCATGTCTCAACCACTTATAGGATATCTGGGTTGTGCTGGGTGGTCCAGGTGGTAAGGGCATCACATTTTTTGAGCAGGCTACTGATGTTAATGTTAGCTAATAAGAGCGACCCCCTTCTGCATAACTCACTGGGTCTTTTTGAAGGTGAGCATGGGTTTGGGTGTATGTTACCTGATATAAGCAAGAGTAGCACTATTAGTCTTCTCAAGAGTTCCTTTAGGTATCTGCAGTGAGTCAGGTGTACTCTTTTTCCCAAATAATCTTTCTTAGGTATTGTCTGCAATGACTGGACTCCTGATAGTAAGAACAGGGAGAAATAGTTTGAAGGTAAAGTCATCCTTGGGCGCAGAAGCAGATTCATATGTTCTAAGATTTGAGAAAAGAAATAGGTGCAATTCATGCTACAACTACAGGTAACCATTCCCCTTCTGTGCTGGGGGTTGTCATCAAGAGATCAGCAGTAGATTGTGATGAGCACTTTATAACAGTGCCAGTGGGGGATGTCAGCGCAGTCAGGAGGTGCAGGAGCCACATTACTGCATTAGGAAACATTATTAATCCAGAGATTTGAGAAATGAGTTAGTCAAGGCTGGTGCCTGATAGGAAGCAGTACAGTGAGAGTGCAACCCAGGCTTGAGTCAAGTACAGGAGCAGTGGCAGCTAGAGGAGACAGCAGCTGGGGTCCTGTCTTACTGTAGTACAACCAGGGCTCACTGGGAGACATCAGTCAGGAGTCTAGCCTGGGAGCCAATAGAGGTGGGTGACAGAAAGAGGGGTGGAGCCAAGGTGTATTTAATAAAGACTGGGGCTGGGGTCGGGGAGGGCAGGTGGGACAAAATATAGAGAGAGCTAAAGAGCTAAAAACAAGGGATTCCATATAGTGAAGACAGCTGTCTTCTTGGCATATGGCCCTGCATCTCTGCACCTGTGGGTGGCAGAGGGCTCTGTGAATTGGCTGACAGATGGACTCTTTGCCCTGTGCATCTGTATCTGCAACCACATGCACACGCAGGGACCAGAGGGCCCTGAACTTCCACAGCCCACCAGACAGCCCCCTGCATTCTTGACAACCATCACTGCACTTCTGTAGGCAGACAGACTCTTCCCCTGGCACAGGACCCAAAGGGCCCTGTGCACCTGCATCTGTTCATGCAGGTCCAATGAGGATGTGATTCCACTGTCTCAAAAAAGAAAGGAAATTCTTTACAAAAAAAATTTTGCTGGTGTACCATTTAGGATTCACCTTAATGCCACAAAAGTACAGAAATGTGGTGTTAGGTTTCCAAACCTAACTCCTCACCCCATCACCCGCATAGCAGAAACAGGAAAAATATTAGGACTTTGGGTCTCTGGAGTCTTGTTAAATCAATAGTGGGCTCTTCCTTGGGGTTGTCAACCTTAATGTTCACATCCATTCCCTGAGTGAACAACATCAGACATGAGCTCCTTTCCTTACACAGGGCCCACAGTGCCCTGCATGAAGAAAGTTACAACAGATTGTGTTGACAACATGTGGCAAGACACAGTTCTCTACCTTTGAAGAGTGTATTACTATGAAGCGCTGGCTTGTAGCTGTACTTTGTGCTTTGGACAGGAGGCTACAGGCTGTGGGGAGTGGTGAGCATTAGGGCTGACCCCACTACTGATTCACCAAGACTCCGGAGACCCAAAACTCTAATGATTTTTCCTTTTGTTGCATGGGGGTTGGGGGTGGAGAGTTACAGTTGGAAACCATAATGCCACATTTCCCTACTTATGTGGCATTAAGTTTAACCCTAACTGGTGCATTAACAGTGTTTTTTGAAAAGAAAATATAGTAATATTTATGACAAAATGTTAATGCACTTTAGGGTCTCCACCACTTTAAAGAACAGCGTACTGTGTCCCTCTTTAGGCGGAAACACACACCTTTCCCTAAATGTAGCTCTATTTCAGAGCTGAGGCTCCAAGAGCCTATGCACAGAACTGCTGTGCTCCTCTCACACCAATCTCCAACTACAGACTGAACACACTCTGACTGTTCAAAACTCCCAACATTCTCATCTAACTCCCTTCTGTAGATTTCAATGTGGTTCATGCAGCTGCAATAGTTCTATGGTGATGTCATCCCTCAGTCTCAGCTGAGACTGAGAACAGAGTGAGACAGTGTGAAATCCATTTAACTGGAGTTTAACAAGCTGCCTTCCCTGCCTACCACGGGTCTTACTGGGATTCTAGTAACCCTGGGTAACAGGGGGGGTTACACATGGTCAGACAGAAGGGGGAGAGGAAGCTTAAGTCTATTTTGAAATGATGATGACAGAAGACACCATGCAGGACTGGAGATGTATCAGGGCTCAGTAGAGGTTGAACAGCTCCGATCTGCACGAGCACTACATGCAGTGACCACTGTAAGCAGACAGCGATCCTGTTCATTGCATTCAGCTCACCTATCTACACCTTGAGGTTTGCAGCATCTAATCCTACGAGAGCAGCATTCCAACTCTGAGGTTTGAATCTCCTGATCTGTGAGTCAAATATCAGACCAAAGGGTCTGCAGCAAATGTGTACATATCTAGTTAGTCACAGCAGGTAGACTAGAGCCTGTAGGTTCATTGGATGCCCTGAGCTGTGCAAACCCTGTGCTGGAACTGCAATGGCAGAAGACCTGCACATTAACTGTTTAGTTTTGGATTATAATTTTTGTTGCACTATTTAAAATGCTGTCTTTGCTCACTTCTAGGGACTGCATTACAACAAAACCCACATTGTGCATCAGATGAGACTGTGCCATATAACCAATGAACTACCTTAATGGAGCTCACTGGGTTTTAGGGTACTAAAACACCAGCTTAGTTTAGTGACTATGTGGAACTGTTCTAGCAGGGGTTAGTGGGGACTATGGAGGTAGACTGGATACTACATTTATTTTAGTTTCTGTGTATTGGTTATTATTTTAACTATTACCTTTCATTCTTATGGAACCCTCTTTCTGTTTTCCCCTAATAAATCATACCCTGTTTGATAATATTTCCTGTGTTCTGTTGTTTATTGTCTGTTGTGTGACTGTTCTCACTGTTATAGTGCCAGTGTTTTGCTGGGGTCCAGCGAAGCATTTTCCCAAGAAGTATCATCCTGACTGCTGTCCTGGTGAACTAAAGCCACATTTACATGGCTGCAGCACTCTGACATTTGCTCCACTCCACTCCTGCTCCTGTCTCACCAGTGGGCTCATCTGAGTCTTTACACAGCCTGCCCTTGCACTGATGTAGGTTCCACCAGACAGGGGCTGTCAGGCTGGGTTGAGAGCAGTTCCAATTACTTTCTGGATGTTTTCCAATTAATCTAGCTATATACTTATGAATAAAAAAAAATAATAAAGAAGGGCAACTGAGAACCATTACTTCTTATAGGTTTATTGGCGCAGCATGTTTCCTTAAAAAAATTTCATTTTGACTGCAATTTTAAAAAATAGCATTTTTTTGTAAACAGTATCCCAAACCACTGAGACTGATAAATGATTTCTTTTCAACTTACCAATGCTAGAAATGAAAAGGTGTCATCTTTCTATTAAAAAAGCTGTGTTCTATTAGTCACTATGGCAGTTTTCATTTTTGACTTTGTCTGAAACTTTTTGTTCTGTGAATTCACCTGGAGTTAAGGTGGAAGCCTCCAGATGTTATTGTTGCATTTTGCTGATTGTCCCCTAAATCAAGCAACAGGGTTTTAAATAATTGATTAGCAGTTTTTTTCTTAGGACAATGCTAACTGTATAGAAAGTATTTATATAGGTTTTCTTGAAGTGTCATGTTTGTTAAACACAGTGAGGCAAGTGCTATGCATTTTCACAATGTTTTAGCACTTTTATGAGCAAAATGCTAATCAATTTTTGGAGTTAAATAAATCCCTGAGCAAGCATTAATACCCGACAGGGTGGGCAATATTGGACAATACTGGACCACCCAGGGGGTGTAATGAGGCCTGACACCACAGGCAGAGGGCCTTATAGCCCCTGGAAGGTCTGGTATTGCCCATATCGCCCACCTCGGAGGGTATTATTGCTCTTAGAAAATGGGCACTGCATTTTATATGCTTGAAATAAACAAGTCTGCATGGTAAAACTTTTAATATCTTTAAGTATTTTATTTTTAGTGTTAAAAAATATAGTTCTTCCACCTGCTTTCTGGACTAAGGAGTTTTGCTTTTGTTGTTGGTTGTCATGGCTACCTCCCTCCGCTACTGGCATACAGGGCTTCCCCTCACTTAGTGACAAAGAAATACAGGCACACAGATACCTTCCCGCCCCCCAACTCAACAACTCAGATCTTAAAACAACTAAAAAGAGACCACTAACATTGTTTGTCAACCCCATTTGTCTGTTTTTGTTTTTAATAGTTATCACAGACTGACCGCTCAGCCTGACTCAACAGCTCACTTGTTCCACCACCAACACCCGTCTCCAGCTTGCTGTTCCTTGTTAGAAACACACACACACTTTAAAAAAAAAAAAAACAAGCTGCCCAGTTTTTTTTCCCTCCATTCCTTTGTTTTTGGCTTCTGACAACCTGATCACTCACATACTCATAGTTAGTCTCTGCTATGACCAGTCTTCCGCTCTCTCTCCTCATCCCCCAACCATTACACACATTGCAACTGGCTTTTTTTTAATTTCCGCTCTCGTCTCGGCAGGGAGGTATCACGGTAAGGAAAGAAGAGTCAAGTCATGTCAGGGAAATTTGTGCTAGACCTAGAAATCAGTCTGTTTTGGGAGCTAGTGGGTTGCCATCTGATGGAGAAATGAGAGAAAGCACTCGGATTCGGCTGTCAGAGCACCTCTGTGGACAATCAAGAGGCATGGAACAAGATGGTACTCAATATTTAGATTCAGAGAAGCCATTTTAGGGGGAAAAGAGAATTTTGTGTGAAAAACATTACGTTTTCTTTACACTGCATTTTAAGATTTTAACTTTATGGCAGGCCAGCCACTCAGTTTGTCACCTGCTAAGTGACAGAAACAAATGGTAGACATTTGGTATGCAATTGAGGGTTTTTATCCAATTGGAGAGCAGGCTGGGCACCAGGATCATAGTGATGGGGCAGGTTAGGCTGGCCCTTTTAATAGGTGGGCATCTATTGTCTGATAGATGCCCACCTAGAGAAGTGTCTAAGCCAATCAGATGGCTCAAATAGCTCTGCCCATTTTCTAATCCATGCATAATAATGACCACTGTTCTTCCTTCTTGATAGTGGTAAGTACACGTGCAAAACTTTCCTTGAATGTGGGTGAGAGAAAAAAAAATCACATAAACTATAGCTAGGATGGGGAGACAATTTGCAGAGCAAACAAAAACAAGCAGACAGGGAAGAGAAAAAGAGACAGATATACTGTATGGTGATATGATAAATACCCGTTGAAATTCTCTGAAAGATAAAAATGCATAAAGCTCAAAATGAAAGCTTTCATAACTGTAAAAATGTTTTCACATCTTCAGGTAGGGCTTTTATCGGAGTGAGCCTCGCAGCGCATTTACACAGTCAAATAATATGCTTTCTCCAATAAATGTTCCCAGTACTGCACTGGAGCAAAAAGAGGCTCTGAAGTGCTCCTAGTATGTTTAGGTAAGTGTCTACTTGGCTGACTTACCAGCACATCAAGACATGTGCACAGGCTGTTGTGCTGCAAAGGTGGCAGTGTAAACATACTAACATACTAAAATGCCAGCAGAATAGGCCTAACTGTCTTTCGTGTCTGCTCGTTTGGTCAGCCCCCACCCTGGGAGCTGACTTTGCTGCCCCCCCGGCTTCTCCCTTTCCAGTCCTGGACAGTCTCGCTGCACTGGTTTTTGCTTCCAGAATCCTTCCCCTGTACCTGTCCCACCCCCTCTTGAACCCCTCCACCGTTTCTGCCTCCACCAGCCCCCTGGGCAGCACATTTCATGGCTCTACCACACTCTCAGTGAAGTAGCACATCCTCCTTTCTCCCCTGAATCTCCCCCCCTTCAGCTTCCACCCATGCTCTCTAGTTGCCCTCCCTTCCTTTGGAGCACCCTGACTGCTCCTCACCTATTTACCCCCTTCATGTACCTGAAGACGTCTATCATGTCCCCTTGGTCCCTTCTCTCTTCCAATGTGTACATATTTAGCTCTTTGAGCCTCTCCCCATAGGTCCTATCCCCCAAGCCCCAAACCATTTTGGTTGCTCTCCTCTGGACCTTCTCCAGGAGTTCAATGTCCTTCTTTAAATGTGGCCTCCAAAACTGCACGCAGTACTTGAGGTGCGGCCTCACCAAGCAGTTATACAGTGGGAGTATCACTTCCCTCCTTCTGGAGGTGAGCCCCCTAGTGATGCATCCAAGCATCCTGTTGGCCTTTGCTGCTGCCCTCCTACAAGTCTCCGAGTTGTTCATCTTGACATCCACCACCACCCCCAGGTCCCTCTCGGCCATCGAGACTTGTAGCATTCTCCCCCCCAGGGTGTACACTTAGCCAGGGTTTCTGGCTCCCAGGTGCAGTACCTTGCATTTTCCTGCATTGAACCTCAGCTTCTGCTTTCTAGACCACCTTTCCAGAGCCTCCAGGTCCCCCTATAGGGCCACCCTCCCCTCCTCCTCATCCACCACCACCCCCAGTTTTGAGTCATCCACAAAGAGACTCACCTCACTCCTGATACCCTTCCTTATGTCAGAGACATAGGCGTTGAACAGGAGAGGCCCAAGGACCAATCCCCTGAAGGACTCCACTAATGACCCTCCTTGGGGATGAGACTATTCCACCAACCACGACCCTCTGGGTCGGGTTCTGGAGCCAATTTCCTATCCATTTGATCATCTGGTTTCCCAACCCCATTTCTCTCAGATTATTCAACAGGCCCCTGTGAGGAACAGAATCTAATGCCTTGCTGAAGTCAAGAAAGAGGACGTCTACTGGTCTACCTGGGTCCAAGGCACTCGTCACCCAATCATAGAGCTCCACAAGGTTTGTCTGACATGATTTCCCTGGGACAAATCCATGCTGTCTATCATCCAGGCACCCCAACATTTCCAGGTCCCCCCCAGTCTCTTCTTGACAATGCCCTCCATCACCTTGCCCGCCATCGATGTCAGGCTGACGGGCCTGTAGTTCTCTGCCACCTCCCTTGATGCCTCCTTGTGGATAGGCACTATATGCACCACCTTCCAGTCCTGGGGCACCCACCCTGTCCTCAGAGAAATGCTGAAGAACTCCACCAGGGGTTTCGCCAGGACATCTGTCAGTTCCTTCAACACTCTGGGATGTAATTTATCTGGCCCTGGTGCTTTCTCCATCTTAAGGGACCTGAGGGCTTCCCTCACTCTCCCTGTCATGATTTCCACCTCCGCTACCTCGTCCCCCTGCTTTGCCTTCCCCCCACCTGTCAGTGATGCCCCCCCTCCCCAGACCCACCAACTGGTAAGGGTCCCCCCTCCTCAGTTTCACCATCTCCTCCCATGTATGATGCAGCCCCGGCATTTGCCTTGCCTAAAGAGGCTGTCTAGGGGCACCACCAGTGTGTTATCTGTGAAAACAAATGGTAAAAACAACAATAAATTGGAGCACTCATGCATGCCACAAAATTGTTGTAGTTTTTATTATCAACAATTCCAGTTGCCAGGTGCAAACAGATATGAGGGAAGCCATACAACCAATAACATGCAGGGTACCCTGGTGTTTCGCTTTGCTCTGAGGCTTCATCAGCGGTGATGCAGATTTGTTGTTTTTCTCATTAGTTTAGGACTAGCATTAATTCTCCTCTGAGCAAGCACACTCCCTCTATGCTGTGCTGCATTAAGAACCAAGCTAACACCAGTGACCCAGAGTGCACTAACCAGAAGCCAAAATGACAACATCCCAGCATCTACCAGTGCACTGAGTCAGTTCCCCGGTGTGTATATAGTGGCATAACCTTTGCTTGATTGGTCAGTTGTGGTGCCGCAACCAGTGAGGTCACTTTGTTGGACAGGTAACAAGAACATGATGACATAGGTCAGCCTGTAGGTATAAAAGCAGTTCTATAAGTCATACTGTACCTTATACTGTCAGGTAGTAACTAGAAATAGCAAAAAGGAACAATACTCCATAAATGAAAATGAGTGGCTGAGTAAGAAACGACACATGACAGGGTGTGGGGTAATGCTAAATCACTGCATACTCCAGGTGGGTTGTGAGGCACAAGCGTAGTCAAGTGCCTGCAACCACCTGGGAAGTGGTATCTATGGCAATACTGAACACTCTGGAGTGTGGTATTCAGCTAATAAATTCATTTTAAAATTAATATATATATATATATATATATATATATATATATATATATAAAGAAAGGAAGACCTATTCTGAACCATGTGATTATGAGAAATTAATGCACAATTATGTGACCAGTTTTGACCAATCAGATTGTTTGATCCAAGCTATTTTATAACAGAAACAGGATACCATCTCCTAAACTTTATCTGGCAAGGCTGCTTGTCTACTGCTTACATCACAATCTTCTGTTCATCTTCATGGCATCATCATTTGTTGCTGTGGAAATGCTTACAGTGTAATAAACAGAGGATGCTAACGATAATGCACACATGAAGCCATGGCAGGTCAGGGCCTGCAGTCACACTAGTATAGCAGGGGTCCGTCTGATTATCTGTTTTGGATGTTATGGGGCAGTCCAGAAAATCTGGGGCTCAAAATGTGCTGGTGTTTCTTTGCACTACTTTACCTGGCTTTTTCTGTTAATGATACTGTACATGTGGAAATCTTTCAATATAGTCATATAGGGTTGGGGCTGAAGCACAGCTTTCTTTACAAATTCCATTTGGGGACTTCAGTCAGGGGGTCATGCAAGCCCTGGCAGATGATGTCTAGGGAACAGTGATCATGCTTCCATGTTACTGTGCTGAGTTATAATGGAAAAGGTAAAACTAAAGAGAATATTTGAGAAATAAAAGTTGGACTGTGTCTGCAAATCATGTTTTTCAGGTTTCCCTGGTGATATCAGGAGCTATTTAATACAGTGTTGTGCATAATTGCCAATAAAGTACCCAGCTGTCCTGCTGAATCAACCACCCCATCCCATATAGGCTGCCTACACCCATGGGATGAGTGGAGGAGAAAGCTAATACATAATTACAGCTTTTATTTTCCATCTTACTGCTGCAATCGATCGAAGACAGGAGGATACATCTACATTTTAGACTGGTCTATTTTCTTTAAAGCATGCTTACCTCTTCTGGCTGAAAAGTGGCGTCTTTTCTCTGCACCCAGCTCTTTGATTTCGGACATGAAGGCCATCCAGATCAAAGGCTGTCTCGATGTGCCTTATGAAAAATTTAAATCCAGGGTGAGACAATCAGATTTTTTTAATGTTTATGTGCTGCCCCTGCCCTTTCCTTTCCTTAGAGACTTTCACCGTGCACTGGGTTTCTCAGCAGAAAACCCAGAAACAAACCAGATGAAAAAAAAAACAATGTGTCTTACAAAAACTCAAATGTATTTCCAAGCAACAGACCTTATTCCGCATTGAAGAGATAGAGAATCAGATTAAATACATTCAAGAAAAGGATTCCTTTATCATCATTCATACCATCTAACTTGCAGGTGGGTTTTCACAAAACCTAAGCACCTGATCTAGAAAGGTGGCCAATTATGCACCAAAGGCAGGTGTCTGGGCCATAGAGATCAGCTATAAGTTATTTTTGTGCCAAATGCACAATCCATAGTCCCCAGCCACCTGTCCCTAGTCCCTACCTGTGGGAGGACACCAGAGAGGAGGGGTGATGGTGGGCATCCTATCCGATACCTGCTCACTGCTAGAGTGAATTATATGCTCCGCATGGAGCAGGGGTCTGTGGGAGAACTTCCCTATCCCAAAGCAACTTATTCCAGAAATAAAAAAGGTTAAAAATCATGTGATGGCGTTAGTCATCTATGCCAGTTCAGAGGGCTGAGGGCAATGGACCCTGGAGCAGACACAGCTTGGCTGAGTTGTGTGCCTGGCCAGCATTATGTAACCCTTTAAGTTTCACAGCGCTGCAAACTCCTATGCATCCACCAAATATATATGAGCCAGGTTTGAGATTGCATGTGTGAGCATCCCAGCCCCGTGCCCACCCAGGGATACCTCTGTAGATGTGAGGATGGCTCAGAATTTGGTGTGGAGGGGGAATGCATCTCTTTTTCTTGATGACATGGAAGTGATGCACAACACTGAAACAGGAGGATGGGTGCCAGTTTCCTGGGATATTGATTTTTGTATACCTGGCTCTCTGCTTGGGGAAGGGGAAGCTGGGTGGCAGTGATGGATCACACTATGATAGGAGGATGGGTACCAGTTTGCTGGGATTTTTTTTTAATACTTGAGATCTGCAGTTGTGAATAGGGAGCTGGGTGGCGGTTTTGAGCTACACTGAGATGGGGGAATGGGTCACAGTTTGCTGTGATTTTTTTTAGTACTTGGGCTCTTTGGTTGGGGAGAAGGAGGCTTGGTGTTAATGACGTACCACACTGGCATGGTGGGGGGATGGGTCACAGTCTGTTGAGTTATTTCTTTATACTTGGGCTCTCCAGTTGGGGAGGCGGAGGCTGGGCAGCAGTGCTATGCCACTCTGAGATGAGAGAATGGGTGTCAGTTTTCTGGGATATTTTGTTTTTTATACTTGGGCTCTCCAGTTGGGGAGAGAGAGGCTGGGCAGCAGTGATGTGCCACACTGGGATGAGAGGCTGAGTTCCAGTTTGCTGGGATTCTTTTTAATATTTGGTCTCTCTGGTTTAGGGTGGGGAGGCTGGGGGGCAGTGCCGTGCAGCACTGAGACAGAAGTATGGGTCCCAGTTTGCTGGTAATTTTTTATGCTAGGGATCTCCAGTTGTGGACGAAGAGCTGGGATGGGCTGCACTGAGATGGGGGGATGATTCCCAGTTTCAAGGTTTTTTTTTATTTTTTTTTTAATTTTATGGCTGCAGGGCAGAACTCTGCAGATGTCTTGCTTTCCAAGTAGAAAAACAGCTCACCAGATTCCTACCTAACAACAAAATATTGGAGTTGCAGCACAATCACTCCACTAGTGGAATCACTCCACTGTGTTCATTCAGTAGCCCCACTGCAGTGTTGCACCACACTCTTTTTTTTCTCTCTCCCTCCCCTTAAGCTTCTCTCTCTGGAGTCTGGCAAGCAGTGAAGGTTTGGAGCCACCCTGAGACTATAAATGAACTCTTCTGTCTTCCACTCTGCTTACTTTTGCCCTATCTGCACAATATACTGCACATTATAATTTATGAGTGAGATGAGATTGCTGCTATTACCAGTACTGATGTCAGGACTATATTTGACACGAAACTGAGCAACCATGTTTTACCTAAGCCTGTATGTTCTATAAACAGCTCCATTAACAATGGTTTGTGGCCGCATGTAACTTGATATACTCAAACAATGATGGAGGTACATCGCTCAGCTCACAATCTCTTTCATGCCAGTGCTTTATTTTTGAACTCTGGTTATCCCTACTAATTGAATGTCTGCACACTGTGCTCTAAATTTCTCATTTTCTTAGTGCATTTCTCACCGACATTAAGGCTTGAGCTGTATAGCAGCTAATGGAAATGAGGTCTCTGCTTATTTTTGCATTACTATATCTCCATTGCCTACTGCACTTTTAGTAATTTAGCCCATTCCTATTAACTTAAAATTCAATTCACAGTTAACTGGTCTGCTTTTAATCACCTTATTAACAAATCCAGAGCAGATGGTTTGATACCTTTTATTGGACCAACAGAGATGTTCCAAAAAGAACAAATTGCTTTAGCTTTTGGAACAACATGTCCTTCTTGGATTCAGTGCAAAGAAGAGCAAAATAATGCACCTGGGAAACAAAAACCCTGGGGAAGATTACACAATGGGGGGGGGGGGAGGTAGTAACAATAACAAAAATGGAAAGGGACCTGGGGGTAATCATATCACATGACCTTAAGGTTGGCAAGCAATGTGAGAAGGCAGTAGGGAGGGCTGGGGGGATCCTGAGATGTATAGGGAGAGGCATCACCAGCAGAAAACAGGAAGTTGTTATCCCCCTGTACAGACAGTTGGTGAGACCCCATCTGGAGTACTGCGTCCAGTTCTGGAGACACCATCTCCACAAGGACATAGACAGGATGGAGGCAGTCCAGAGGAGGGCAACTAAAATGGTGCAGGGTCTGCAAGAGAAGCCATATGAGGAGAGACTAAAGGAACTTAATATGTATACCCTTGAGGAAAGAAGGGAGAGGGGGGATGTGATAGAAACTTTTAAGTACCTCAGTGGAATCAACAAAGTCCAAGAGGGTAGCATGTTTCAGAAAAAGAGATGTGCAAGAACAAGGGGACACAAATTGAAGATAGAGAGAGGACTGCTCAGGGCCAATGTGAGGAAGTATTTTTTCACAAAGAGGGTGGTGGATGCATGGAACAGTCTTCCTGAGGAGGTTGTGGGGTCTAAAACTGTGAGAGAATTCAAGAATGCATGGGACAGACATAAGACAATTTTTGTGGTGGGTAGGAAGCAATAGGCTGTTGATTAAATAGGATCTGCAGCTTATCCTGTAGGTAGGGAAATGGGCAGACTAGGTGGGCCAAGCGGTCCTTATCTGCCATCAAAGTCTATGTTTCTATGTTTCTTCAGAAGCTTAATGACAATAGTAGTATTAGTACTGTCATTAATCTTCTGAAAAAGGAGTTGGTCCGAAAGCTAAAGCAATTTGTTCTTTTTGGAACATCTTTGTTGGTCCAATAAAAGGTATCAAACCATCTGTTCATATTTGTTCTTACTAGGACCAATATAGCATTAAACATTTTGTTTGCCTATCTATTAACTTAATTTCTAGTTACTGGATGGAGAACCGAAGAAACAGTGTCAAACTGCTTTTATATTCTGTTTGCAGTTCCTACTTGCTAGATTTTTTTCTCAGTGTAAGACTATAGTTTTATAGTATATGGGTGCTTTCAATTGTGCATGGATTTCAGCAATTGCTGAAATATTGTTGTAGGACAGTTCAACGGTCAAAAAGTTGTTGTACTTTCATTCTGACATCACA
This sequence comes from Neoceratodus forsteri, assembly GCA_016271365.2. NCBI lineage: Eukaryota > Metazoa > Chordata > Ceratodontiformes > Ceratodontidae > Neoceratodus > Neoceratodus forsteri. The sequence continues at coordinate 120,893,629 of JADMNL010000025.1, forward strand.
TTAATAGTACAACTTTTTAACTTTGACCTACCACCTGATTGGCTCAGATTAGGCTTGATGTATAAAATAAAGACAAACATGGCGGCGCGATTTAGCGAGCGCTGGGCAACGCAGTCACCAACTTTTAAGTTCAGAGTCGGGACATGGACTAGAGCCATACATGGTTCCCTTTCAGAAAAAGTGTTTTTTTTTTTTTCTAATTTTAAAAATAAGTGGTGCGGAGAAGCGGGACCGATCATGAGTGGCAGCAGCGGTAACGGGAGTGAGCAGGAGCACCAGCGGGAAAGGAGCAGCACCCACAAGTAACTATATAAATAAAATTATGTGAAGCTTAACAAAAACCCACACACTATATAAAACAGTGGATGGGTGACCATCCACAACTAAGGCTGTGTTTCCCTCTCAGGATGTTGATGACATCAGTGAGACCTCTCAAGCTTCGCTCTCGAGGTCTCTGATGTCATCAACTCCCTCGAAGGAAACACAGCCTTGTTGTGGATGGTTGCCCATCCACTATTCTATATAATCCACATTACTGAAGCTGATAGAAATTATATATAGAGAGCCTCCTAACTGAACATCGGATGACCACTGGCCAGGGTCATGGAGTCCCAGTAAAGGCAATCCTGAAGATTTTAACTCTGATGTGACTGGAATACTGAAACTGAGCAACCCTGAAAAATAAACAGCATTTTGTTTCACTTTAGCCTTTATGTTCCGTAAACAGCTCCAGTGACAATGGTTTATAGCCGCATGTAACTTGATATATTCACACAGTGACAGAGGTATACAAAATCACAAATGCCCCCACAATGCAAAGCATCATGGTCTGCATATGCAGATCACTACAGAATATTATGCTGGTTCATCTTTAAGCATAAATGCATGGTGCCAAAAGACCTCTCACAGTTTGCAAAGGGTGCCAACAGAAGACATAGACACATGTTTCGTCCTACCAGGACTCATCGGTACACCTCATCTGTTTGACACCCCAGTGGAATGAACCAGCTACTCTGAGATGGTCTATCTGGGTTATGTTGTGGTGAACCCAATTAAAACAAAAAACGATTTAAAAGACAAAGAACCCTGAGGCAATGGTTACCCCAAAGGGCATTTGGCCAGGAAGCCAAGTTTCAAAGAATTACAAAATCACAAATGCCCCCACAATGCAAAGCATCTTGGTCTGCATATGCAAATCACTACAGAATAGTGACAGAGGTATATCCCCCAGCTCACAATTACTTCCATATCTGTACTTCATTTTTGAGGATTGCTTATCCCTACTAATTGAATGTCTGCACGCTGTGTTCTAAATTTCTTATTTTCTTAGTGCATTTCTCACTGATATTACAGGTTTGAGCTGTATAGGAATAACTGGGGCATAACTGAGTGGAAGGGCGGTGCATCCCCTCCCCCCAAAAAAACAACAATAGTGCAAAACCCACTCTCAGATATTTAACTACATCAAGACTTATATTTATAGTGATGTGCTCATTTCCAGAGGTATCCTGCCTTTACCCATTTTTTTCCAGTGTATTTAAATATAACATCTCCTTCCCAGTGGGGTCCTGCTTTTACCCATGTTTTCCAATTTATTTACCTATATCTCATTTCCAGTGGGGTCCTGCATGTACCCATTTTTTAGTGCATTTACCTACAGCATCTCATTTCTAGTGGGGTCCTGTGTTTACCCATTTTCTAATGTATTTACCTACATCTCATTTCCAGTAGGGTCCTGCTTTTACCCATTGTTTCCAGAGTATTTACCTACATCTCATTTTCAGCAAGCTCTTGCTTTTGCCCATTTTTCCATTGTATTTACCTACAACATCTAATGTCCAGTGGGATCTTGTTTTAACCCATTTTTCCCATGTAGTTACCTGCAGCATCCCATGACTAGTGGGGTCCTGCATTTAACCATTTTCTAATGAATTTACCAACAACATCTCATGTCCAGTGGGGTCCTTCATTTACCTATGTTGCTAGAGTATTTACCTACATTTCATTTTCAGTAAGCTCTTGCTTTTACCTGTTTTTTTTCCAATGTATTTGCCAACAATGTCTCATTTCCAGTGGGGTCCTGTGTTTATCCATTTTTTCAATGTATTTACCTACAACATGTCATGACCAGTGGGTTCCTGCATTTACCCATTTTTTCAATGAATTTACCTACAACATCTCATGTCCAGTGGAGTTCTGCAGTTACCCATTGTTTCCAAAGTATTTACCTACAACATCTCATTTTCAGTCAGCTCTTGCTTTTACCCATTTTTTTAAATGTATTTACCTACATCTCATTTCCAGTGGGGTCCTGAGTTTACCCATTTTTTCCAATATATTTACCTACAACATCTCATTTCCAGTGGGGTCCTGCGTTTACCCATTTTTTTCAATGTATTTACCTGCAACATCTCATTTCCAGTGGGGTTCTGCGTTTACCCATTTTTTTTCAATGTATTTACTGACAAAGTCTCATTACCAGTGGGGTCCTGCTTTTACCCATTTTTTCGAGTGTATTTACCTACAACATCTCATTGCCAGTGGGGTCCTGCTTTTGCCCATTTTTTTCCAGTGTATTTACCTACAACATCTCATTGCCAGTGGGGTCCTGCTTTTACCCATTTTTAGGTTTGATGCACATGTGCAACAAACCTTTTGTTATGAGTGGAAGGGGATTTCAGAGGTGTGTTTCTGTGAGCCTAATGCAGTTAAAAACTGCAGGGGCAAAGCAGTCAAGACCAGTAACCATGCACTTTAACTGTGACACCACTCTTCTTCAGCTGAATGCACTTCAAAAGAACCAAGCCAATAAATTAGAAGGCTTCAGTCCTTTGATGTGAATGAAGCTATTCAACAAACAGCTGATGGGCTGTCAACACCAGCGGCCTAACCAGACTATATCAGAAAATTGAGGGGTGAACTACAGAAAGTTTGAACTGTGTTGTGCCAGTCTTTATTATTTTATTACTGTTAAAGGTTTTCCTGCTTCTTCTGCCTAGTCTGTAGGCAGTTTGAAACTGGCCATGATGTCTCAAATTACATCCTTCTTTTTCTGTTAAACTAGCAAGTCTCCTAAATAAAAATTAACCCTTGCCTGCCTCTCTGTAGTATGGAAGTGAGTCTCCATACTGTGGCAACTTTTAAATATAGGGAAAAAAATAATACTATACCTCTGCTTCTCTCTACCAGCAAGTGTATATTGCAAACAATGTTAACCTGGGTAAAGACATATTTATTCTAAACTTTTTACATGAATTACATGAATGCAATTTGAAAGGTGAACCCACACTTATAGAACTGTGGGTATACAGATGTCACCAACTTTTGCAATCCTCTCCTGCCCCCTCTGCCCTTATGTCCTTTTTCACCACCCCTCCTCCCATAACTCTTATGTTCCCCCCATGCCCTAGTCATCCATACCCCTACCCTATATGCTATCCTTACCCCTTCCTTTTTAACTCTTGCATATATACCAATGATTGTAGAAAGCATGCGTTAGAAGGTTCCGTCTCCTCATGCTTAACAGCAGTGTCAGAAAAATTACAAAACAGGTGATTTTAGGTCCTGAGCCAGGCAGCTGCTGGGCATGAGTTGCCCACCACATTAAAAAAAAAGTGACAGCAACTCTTTAAAGAAATGGCAAGTTGTTGGAGCAGATCACCCAAAGACCTTCACTTTTTCATGTCCTGTTTAAGCTGGTGACATATCTCTGCTTTAGCACTGTGTTTTTGATAGAAATTAGAGACTATCTTCATCAAATCAAATTCAGACAAGCAAATTAGCATTAGCAGTGTCAGTGGCTCAGCAAGTTTCACACTCACCTCTGAGGCCGGAAGATCAGAAGGCTGTGGGTTCTGTCCCCACACCAGGCACTTGGGTTAAATCCCAATACTGACACTGTAGTGCAGCATGAGTGGGGTGCTGAACTCCTGAGGTGCTGTCTTTCGGGTGAGATGTTAAACTGAGGCCCAATCTACCTGTTCTGGTAGTAGTTCAGGTGGATGTTAAGGATCCCATGGTGCTTCTCGAAAAAGAGTAGGGGAATTTCCCCGGTGTCTTAGCCAAATTTCTCCCATTCACTACAAATACCACCAACAGCTTAATCTGGTTCAGTGTCAGCTGGCATCCATCTGTATCCCCTTCCCCCGAGATGAGGCTGAAAATAGGCAGAATTGTCTAGTCCTCCTTTCCTGGTCAACCAAAACTAAATAGATAAATAAATAGAAGCACCTCTCCCAAAGGGCTACTGCCCACCCACTGGGGAACCTGGACCTTAGTTTGAAATTACTTTATTGTTAATTATTTGCTGTTAAACTTGTTGATATACAACTAGACTCAGTTGACCTGGAAGTTTTTTGGCATTGTATCAATGCTGTGAGAACACTATTAAAGAGCTACTGGCATCTTCTTTTGGCAGGGCAGGCAACTCATGTCTGGTAGTTGCTTGCTACAGGACCTAAATGACATATATTTGAAAATTTTCTGTGCAGTAAATGTTTCATAATTTAGCTTACTAATACTGTGATCCTACTTCCTGCTTCACCCAAAGACACTCCATGCCAGCTGCAACCCTGTCCAGAATACAACGTTTTGATGACGCAAAGTAGGGAAGGTGCTGCAGGGTTATATAGAGTGTTGTAATGCTATATCAGTGGCAGTGGTGGCCTTTCCATAGCACTACAACTTATAAATTGCCCTGGTACATGTTAATGGGGGTAGTACATGTACATGCATTACTGGAACAACTGCTGCTATTCATCTAGTAATGTCAGTTAACCATTGGTCCAAACTGCAGTCAATTCCTCTGAAGCCAGGCTGGAGGTCTATCACTTAACAGATGATTGGCCCCAGTCTCATGCCTGAAATTCCTCAGTCCTCCAGGAACTTTTTCTGGCTTCTATTCCAGACTCTGTAGCCTGATTGGCTGTTGGTGTGACCCATGACCTCTACTGCTAAGGAGAGGGAGTCAGGGTGCACTAATGTGGTGGTGATATGCCTTGATATGGGTCACTGGCCCCAAATGTTCAGGGGTCCTGCCTTCGAACAGGTCATTTGGTGCCCCTGTTGTCCTATATGTGACCACTTTGCAGTCCAGTTTGGCTGAAGTTGGCAGCAAGGAATCTTTATTCCATCTTGAGTGTGATCACTCAGTTCATCAGTGGTAGGCTGGTGGTGCCTTTGACTGTGGCAATGAGCCACTGAACACACTGGGACTGTCAACACCAAAGATTCTGGCCCTCCTCATCAATCATTCCCAGTCTCTATCCACAGGTCTGGGGACTGGTGAGCAACACAGAAGTGTTGGTAGTGGTGGAAGGCAATGTCACTTTGTGAGCTCACAGAGGTAAGCCCCCCACATGTTGGAGGGGTTACAAAAAAACTTACTTAAACCACAAGAGAGGCAGGATAAGAGGGAGCATGCTTAGGGGATACATCAGTCTGGGCAAAGCATTCATCTTATTTATTGAAAACTGGTAACTGTAGAGAAGAAAAGAGAAAATAGAGGAATGTTTTTTTATCTGTAGTTTACTACTGTACTAAAAAGCTGTTTGATATTTCATATAGTTGTACATGTGATAAATTGTGATATACTTAGACGTGTAACTCCAAAGGGTATTGCCCCAGCCAGGATATATAATACTGTTGTACGTTTATGCTTATCTTTCAATAAAACAGTGAACTGCCAAACAAAAAAGAAAGAAAAAAGAAAGAAAAGAAGAAAAATTGGTAGCTGGAAAAGGCATACTGAGATGCGTCTCATTTCCCAGTGCAACCTGGGAGGGAGGGGTATCAGATAAAAATGTGTATAGCAAAAATGATACAGACAAAAAGAGTTCAACTAAATACAATCTTGAAGAATCTAACAATGCAGACTGTTAGATCAAAAGTATACGCAAAACTCCTCTTTCAGAGCCAGGATTGTTTTCCAAGCAAATCTGACTCCAGGTCTACTGGTGTGAAACAGGGATCAGTGGTTGCAGGAACGAACTGCTTGGTCTCCCGACTGACATCTTGGGACCTCTTAACCTCAAAGATGGCCTATCAATAGCATTTCTGGCCCAAGAACTACCGCAAAGATTCTGGGAGAGATGGGACAATGACATCATGTGTAAGCCTATCAGGTGTCAAAGACGGTGAGTACCAAATGGCGAGATCAGTTGGAACCATGGGTTCGAGCCCTGAATGTAAGAGGTATGACTCAGGAGGAGGCAGATCTAAGAGGGAACAGTCTGTTGCAACCATGATGAGTAAACTACATTATCCTGGGCTTTGTGGCTGAAATTAGTGGCAGTTTGAGTGGTATTTGTGTTCTGACCTGTCCAAGAGATGCCAACTGAAGATGAGTGCGTATCCCTCAGTGGAAGAGTATGGACTCACACATGCCCCTGTGCATTGACTCTGGGGAAGCCTGTGAATCATGCAGTGGACAAAACTGTGAGATCCAAGGCCTGTGTGGCTGAGAGTCAGAGAGGTCGCTAATCAGAGATGTATAAGCAGGGTTGTAGCCTCACAGAGATGTTACTGATAACCATGACTACTCCAAAGATTGTTTCTTCTGATTAGCCATTGAGTTTCAAGCTGGGGTTTTCAAGTTGGCAGTAAGGCCAGTTTACTAATACCTTGATTCAAGAGGTACAAGAGACACTTTTTCCAACTGCATGGCCTGTGGGCAAAATTGATATGAAGCCAATTGTTCTGCTTTTTGTTTTTGTTGTTTGTAACTGTCTTTTTATTGAACAAAGATAGCACATTACATAAGAGAAACATTATACATTCATAAAAAAACAATACTAAGAAGATACAGCTAATGTAATATGTAAAGTAGATCTCACATTATTAGTCAGAGAGTATGAGTACAGTCTCCGCTGGGTAGTTAGGTGGGTATGACAGTTATTACAGAGTTAAGGAAGAGGACAGAGCATCCACCCTAGTAACACATTGATCTTAACTAGGCAAGCTACCGGTGTACAATACTGGACTCTAGTATTAAAATATCCCTGTGACACAAAATTGGGCTCTTTAGTCATAATATAAAAAATACATTTGATCCAGCTTGAAGTGCACTATAGTGTATAGTAGAGTGTTGTTCTGTATAGAATTCCATCCCTTTCAAAATGTTGTTCTGCCACAGTTCCAAAGGTCATGGAATGTGATTCTAACCCTACTGTGGTAGAACAGCATTCTAGAACCTCAAGAAACTGCATGAGTCTGCTTCATTTTGAAAGCAAAAGAACTCGTACACACATATTTCACACAGTACTATACACTATAAAAAATACAGGATGAGCAACTCTGTGCACAACCAGTGTGTTCTGCCACCTCAGGGTCCTGATTCCCATGGACCTATCGAGCTTCGCTCTTGAGGTCAAAGGGAATCAGAACCCCTCTGTGGCAGAACACACTGGTTGTGCATAGGTGCCCATCCAGTATTCTCTATGTTCTTGCCTACTAATCAGAGCAAAAGTAATACACTGCCTTCTGTAAATTTGATTTACATTGTCCCTCCGTGTGTCAGGAAGAGGTGGGTTTGGATTGTGTCACAGTCTCATTTGGACCTTTTTCCCTGATGCAATTAAAATTCCAAAGAGGCATTTCAAAGCTATGTGTCAGCATCCCCTAGAGTATAGCAATAAGAGAATCAATTTGGGAGGAGAATGTCCTTCTCCCCATAGCTAATAAAGACTGACCTGTGTTCTTGCTGGGCTGGGGCAGGCCCAACCCAGCAAGGAAAGTGAACACTGCTTCAGTATCCCAAGGATGGTCTGGGGTGTACAGGGGAGTACAATGACTTAAAAACCTCCACTATCCCTGCAACATTTGTTGCTATTTTACTCGTGTTGGGATGTGTCATCCTAGTTGTATTGGAATGGGCTTTCTGTTTGTGAAGATGGCAGTCCAAGGTCCAAGAAGTCCAAATCCCCCACTTAATAATGTCTCTAACACAGTGGTTCTCAAATGGTGAGGCCAGCCCCCCAAGGGAGGTCCCATACTGTTCCAGGGGAGGCCCAGTCAAGTCTAATAACGTACAATATTTAAATTTTAAATTTTGGATGTTTTGCACGAAGGAATGAAGCAAACTAAATGTATATAATGGCAGGTGAATTTCTTTACTTATGTACAAATTGGTGAACAGGAAAGGCCCTGAGCCAAAGCTTATTTATACTGTAGGTGTATATTTACAAATAAATTGATGACTAAGAAGGCACACTGAGTCAAGGCTTATTTCTACAGTAGGTGTTTATATGCAAATTAATGACTGGGAAGAGCACACTGAGTCAAGGCTTGTTTCTACAGTAGGTATTTATTTATATGTAAATTGGTATCTGGGAAAGGCACTGAGCCAATGCATGTTTCAGGTGTGACCTCAGTACGGGAACAAGAAGCTGCTTAGCAGGGTAAGAGGGGGAGAGATGATGTGGCTAGGTTAATTGTTCCAGATAGAGAGGAGGTAGAGTAATAAGGGTCCAAGAGTCAGAATAGTGGAGTGACAAGGATAACCTGGGGTGTGGGGTTGGGGATTGAGAACAGTAAGTCGAATAAGAAGAAAATATACTCCATCAACATTATTAGTCCCACTTGATTCCTGGTGTTCTGTGCAAAAGTATGATTTTAATTTTCTATGGGGAGGCCAAGATTTTTTCCAAATTTGAGGGAGGCTCGGAATCTGTTCCATGACTTGGGGGAGGCTCACTATCACAAAGCGAGAGAATTAATGCAGTCTAACATAAGAATGTCAAAGGTATTTCTACTTGTTTTAAATGCCAAGCATCACGTTCTTTTCAAGTTTTATCTAGTTATTATTTAACTGATATATGTCCTTCTTTGTGGCCAAGCTGAATGAACGGAAGTGTATCTTATAATTTTGCCAGCTTATGGAACATTTCCTTCTTTCTCCTAGTTGAGAACTGAACTAGTTCCTCATGTAGGAAGGATTTTAAAGTGTCTCACAGGATTAGGCTTGTCACTTCCCGAGAGGCATTATTCAAAACATAGAGAATACTGGATGAGTACTTCACAGACAACAGTGTGTTCTGCCATAGACTGATTCCTCTGACCTCGAGGGCAAAGCTCGAGAGGTCCACGGAATCAGAACCCCAAGGTGACAGAACACACAGGTTGTGCATAAAGTTGCTCATCCTGTATTTTTTATAGTGTATAGTAGTATTACAGTATGTGAAATCTGTGCTTTGTGTTTTTTTCTCTCTTTTTCATAATGAAACTGACTTGAAAAGTCTCTAGAGGTTCTACAATACTGTCACCACAGAATTAAATAGAGGAAAGCAACACAGAATTAAATAGAGGAAAGCAACACAGAATTAAATAGAGGAAAGCAACAATGTGCCAGAATTCCAAGTGGTTCTGCTGCAGTTGTGACATCACTACTGCAGCAGAACAAGCATATTCCAGGCCTGGAATTTCATGCATAACAGCTTTCCACCGTACACTATTTAGAGGATTGTGTATGAGCAGTCATACATAACAAGGATATTCTTGTATCGAGAGGTTTCCTTGGTAACAGAGAACCTCGAGAGCGCAGCTCGAGAGGTTCTCTGTTACCAAGGGAACCTCAAGATACAAGAATTTCCTTGTTTGTGTATGACTGCTCATACACAACCTTTTATAGTGTATGGGCAGTCACAGCATAGAAAATCACACAAAAACAGCTAAAGAAGACAACAGAGAATATAAATTTTAACATTTTCTTTTTTTTTTAACTGACAGTGTGCTGCAGATGTTTCTGCAAGTTCAAGTTAAAAAAAAAAACCAACTTCCAGCTTAAATGGATTGAGGAAAGCAACTATGTGGCAGCATTCCAAGTTGTTATGCTGCAGTAGTGATATAGCTACTGCAGCATAACAACTCCAGTCTAGTTATGGATTTCTATCCATAACAACGTTCTACAATACACTATAATGTCATCTATCTTAGTCTCAATGCAATCATGAAAATCCTGTGAATGGAGGTGGACTGAACTGAGACGTCACACAGTATTAACACGCTCCTGGCCCAAGCTGAAATGCGTAAGTGTTGCAGAGTGATCAAAAAGCAACATGAGTCCAGTTTTACTGTCTGATAACCTGTGTAAATTCTTGGCCTGGGGGAAGGGAGAGAAGGATGATGGACTGTTAAGCAGCTGAGTTTCTGAGCTGCTAGTGACTTTGGCATCTTTTCTTGCTTATATTACACTTGGACGCATGTCACTTTGTGATGAATTCAGATCACAAAATGTCAAAGAGTCTGGCAGAGCATTTTATTATCACCAAAGTCAATGCTGTTAAATCAACAGCAGCATTCTGTCCCTGTTAGGCTAGTAGTAATGACAGGTCCGAGGGCCCAAGTATTTATTTAGTTGTTTAGCCAGGTATAGCACACTAAGCTGAAAGCTTTTATACAGGAGTGACCTGGGAGCACAAGGAGGTTAAGTGACTTGCTCAGGGTCACACAGTATGCAAGTGGAAGCTGTGGGATTCAAACCCAGGCCTGGTCTGCTGGATGTCACCAAATTTGCAGCTCAGAGCCTTAGACCACTGCGCTATACTGCCTCCTTAAAAGGCCCACCACCCCACAGGCAGAGCTGTTTCAGACACCTGGTGCCAGGTCCAAAACATCTAAGCAATGAGAGACCATTCATTTTTTTTCCTACAACTCAGTAGCCCCATCAGCATAGACCCCCAACCCCATCTTCCTGATATCCATCAGGACATACTGCTGGCCTGTACCTCCAGGGCTTGCACTCCCTGGTGGGGTCAGAGGGGTTCCCCAACCTGCCACCATGAACTGGATCTATTATTCGGACCAGTGAGTCCAGCTTGTCAGGTGTGGGGCCTGTGAGGGTCCAAGTGCCATCCTGCCGCCAAAGATTTTTCAGTTTTCTTCCCCAAGGGGTGAGGCATGCAGTGATGCCATGACGTGTCACCTGCACACCCGTGTGCCATGCGTTGGTCTCTGCCAACCCCTCCTGCTCATTCTGAATCAGTTCTGGGTACCTTTCTTCTCCTGTCTTACTGCTAGGGGCCAGACATATGCCAGGTCCTGCAATCCTTCCCCCCAGAGGAGAAGAGTGGTCCTCCAGACACTTGACCCTCCTCTCTCCCCCCCCAGCTGGCCTTCTGATGCCCTGAGCTTGCTACCAAACTCGGGTCACCGACATCATGAGCAGACGTTCTACCACTGCATTGATGGACCGGCAGAAGAGAGAGAGAGTGACTGCTGATAATACACTGGTCCAGTTTCCAGCATTGTATCTACCAACAACAAAGTCCTCTCCTATGGGGCCAAATATGCAAGCAGTATAAGAAAATAAAGAACATACCTGAAACTATCTGGGATGCTCACTAGACAAGATACTCAAGTGGCTCAAGAGATTCAACCATCGGTTCAATGTGCTCTCTCAGAAGATAGATTATATACAGCAGAACATTACATCTATGTAAGTTAGAGAACATGAAAATGAAAAGATTGTTTCCAACCTCAAACTCAATCATGAAAAGCTATAAGCCAAAACTCGAGGCTACAGTGCATGAGGTGGTAAAGAACTGCAACATGTCCAGAAAGTTGGCAACCACTGAAAATCAGCTAAGATTCAGAAATATCCATCTGTTTAGTTTACTAGACACATTCCCAATTCTTCAAGGCATTTTGTACAAAACCCTCTGTGTGTGCTACTGGTCTTTGTAATTGTTTGAGATTTGATGTGTCCCACCAGGCGGAGAGCAGCATGTTAACATCTCCTATTAATAGTAACATGTGTAACCCCTAGGTGGCGCTATCCCAAGGGCTACTACCCCTGCCTACTTGGCTAGTAGCAGGTAAAAGGGCCTGAGTTCTGAAATGGGTGCCTCCACCCAGAGGTCAGGGTTGGTAGTGGTCAAGCTAACCTGGGCACAGCCCTCTGGGACACTGTAACCCCCCTCTTTCCTTACTAGTGGCCGGAACAATACACAATAATCACTTTCACAATACCCCAATACACCACACAAGTACCCACACTGTTTGCACTTACCACCAGGGCTTTCCTCTGGCCCGGCCCTGGGGACCCCCTGTAAAACAAGGTTATACACAGCAAATAACAGCAGTACAGTACTCTTGCACAAACTGGAACCACAGTCAGGGTAAATGCAAAAAAGAGTTAGATCTGATTTATTTAAGGGACTTGAACAAGGGAGGGGCGTAATCAGGTTAATTTGCTTAAAGGCTGTATCAATCAAACAGTTATGCATGCACGTCAGGATCCATAAACAGTCACACACTCTGGGTACCCAGATGGAGAATGGTGGGCTAGCCAAGAATGTTGCAGCTGGTTGGGGCCCTGTAATGGAAGAAAACAACATGGACAACACACACTATTTGTAATCTGGAGCATGAGGGCTCAGTTTGTATAAAGAAAACAACAAGACAATCAAATGACACACTTTTAGATTAGGCTGTTGTTGCAGGGAGCTACCCTGATGATTACTCACGATACCCAAGACTGGACACAGGCTGGATGAAAATCGAGACAGCAGGTGGTTAATCTGGAGTGCCAGGAGAAGCAGAGCCCACATGAATTGCTGAGGCACCATTCCTGTTCAAGCATGGAGCAGGGGGCTGATCTCCAGGCAGGTCTCTCGTCAATGGCTTTCTCTGTGCAACAGGTAGTCTGGCTGGGCCAGTGTGGCAAGGCCCCAGCCAAATGGAGACAAATTTGGATACAGCCCATTTTGGGCTGGATACAGCTTCCAGCAAGCAGAACACAGTTCACACTGTGGGGAACAAAATCATGACCCACTAACAACTCACAGCACATTTACATGTAAGGAAATTCTACTGTACCAGGCAAACCACACTCCAGTCAAGATTGCAAAGTCTCTGCACAAACCGGGGATTCAAAAGCAGCTGGAAATCCTGACAGGCTGATTGCATTCAGCAAAATCTTCGGTCTTCATCAGGTATGAGCCTGGTAAAAAATCAGTGGCTTACTTCATTCTCACAAACTTGGATTTAGTCCGAAATAATTCTCTTCTCTCCCTCTCGGGGCAGCAGGCAGACATGCAGGCCACAACTCAGGCCTTTCACAGTTCTCCCATGCAAAACTACAAAGAACTCTTGCCCAAATCACTTGAGCTGTTCTTCTTCACTTCTCAGCCCAGAACTAACTGAAAATTGCATGAAGTCTGGGAAATCCCCCAAAATCGAAAAGGTTCGGCTGGCTGGTCTGTCAGTCACAACAAAGGCTCCCCCTTCAGGTGCAAAAAGGCACCAAAAGCCCAAAACTACAATTCCTACAGATTTTGACTCCAGACAGCTCCTGTAGTCTGGCTCCATTTTAGGTCCCACCAGAAATGATTGGTCCAATTCTCAGTCCTGGGCCAAATGGTGAGAATAAACAAGACAGTCCTTGCTGCAAAGAAGGCAGGTTAGACAAACTACTTTATCATTATCACTCTAAATGATTTTCAGCAAATAGTTACATCTTTCAACAGAGCTCCCTCTCAGATTACTTATGACTGCAATCCAGGCAGCTCTTAAACAGACAGCGCACAGAGGCTGTACAGGTACTCTCTGGCAATCATATTTAAACTGCTAAAATGCAGGACAGCAGCCTGACAGTGAGCATTTCAAGCTCAAGGAAGACTTTTCGGGAACCCCCATTTGTAGGGGGTTTACACCCTTCCCTGCCAGGAGAAAACTTGGCATCCGCGTCAAGTCTGTACCATCATGCACCAGTTAACATAAACTTGTTACTTTACTATAAATATTCACTACACTTCATGATACTATATCCATTCTGACAACACATTGTGCATATTTCACACAGGTAAATTGAACATTACTATACTGAATCAGGTAATAACTTCTTGTACCTTAAACAATGCAAGAGGGGGACCTTCCATATCAGCTAACTTGGGGCTAGAGGGGGCAGGGGCACCATGGTGAGAGGGAAAGACAAGTAACCTGGAATTTGCTGTCAAGCTGAATTTGGGCAGTGAGCTTGGTGAGACAGAAACACCTTTGTGCACCACATTGAGAGGCAAATCCACTGGCCTCCCGGGAGAATCATAACTGAGGCGTACTACTGTCTTAACAGCTCAGCCAGTCTTTCTGAGGGGGACAACTACAGTCTCTGTACTCTCAGCACTGGTCTGGGGACTCTTGTCACTTGTGAGGGGTGCATCTGCCTGGATGGGAACGTCCAAACTTGGAGCACTGTCAGCTCCTTGCTCTGTAGGCTCTGTTTCTACAACACTTGACTCATTTTGCGAAGGCTCAGGCACAATCAAGCTTTGAGGCACTGAAGGGAGGTGGTCAGCACTCTCATAGTGTTCTTCAAGTTCTGGCATTTCACCAGAAAGACGCATTCCATCGGCCCCTCCCTCAGGCAAATCATACAGTTCCACAATACACAGAGACTCAGCATCTTCAGACATGATACTTTGCACTTCACTTTCAGGGAGCATTGGCTCCAAGGACAAAGCTGAGGGGTTAGGCAGTCTAGAAGGCCCAGCTTCATCCTCACAATTAATCATGGGGTTACCTCGAAACAACTGACTCATTTCATAAGAAGGGTAATAGACATGGTCGTATTCACTTTCATGAGAAGTGGACTGACAGTCACTATCATTCTGGGCCTGCTGCTGAGGAAACCTTAAATCTGCAACCACTGGGGTATGTTGACTCTGTCTCTTTCTTGCAGCAACATGAGTCACTGGCCCAGGGGGCTAAAGTTCTGGGGGTTCAGCCTCAATCATGACTTGGCCGATAGGTAGCACGTGGTTATGGTGCATGGTCTACACAGCTTTGGAGTTGTTATCTGGGTGCACCTTGTACACAGGTAAATCATCCAACTTTCCAACTAGTACTTGGGGAAGATGGTGCCACTGATCAGCAATTTTGTGTTTACCATGCAGTCCCAAATTGTGTAACAACACATGGTCTCCAGGTAGAGGCTCCTAAGCCTTTACTTTTTTATCACACCTCTCTTTGTTGGCTAGATTTCTCTTGGTGGCCATTGTCTGGGCCAGTTGATAGGCATGGTTCAATTGAGCTTTCAGTTTTTGTATATATTGCAAGTAGTTTTCGTCTTGGACCACATCTGGAGAGACCCCAAAACAGACATTAACTGGCAGCTGGGCCTCTCTCCCAAACATGAGGCAGTAGGGGGAGAACCCAGTAGCATCATTTTTCATGCAATTGTATGCATATACCAGGTGCTAATCTGCTGGCTCCATTTATGCTTGTCTTTTGGGTGGAGGGTGCCCAGCATGTCTAGAAGGGTGCGGTTAAAATGTTCTGGTTGAACGTCTCCCTGTGGGTGATAAGCGGTGGTTCTTGACTTTGCACCCTCCATATAGAGAGCATTTCTTTGATTAGTCGACTCTCAAAGTCTCTGCCCTGGTCAGAGTGGATCTGCTGGGGGGCACCATAGTGGATGAAGAAATTTTCCATTAGCACCTTGGCCACGGTAGATGCCTTTTGATCTTTGGTGGGAAAAGCTTGTGCATACCATATAAAATGATCCGTAACCACTAACACATTGGCAATGTTCCGCTGATCAGGTTCTAAACACAAGAAGTCTATGCAGACTAGTTCCATGGGGACGCTGGTAGTAATATTAACAAGGGGCAGCCCTCTGAGGCAGGGCTTTTCTTTGCAGGCAGTGACTACAAGTCTTTACATGGTTCTCATCATTGGCCCCCATTTTGGGACAGTAGAAGCGAGATCGTAGCAGGTTAAGGGTTCTGTCAATACCGAGGTGCCCCGTGTGATTGTGGAGGGACCTCAGTACCAAATCTTTAAAGGTTGTGGGCAGGACCAATTGTTGCTTGTCTACTTTGCCTCTATGATCTACTGTCTCTCTATACAACAACTGATTGAGCAATTTCAATCTGGGGCCTTCTTTAAACAATAAAGCAGTTTGCGAGTCAGTGGAACGCAACTTAGACACATCTTTCCCCGCACGCAGGGCATCAAGTGCTGGCTGAATCATAGGATCTTGGGATTGAGCACACTGAATGCTGTCATTGTCAAATTGAGGTAGGGCACTAATATCTAGAGCAGAGAAGTGGCAATAAGTAACTGGTATGCAGGTGTTGGAAGGGCCCAAGCAATCTACAAAACAGTCCACTGTTTCCGCAGACATCTGTTCATCTCTATCAAACTTTTGGTACAATGCTCGAATGTCAGGTTCAGACAGCGTGACCCAATCACTCTTGGAAGTGGGCCTTCATGATAGGGCGTCAGCATCAATATGGTTCAGGCCCGGTCTGTATTCGACAGCATAATCATATGTTGATAATGCAGAAAGCCACCGGTGCCCAATGGTGTCTAACTTAGCTGAAGTCTGTAAATAGGTCAACAGGTTATTGTCAGTCTTCACCAATATCTTTGCCCCATAGAGGTATTCATGAAACTGGTCAATGATGGCCCATTTTAGCGCAAGGAACTCCAACTTATGCATTGGGTAGTTTCGTTCGGATGGGGTCAAGCTCCTACTGGTGAAAGCTACTGGTCTCAGGCCATCCTCATGGTCTTGATACAGCACCACTCCTAGACCATGCAGACTAGCGTCCGTATGCAGCACATAGGGTTTGGCGGAGTCAGCTTAGGTGAGGATGGGGGCGTGGGTGAGCTGGTATATGATTTCATGGAAGGCTGCTTCACAATCGGGCATACAGCGGGACCTGACGTGTTTACCTGGGCGGAAGTACACTTTTTCTGGTTCTTTAATGGCCCTTTTTTTGTATTTATGATTGGTAGGCAGGTAACCCTGGGTAAGGTTCAAGAGTGGGTGAATCACCTTGGAATAGTCTTTTATGAACCTGCGGTAGTAGCCACAGAACCCCAGAAAACGTTGTAGTTCTTTCAGATTATGGGGCTGAGGCCAAGTAGTCAGTGCTTCAACCTTACTGGGATCGGTCTCTATCCATTCTGTAGATACTATGTGCCCCACATACTTCACGGAGGTTTGGAAAAACTGGAACTTGTCAATGGACAGCTTGAGGCTGAAGTCTTATGGTCAGTCTAGGCCTTTAATCAGTTGGTTCTCATACTCCTCTAAGGTGCTCCCAAACACAATGACATCGTCCAAGTACACCAGGCATTCCAGCAAATTCATATCTCCCACCGCACGTTCCATCAGTCACTGAAAGGTGGCCGGGGTGCCTGATATCCCCTGTGGCATCCTCAGAAACTCATAGAACCCCAATGGACAGATGAAGGCTGTTTTCTCATGGTCTTTCAGGCCATCAGGATCTGGTAGTATTCGCTGTGAAGATCCAACACTAAGAACCATTTGCTCCCATTCAAGCAGTCCAGGGCATCTTGTGTACGAGGCATAGTGTATTGGTCTGGGATGGTCTGCCAGTTCAGGGTTTGATAATCAACACACATCCCCACAGACCCATTCTTCTTACACACAACCAAAATGGGAGAGGTGTACGGGCTCCTGGATTCTTGTATCATGCCAGCAGTGAGCATTTCCTGCAGGTGTCTTCTCACATCATCTGTGTTTGCTGGGACTAGGTGTCGGGACCTCTCTTGAAATGACCGTTCATTGTGCAGTCATATGTGATGTTCCACACCCTGGACACATCCCACATCCCATTCCTTCAACAAAAACACTTGG
Source organism: Neoceratodus forsteri (assembly GCA_016271365.2). Taxonomy (NCBI): domain Eukaryota; kingdom Metazoa; phylum Chordata; order Ceratodontiformes; family Ceratodontidae; genus Neoceratodus; species Neoceratodus forsteri. The sequence continues at coordinate 120,911,234 of JADMNL010000025.1, forward strand.
TCTGTCTGGGCAAGTCTCTTGCTAATTCTAGCCTTCCATTCAGCTGGCAATGGGGAGTCACCAAAGTCAAACAAGTCTGGGGTCACTCTCTCCTTCTCACCAGGGTGCTTGTTGCTGGGCAATACTGCAGTGTCTGTGCAGTGTACTATAGCTAGGGTGTACCCTCTGTTCACCCAGATCTCCCGATCTGACACATTGTGAAACTGGACCATCACTCATCGTGCATAGGCATGGGCATGAGCAGGCAAGATGCTGGGCTTGACCAACAATCCTGGCAATTTTCCATCGCCTGGCACATCCAACATCAGTATTTTGTTCTTGACATCTTTCTGGAGGTGGAACTCCCCTTGAATGGTACACTGGGTGTTAGGGGCCAGTACCATTGAATCAGGATCCTTCTTCCACACAATCCCCACCGGTTCAGCCTCGTCTACTTCCTCAGGTTTCTGTTGCAAATCATAGGCCCTCCTGATCAGAGCCGGAATTCTCAGGGCCCTCCCTGTCCATCGCCCTTGTTTCTTATGACAGAGTTCCGCCAGTCTCCCAAACATATGGGCGTTTGTCCCAATTAACAGGGGGACCCTATCATACAGTCCAGTGGGGGGACACACTAGGGTCAATGTCTCTCTTGCTCCTCTACACCAGTTACAGTAGCAGGAAAAGACAACCAGAGGCGGACATACCTTAGGTAGGGATAAGACTTGTCACTCAGGCCCCACACATGTAGGCCTTCCAGGGATTGCAAAGGCACATCAGATAAGTGTTTGTCATACCAGTCCTGGAATACAATGGTCACTTGTGACCCACTGTCAAGCACAGCCTGAGTATGAATACCATTCACAGTCACCGTAGTCTCCCTTGAAGGCGCGCGCACTATTTTGGACCAGTCTGGAGAGGCAGTAGCAGAGGCCTGGACAGACGATTTAGCCACAAAGAAATTTGAGTTAGGGTTTCTCGAACCCTCACCGTGGTCATTTCGGGAACCTCTTGGCCACTGATTTGCTTTTCGGAGCTCCCCTTGGAGTCTGTCTACTACTCTTCCTAAGTCCTTCTGAAACCAGCATTCTCTTTTCATATGCCCATCCTTTTCCACAATTGTGACAAATGATAGACTCCTGGGTCATCCTGGGAGAGAACATCATATGAGGAACTGAAGCAGTAGTAAGAGAGTGGGGTCTAGTATCTGCTTGCAGCAGTGAGAGTGGTGCAACGTGTTTTAACAGTTCCTTTAGAGTGGCAGTCAATCCGGTGATCCCAGCCTTGGAGCCACCCTCGGTAATGGATGCCTGAGGGTGCACCCCCATGGCAGTCACATCCTGAAAGGGACCAGAATCTTGTTCCATGGGGGAAACCCTTGTAGAGGCACCTGTCTTCAACTCTCAGACTTCCTTTAGTAGCTCGTCTTTCCAATGCTGGGCCCAGGGCAGGAAGTCCTTTGCATTTTCAGAGTGCTCATTAAGTGCTGAATTTGCCCCTGAGCTTCACTTGGCTGATCACTCTCAGTCACTTGTGCAGCAGCAGCAGATATGGGTCCAATTCCCCCATGGGGTCGCCTTTGTTCAACCCCTCCGATTTCTTTCATTAGCTCGTCATGGGGGGGGGGGGCCATTCCAGTCAGGTGGCAAGGCGCAACTGAAGCAGTAACAATTCTGAAAATGGAGCAGACTTAAGGATACGGTCCAGCCTAGTTCGATCTAATTCATTTGATGGCAAACCACCCTTTCCGAGGCACTCTTGTAGCAGCTTTTCAAGCCGAGGTACATACACAGACAAGGGTACTGCTGCACGTTTCTTACTCTCCACCACAGATCCTCATCTGAATCCAGGCTCCCATACATGTTTTCCAATGCATCAAGATACTCCTGTGCAGTTACTTTGGGGTTATTGGCCTGCTTTGCACGGATGGTAGCGAGGACAGGACCTCAGAGGCTCTCACTCAACCTCTTTCATTTCTCTGCTTCTGAGCATTGCCATTCAAGTACTAGAGGGGCAACATAGTCTATCCAGGTCTCCCAGTAATTCTCCCCCTCAGGGCTGGGGAGGGTGCCCGAGAATATTCTCAGCCTTTGGTAGGAGTCATGACTAATGGCAGGTACAGACATAGGGGCCAGCATTGGCATGGGCACAGAAGGCGGGGCAGTAACAGGTGCTGAGTGGGAGGGGGTGTTGGGGAAGGAACACCCCCAGGTGTCAGGAATAGTTTCTTAAAGTCCTCTATGGTTTTCCCTTCCTCCAGCAACAACTTAGCAAATTTCTCCTCAAAAGTCTCAGATAATGGTGGGAGCTCATCCTCCCCAGGGTCTTTACTGTCTTTTGTTATCACTCTCCAGGCAGCTAGAACCCCTTATGGGGCAATGGTATGTGGCACTTTAGAGCTGTCCATGTGGTCACTACACTGTACCAAGGCTATGAAAGTTTGGGCGATCAAATCAGCCTGTTGACCCACCACCACAGGGTTTTTTTAAACATTCAACTTTGGAGAGTGCTCCCTCTACTGTGTATTTACTGGTAACCAGTGGAATATCCAGTATAAGTAGAGCATTTTGGGGGTCAATCTCCTGCCCAGTACACCACCCCACCAACTGGTGTACAGCCATTTCTACTGGGGTAGCCATTAATCTTTAACAATAATTCATAATTTTTAGCCACTAGAAGGCACAAAATCCCAGCAGTGAGCCTCCAAAATGTAACCCCTAGGTGGCGCTATCCCAAGGGTTACTACCCCTGCCTGCTTGGCTAGTAGCAGGTTAAGGGGCCTGAGTTCTGAAACGGGTGCCTCCACCCAGAGGTCAGGGTTGGTAGTGGTCAAGCTAACCTGGGCACAGCCCTCCGGGACACTGTAACCCCCCTCTTTTCTTACTAGAGGCCAGAACAATACACAATAATCACTTTCACAATACCTCTGACACACCACACAAGTACCCACACTGTTTGCACTTACCACCAGGGCTTTCCTCTGGCCTGGCCCTGGGGACCCCCTGTAAAACAAGGTTATACACAGCAAATAACAGCAGTACAGTACTCTTGCACAAACTGGAACCACAGTCAGGGTAAATGCAAAAAAGAGTTAGATCTGATTTATTTAAGGGACTTGAACACGGGAGGGGTGTAATCAGGTTAATTTGCTTAAAGACTGTCAATCAAACAGTTATGCATGCACTTCAGGGTCCATAAACAGTCACACACTCTGGGTACCCAGATGGAGAATGGTGGGCTAGCCAGGAACGTTGCAGCTGGCTGGGGCCCTGTGATGGAAGAAAACATGCATAACACACACTATTTGTAAACTGGAGCTGGAGGGCTCAGTTCGTGAAAAGAAAACAACAAGACAATCAGATGACACACTTTTAGATTAGGCTGTTGTTGCAGGGAGCTACGCTGATGATTACTCACGATACCCAAGACTGGACACAGGCTGGACGAAAATCGAGACAGCAGGTGGTTAATCTGGAGTGCCAGGAGAAGCAGGGCCCACACGAGTTGCCGAGGCATCATTCTTGTTCAAGCGTGGAGCAGGGGGCTGATCCCCAGGCAGGTCTCTCGTCGATGGGTTTCTCTGTGCAGTGGGTGGTCTGGCTGGGCCAGTGTGGCAAGGCCCCGGCCAAATGGAGACAAATTCGGATACAGTCCAAGGTTTTATTTAACTCCAAAAATTGATTAGCATTTTGCTCATAAAAGTGCTAAAACACTGTGAAAATGCATAGCACTTGCCTCATTGTGTTTAATAAACATAACACTTCTAGAAAACCTATATAAATACTTTCTGTACAGTTAGCATTGTTCCAAGAAAAAAAATGCTAATCAATTATTTAAAACCCTGCAGTCCATTTTGGGCTGAATACAGCTTCCAGCAAGCAGAACACAGTTCACACCATGGGGAACAAAATCACGACCCATTAACAACTCACAGAACATTTACATGTAAGGAAATTCTACTGTACCAGGCAAACCACTCTCTGGTCACGATTGTAAAGTCTCTGCAGAAACCGGGAATTCAAAAGCAGCTGGAAATCCTGACAGGCCGATCACATTCAGCAAAAGCTTCGGTCTTCTTCAGGTATGAGCCTGGTAAAAAATCAGTGGCTTACTTCGTTCTCACAAACTTGAATTTAGTCTGAAATAATTTTCTTCTCTCCTGCTCGGGGCAGCAGGCAGACATACAGGCCACAACTCAGGCCTTTCACAGTTCTCCCATGCAAAACTACACAGAACTCTTGCCCAAATCACTTGAGCTGTTCTTCTTCACTTCTCAGCCCAGAACTAACTGAAATTTGCAAGCAGTCTGGGAAATCCCCCAAGATCCAAAAGGTTTGGTTGGCTGATCTGTCTGTCAGTCACAACAAAGGCTCCCCCTTCTGGTGCAAAAAGGCGCCAAAAGCCCAAAACTACAATTCCTACAGATTTTGACTCCAGACAGCTCCTGTAGTCCAACTCCAGTTTAGGTCCCACTAGAACTGATTGGTCCAATTCGCAGTCCCGGGCCAAATGGTGAGGATAAACAAGACAGTCCTTGCTGCAAAGAAGGCAGGTTAGACAAACTACTTTATCATTATCACTCTAAAAGATTTTCAGCAAATAGTTACATCTTTCAACAGAGCTCCCTCTCAGATTACTTATGACTGCAATCCAAGCAATTCTTAAAGAGACAGTGCACAGAGGCTATACAGGCACTCTCTGGCAATCACATTTAAACTGCTAAAACACAGGACACCAGCCTGGCAGTGAGCATTTAGGCAAGCTCAAGGAAGACTTTTCGGGAACCCCCATTTGTAGGGTGGGGTTACACATGCCTTGGGTATGTTGCCAGATTAAATCTAAGTCCCAAATACCTGCAAACTACGAGATGCAGTGTGGTGCAGACCAAGGCCGGCAGGCCCAAACTCAACCAGAAAGGTTCCAAAAGGTCTGCACTCCAAAGAATAAACACACCACTCAACCAAATAAGATTTCACAGGCTTTAATGCACATTAGAAAAGATGAGTGCAGACAAATGTATGGATACTACTGCTAGCCCCAGCGCTTCAGGTAAACTAACCTGATAAAGGGTTAGTTTACCTGAAGCGCCGGGGCTAGCAGTGCTGCCCATATGTTTGTCTGCACTCACCTTTTCTAATGTGCATTAAAGCCTGCAAAGTCTTATTTGGTTGAGTGCTAGGATTAAATCTAATATGCCTTTAACAAATGGTGTGTTATCCCCTGGGAGCAGATAAACACTGGCTAGGGTTACAGGAATCCCATTAACTGTGCCTTGAACTAAAATTAAACAACTATCCTTATCAGCCACAACAAACTGATTTTCAAATCTTGTATATTTTGGATTTTTTTATTTTATTTTTATTTATTTATTAGGAATTTGGATTTAACACCTTTGAGCCACAGGCTCTTGTATAAAGGTTCCACGTCGAGAGACAATAAAAAAAACAAAACAAATAGCCACCCCATGTGCCGCCAAAGGCACAAGCCCTTAAGGACTCTCCCGGGCCCGCCGGGGCTGCGGATCCCCCTCCACCCAGGACCAACACCATCAGGACGTCGTTCCATCCCGACCCAGGGGTGCCTGCCTGAAAGCGGCGCCTTAGAAGCTACCGACCACGCTCCTCCGGATCCACCGTTGAAGGGGCCGCTGATTTACTGCAAACGACCGAGGAAGGGAACCAGGAGCACGGCCGCTCCCTGGTACCTTGTGCCGCCAAAGGCGCAAGCCCTTAAGGACTCTCCCGGGCCTGCCGGGGCTGCGGATCCCCCTCCACCCAGGACCTACACCATCAGGACGTCGTTCCATCCCGACCCAGGGGTGCCTGCCTGAAAGCGGCGCCTCAGAAGCTACCGACCGCGCTCCTCCGGATCCACCGTTGAAGGGGCCGCTGATTTACTGCAAACGACCGAGGAAGGGAACCAGGAGCACGGCCGCTCCCTGGTACCTTGTGCCGCCAAAGGCGCAAGCCCTTAAGGACTCTCCCGGGCCTGCCGGGGCTGCGGATCCCCCTCCACCCAGGACCTACACCATCAGGACGTCGTTCCATCCCGACCCAGGGGTGCCTGCCTGAAAGCGGCGCCTTAGAAGCTACCGACCACGCTCCTCTGGATCCACCGTTGAAGGGGCCGCTGATTTACTGCAAACGACCGAGGAAGGGAACCAGGAGCACGGCCGCTCCCTGGTACCTTGTGCCGCCAAAGGCGCAAGCCCTTAAGGACTCTCCCGGGCCCACTGGGGCTGCGGATCCCCCTCCACCCAGGACCTACACCATCAGGACGTCGTTCCATCCCGACCCAGGGGTGCCTGCCTGAAAGCGGTGCCTTAGAAGCTACCGACCACGCTCCTCCGGATCCACCGTTGAAGGGGCCGCTGATTTACTGCAAATGACCGAGGAAGGGAACCAGGAGCACGGCCGCTCCCTGGTACCTTGTGCCGCCAAAGGCGCAAGCCCTTAAGGACTCTCCCAGGCCCACCGGGGCTGCGGATCCCCCTCCACCCAGGACCTACACCATCAGGACGTCGTTCCATCCTGACCCAGGGGTGCCTGCCTGAAAGCGGCGCCTTAGAAGCTACCGACCGCGCTCCTCCGGATCCACCATTGAAGGGGCCGCTGATTTACTGCAAACGACCGAGGAAGGGAACCAGGAGCACGGCCGCTCCCTGGTACCTTGTGCCGCCAAAGGCGCAAGCCCTTAAGGACTCTCCCGGGCCTGCCGAGGCTGCGGATCCCCCTCCACCCAGGACCTACACCATCAGGACGTCGTTCCATCCCGACCCAGGGGTGCCTGCCTGAAAGCGGCGCCTTAGAAGCTACCGACCATGCTCCTCCGGATCCACCGTTGAAGGGGCCGCTGATTTACTGCAAACGACCGAGGAAGGGAACCAGGAGCATGGCGCTCCCTGGTACCTTGTGCGCCAAAGGCGCAAGCCCTCAAGGACTCTCCGGGCCTGCCGGGCGCGGATCCCCTCACCCAGGACCTACACCATCAGGACGCTGCTCCATCCCGACCCAGGGGTGCCTGCCTGAAAGCGGCCCTTAGAAGCTACCGACCATGCTCCTCCGGATCCACCGTTGAAGGGGCCGCTGATTTACTGCAAACGACCGAGGAAGGGAACCAGGAGCATGGCCGCTCCCTGGTACCTTGTGCCGCCAAAGGCGCAAGCCCTTAAGGACTCTCCCGGGCCCGCCGGGGCTGCGGATCCCCCTCCACCCAGGACCTACACCATCAGGACGTTGTTCCATCCCGAACCAGGGGTGCCTGCCTGAAAGCGGCGCCTTAGAAGCTACCGACCGCGCTCCTCCGGATCCACCGTTGAAGGGGCCGCTGATTTACTGCAAACAACCAAGGAAGGGAACCAGGAGCAAGGCCGCTCCCTGGTACCTTGTGCCGCCAAAGGCGCAAGCCCTTAAGGACTCTCCCGGGCCCGCCGGGGCTGCGGATCCCCCTCCACCCAGGACCTACACCATCAGGACGTCGTTCCATCCCGACCCAGGGGTGCCTGCCTGAAAGCGGCGCCTTAGAAGCTACCGACCACGCTCCTCCGGATCCACCGTTGAAGGGGCCGCTGATTTACTGCAAGCGACCAAGGAAGGAACCAGGAGCAGCCGCTCCCTGGTACCTTGTGCCGCCAAAGCAAGCCCTTAAGAGACTCTCCGGGCCCGCAGGGCTACGGATCCCTCCACCCAGGACCTACACCATCAGGACAGCCGTTCCATCCCGACCCAGGGTGCCTGCCTGGCGGGCACCTTAGAACTCGACCACGCCCTCCGGATCCACCGCTGAAGGGGCCGCTGATTTACTGCAAACGACCAGGAAGGGAACCAGGAGCACGGCCGCTCCCTGGTACCTTGTGCCGCCAAAGGCGCAAGCCCTTAAGGACTCTCCCGGGCCCGCCGGGGCTGCGGATCCCCCTCCACCCAGGACCTACACCATCAGGATGTCGTTCCATCCCGACCCACGGGTGCCTGCCTGAAAGCGGCGCTTTAGAAGCTACCGACCGCGCTCCTCCGGATCCACCGTTGAAGGGGCCGCTGATTTACTGCAAACGACCGAGGAAGGAACCAGGAGCACGGCCGCCCCCTGGTACTCATGCCGCCAAAGGCGCAAGCCCTTGCTGCACGCTGCCACTTCCCTGCCGCCGCTCGCTTCTGTTGGGACGGGCACTAACTCTGTACCTTCCACAAAAGCAGCTGTAATCACTCCTTTTCATAAGGATAGCTCAATTTTTACCGGCAGGAGACTGTGAACAAAAGCGCTGCCGCTTGTGACCTTGTGAAACAGCTCTTCTTTCACTTCACCCGGCGCTACTGGCTCCCCACCTCCCCCACCTCACCCACCCTGGTCGTAATTCCCTTAGCTTTATAGCCGCTAGTCTGTCATATGACAAGTGTCTATTTTCCATTGGCTCGTTATATTTCTCTCCCACTAGGCGTTATCCCATCTCCCGACTGTCTTGTGTATAACTATCCTTAAAATTGAGCCACTCCTCTAGAAGCCTGCTTCCTTCTCATTATTAGCATTGTTGCTGCTGTGTAAGTAGCTGCGATAGTCATGATGCAGCACCCCAGTCTCCCACTAATGTGCCATCCTCTCACCCCTAAAGCTTCTTTACTTGTAATTATGTCTTTCTTGCTTTGTCTAAACTGGCTAACAATTTCCACACCTCTTGCTACTCTTCCCTGCACTAATAATGATAGGGACTTTACGTTTTCTAATATCCTGCTGAACTGTTACTTGACGTCTACTCCTGCTCACTCTATCTTGCTAAAAAGAGGCTCTATCTATCTGTCTGTCCGTTTATATCTCTTGCACTACCACAGACCCAAGCGCCGGCCATGCACTATCTCTGCCAACATTATCCCTCTCTTCCACCTTGCACGATGGCTCCTTATGCTTTCCGGTGATGTGGCACCCAACCCGGGCCCTAAGGCTTGCGCCTCACCCTCTGCAACTGCAATCACAAAAAAGGGTCTAGTTATAGCCCACATGAACATCCGTAGTCTCACAAGTAATTTGGCTGAGCTTGAAGCCTGGGCTAAACTGATCAACCTGACATACTTTTGTCTATCCGAGACTTGGCTGAAGCCTCGCGGTACCTGATACAACCTGTCCTGCCTGGCTATAATATTCTTAGAAAAGACCAGACTGGTCAAAGGGGGCTTGCGATCATGTACAAAACACATCTGGTCCTGAACATCCAACCCTGCACTGATTCCCTGACACCCTGTGAAACTCTTCATGCTACTCTGGCACTAGGTTCAAAACTGCTGCACGTCATCTGTGTCTACAATCCACCTACAAGCGGGATGAGTGGTCTACAGAACTTGCTACATTACGTCTCCCAAAATGTGAAATCGAATGAGGCTCTTCTCCTTGGTGACCTGAACATCAACTGGCTGGGACCACAACACAATATCCTTGAATCCCTACTACAAAAACACAACCTATATCAAACTATAACAGACTTCACCAGAACTACCACTCTGCACTCTGGGTCACTGCTTGACTGGATTCTCACCTCCAGGCCTGACCATGTTCTGGATGCCGCAGTGCTTTCTGATTCTATCACCGACCACTCCCCTACACTTTGCCACTGGAGGTCCTGTCCACCTCCTCCTCCGCCCCCACGACTGATAAGATTCTCAAATTATGCAGCCCTTGACCAGCAGGCCTTTCTACTTGACCTCTCCTGTGTCGACTGGTCAAACATTTACTCCACCACCAGTGTGGATGATGCCCTCCATACATTTTTGACAATATTTAGCACCTTACAAAAGAAACACCTCCCCGTAGTCAGAAGGAGAGTAAGGGGTCAGCATTCGAGATGGCTTACGAAAGATCTGCTCCAAAGATTGAAAATTAGAGACAATCAATGGAAAAGGTACAAAAAACTGGCTACAGTTGGACGCGCTCTGTTCAAGCAACATAGAAGCAACTGTAAAATGCATCAGGCAGGCCAAAAGCAAATACTGCCAAAATTTGCTGATAATTCCTCTAATGACCCCGCAAGTTTTGGGGTCATATTAAGTCCTTTCTGGGTACTGCCAAGATGTGACTCCATCTGATATGGTCCTCCATGGCGTGCAATGTACTGACTCCACCACGATTGCTAATGCGTTAATCAACAATTCTCTGACTTATCTGCTTACACAGCCTCCCTCCCATCACAACCCTCTCATGCACATCTTAACCCTACAGCATCTGGTGGACTCCCAAACTTAACCAACCCCTTTTACTTCAGGAAAGTACCTAGGCATCTGGTCCTAAACTGCTCAGGTCACTCTCGGACAACACCAGCACTGGCTCTGATGGCCTGGAACCCAGACTACTTAAGATGGCCTCCCACCTCATCTCTGGTCCACTGGCACATTTTCACCTATCCCTCTCCAATGGGTCATCCCTGAAATCTGGGCAGCCAGAGTTACTCCTGTATTTAAGAAAGGAAGCAAAAATGACATTTCTAATTACCGACCCATTGCAATTCTATCTGTTCTGAACAAAGTACTGGAAAAAATCATTTCCTACAGATAACCTAACACCTCGAGAAATTCAACTTACTAAGCTCAGCACAACATGGCTTTAGGAAGAATCATAGCACTATGACTGCACTTCAAAATTTACTACTGATATTGCTTACAATATGGATCTAGGAAAGCTCACAGGGCGGTTTTCATTGACTTTACTAAGGCTTTCGATCTGGTCAACCATTCTCTGCTTCTATCAGCTCTAAATACCCTGGGTTTCTCCTCCAGTTACTAGCTGGTTCAAAAGTTACCTCTCCAACAGAGCGAAGCAGTTAAATTCAATTCATCTGTGTCGGACAGTGCTGTTATTAACGTCGGGTCCTCAAGGGTCTATATTTGGCCCTCTTCTATTTTCTCTATTTGTAAACAATCTTCCTGAGCTGGTCACCTCAGGACACTCACTTCTATATGGATGACCTAGTAATATATTATCATTCCAACAATGTCCTGAATTAAATACTCGCTCACCACTGATTTTCATGCTGTACAACACTGGTTGAGCTCTCAACGTCTGGTCCTAAACACAAGTAAGACAAAAGTAATGATGTTTGGCTCCAACCATAGACTTAGATCCTGTCTCCTATCCATCTCAGTCTCAGACACAGAAGGAACCCTATTGAAGCTGTCTCTGCCTTCGCTACCTTGGCATCCATCTGGATCAAACCCTGGACCTAAAAACCTATATTCAAGAAACTTGCAAAACAGTAAACTGTAAACTGGGGGCTGCTTATAGAGCCAAAACACCTCTCACCCTGCTGCTAAACTGGCGATAGCCGGGCATTCTATTGCCAACCCTCACATATGGGTGTCCCATCTTGTCTTTAGCCTCAAAATCCTCGCTTCATCTTTGGGATACTACCTACAATAATGTGTGCAGATTTGCAGCCAAGGCACCTCGGTTACACCATCACTCCTTCTATATCAGGACCTTGGCTGGCTCTCTCCTCCTCGATCAGACAGTACTATTTGCACAACCTTGTGGACTCCATCCTACGGACATCCAAACCTGCTGTCCTGTCTGATCTACTAACACCGGCCATTGCCACAAGAAATCTCAGATCTCATGGATCAGTCATTACTCTCCATCCCTTCTGCAGGACTAAAAAGGTATGAACTCCTTCCACTATGCTGCCCCCACCTTTGGAACCAGCTACCTGAGAACCTGAGAGATATCTCCACCATGAGTCTTTCAAAAGGAAACTGAGAACTTTCTCATTACAAAGGACAAATGTGTCTGCTTTGACCCCACCTGATGCATTGCATTTTTCACTGACATTTCCATAATAATAGCACTGTTGTTTATATGAGTAGTGTAGTTTATACTATTTTATATTATTCATCATAATTGATGTCTTACTTTAGCCTAGTTATTAATACTGTCTCAATCTGCTTGTCTCTTAAGTTTAATGTTACCTGTTGATATTGTTTCATACTCCTGGTTTCTCTAACTGCACTATCACTCCCTTCTGTTTCCTCCCACCCCTTCTCTGTTCTATCTTCTTCCCGGTCTTCCTCTCCCCACTATACTTACCTCTACCTGCTCCCACCTTATGCATGCCCCCTCAAGTCCCCTTCTTTCTGCCACACTGTGTCACCTTTCTCCTTACACCATCCACTTTACCACCTTCTGACCCCTCCTTGCCCCCAGCCGCTCTCGGTTCCCCGGCTCGGCTTCCTTAACACTTCTGCCTTTGCAGAATTCTTCTGCTTTTTCCCTTACCGACCTTCTCACCCATGGCTAGCCGCTTCCGCTCCACCGGCCCAGCCGTACTTTCCCACCTCTTGCCGCTGTTGCCGACTACCGACCCCTCCTTCCCTGCCTTGCTGTCTCTCGGTTCCACTGGCTCGGCCTGACCTTGGCACTTTTGCTGCCATTGCCGTTTCTCCACCGCTTCTATCCTCCTCTCACCGACTTACTCACCCTCGCCCTGCCGTCTCCCGGTTCCATCGCCCCAGCTTCACACTCTTCCCTCCTTCCGCTAATGCTGTTTCTGCTGTTCCCCACCGCCACCCTCTCTGCGCCTGCCGTCTTGTGGCTCCACAAGCCCGGCTGCAGGTTGGTACCTCTCCCCGCTGTTGCCGTATCTGTCGGCGCCCCCCCTCTTTTCTTTCTCCCTCATCCCTATTACCTATCTGGTGTTTTTTCATGTTGCCCCTACTCCCCTGCCTTACCATCCTCCACCTTTCACATTTAAGTATGTTGCTTTGATACAGGGTTAATATGTATTGTTGATTTTCTGCATTATTATTGTTTCCTGCATACTGCAGCGCATTTGTATTCTCTCTCTGTTTTGATGGTTCTGATGTTTCAAATAATTCCTGGCTGTACTATGTCTGTATTGTAATTGTACCTCCTGGATCGTGCCTGAAAACAGTCACTTGCTGGCTAGTGCACTTACCCGGTTAACAAAAACTAAATAAATAAAATAAATAAATAAATGTCTCCCTCCCTCCCTCCCACATAGGAGGAAGAAAAAAACTGAGAACAGCCAAATTTAACCACTTTTGTATGTTCTAGCTCAGTAAAACGTGTTTGTTGCATATAAATTAGGTCTGGTTTGGACCTTCAGATATGCAGCATAATTCATGCCTGCTTAACTGGATTTGTGAGTCTTCACATTTTGTGAATGCAATAACAAATATGGTTGTGCTATATTAACCAAGTAAAGTATAAACAGCGGGGTAAATTTTTGCTTCCCCCAGCTCCACCCAGGACCCACCCACCCCTACAACATTGCCAAAGGCTATTGCTATATATGTTAAGATATGAGATGGTGCACTACACATGCCACAAGAAGCTGGATCAGCCACAGCAGAGCAAATTAACAGATGAAGGAATGGAAGCAGTGACACACAGACTTGCAGTTTAGGGAAAAGTGAACATCTATTGTACCCTTGCACTTATCCCGGCGCTTTGAGGGATGAAGAGGAATTGTTTCCTCAAAGGGCCAGGATAACCACAAGGGTACAAAAAATGTTCACTTTGCCCTAAACTGCAAGTCTTTGTGTCACTGCTGCCATTCCTTCATATGTACTGTATATGTCTGTGCAATCAGTTTTATCAGGAATAGAACAGGTGCTGAACAGGATACCTAGAAATGGGGCAAGAAAACATGCCAATGGGCAAGGTAGGGAGCAGTAGGATACAAACTAAAGAGCTGCCGAACATGCAGTACAAAGCAAGTCGACTTCCAAGGTAGGCGCTCAGCGGAGCCCTAGTAGCCTGGAAGATGGAATCAGCAGGCCAGGAGAGGAGTAGCCTTTGTATTAAGGGGCCTTCCCAGTAACTGGTACAAGCATCTGCTGTGTGGTGTAAATTTGTTGCCCCTCTGGATAAGCCACCACAAGTTTAGCAGGATATGGAGTCCTGAATGTCAGTCCTTTCAATCTGAGGGCTTTGAGCAGGAGAATGTATTTGTGCCACTTGGCTTGAAAGGAGGAGGGATCGTCGCCAGCCATAAATATGCATTGGCCCCTGAATTGCATGTCTTTCATTTGCCATGCCTTAGTCAAGGTTTCTTCTGTTTCAGGGTATTCACGATCCAGATAACAACAGATTGTGGTCTGACATCAAGGGTAGTGGTCTCAGAAAAAACTGTAGCACTCGTGAAACTCTAATGCAAAAAGTACAACGTTTAATGTGTGCAAAACTGATGATGAACAAAAATCAAAACTTGTGAGTGGCAGAGAGGAGCAAGAGAACAGCAAAAACAGCAGAAACAGCTCCCCCCTGAGGAAGGCTGGGATAGCCAAAGCACTGGGGACCACACTGTTGGAACTGCTTACTGAGAGAGAGAGAGAGAGAGAGAGAGAGAGACAGACGAGTGGGAATCACAGCTTCGATGCCTGAATACTGGAACGTCTTGGAGCTGCAAAATCTGAGAGGCTGAGCACCTAGTATCTTCTGCATAGCACAGCACTTGATTGGGATTCTCATTGACATTGTATTTGCACATACTATTTATTCTGAATCCCTCCTTCTTGCTGCTGCAGTATATGCTGTTTCTGTTGTTCTCTCTCTCCTCTCTGCCACTCACAAGTTTTGATTTTTGTCTGTCACCAGTTTTGCACACATTAAATGTTATACTTTTTGCATTTATTTCTGCGTGCCTAGTCTTTCACGAGTGCTATAATTTTGCTGGGGCTTGTATCTGAGGGGCTGGCTGCACTTGTTTTGTAGCACCACATCCTCCTGTTGTCATGGCACAGTTCTGGAACTGCATCAAGGGTAGTGGGCTGTGGTCCTAGCACTCTGGGGTGCACACTAATCTTTATATCTCTGACTGATGGAATGTCAGGTGCCTCTTGGAAAAAAGGTTTTAGAAAGCCCCAGCAGAGAATTGCCTTCCACAACTACTGCTATGCCATATAAGAGAAGGTTATTGCAGTAATTTTGGGATTCCACATCTTCCATTTTTTTCCTCCAAGGCATGAATCTTTGAGTGAAGCTGGAGTACTGTAGTATCAGTGAGATCCTTGCGATGATCTGTCATGGTAAGCTGGGTCTTATTTTTTTCACAGTGCTTCTCCAATTTCTGTATGTCCATTTGTAATGCTGTTGTTACTGATTAGACCACTCTGCAAAAATCTCAAAATTCTTAAATGAGGATGTCCAGCTTCCAACCCATTTTTTCCACAGGTGCCAGTCTGGTCAAACTGGTTTGGCGGTGACTATGAGCATTTGCAGTAGAGGCCTGTGATCTCTCATGGTATGATTCTTCCAGCAAAAATTATATGCCATCCTCTGATTCAGAGCCCGATCTCTGGCTCCTGGGCTTCCCCATTTTCTCTGCAGATCCTCTTTTAGCAGTTTTAAAACAAACAAATTAAAATTGGTTAGTTAGAAGGGGATATTTCAACTGTGAAGCAAGAGTGCTAAAACTTAAGCAGTCATCATCAGCTTGATGTCACTGGAAGTCCCCCGTTGCTCCATTTTAACATCTAAATGTACCAGCGCTGGCCCGCCATTGGTAACATCTTGGGGCCTGAAATGTTTCAACACTGACTACCTAGGGACTACCATGTGAGAGCTCCCCATTTTAATAAAGGTTTGGTACCAATGGAAAAGGGTACTGGCTTCCAGTATGGGAGGTTACATTTGTATGGGTGGAAGGGAGGTGAACCAATATTTAGAGAGAATGGAGATGCAAAGTGTGATGCAGTGTGAGGCAAGAGGAGGAAGGGTAGATGTTAATGTAGAGGGAACCGTGATGGGTGTTCATATGGGTGGGGAGGGATATTAGAGACAAAGGAACAGAAGGCATTGAAAAGAGTGTTCAGTCTGGTGAGAGGGGAATTAGGAGTGGCACCATAGACCACGTCCACATAGCAGAACACCAGCAGTATCACCTGGATGAAGATCTCCCCACAGAGAGGGAGTGTTAAGCAAGACTTGTTGGGATTCAGGCTGCCAAGTTTAGAGCATAGTTTTTGTTTATGGTTGCTATCAGTGTGGACTTAGAAGTCAAGTCTTCCATCAAGCCACACACCAAAGTACTTGAAGCAGGGAACAATTCAAGAGGTGTGCCATCCAGAGTAGAGAAGACTAAAAGGAAAGAAACCTTGCAAGTTTTTGGCTTGTGGCACAGGACACTGACACTATCTTTCTGGCAGTGACCATATGTTGGTGTGACTGGAACCACACTAGACATTCACAGATGGTAGTGGGAGGGAGCTTCAGGGGCCTTATGGTAGGCACAGTTGTATGCTTGGCCATGGGTTCACAGCCCAGTGAGAAAACCCTCCCTGCACACAGCGGGAAGATACTGGCATGCTAGGGCCCTCACTAACGCAAAGGCTGAGAAACGTCACTGCCACCGAATTGTTAATATATCCCAAGAGGGATAATGGAAGTATAGAACACCTTAATAAATCAACTGTGAATCACTCTCCAAAGACCATCCATACTTGCTTTATGCATTTATTTATATAAGGAAGATACAGACTGTTCCAAATAAGAGATTGCATTCCATGTCCATTGCAGGCTCATATGCTGAAATTCCTGTCTAAAGACTTTATGGTCCAAGGGCATGATGCGTGTGTATCTAAATTTACTTTGTAGGCTGCAATTTTACTAAATACTGCTATAATTTGTAGCACTTTTGGGAGAGATTAGACTAGATATTCTAGGTGGAGGGGCAGATTGTCCATATAAGCCAATATTTTATATTGACTCAGGCCTAAAGAAATATCTTTGGTATCAGATATTTGATAGGTGCATCTAATCAAGGGTTTCAGATAGACGTTAAATAAAAATGGAGCAAAAGGACATCCCTGTCTAGTTCCTTATT
The DNA here is from genome assembly GCA_016271365.2 of Neoceratodus forsteri. Taxonomy (NCBI): domain Eukaryota; kingdom Metazoa; phylum Chordata; order Ceratodontiformes; family Ceratodontidae; genus Neoceratodus; species Neoceratodus forsteri. The sequence continues at coordinate 120,928,026 of JADMNL010000025.1, forward strand.
ATAACGTAAACTGGGATGATTTTACACTGTTACAGGTAACACAGGCCCTTGGGGAAAGAGAAAAATAATATAATACACTCAATAAAAGTTACTGGATATCCATATCTTTCCAGAGTTTTATAAGTTGTTAACCGTGAATCTGTGCCAAATTTTTTCTCTCCATCTAGGGACACCAACCCAGCTGGCATATGTGTGAGTCACTGGATACAGACAAGACATGGAACAACTTTGGGGTGTGGTTAGAGGAAACAAGGCCCTTCATGAGTTCCATTTGTACTCCCATCAATTGCACACAGACTTTTCCCAATAGAACAGCCAGTACTATGGCTAGGAATCTTCAAGTCTGTATTCAAGATGGAGACGTGCCTGTGCCGGACCAGGCTCATGCTAGATTTCATCTTGTATGAGCATGTGAACTGTGTCCCAGAAGTGAACATCTGAACAAAGAATAAAGTGATTACAAATAAAGGGATGTCCACAGCGGAGCTCCTGTAACTGTCCAACAGTCCACGTTGGCTTTGCTGAGTCTGTGTCATGCCTGTGAGCAGTTGGTGAGGGCACCCGGTATTGTAAATAAACACCTTCTGCTTGACTGGCAGATTTGTGTGGACAATGAATTTGCTGGACATTTAAACTGTTTAAAGATTACCCCTCCACTGCCAAAGCTCAAGTGTTCCATGAGAAACAGTGTGAAAAGAATCTTGGCTAGACCCCTCCTATGGCGGAGGGCCCCAAAGTACCCAAAGTGCAGGGTTCAGCTAAATCTGCATCACTGGTGCTTCAAGTCTTTGGAATTCTCTCTGTTTAACCAAGCAGAATACAACATTCATACAAAATGAAGGAGATGGTGCCTTTATAATTAGCTGCAACCCGCAGTCAATTAGATGATAATATAGTATTGGACTCTTGAATGAAGAGTGGGTTAATTTGCATAATAGTCGCCAAAATGAATTTTTGATGTTCGGGTACAAATGCATCAGTAACTCACACAGAGGTATTTTTTTGCTTGCAAAAGTGCAAATGACTTTCGGGTGTGCTCAGCTTGTTCGCAGTAGGGGCCTGTCAGGTTGTTTGCACATGTTGCCATACTGGGCATTTTGTAGGTGAATAAGACCAGAGTTTGTGTTTTGCTTTCCTCTGCTCTAACAGGTGATACACCCAACCTCTGTTTGTGCTTGTAAACATTGCACTGTGATTGCTTGGATACACCCACTGACACATCAACTGACTATTTTGTGAGTGCAAAACTGACTTTGGGAGTGGGTTTGTGAATGCTTTCAACATGATGCCCTGCATGGTTTGAAATTCCCATTTTTGAAGAATGTTATGGAATGGTTCTGCTGATGCCAATTTATTTATTTTTTTTGCTGCTTACCAAAGTTCCTCTCAGGGACACTGTCAACCCCCTTAGGTCTCAAAGTGTCCCTATTTTATGATTGTCAGCATTCGGAAGAGATTGCTGATGTAGCTGGTAGTTTGATTCTGACTCTTTTTTTTCTTTTAAAAAGTGAAAAACAGACTGCCCACCATACTGGTGTTACCACACAAACACCGGTTTGTTTACATTCTTTGATCAGCTCCAACTGCATCTTTCCTGGACTTAGGAACACCCATAACACAGTCTAGATCCTCAAGATGTAGTGGTAGTTTAGAAGGCTACTGCTTCATGAGTGACTGCAGTGTTTGGGTGTGTTTCTAATGCTCAGGAAGTATGCATTAAGAACAGATCCAGGACTGTAAACAAAACAAGGTTATTTATAAATATACATTGGCATGCATTTCAGTTCTACTAAACAAGGAGACAGGCAAAACAAACAGCAACATCAATGAATTTTAGAGAAGGTAAGCAATCATAAAATGTAGGTTTTTAACTAGAAATAAAATGATGAAAAACAGGTTGACAGTGTCCCTTTAAGATTTTAAAAACCTTTCAGGCTGAGGCTGATTAAAGCTTCTTGATGTTGTGCAACTGTCTCATGTTGCACTCTGTTTTCCAGTTTTTGGAAGAAGCATGTCTCCGTGAGCATGGGAGTTGAAAGACACAATTCATTCACTTTGTTCTAAAGGGTAGTGAAGAAGCTGGCCCAGTGTTGTGAAGGGCTGAGGCACAGAATGCCTTACCTCCTGAGATGCTGGCAACCCAGGTTGAGGAATGGACGTGGGCCACTCGGGGCTGGTCAGGGAGGGAGGATCAAGCATCCCAACTGGACAGCTCTCCTGCCGAAAGAGAGGGGGCTCCATGCATCCTGCTAGGTAGCTGCCACCTAGAGGATCTGGGTGGCAGCACAGTGGGATGCCAGGGAAGGTGCCCTGCCTGCTTAATGCTGTGGGGGGGGGGGCATCTCTGCATGTGCCACGGGTCCAGAGAGAAAACACTGGAGGAAAACTGCTGCACTGGTAGGATAAAGGCTCGGTCCCCTGCAGGTCCCATACTGGTAACTGGTCTCTCCATGGGCCACTAGCAGAGGACAACTGGCTACTATAGCAATAGTTAAGTCCCAGAGATGCTGGTGTTGGGGCTGCAAGGGCTGGTTCAGAATGTGGCCAGGGAAGTTCAGGAGATAAAATAATAATTAAAAGAACGTTAAAGGGCAGCGAACAGGGAGTGGTATGTTTGGATAGTGCCGCTGCCCACTGCCCACTGAAGAAAGGTGGGGTCTGCATGCATGATACTGTGGGAAGGTTGCACTTTGTGTTTACTGCAGTCACTGCAGCTGTTGAGGAACAGCTGTCTTGAGAATAGCACTGTCTCTGTGACTCCCAAGGAGGCCTCACTGTCTTTTCACATTAATGAATGTTCTTGGTCCAATGTTCTGAACATGTTTCCATTCAGTCACACTGTCTATGTTAGAGTTCATGGGCAAAAGCAGTAAGGGGGGGGAGAGATGAAGATTTACAGGAGACCGCGACTTTCTGTGATTTATGTTGTGATACATTCTGTTACTCCGTCGACCTATTTCAGTGATAATGTTTGATGTGTATCCAGATTCCCAGTCGGGCAGATCCAGGGATTTGGGGGTAGTACACTCCCCAGAATATGTTGAAATGTCATTTTCAAAACTCAGATTCAAGTCTGTCTGGAAGGATGTGAGACGTTTGTAACCCCCCTTATTTTTCTGATTCCAATGTTCAGCCCTAAGTGAGGAATAGTCAGGTGTTCACTGTACCTTGAATTGTCAAAATCAAGCGCACGCACACACACACACACACACATACACTCTGGCTTGGTGCTCTGCTGGGCTGTCTCATCCACACTGAAGCACAGAAAATAAGGTTGCAGAGCACTTTCAGAGGATGCATAAACAAGATACTTCAGTAATACTCAAGCATAGAGTGTCTCAGGTATTTATTGGTATAAACACACAGTATTGCAGGTTAAAAGGTCCTGGTTAAATAACTAAATAAAAAAAAATTAAAAAGCATCCCACGCAGCACAAATAGTTGCCAACCAGACACCTCAGTGTTTCCAGCTGTACTAGCTCTCTTTTGGGGGCATGGTCTGTTTGCTCCATTCAGGTGTTTAAATCGCTCAGTTAAAGTAAGAGCTCGACTAGCAGTCCTTAGTATTACCGTTCCAATAGCATATAATTAAATCTACTTAGGCATGACCAAGTCCAAATCAAAGTCTGATACCCAGTTACAAAACGACATCAAATGTGTTCTGTGCCACTTCAGTGCTAATTTGTGCGACAACTCCCAAAGGTAGTCAGACACATGAGGATGACAGCTAGTAAAGAAACAGGTTGGATAAAAGGTGGAAAGTCCAAGAAAACAGGCCCTCTATTACGGGAAAATTGAATTAAAACATAATGTGCAAACACTCAATCTATACGATTGGGCATACTCATGGTCTCTAGTCAACAGAATACTTCCTATGCAAATCTGGAAATAGGGACACTGCTCCAATCCCTTCCCTCATACAGGCCCTTGATTTTTTTCTGTTGATGAACTACTTCATCTTTGATAAACAACACTACAGTACATACAGAAATGTCGGACAGCAATGAAGGCCCCAATCAAATAAACACATGTATCACTTTATGTTTGAGTTGTTCCGAAGCATCCTGTTTTAGCAGCTTCTGACAGTGCTCTGTAGCTGTGCCCTGACTGGCTAGTAGAGAGGCGCTAACTGTGCCCTGACTGGGTAGTTGTGAGATTCTGTGCCACTACTGGCTAATAGTGAGGTGCTAATTGTACCCTGACTGGGAGGTTGTGAGATGCTGGGTCATTACTTGCTATTGTAACGCGGCATACGAGACAGGACTGAAATGGAGGAGCCGCATTGGCTGAAGTGGCACAGGTGACACCAACCGAGGGGTGATTAACCCACAGTTAACGCCCGCTTGGTTAGTACCACCTGTGGCCACCGCAGCAGTAGAGGGGACCCGCCCGCTCCGTCACCACCCCCGTACACCACCCGCGGCGCTCGCTAGCTGGATACAATACTTCATATAGTGATATAAAAAACAAAAAAAAACTTGTGCTGGACTAGAAAATATGTTTCTGCAATCAGAATGTAACCACCGCCCCTTTAATGAATGAGAATCATATGATGGTATCTCTGGTAGTATTAACATCCCACTGGTATCCAGTATGCGACCTCCATACATGCAACATTTGAGTCAAATAAAATACTTCTAGCACAAGCAGACAGAAACATTTCACTGTGTAACACGGCACTGCAAAACCCTTGCTGCTCTGCAAACTCTCTCTGTCTCCGTCTCTCCGCAGGGTCTCCGGCACCGAGGGACACACACCGGTAACATAGGCTCGTCGACGCCGCAATGAGCCTATGTTACAAGCGCAGTAATCACCTCCAGCGTCGGGCTCTGCCGGTGGTTAATACCCGCCCTAGTGGTTGGACCCTCGGCACCAACCCCCCAGCCGGCATTAATCCATCGGCAGAGCCCTCCTCTGTCAGGGATTAATGCTTACATAGTGAAGTGCTATCTGTACCCTGACTGGGTAGTTGTGAGATGATGTGTTATTACTGGCTAATAGTGAAATGCTAACTGTACCCTGACTGGGTAGTTGTTAGATACTGTGTCATTAGTGTCTAATAGTGAGGTGCTACCTGTACCCTAACTGGATAGTTGTGAGATGCTCTGTCATTAGTGTCTAATGGCTGGAGCGTTGCTGGTGGAAGACCTGGCTGGAGGCCGATAGGCTAGCCCTACATGCCCACTATGTGGAGTACCAGGGGGCAATTTCCCATAACAAGGCAGAATTCCTGTCCAGGGAAATTGTTGCAGGGAGAAACAGACCATCTCAGCTATTTCAAACTGTAGACAGGCTTCTGCACCTTATTTGCAGCCAAGGAAAGCGTTGCCATCCAACCTGTGTGAGGAGTTTGCTCTGTTTTTCTTCGACAGAGTGTCGGCCATCTGGTCAGGGATCCTGTCAGGGAGGTATTCACCTTGCAGTGGTCAGGCTGAGGGTCTCAGAGACACTCTGCCTATCTGGGAAGAGTTTAGGCCAGTGGAGGTGTCTGAAGTGACTAGGGTGATCTTAGAGCTTAAAGCACACTTCTTTTGAACTGGACCCAGCCCCAACGCATTTCTTAAAGGGATGTGTCGAGGCTGTAGGCCCGGTGTTTGCCAGGATTACCAGGTGCTCAATGGTGGAGGGAGTCCTCCCTTCGGTTTTGAAAGAAGCGCTGGTGAGGCCCCTCCTTAAGAAATCTTCCCTTGACCCGGACGTCCTGGCGAATTACTGTCCTATCTCCAACCTGCCCTTTCTGGGCAAGGTTCTTGAGAAGTTAGTGGCACATCAGCTCAAGGATCACCTGGTGTCCTCAGACATCTATGAGCCAGTTTACGCATGTTAGCCAGGTGGGAAGAGGCTTCGAGATGTTGGTCACAGGTTGCCTTTTGTTTGTGGTCTACAGGGATGTTGCAAGATGAGTGAAACATAATTTCCCCCAAACCATGAAATGTTCCCTTTTCATATTGTGCTGACCTTTGCTTTGCAAATACGTTGTCTGTCTTAGAAGCAGATGAAGGCTTTACTGAAACAGACATTGGCATGTTCTCCTTCAGTAAGAAACAGCGTGCCTGAAAAGTGGGAGGATTGTGATGTTTAAATACAAGTAATGACAGCGATTATGCTAACAAGTGTGAACAGGTGTTTAGTGGTAATGTTCATTCAGAGCGCCGCAAGTTACAAACACATTGTCAGCCTGCTAAGTAGGAGGAACAATGTTTAATCTGTCTGTCTGCTGTAAAAAAAAATGGGTGATTTTGCTCCCATTTTGACTAACTGTGTTAAATTCATGGTGACAGTGCAGTTTCATGGAAATTGTGAATTCCATGTTTGCCATGAATTAATTACTGCCTCACATGTGGTTGAAGGAGTAGTGCAGAAAAAAGGGGTTCAGCTACATTGGGGACCAACTTGGAGGGATGAGGGTCTAAACAGAGGTGGTGGCCTGTATCTGTCTGCTAGGGGAATCACAGAAGGTTTAAATTTATTTATTTAAATGTATTTAGACATTTGGTTACCAGGAAAAGCACACTGAGCCAGGGCTCGTTTCCAGGTTCAACCTGATTTTACTTTGATGAACATTTAAGCTATCTGAGGGGTGTGGCAGAAAGACAAAGGAAGGTATAAACGCCCCCCACAGACCAATGCAGTAGGAAGAGAGGACTCGAGGGGAGGAAATCTCCCTGGGAGCTAATGGGAACAGCAGAGAAGTAGAATACAAAAGTTGCAAATAGAGAGGGTAAAATGAGGCGGGGCACAAGGGGAGGAAGTGGGGTTGCAGGCAGAGTGGGGCCAAGGTGTGGAGGGCTGTGTGTGCAAATATAAGGAGTCTTGGAAATAAAATTCCAGACCTAGAGGCCATCATGGTTGAGGAGGACATGGATAGTGTGGCCATAACTGAGTCATGGTGCCCAAGTAGCCATGAATGGGACATGGTCATACCAGGCTACATTCAGTTCAGGAAGGATATCGAGGAAGGGAGGAGGGGTTGTGTTGTATGTAAGGGAAGGTATCAAGGTGACAGAAACACAAGGGAACCAGAGAGGAAAGCAGAGGTTGGAGGTACTGTGGGTCACCCTGGAGACAGGAGCCAGAGCCACTATTTGCACTGGGGTGATATACAGACCTCCAACACAAGGGTGGAACTTGATACAGCAATGGGAGAAGCCATCAGCACAATGGCAGAAAAAAGAGAAGTGCTGCTAGTGGGGAACTTCAATCTGCTGGATGTAGATTGGAGTCTCCCAGTCATGACCTCGACTAGAAGCAGGGATATCCTAGACTCCCTGCAGGGGGATTTCGTAGGCAACTAGTCAGCAAGCCCACTCGCAGTGGTGAAATACTGGACCTGGTGCTCACAACAGGGACAGTATTGCAGACGTCAAGGTGGGATGCCTCCTGGGGACCAGCAATCACTGTACAGTGTGGTTTAACATAAGGTCAGCAACAGAGGCAAACCACACAAGGATGGGGGTCCTGGAATTCAGGAGGGCAGATTTAAAAAAAAATGGATGAATGCCTCAGAGATGACATATTGAGGGGGATTGCCTGGGTGGGGTGGGAGCTCTGGGGCAAATTAAGGAATGGCTTAGCCAAGGCAACACACCTCTGCTTGGAAGAAGAGAGCAAAATTTTACAATCCTGGATTTTAGGAAACCAAACTTCAGAAAGATGAGTGAGTTGCTAAGGAGTCACCTGGCAGGCATCCGAGAGGATATGGGGGTGGATCAAAGGTGGTCCATCATCAAGGAAGGAATAACGGTTGCCACAGAGGAGTGCATTAGGCTCAAAGGAAAGAACTCAAGGGCCAAAACACCCAGCTGATTCAGTACTGTGGTTGCCCAGTCAGGAAGGGAAAAGAGGATAGCCCAGAAGAAATTCAGGAGGATCAAGAGAGAGAAAGAGAGGGAGGATTATGAGAAAATGGCTATTGTAGCCAGCGGGCTACAGTTTTCAAAGAAACTGCTGCTAGTTGAGGGAATTAAGAAGGAGGAGAAGGGCTTTTTCTGCTGTGTAAGTGAGAAAAGGGATAAGAAAGATGGGATTGTCAGGCTTCGGCAAGGGGATGGGTGGTTAGTGGAGAATGGAGGCAAAGCAGAGGTACTGAATAAGTACTTCTGTTCCATTTTCACCAAGGAGAAGGATGGACCAGTGCCACTAGAGGGAAGAAGAGGAGCAGGGTGCACAGATATAGTGATAGAGGTGGATAGGGTGAGGACAAGGCTTCTAGCACTGAAGGTGGACAAATCTCCAGGCCCAGATGGCATACACCCAAGGGTGCTGAGAGAATTGGCAGATGAGCTTGCAGATTTACTGGCTGGCCTGCTCCGTTGTTCACTAGAGTCAGGCATGGTGCTGCAGGACTGGAGAATGGCACATGTAGTGCCCCTCCATGACAGCAGTCCCAAGGATGACCCAGGGAATTACAGACCAGTCAGTCTAACCTCCATCATATGCAATCTCATGGAGACCACACTTAAGGAAAAGTTGGTAGAATATCTAGATGAGCATGACCTCCAGGATTTGAGGCAGCATGGGCTTATGGGCAGGAGGTTGTGTCAGACAAATCTGGTTGACTTCTTTAGCTGGGTCAATAAAACAGTCAATGGGGCCAAGCGGTGGACATCCTTTCCCTGGACTTCGCAAGGCCTTTGACTCTGTACCCCACAGGAGGTTGATCAGGAAGTTGGCAGATCTCGGGGTTTGAGAGAAGTTGACTAGATAGGTGGACCACTGGCTGAAGGGTGGGACCCAAACAATGGCTGTGGAGGGGGCGAGCTTTCTGGCACCAAGGAGGTCACTAGTGGGGTACCGCAATGTCTTCATAAATGATATTGGGGATGGCATTAAGGGCAAAATGTGGCTATCCACAGATGATGCCAAACTCTGTGGAAGGATGTACAGAGCAGAAGGGGCAAAGGACCTAAAAGAGGATCTGGAAAAACTGGAGAGGTGCTCCTGAATTTGACAGCTTGTCTTCAATGCAAAGAAATGTAAAGTTATGCACATTGGAGCCAAGAACCCAAGACTGAGTACATCCTGGGAGGGGTCCGGGTGTATGTGACAGAGGAAGAGAAGGATCTGGGAGTGATCACTAGTGACCTGAAGCACTCCAGGCAACGTAGGAAGGCAGCAGCAAAGGTAAATAAAATGCTGGATTGCATTGCCAGAGGTATCAGCAGCAGACAAAAGGAGGCAATACTGCCCTTGTACAGGTCATTAGTGAGGCTGCATCTGGAGTACAGTTTACAGTTCTGGTGCCCATACCTTAAAAAGTACATTAACCAGGTTCAGATACAGACTCTGAGCATCCGAGGACCAGCCAGGGGGAGTAGGATTAAGCATCCTAGGAACTGCTTTCCTCCTCCTCCTCCTCCAGGGGGTGAGGGAGTACAAGGGACCAGCATGTGACTGACCCCTGATGGAGGTGGGGGGGATACTGCTGCCAGAGCTGAGTTGTCAGGGAGGCATGTTGGAAGTCTCGTATTGTGCACTACATCATTGCATGCCACACCTCCCAGGGAGCTCACCATTAGCAAAATGACTTAGCTGCCAGCTCCATCCATGATGCTCCATCTCTCTGGCTCCGTGACATCCTCTGCGATGCTTGACCAGTGACTTAGTGATGAATTTCCATCTGTACAGTACTATCCCACGGACTCACCCAGGGGGATAAGCCCAGGAGGCTGTCCAGGTGGTGTTCTGCCAGGACCCCTGACCAGTTGTCTGTGGGGACTGCACTGTCTGATGGCCCCATTCAGTGGGGATAAATCTGGGTGAATCACTGCTTCAGTTAAGTCATGGGAGAGGGCAGAAGTTGGGGAGTCAGGGGCTGACCCCTCAGAGGTCTGACACTAGTATGAAGCATAATAAATTTAAAAAAGGAAAAAAAGGACATTAACCTGCTAGAGATGATCCAAACAAGGGCAACAAACATTATCATGGGCCAGCAGGGTAGAACATATGAGGAGAGGTTGCAGGCCCTGAGCATGTACTTCGTGGAAGAGAGGAGAGAGAGAGAGAGAGGGCGAGCATGATTGGGATCTTCAAGTACTTGGAAGGAATAAATAGGGTGGACAAGGATGGTCTCATTAAGCTTCGTGGAAACAGAAACACAAGGGGCACAGTCTCAAATTAGAGGGTGGAGTGTCAGGAGGAAGACTAGGAGGCATTTCTTCACAGGGGTGAATAAGGTACAGGAGGGGAGTATTTGTCAGTGGAGAAGGTGCACAAGAACAATGGGGCATACAATGAAGCTAGAAGGGGAGAATTTAGGAGGGACATGAGGCAGTATTTCTTCACCAAAAGAGTGGAGAGTGCCTGGAATGCTCTTCTAGCAGAGGTCATTGGGAAGAAAACAGTGGGTGCTTTTTTTATATTTTATTATTTTTGGCAGGCTCTGGCCCCCTATCAGAGGGCTCATTTCACTTGGCACCCTGCCACTGCAGGGGCTTTCATGGAACCTGCCAGACCCATTTTTCCATTTTTTCCCATCCCCAGTTATGGACATGCATGCACGTGTGTGGAGGTGTGCACACACTGCAGTCCCACAGCACCCTCCCTTCGTGCTGCCCTCAGTCCTGGACTACCTTTCAGGCCTCCACCTGGTGGCAGCAACAACCCACCCACCCTGAGAGAGGAGAGCAATCCTCTGGATGCTGAATTCTCTCTCTCTCTCTCTCTCTCCCCCTGGTCAGCTCCTGGTGATTCAGGCTCGTTCCTGAACCCAGGGTGCCAGCATGGCGCAAGATGTAGTATCCAGCACCTCAGCACCACTAGGCCAGCAACAGTGGGGTGCTTTAAGCATGTATGGGGCTGGCACAAAGGAATCTTGGTAGGAAAGGGAGGGGGGTAGCCAGAGATCAGGTAGATCCTGTGGTGACAATACAGGCAGGGAAAACTGGGCAGACTTGGTGGGCCAAGTGGTCAACATCTGCTGACAAATTGTATGCTTCTACGTTTCTGTGTTTCAGTAGAAGAACATAAAAATTTAAGGAGGCAGTGAGTGGAAGAAGTATAAGCGGTATCCCATCCTAGAGGAAAAATAAAAGAAGTAGCCATGCTGATAAAAAAAAATTCCATGCTAGTCACAGACCAACACTGGATGGCCCAAATGGCAGATGGGTCCCGATAAATGGCACATAGCAAGATACACCTATCTCAATATTAAATATATATGCCCCAAACCAGACCAACCATAACTTCTTTGAAGTATTTAGAATTATCACTAGAAGAGCATACAACCTCTGTATACTCAAAGGATTTTAACTGTATTTTAGACTCCAGCTTAAACACGTCTAAAACACCATTAGGAACACATAAAAGACTCACAGCTGACAGAACATTAAATGTCCTAATAGAGGCAGGTATGCAAATGTATGGAAATGAAAGACAATATGTTCTACACCAACCCCTCTCCCCACATATATAGCTAGACAGGTAGATGGTACATGCTATACCCACACCTCTATAGAGTACTAGATACAAACGTTCACAATATAGACTTGTCAAATAATCCCCCAGTGACACCGAGGCTGGGACTGGGATGTCACACGTGAAAAGGTAATCAAAGACTCAGTGTGGGAGCATTATCCACCCAAGCGTTTCAAGAGATGATAGCAACCACACCAGAGGAATACTGTAAAATGAATAAAGAACAAGAGGTAAACTCCTTGGCAATATGGAATGTAATGAAGGACGTACAGTACTTAGAGGGAAAATTATTGCCTTCCTCACACATCAGAAAGAGTTAAGAAGAGATTAGATCCTGAGAACCAGTTAAAAGAGCCAGAGGCTAAACATAAGCAGGAAGGGGGACAAGCATCATTAGATCAAATTAAAGTCCTTAGAATACAAATTCCACAACTAATGACAGAGAAAGCAGAGAAATTAATGAGATATACAAGGTTTACTTATGACTGACAGGGAAACAGAGCAGGATGCCTGCTAGCACTCCAATTACAGAAAGAGAGAGCCTCCAAAGTAGTAAAGAACATTAACCCTAGAATTTGGGGTTATCACAATGCCAGAGGACATCGGTGGAGAATTTAATAAATTTTACAAGAAGCTATATCCCCCTGAAGACCCCAAGAAAAATTTAATGAAAATCTGAGATTTTCTTATTAAGTTAACAGAGGAAGATAGGGATATATGCTGGACAAACCTTTATGTACAGATGAGATTAGACAAGTAATTTTAAATCTCTGAATAATAAAAAAAAAATCACTGGGAAAAGATGGATTTCCAGCAGAGTTTTAAAAACAGTTCTTAGATGTTATAAAGAAACTCCATCAGAAAGTCACGTCATATAGTATACAAACCAAATTATTCCACAGGGAACAGAAAATGGACATGATAAGTGTTACACTGAAACCAAGCAAATGTCCAGAGGACTGTACCTTGTACCACACTGATCTGTATCGCTGATAAATATTCACACAAAAATACATACAAAGATAATGGAAAATAGAAAAACAACAACTTTACTTCACACACTGGATGAAAAACAAACTTATGACCTACTGAATTGTTATCTATTTTATTTGATAATGATTTTGACAAATACACACAATATACTGTATATTGGATACGCTTTGAAGTTTTAATTTTGGAGGAACTGGATTTATTTGTAATTTTTTTCATGTGGCTATTTGCCCCCCATCCACAGCCATTCACCTGCTTCAGGCAGTCTTCCAGCTCCCCCAACCCAGACCACCACTCCACCCACCATAGAGTCAGCAGAGATCCACAAGGGCAGGGTCTGAGGGTGCCGACGCCTTCATTAATGACAACTGGTGCTCATGGTTTTTGCCTGTTTCTCCCCATCCCCCTATAGCTTCACCCAGAATGCAGAACACTGTCCCTCCAGACCCTGTACACAGGCAGCTTGCCCATATAGAGCACCACACTCCCTGACACACCATAAGGGTTGCTACTGTAGTGGAACCTAGGTGCCCATCCCTCCCAGTTGGTAGCACTACCACAAGGCAGCACCTCCCCAGCCCTCCTGGGCCACCCAGCCAGCTCCCAAGTCTGCTCCCAAACCTGGATCACTAACATGAAAGTACATAGCGCTACCTACTGGGCAGCCTTGTATTTTGTTTTTTAACTGTAAAATGCAGTGTGTATACAACTTATGTGGGTTGTCATTTAGGCAAGGCCAGGCAATTTTATTTAGAGGGTGCCCAATCCCGGAGACTCTGGGTGCCAAACACAAATGAGGACATGCACCAATAGATTAAAATATAATAAAACCTCATTAAAACATAACAAGATTAAAATTCAGTGAAATAGAGGTTTCCAGAAGTCAGACTTCAAGGGACTGGCCAAAACTAAAAAAGATGTCAACAGTCAAAGGCCAGGGTGAAGAGGTGGGCCTTTAGCCTCCCCTTGAATACCCCATTTATTTATTTAACATCCAGGTTTCCGTATCCTTAAACCAGTAAAGCTTCAGAAGGAAGGTGATTCTAGTTTTGTGCATTATATTTAATTTAAAAAAATAACTGAACTGATTGGATGTCTCCAGATTAAAACTTATTATAAAAACTGGATCCACTTTATCAACTGGATTCCCACTTTCAATATCAGGCATTTTCAAGCGAACTGATTCTGCAACCTTTCCCCCAAAAAGGCATGGGGCTAAGGCTGACTACAGCTCTGTAATTTTTTAACATTTAGATTCCATTTCTCTGTACCCTTTGCAACACCAGTTTGATGCTTCCACCTCCTCAAAACCCAAACTATACCTTTCTGTGTATTTTTCCTCCCAAACACACCTTCCACTGTGGTAACCACCCCACAATCCCTGTGGGGTCATCTATAAGTTGAAGCAAGGGACCCAGTCCCCAGCCTACAAGGTGACCCACTAGTGAGGACAACCCGGACACTTCGCTGATCTCTTCAACGTTCCCCCTTGGCTGTATGTGCAGAAGTCCAGCATCCATGACTCTGCTGTGGATGAACATGTTGTTTCAACACACAGTGATCTGCAGGAATTTATTTGCATCGGGGACTGGGAGCTGAGAGTGCCTAATGTTGCCCAGCATTTCTTCGATAGCACACCTCTGTTTCCTCAATTGCATTAATATTGGAGGGGAGCCCCCCCCCCCGAGGGCTGAGGATGCTCTACGTGTCACAGTATACACTGTAGCTACTCTATACAGCTGCTCTTTACATCATCTCTACATATCTTGCCAGTTAAACAAGAATGATAACTTCATACATCAAGATAAAGCAAAGGCAGACATTGCTGGTCCTAGTCAAGTCTTTATTTTTTACACTGTTGGGCCATCATTGCTTGTTGAGCGACCACCACAGGGAAAATGCAGTGTTTTCAAAGCTCTGGGAGCTGTGGCAAGACCAAGATTTCATTACGATTACCATTAGCAGTGAGCAGGTACGTGGTGACTGCTGACACAGAGCAGATGGGTCAGGATGGAGACAGTTCCACCCCAGTGGTTCGACAGGAATCCTATCGACTGCCTCTACAGTGACAGCACAATGCCGACAGTCGGCATTGTGTCGTCAGGTAAACAATGTTTTAGGCAGGCATGAGGTGTCTGTCTGTCCAGCGCAAATATGTGCTTTTACAATACATTTTTAAGAATTACTTATGCTATGGTGTCCAGACTCATTGGTGGCGAGTGCCCAAATCCTGACTGGTTGTCTGTTCTGCAATTGTTCGTGAGCACCACGCACCCTGTGCACATTTTACTATTTTCACAATATATTAATGAACCAGTCTGTCAATTAGAAGTGTATACCACCCTGACAGTGACATGTTGACATCGACCAACACTAAAGCGACAACAGTGCCAGGTCACTGGAGTGTCGGTGCTGGACTCCGGCACTGTTTTCTGGGGGTCTTGCACCCCCTTCCTGAATCAGCTCCAACTCAGAGTTGATTATATTAATTGGGAGGTGCAGGGGGCACAGCCCCCCGCTTGAGGGGTTTGGGGGTGAAGCCCCCCGAAGAAAACATGGTAGGCAGTGACTACCTATATGCCGACTGCAAATGCGGTCGACATAAAGGTTTTGCTGTACCATCAGTCAACAAAATTTTTGTCACCGTATGGTCATAGATTCAATTTGAAGTAATCTTTCCCAAGCTGAATTCAAACTTTAAAGTCACAGCAGGAACTTTTCATGTTATAAGCAATATACAACTTCAAATCTTGCTGAAACTCTGTCACTAACATAAGCAATGGCATCTAACAATTTTTCTCATATTACATAAATTGTAGTGAAGAAGAAATAAATGTCACACACTGGAGATCAAACCCAGGCCCCCATCAACTATTTCTTGGTAGCCTGTAGCTTTCCTACTTTACTAAAGCTCCTTGACAGGAAATATATGGTGTGGCAAAACATATTCAGCATTGAGAGCAGACCGCCCCCTTCCCCCAGCTGCAGTGGATTTATTAATTAGGCAGTCTGTCAATTTGAAGTAATGTTTCACATGTTGCTTTCAAATGTCAAAGTCTTAGCTAGAACTTTTCAGGTTTTCAGCAACATACAGCTTCAAATCTTGCTGAAACTCTATCACTAATATCAGCAATGAGATCAAACAATTTCCCTCATACTACATAAGTTGTAGTTAGAAAGAAAAAAATGTCCCACACTGAAGAGCAAACCCAGGCCACTTACCAATTACTGCTGGGTAGCTTGGAGCTCTACAACTCTACTAAAGCATTTTGACAGGAAATGTATGCTATAGCAAAAGACATCCAGCATAGCGTGCAGTCTTTCAGTTTGAAATAATGTTTCCCAAGTTGCATTCAGACCTCATGGTCTCAGCTGGAACTCTTAAAGTTATCAGTAGTACAGAACTTTAAACCATGCTGACACTCTATAACTAACATCAGCAATGACATCTAACAATTTCTCTCATACTACATAAATTGTAGTGAAAAAGAAAAAATGTCCAGCAGTAGGATTCAAACCCAATCGACCCAGGCTCCTTACCCACTACTGATTGGTGGCCTATAGGTCTACCACTGAATTAAAGCTCTTTGACAAGAAATGCATGCTGTAAAAAAGGACATTCTGCACTGAGTGAAGATCCCCCAACCCACCCCAGCTGCTTTGGATTTATTAATGAGGTAGTCTATCAATTTGAAGTAATGTTTCCCAACTTGCATTCAAACCTCAAAGTCTCAGCTGGAACTTTTCAAGTCATCAGCAATCTAGAACTTCAGATCTTGCTGAAATTCGATCACTAACATCAGTGCTGTGGGCACACACCTTATGTCATCGTCAAAGGAACTACAGGTTCATTCTCATTCACTCAGACCTGATGTTTATCTGACTTGCAAGAAAAGGCAGGTACAACTCCAGATGCAGTTTAAAGATTTTATTGTAAGGAAGAGTGCAAGTGTCACAACAAAACACCAATGAACTGAGCCACTGGAAAGACTGTCATTAACAGACTGTACCTAAAGGCAATTGCAAAGGATTCTAGACTTCTATAAAATTGCTATGTTTTTTGATGACTGCAAGGATTGCAGACTCTATGACGTTTGTGAAATCCTAAAGTTCTACAGAAACTGCAAAAATTCTAATGCTCTGTCACAACTGCAAAGATTCCAAAGCTCTATGACAATTGAAAAGATTCTAAAGCTGTATGAACCCTGGCAAGGGGTAACCCCAAAATAACAGTCTAGTTAACCTTTGTTGTATCTATGAATACTGACCTGCAGGTGAACACTACAAACAAAGGGGTGCACACAAGAAAGGAAATTTCAGGGGGCAGATGCACCTGAGTGAGTTGAAGAAAGGCACCTCCAGAAGGGACAGCAGAACGTTACTTTCGAAAGTGGGAACCATCATTGGTTGCTCCTTGTCCCCTGGACTGAAGAATTTATATGCTTGGAAAAGGTCATGTCAGACCACCAGGACAATGCCACGTCAAGTTTTTGTATCAGTAGATGGGTTACGGCAGGCCAACGATCAATGCAGAATGACTGGATTCTTCCTCTAGACCCTCTGAGTGTTGGTAGGGAGGTTGTGATAGACCACCAAACAGGGCTGCAATGGACACACAAGGATTTGTAATCTGGGTATCTTGAGCTTTTGTTGCTCCTGATCTGGCTGTTTTCATCACTCCTGGGTCTGGCCGCTTTCATCATTTCTGGATCTGACCATTTTCAATGTTCCTGGATCTGGCCTCTTTCATTGTTCCTGCAACAAGAAAAATCCCACCCCACTGCATGTCAGAGTACTTAACTATTGAGCTGGTTCAGCTCCTCGACTTCCTTCACTTCTTTAATGGGGTAGGGAAGCAGCAATGTTGAGTAGCTGGAGGGGCCTTTCCTGACTATTCCCTAATTCTAGCTGGGTCAACCACCCCAAACTGTAGTCCAAAAGGTGTTGGGTGTCACCAGCTGACAGACAGGAACTGCCTCTAGTGAGGGTGACAACTGAGCAATTCATAGGTCATCACCAAAAGCATCTGCTTGCTGTGCAGTACAAACATATTTGCCAAGCTGGGAGTGGTATAAGGTTGGGTAGTGAAATTTAAGAAGACTTTTTGGAAGGTACTACACTGCTAGGTAGTCCATATGGGTACTACACACTATAAACAGTTGCTTTAGATTACCGATCCCCAATGGGATGTCTGTCTCCAAAATATACATAAGGTTACCTCCTCTCACATGTGGAAGGAGTTTTTATGGAAAACCACAGTGAGTTTTTCATTAGTCCAGCCAGGCAGGTTAAATACCTTCCTCACAGAGGGGCCCACTGTTGGAGACAATGTGGGATGTTGGTAGCCACTCTTGCTCACATATTGTGGTTGCGTCCGATGTTGACATCCTTTGTACAAGCCCTACAGCAAGCCTGTGACCCAGACCTAAAACTTGCTCTCTCTCTTTTCCTTCTCTCAGTTATACCAGATGGATACAGGTCCTCTGATACATGGAAACTCCTGAGTATGGCTATGGCCACAGCTAGGAAAACAGTCACCAAGCTTTGTCAGTACCATCAATCGACACATGGCTTGATCTGATGTGTAAAATATATCAGATGGAATGACTAACAGCTAATTATATAACTCCTACCCAGCATTTCAAATTTGATGGTGCAGATGGAGGACATATACAACGTCAAAAAAGCCTGATTTCATTCCATAGGACTCCTTTTTTATCATTCTATCTTTTGAATTTAATTGTTATAATACTGACGATGAACACAAAGTTGAATAAGGATAGACAGCATGATGTTTTTCAAAGTCTCTTGATCTATGTAGATTGGGGCCCAATATTCAAATGATTTCCTGGGCACAAATCCAAGTTTGCCCGTGCAAACCGGGTTTTGTGTGGATGTGCAATACTGAAAAGCCCAGTAGGTGTGGGGAAATAGGGTTTGTGCCCGAGCAATATTCAGAGGGTGGGCACAATGTAAATAAAGGGGCAGGGACCTGAATATTGGCACTGTCTAAGGCCATTTGTCCTGGTCCCCTTGTGTGGCACACATACTGTCGGTCGAAATCTTGACTTACTTCCCCGCAACGCTAGCAGTTGGCAGGGGAAGTGCGGTGGTCCTCCCAACCCAATAGTCCCTGGCATTTAGTGGTGCCTCTCCCTGACGATCACCATCCTGAAGTTCAAGTGACACTTTTACCTGGTGCTAGTGGTCCCCCCCGCCGATTGCTGTCCCTAACTTCAAAGTGACAGTTTCCCTGGTGCTAGTATTCCCCCCTGCTGATCCCCATCCCAAAGTTAATACTGACAGTTTCCCTGGTGCTAGTGGTCTGCCCCATTAATTGCTGTCCTGAAGTTAATATTGACAGCTCCCCTGGTGCTAGAAGCCCCTCCCCCCATCCAATCGTTGTCCCAAAGTTCAAAGTGAAGTTTCCCTGGTGCTAGTGCCCCCCCCCCAACAATCACCATCCTGAAGTTAACAATGAAGGTTTCTCTGGTGTCAGTGGTCCCTCCCCACCCATACCCATGCCCAACCTTTAAATAATAATTCCTGTTATCCAGTGGACCCTCCCCACCCATGCCCAATCATTACAAAACTGTTCCCTGGTGTCAGTGGTCCCCCATCCAATTCCATGTATCATAACTTAACACCATTCCCTGCTGTCTAGCACCCCCCAACATGGCAAGTAGTGCCCCAACACCCCACTTCCTCCCATCCCAACCCTGAGCCAATGACCGGCAAAGCCCTCTGCTCTCCACCACAGCCAGCCGCCGACTGAGCTGTCAATGAGTGCATACTGTATACAGTACATGCTCATCAACAGCTCAGTCAGCAGCCTGCCATGGTGGAGAGCAGAAGGCTGCACCAGTCAACGGCTCTGGGTCAGGATGGGGGAGCGGGTTGGTGGGATACTACTTGCTGGGGTTGGTGGTCCACTAGACACCAGGGGATGGTATTATATTATAATACATGGGATCAGGATGGGGGACCACTAGACACCAAGGAATAATTAATTAAAAATGGAGCATGGGTGTGGGTGGAGGACTGGACCACTGGACACCAGGGAATAGTTCTGTAATGATCGGTCATGGGTGCAGGTAGGGAGGGTCCACTGGACACCCGGTAATAATTCTTTAAAGGTCAGGCATGGGTGTGACTAGGGTAAGGGACCACTGCACACCAGGGAAACCTTCATTTTTAACCTCAGGATGGCAATCAGTGAGGGGGACCACTAGCACCAGGGAAACTGTCACTTTGAACTTCAGGATGGTGATATGTGCGGGAGAACCACTAGCACCAGAGAAACTGTAACTTTGAACTTCGGGATGGTTATTAGTGGGGGGGACCACTAGCACAAGGGAAACTGTCAATATTAACTTCGGGATGGTGATCGGCGGGGGGGGGAGTCACTAGCACCACGGAAACTGTCAATATTAACTTTGGGATGGCAAACAGCGGGGGACCACTAGCATCAGGGAAACTGTTACTTTGAACTTCAGGATGGCTATTGGTGGGAGGGGACCACTCACACCATGGAAACTGTTGCTTTGAACTTTGGGACTGTGATCAGTGGAGGAGAACCACTAGCACCAGGGAAACTGTCGATATTAACTTTGGCACAATGATCTGTGGGGGGGGGGGGACCACTAGCACCAGGGAAACTATGAGTTTTAACTTTAGAACGGTAATCAGTGGGGCAGGGACCACTAGCACCAGGGATAGCTCTCAGGGAATGGCAATTGGAGGGGCAGCGCCGCGCAGTCCAGCCTCACTCCCCATGCAAATGAGCATGCAAATAGGCCCTTAGCACCTTGCATGCCCAATGGGCTCATTTACCTGGGGCTGTTTGAATATATGAAATCTAGCACTGGTGCAAGCCATTGTGATGCCCTATTTCAGGGGTCATATCTGCCCAGTGCTAAGTGGCTTAGCACTAGCTTGCAATGGCCCTATATTCAGTCAAATAGTGCCGATGTGCTAGTCTGCTAAATGTAGCATTTTGGACACCTGGGCAACTGTAAGGGGCTAAGAGCAAATATTTGTGCTCTGCTTTGCCCAGTTTTGAATAACGGGCCCCAGATGTCAACTTCAGGCTGTTTATTCTAGTTAACAAATGTATGCAGTGAGACAATAAGCAATATGCAATTTATGTGCAGCAGGCACACTTTTGTATCAATGTTCTGTGTCAGCTCATTGTTGTATGATATTGACTTTGTGTATCTTTTTCAATAAAAATTTTAATTTGAAAAAAAATTGCTTCAGATTAAACAAGATGCCTGTAAGATTAATTTCATTTGCAGATAAGGCACAACAGACAACTGACAGTTCAGTTGCAAAATGGGCATCACACAGCATTCAGCAGTTTGCTTTGCAAATAGCACAACATTGGCATTTCATTTAAAAAAAAAAGGCACAGCACAGGATTAGCAGTTCGGTTGCAAAACAGGCATAACACAGGATTAGCAGTTCATTTTGAAAATGGGTGCAACACAGTATTCAGCAGTTCACCATGCAAATGGCACAACACAGGATTGGCAGTCTGTTTTGAAAATGGGCACACCACAGTATTGGCAGTTCATTTTGAAAATAGTCCTGCTGCCTAACCCCACTGGACTGTCTCTTGATGCTTTACTTATTGCATCTTATGGGCAGTGATTTTCTTAGGCCATGCTGGGTATATTCCACAGTTGTGGAACAGCTTTCAGCCACCTCTGTGGGCAGCCCTAAAGTAGGGGCACCCATGCACTCTGCGGCCTTGGCTGCTTTACTCAGTGCCACCTGGCGCAATTTATTTCAAACAAATAAAAAAAAAGACTTTGACTCTAATTACTGTACTGAGGTTGCTCTGTCCCTTGCTCCACCCTCTGGGAGCTTTCTTCAGTTTGACCAAGGGCCTCTTGCTCTCTGCTCCGCTCTCTGAATGGTTCTGTAACCTGGGGCCTTGACTGACCCCAAATGGCCTCAGCCTTGCCCACTGCACCATCTGGCACTTTTAATTACTTTAGCTAAGTTTTGTTCTGGTGGGCAGCACCTGCCCAGTGATGCTGCCAACTCACTGCCTTGACCCAGGGTGAAGCACTGCAAGGGAAAGGATGGCTGGAGGCTGGTACTGTTGCTAGCAGTGGGAGGGTTACAGTGACTCTGTGGGTAATATGGGTGGTGGGAGCTGTCACTCCATCCAATGTTCTGCTGTGTTGCTGCTACGACCTCACTTAAGCGCTCCTCTCTTGTACTTCTCTTTTCACTGCCACGGCTCACTGAAGCTGCCCCTGGAACATCCGATGTTGTAGACGTGATTAACAACTGCCTGGCAAAAATCAATGATTGGATGTCCTCCGGAGGGTTGCGACTGAATCCAGATAAGACTGAGGTTCTGGTGATCGAGCCAGGTGTGGGCATGATGGGAGTACACCTGGAGCTGACACAGGGCTTTTTCTGGGGTCTGCTATGTTAGTGGCCTCCTGAGGGTGTGAGATCTTGGTGTGATCCTGGACAGCAGACTGACATTTGAGGATCAGGCGTCTTCTGTGGTCAAAAGTGTTTTTTACCATTTGAGAAACACTGCCAGGATTAAGCCCCTTGTTCTGCCCCAGGGCCTGCCAAAACTGGTGCATGCCTTTGTTACCTCAAGACTCGACTACTGCAACTCTCTATACTTTGGGGACACAGGAGGGACACTCCACAGACCGCAGATTGTGCAGAACGCAGCAGCTCAGTTGCTGATGGGCCTGTATAGGTCCAGTCATGTGACACCTGTCCAGCTGGTTCTGCACTGGCTGCCTGTCAGGTGGAGATTCCTTTTTATGGTGGGCTTGCTCACCTTTAAGGCTCTATATGGACTGGGTCCAAACTACCTGACTGAGCTCCTTGCACCTGCCACCTTGGTCCAATTTCTCCACTCCTTATCCAGGGGTTTCCTGGATGTTCCCTGGGTTCAGCTCAAGACATCTAGTGACCATGCCTTGAGTATCACCAGGCTGATCCTGTGGCACTCGCTACCATCTGCAGTCCAGGAGGCCCCTTCCATCGAGGGGTTCAAGCAGAGGCTAAAAGCCCACCTTTTTCGCCTTGCATTCCCAGAGGAGACTACTTGATTCTCCTGACTGTTGACTGAAAGACGACCTTTTCTGATGTTGAACTTTTAGTATTTTAAATCTGTATAATAATATTACTTTTAAATAAACAAAAAAAATACAAGCAAGCGTGAACATAGCCTGCACCAGTTGCCGACTCACTGGACCTGCCAACACCTTGACTGAGCTCCTCCTCATTGCTGTCAGCTGCTGCTGCTTTAGGGACTTGATGCTACATAAGGAGACAACTGTACTGGATGCTATACAGGAGGGACGGACAGTCCACTGACCCGCTTCAACCTCCAGTCTACAGATAAGCCTGGGTCACCGTTGCTTCTCTGTCTGCTTCCCTTGCCAATCACTGCTCAGAAAAAAAAACAATGGTCATAGCAACTGTTCCTTTAATGGCTAAGGGCTCTATTGCTTGAACCCAAAGAGTAAGCCAAAAGGTTCTCTCACTGAAAAAAAAAAATGCATATGTGCCATCCAGGGACAGCAGTCCCACTGCTTGGCTGCCACTACCTCATACTACCTGCTCGGAGGGGGGTTCTATGAGAGAGCAGGCAGCAAAGGGAAAGAAAAAAATGTGAAAGCAGCCCTGGCTTGGAGTGGCAGGGCCGCTAACTGCTGCTTTGCATGGGAGCTGTATGGCTGCCGGGATTTTGGGATCTGTCTGCTGGGAAAACACACTGACTAACTGGGTATTACAGGGGTAATTACAGTGGGTAGTGTGCCCAAATTAAATTCTTTCTCATTTCCCACACTACATTCTGACACACACTGTTTCCTGAGCCCCTACTGAGTTTTCCCTTTACTTTCCTTGGGGTCCCAGATTTGTTTCTCTGTAGGGCCCCAACTCTGGGGCACTACATCAGCAATGAGATCTAACAATTTCTCTTATACTGCATACAGTTGCAGCCAAAGACATGGCCAGATATTTCTTGAATGATCTGTGATATCTCTAGGGAAATTTCCTGCCTGCCTGCAGTACCACTGTGGGCCAGCAGAGAGAAACCCTTTCAATATATCATGAACAAGCTGGAAATATCTTACCATATCTATGGCTGCAACTGTAAATTGTACCAAGATAGAAAAAAATGTCCCAGGCCACCAATCTGATATTGCTTGGTAGCCTGTAGCTCTACCAATGTAGTAAAGCTCCTTGACAGGAAATGCATGCTGTGGCAAAGGACATTCAGCACCGAGTGCTGGTCTGGCAATTTGAAGTAACAATTCCCATGCTGCCTTCAAACTTCAAAGTCTCAGCTAGAACTTAACAAGCTATCAGCTATATAGAACGTCAAAACTTGCTGAAACTCTATCACTAACATTGGCAGCGAGGTCTAACAATTTCTCTCATATTACGTAAATTGCAGTTAGAAAGAAGAAAAAAAAGTCCCTCACTGGAGTTCTAACCCAGGCCACTCACTCACTACTGCTTGGTGGCACGTAGTACTACTACTGCACTAAAACTTCTTGACAGGAAATGCATACTGCAGCAAATGACATCTAGCACTGCGTGCTGGTCTGTCAATTTGAAGTAATGTTTCCCAACTTGCATTCAAGCCTCAGAATTTCAACTGTCCCTTTGTTCAGAAACAGACTCATGTCACTGGAGGTTAGCTGGGGAGTAAGAGGCTCAAGAGTCTGAGGGAGAGCTCTCCTCTGCTGGGGTGGAAAGGCAGGTCTATCTAGCCCTAGACCATCACCCGCTGGAGGCCTAGTGGTGGTGCAGTACAGGCAGCAATAAGGGAGGGATGCTGTGGGAAATGTGAGCTGGGTGCATCTCTATACATGAGGCTGATGTTCCACAACATTGGTTGGGGAGAAAACAAAAGACTTGAGTTCTGGGAGCCTGTCCCTGAGCCTGCACTGCCACTCAAACTTCACCACCGGACCACCTTGGATTATTCACTGGAGGGGGACAATGGCCAACCCTCCTCCGGCTCACCATAAGGGGAATTCTGGGAGATACCCTAACCATGGTAGGCACTGAGGGAAGCAGGAGCCGGCTTAGGGAGACAGGGACTGGGCAGATAAGCCATCTCCAAATGGAGAAGTAGAAAATAAAATACAAAAGGAAAAGTTTCAGCTGGCACTCTTTAAGTTATCAGCAGTACAGAACTTCATGCTGAAACTCTCTTGCTAACATTAGCAGTGACACCTAACACTTTCTCTCATATGACAGAAATTGTAGTGAGAAAGAAAAATATCCTGCTCTGGGGATCAATCCAAGGCCCCTACCCACTACTGCTTCTTAGCCTGTAGCTCTACTGATGTACTAAAGCTCCTTGACAGAAAATGCTCTTTATTTATATATTTATTGAAACGTTTCACCAGGAAAGGCACACTGAACAACAAGTTGCTCATCTCACAGTGCATCCTGGGGGAAAGCGTAGTGGAAATACATATATGCATACAACAGCAAACATTATTATAACAATGTTGGCAGTGGTGAATAGCAAATAACAGAAAGAACATATTAAGTGCAGCAAAGAGTACAATTGTATACAGAGGTCCCAATGGACAGGTCAAGTGCATTACATTAGGATAACACCTTAAATTCATGGTAATGGTACCATTTAGCCTGAAAGAAAGGGGTGGATAGATAGTAACAGCAGATGTGGAAAGGTAGTGATGCTGGGAGGGGAGCAGATAAATAGGAATCAAGGTTATAGATACAATGATAGTAGTAGATTGATAGGAACCTAAAGTCATAGTTATATTGGTAGTTATAGATAACCCGAAGGAACGGCCAGGTAGGGATCTCAGCAGGGAAAGAAAGTAGGGGGGCTGGAAGGGAGCTGTAATTCAGTATAGTTACTTAATATATTGATAGAGGCTGGGGAGCAGGTCAGGAATACCAGAGAGGAAATGATGTAGGGCTGAAGTTGTAGAGGACGGGGGGGGAGTGGCAAATCTGATGATGAAGTGAATTCCACAGTTTTGGGAAGCAATGCGAGAAAGCATTCTGGCCTACACTGGTAGACCAGCAAGGGACAACCAAGGATTGGGAGTCATAAGATCTAAGTGAGTGGGTAGAGGGAGGGAGGGCTGATAGAAAGGAGATGAGATAGAATGGGAGCGATCCAAACCAGAATTTAGAGACAAATTTAACACAATGATGGAGGCTTCTCTTTCCTAGTGAGGGAAATACCATGGAGTGGTAGAGTTGACAGTGGTGGTGAAAGGAGGAAAGTCCAGAGTGAAGAGACAGAAGGAGTTGAAGAGGGTATCCAATCTGGCTAAGGAAGTCTTGGGAGTGGCACTGTAGACTACATCACAGTAGTTGAAAATAGGAAGGATCATCTTCTGGACAAGTTCGCACCTAGCCGGGAGAGGGAGGCAGTTCTGGCTCCTGTATAGAGCACCAAGCTTGAGGCACAGCTTTTTCAGGATGGCATCCGCATGACTAGAGAAGGTGAGATGTTGGTCGAGCCAAACACCCAGCTATCTGAATGAGGATGTGTCCTCAAGGACTGTCCCATCAAGGGTATGGAAGGAGGGCAGGGAAGGGAGCCTAGAGAGTCTCTGCCTAGTGCCATAAGGTCTTGGAGACTGCCTTCTTGGCATTTTGAAAAAGTTGATGAGAGCAAAACCAGTGCTGAGCATTGTTGAAATCCTGCTGAAATCTGTTTGCAACATCAGTGGGGGACTGTCTAGAGGTGTAGAGAACTGTGTCATCTGCTTACATATGTACTGAGGTTGATGTACAGACAGATGGTAGGTTGTTAAGAAATATGGAAAAAAGTATAGGGCCCAACACGTACACTTGAGGGACACCAGTGTTGATAGGGAGGGGGGAGATGTGGAGTCAGTGATTGTGACTGACTGGTACCTACCTACAAGGTAGGCTCTGAACCAGTTAATGACTGAGTCAGTCAGACCTGCTGAGGAAAGGGAGTTTAGTAGTAGGGAGTGGGAAACCGTGTCGAAAGCCTTGGCTAGGTCGACAAAAATGGCAGACGTGATTAGACCACTGTCCATCTCTGAGAGGATGGAGTCAGTAAGTCTAATCGGGGAGGTGGTGGTGGAGTGTTTTTTTCCAAAAACCAGATAGGAAGGGAATGAAAAAGTTGGAGTTAGACATAAGAAGAGAGCTGGGCAAGAACCAAGTGTTCTTGCAGTTTGGCAAGGGTGGGAAGGAGGGATAATGGACAGTAGTTCCCCGGTGGGGAAGGATTGCCACCCTTAGGTAGGGGAAGAACAATGGCATACTTCCAAACAGGTGAGATGGCTGCCATTTCGAACGAGAGGTTGAAGAGGTCAGACAGTGGGGCAACGATAGCCGTAGCTGAGAGATATAGCCACTTGGGGTCCAAGCCATTAGGCAAGCTGCCTTTGGATGGGTTTAAGGCATGCAAGGCATCCAAGGTGTCAGAAGGGGCAATTTTTGTGAAAGAGAAGCAAGTAGACTGGGGCAGTGTGCGAGGTGAGATGGAGTGGGTACCTGGCCTAGTAGATGGTAAGGAGGATAGGAGAGCAGAGGCACAAGAGGTGAAGTATGAATTAAATTCAGTAGCAACACTGAGGTGATCAGTAATCAGGGTGTTGTTTATACTGAGGAGGGAGGAGTGGAAGGGGGATTGGGGAAGCATGAGTAGATGACTTTCCAGAATTTAGAGGGATTGTTTATATTGGATTGAAAGGTTGAGCTAAAGTAGTCTGCCTTAGCCAAACAAGTGGTTTTTGTGCACTTGTGAAGATAACAATATGTATCATAGTCTTTAGGGAGCTTTGAGGCTTTATGTAGTTTCCAAGCTTGGTCCCGCACTCGTTGACAAGCTATGAGTTCAGGTGAGAGCCATGGAAGGTGGTTCCCATGGACTCTGACATGTCAAAGTGGGGTGTGCTGATTCCAAATGTTGAGAAATTTACCTTTAAAATATTCTCAGGCTTCGTCTATCGAGTTCGTTGAGGCTATTGGGGCTCAGTTTGTATGAGCTAAGTCACAGAGGAGGGGAGTGAGGTTCAGAGATTTATATGAGCGAGTCGTTAAGGTTTTATGAGGGGCCTTGATTCTGTGAATTTTATGTACCAGAAAGGTCATAAGTTGGTCACTTAGGGCATATGCATTATGTGGTAAAGGACATCGGGCACTATGTGAAGACACCCCCCCCCATCCCGGTGCAGTGGATTTATTAATTAGGCAATCTGTCAATTTAAAGTAATGTTTCTCGAGTTGTAGTCAGACCTCAAAGTCTTAGCTGGAACTTTTCAAATCATCAACAATACAGAACTCCAGATCTTGCTGAAACTTTATCACTAACATCAGCAATGAGCTCTAACAGTTTCTCTCATACTATATAAATTGTAGCTAGAAAGAAAAAAATATGTCCACACTGGGGATCAAATGCAGGCCACTTAACCACTACTGCTTGGTAGCCTGTAGCTCTACCACTGCACTAAAGCTTTTTGACAGGAAATGCATGCTGTGGTAAAGAACATCTTGCACTGAGTGCTGATCTGTCAATCTGACATATTTCCAAAGTTGCATTCAAACTTCAAAGCCTTAGCTGGGACTTTTCAAGTTATCAACAATACAGAACTTCAAATCTTGCTGAGACTCTATCACTTACATCAGCAAAGAGATTTAACAGTTTCTCTGATGCAACATACATTGTAGTGAGAAAGAAAGCATGTCCCACACAGTGGATCAAACCCAGGCCACCTACCCAGTACTGCTTGGGAACTTGTTCTTCTACCACTGTACTAAAGCTTCTTTTATTTATTTATTTATATTTTGTTGACCAGGTAAGTGCACTAGACAAATTCTGCCTATTTTCAGGCACGACCTGGGGGAAGGGGATACAGATGAATGCCAACTGACCTTGAACCAGATTAAGCTGTTGATGGTATTTTTAGTGAATGAGGGAAATTTGGCCAGGACTCCGGGGAATTTCCCCTACTCTTTTCGATAAGTGCCATGGGATTTTTAACATCCACCTGAACTACCACCAATCAAGGCAGATGGGACCTCGGTTTAACATCTCATCCGAAAGACAGCACCTCAGAAGTGCAGCACCCCTCTCATGCTGCACTACAGTGTCAGTACTGGGATATTAACCCAAGTGCCAGATGTGGGAACTGAACCCACAGCCCTCTGATCTCCCGGCCTCAGAGGCGAGTGTGCTACCTACTGAGCCACTGACACTGCCAATACCTTGACTGGAAATACCTACTTTGGCAAAGGACAGTCATCACTGAGTGCCGGTCTCTCAATTTAAAGTGATGTTTCTAGAGTTACATTCAAATCTCAAAGCATCAGCTGGAATTTTTAAGTTATTAGCAATACGAAACTTCAGATCTTGCTGAAACTCTATCACTAACATCAGCAATGACATCTAACAATTAATCTCATACTACATACCATAAATTGTAGTGAGAAAGGAAAAAAAGACCCACATTTGAGATTGATCCCAGGCCATCTACCCAGTACTGTTTTGTAGCCTGGAGCTTTACAACTCCACTAAACCTTTTTGACAGGAAATGCATGCTGTGGCAAAAGACATCCAGCACCGCATGCTGTTCTGTCAGTTTGAAATAATGTTTGTTTCAGTTGCATTCAAAGCTAAAAGTCTCAGCTGGAACTCTTTAAGTTATCAGCAGTATAGAACTTTAAACTATGCTAAACAAACTCAATCATTAGCATCAGCAATGACCTCTAACAATTTTCCTCATACTACATTGATTTGAGTGAGAAAGAAAACAATATCCAGCACTGGAGATCAAAGCCAGGTGCCCTGGCCACTACTGCTTGGTAGCCTGTAACTCTACCTCTGTACTAAAGCTACTTGACAGAAAATGAATGTTGTGGGGAATAACAACCAGCACTGAGTGCAGACCCCCAGCTGTTGTGCATTTATCAGTGAGGCAGTCTGTCAATTTGAAGTAATGTTTCCCAAGTCACATTCAAACCTCAAAGTCTCAGCTGAAACTTTCCAAGTTATCAACAATACAGAACTTCAAATCCTGTTGATACTCTATCACTATCATCAGCAATGAGATCTAACAATTTTTCTCATACTACCTATAGCTGCAGCCATAGCCAGGGCCAAATAATTCCTGAAACTTCTGGGATATCTCTATAGAAATCCCCTGACTGCTTACAGTACCCCCACTGTGGGTCACCAGAGAAAAACTCTTTAGATATATCATGAAATAGCTAGATATATCTGAATGTATCTATGGCTGTAACTGTAAATTGTAGTAAGAAAGAAAAAAAGGTCCAAGGCCACCTACAAACTACTATTTGGTAGCCAGTAGCTCTACCACTGTTCTAAAGTTCCTTGCCAGGAAATGCATGCTGTGGCAAAAACATTCATCACTGAGTGCTGGTCTGTCAACTTAAAGTAATGTTTCCAAGCTGCCTTCAAACCTCAAAGTTTCAGCTGGAACTCTTTAAGTTATCAGCAATATAGAACTTCAGATCGCGTTGAAACTTTATCACTAACATCAGCAATAACATCAACAATTTCCTTCATACTATGTAAATTGTAGTGAGAAGGAAAAAAATGTCCTGCATTGAGGATCAAACTCAGACCCCCTACCCACTACTGTTTAGTAGCTTGTAGCTTTACTGCTCCGCTGAAGCAGCTTGACAGAAAACACATGCTGTGGCAAAGGACATCCAGCACTGAATACAGACCCTCCCCCGACCCAGCTGCAGAGGATTTGTCAATGTGGCAGTCTGTCAGTTTGAAGTAATGGTTCCCTAGTTGCATTCAAACCTCAGTCTCAACTGGAACTTTCCAAGTTATCAGCAATATAGAATTTCAAATCCTGTTGAAGCTATATTACTGTCATCAGCAGTGAGATCTACACATTTCTCTCATACTATGTACAGCTGTAGTCAAAGACATGGCCAGATATTTCCTGAAAGTTCTGTGACATCTCTGTAGAAATTCCTTGCCTGCCTGTATTATCACTGTGGGCCACCAGAGAGAAACTGTTTAGATATAGCACAGTGACAACCTGCCCCTTGGGCCATACTAGCTTACAGGGCAGTTGTCTGGGTATACTGGTTCCTTAGCCACCGCCACCTGATTGGCGTCAGGAAACTCCCGTCTTGCACTCAGGGCTAGGGAGGTCAAACACAATAATATTTGGTAGCGTGCACATAGAACAGCTGACTGTAAATAGTGAATTTGTTGTGCCAGCAGAAATATTAAAATTATCTTCTCAATAATGAGGCACAGCCACTGATTCTATAAAGATAAAGTCTTTACCAGTAATTGCCATAGGTATTAACAAATAAATAGGATATATACAGTAAGACAAAAGGTTTACATGTTTACTGGGAAAGGAATGCCAAGTACACAAACAGATGATTGATGGAAGACTCTCAAACTCTAGTCTCTCCTGGTGTTTAACTTCACCTGCAAGCTAACCTGAAAATGTCACTCACCTAGCCTGTGCTTTCCTCACACAGACAAGTTAGTTATCTTAGTAGGGCTCCCACCTTCTTCACACTATGTAAAAAGTAAGAGGAAGCGAGAGTTGTCCAGCTGTCCTTTTTATGTGCTCAGGGATGTGGGGGAGTGACCTTTCCCTTGAGTGACAGTTCCCATGGTCTTCCCCATGTGTGTGCATGTGTGTAGCAGTAGTAGTAGTAAAAAATTTTATTCAATTGACAAGCAAAAGAATAGGAAACGCGACTGAGACAAGCTCATTTCCAGCGAGGTCCTTAATACAAACATTCATGTTGACATCATAAAAATTTTTTAACACAGATTACGTACATAAATATACATACAGTAAACTAACACCACAACAATATTTAAGTTACAAAAACTATTTAACATCCATATAAATAAACTACAAAGACATGCAGGGCACATTCATTCATATGTATACAGGTGCAAATCTTCATCATGTTTAATACATAATGTTCTTGGTGGATCACCAATAAACCTTTTATCTGCTTCAACTTTGAACCATCTTTTTATTTCTCCTATACAGGGGCTAGAACTAAGTAGTCTAAGATAAGTTGGCAATGAGTTCCATATATTGGGACCTAAATAAAAAAAATGTGCTCTACCCAAATCTGTCCTTCTTCTGGGCAATTCGTATTCCATACCCTCCGCAGAGCGTAGGCCTCCTCTAATTGTCCTAACCTGAAGTTCATCAATAATTTAATCAGGTACTTTACTCCTAACTGAATTAACCATGTAGATCAAAGCATGGAAAGACCTTCTATCTTTTGGATACATAAAATTCAAAGACTGCTACAACTCTTTTCTATGAGTTCTCTTAGATACATTCAAAATAAACCTTGCTATTTTATTAAAAATAACATCTATTTTGGCTAACTGGGTTGAAGTTGCCCCTATATAAACAATATCCCCATAATTCAAAAAAGGTATCAATGTAATTGTAGCTACGTGTTTCCTCACTCTTTCATCCATACAGTTTCTAATTCTGTATAGTGCAACCAAACGTCCACTAACTCTCTTAATTATATGGTCTATGTGGGAAGTCCATCCCAGTGATCTATGCTGATACATTCCTAAGTATCTATAACATTGCACTTGTTCAAGAACAATTTTATCTTTGGTTACTATATTCAGATCTAACTCCAAATAGGTTACACTATTCTCTTTAGAGAACAGTATAACCTGAGATATTTTTGAGTTCAAAACAAGTTTGGATTCACTATAAAATGACTGAAGCTCATCAAATGCACTTTGAAGAGTAAGTTCTATCTGCATTATCAATGAACCCTACACATAAATAATGGTATCATCTGCGTATAGATGACATTGTACATCAGAATTAGTTAGAACAAAATCATTCATATATAAATTAAATAACATTGGAACCAAAATGGATCCTTGGGGCACTCCAGAGATAATTACCCCTAAAACCAGATCCCCATCCATTTATTGATACCATTTGTTTCCTCCCAGTTAAATAAGCATCAAAACACCTAACCACATTGGTGGAAATATCCAAAGCAGGTAGTCTGGACAGGAGAATGTCATGGTCCAAGGTATCAAATGCCTTGGACAAATCAACAAAAATTGCCCCCACTGACATCCCCTTGTCCAGAGCACACGCAATATCCCCAGTTACTTTCAGCAAGGCAGAAGTTGTACCATGCATAGGTCTAAAACCAGATTGGAATTTATTAATCAACTTTCCTTTTTCTAAATATGTCTGAAGTTGTTTAGCTACCATCTTTTGAAACACTTTAGCCACTATTGGTAATAATGATATAGGCCTATAATTCTCTAATAAGACTCTAGATCCATTTTTGAAAACGGGAATTACTGTAGCCGATTTCCACATTTCAGGAATTTCCTCACATGTAAGTGACATGTTAAAGATGTTAGTTAAGGAGTACGAGATGACCGGAGCAGCATATTTCAATAAGATATTGGGAATCTCATCTAACCCCCCAGCTTTCTTAATATTTATTCTGAGTAATGCATTTTGTACATCTAATGATGATATTGGTTCAAAATCAAACTCCTTACCCCTTTCAAAATCAGATTCTATATCTTTTTTGAGAATTTTTGGTGAGGAGAAACTGGTTATACCTTGTGATAAGGCCATTGTGCCCATGGTTGTAAAATAGTCATTAAAGCTATCCACAACCTGTGGGCCTAATGGAATTTCCACCTTCCCAATCTCAAATTTTTCCGGATAATCTAATTGTTGTTCTCCCTTCGCCTTCTTTAGAACTTTCCAGAATTTCCTCAGATTATCAGTCAAATTAGTTGTTAATTCCCTATTATAGTAATCATATTTAACTTTCTTAAGTTCATAATTGTAATGATTCTGCAGTTGTTTATACTTCACCCAATCTGTATCGTCTTTTGTAAATTTAGCTACCTTCCATGCCCTATCTCGCTCTTCCTTAACTTTAAATAAGTAAGAATTGTACCAGGGGGCATTATTAAACTTTAATTTCCTAGTTTTAGATGGAGCATGCCTGTTGCAAATTGTCAAAAAATCTTCATGGAACATTACCCAAGCATCAACAGCAGTGGGGACTAATTCTAACCTTTCCCAATTGTACTCTTCCAACTTTAACATAAAATTTATGTAATCAAAATTTTTAAATGATCTATAATGAACTGTTTTCACCGATTTCCTTCTTTTCTTTTGATTTCTTATACCATAAATCATCTGGTGATCCGAAAAAGAATCTGGGAGGACACCACTAGCCACAAATTTATCTGGGTCCATGGTAAACAATAAATCCAAGGCTGTAGAAGAAAGTGGATGTTTAGTGTTAATTCTAGTTACATCTGTAATTAGCTGGGTCATACCTAAAATGGTACCCATCTCTACACTACTGTGATTACTCTCTATCGTTTTCCAGTCTACATTTAGATCCCCAATTAACATAATCTCATGGCTATTCAGATATTCCCCCAAAAAGTCCTGCAATGCCTGAAACACCTCAGTACTAGCTTTTGGAGGTCGATACATACCCAATAATAATAAAGGCTTATTAAAGGGAAAATTGAATAGTAATGGAAGAACTTCAGAACTACACCAATCCTGTTGGCAATTAAATGTTGACACATTTAGGGAGCTAAGTGCATAAATAATAACTCCCCCCCCGATCGATCTTTCCTCCATAAATTATAACCATTCATATGCACCATGTTATCCAAAATCTTATCATTCAACCATGATTCTGTAACTATAATCACTTCTGGACTATATTTAATAGTCCATTCCCTCAAGTGATCAATTTTTCTTAATAGACTACAGATGTTAATATGAATCACACACAGTCCTTCTTTCTTCAAAATGTTAGCAGTTAAATCAAGATTCAGGACATCACAGGAATTAGAATTTTCAAAATCCAAATTAGTGTTGGGGCCTGGATTAGGATGAATATCCCCACTTACAATTAAACTAATCATCAACACCATTTTACAAAATTTATATAACTGCCCTTTCATTGTTACTTTCTTAAGGTGTTTAATTGTGGGATGGTCCAAATACATTTTATTTTGTCCCCACCCTACCAGTAGTCCTTTAAATATCATTATCCACTTAATTAGATCAGATTCAGTGATCGCTCAACATCCCTGATGAAATTATATAATTACTTAATTGGTTTCTAGCATGTGTGCTTGATGTATCCCATGCAGCCAGTCGCACTAATAAATTCACGAGCAATCAGTATTACTCAAGATACTTCTAGGAGCAAGGGGAGACATACAACCACTCACAAAAAACAGAATCCCCAGCTGAAATAGTAAAATTTCTAGAATCAAACACAGAGATTACACCGTAGAGCAAAATTATTTGTAAACACTCCTAAACACCAGATATTACCACTACACTAGAATGAAAATGCACTGTCCTAACTACAATTTTTAAACTTATATACTACACATAAATTTCAATATGATAGTCTTTCATGAATGACTATACTATATATAATACAAACAGCTAATAGCCTAAAACCTCTAAAATAACAAGGCACCACTGATATATTTAGACAAAACACTATAAATGAGTACTTTAATGTGCCTTAATTAAAACATTTACCCTCACTTACTTTCAACTACTCCAGCATTTTCGCCACTCACTATCGCTCGCGCTAGTGAGCAGTGCGCAGATTTAAATGGGAGTTCCTGCCCCCTTCCATGACCTCAGCAGTTGACTCCCCTGATTCTCCTGTACTTTCAGTTGTAGATTAAAGCACAGAACAGTCAGTAATGCAGCAAGGAAATACACAGTCTCTCTCTCTCTGGGCTCCTTGTAGATGGATTCCTTTGAAGTGCAGATCAGGGAACACAACTCGAGGAGTGCAGCTGGAGATTTAGTCAATTTCACAGTGAGCAGCATGTAGATTTAAATGGGAGTTCCCGCCCCCTTCCATGACCTCAGCAGTCGACTCCCCTGATTCCCCTGTACTTTCAGTTGTAGATTAAAGCACAGCACAGTCAGTAATGCAGCAAGGAAATACACAGTCTCTCACTCTGGGCTCCTTGTAGATGGATTCCTTTGACGTGCAGATCAGGGAACACAACTCGGGGAGTGCAGCTGGAGATTTAGAGTGTGTGTGTGTGTGTGTGTGTGTGTGTGTGTGTGTGTGTGTGTGTGTATGTGTGTGTGTGTGTGTGTGTGTATGATATCATTGAGACCAAGTGGCATCCTTCACACCTATGACATCCTTACTTCCAGATTTTACAACCTTATTTTGCAAAATGTCTCGGGTGCTGGAATAACACCCTCACATTTGCCAGGGTCTGAAACTAGATGAGCTCATGGGAAACCCAGCACTGAGCAGTTGGCCAGTATTCCTCCTGAGAGCTGCCTGAATATGTGACCTGAAAGCCATGTTTTCATCCACTCCAAACAACAGAACTTATAAAAGCAAAATAATTACACTAACAAAAAAAAAAAAGAATAAATTAATTTGGTCACATTTCCCTTTACATCTCCCCCCCCCCCCGGGTAATGAAGGCATGTCTCTTTGGACAACCCCAAGAGACACTGCTTTCATACAGTGATTGTGAAGTGCCTAAAGTATCCGGCCAAGCACTTAGCCCTACCTAGACAACTCATCCAAGCTGGCATTTTATGAACCACTGAGGTGCTGGATGGTCATGTTATGTGACTGCAGTATCAAACTTCAGTGCAATAATGCTGTATTTTGACCACCAGCCCTATGGAGCTATGTCTGGGGATTATGATATGTGACCACAGCGAACTCCCACCTGTACAAATATGACTTCAGCTTCTGAGGGGCCCACACTGTCCCCAGACACTCCCTCTCGACAGTAGCATATGTCTCCTGACTGAGAAACTTCTGGCTCAGATACACTATGGGATGCTCCTCCCCCTGTGGTGTAACCTGGCTCAGAACAGCCCCAAGTCCATGGTCTGAGGTGTCCACATGCACAATGAACTTGAGCTCATAGCTGGGGCTTGCGAGCATGGGTGACCCACATAATGCCTCCTTCAACTGCCAGAAAGCAGATTCCCAGACCTCCATTCAGAGAACTTTCTCCGGCAGTTTCTTTTTTTTTCCTAGCAGTGTTTATCCTCCTTGGTGCACTGTGGCAGCTAGCTCCATTCCATCCTTACCATTTCCATCCATCTACTGTCTTCTAGTTCTGCCGAGCCCCATACCCCACGGACTTCCCCCATGGCAGGGCTGGGAAGGGGAAGGATGTCCTCCCCCCATGCAGTAATCATGCATCCAAACGTGGTAATCCTGCATCCAGTTTGGGGGTCCAGCAGACCGGAGACAGAGAGGGACAAGGGCAGGTAGGCAGGGCTTCATGATGCCCGCGCCACCATTTTTCCTCTGTAATTTTTCCCCTGCCATGGTGGCTGTAAGTGCATGCACGTGGAGGCTTATGTGCTCTATGCAACCATGGCCCCTACACTATGCTGCTCAGCTGTGGCACTTCCACCCGGCCTCCACCAGATGGCAGCCAAGGAGTGAGACAGTAAATTCCCCCTCCCTGGGAGGGGAGAGCAGTCCATTGTATGTTCGATCTTATCCCTGCCTGCTGATCCCCAGCAACTCGTGCTCATTCCTGAACATAGGTCACCGGTATGGCATGAGGTGTGGCATCCAGCGCCTCAACCCTCATCACCACCAGGCCGGCTCTCTGGCAGTTTCTTTTTTCTCAGGTCTATCAGGGGCTTGGCCACATCACTATAGTGAGGAACAAATCTCATGTAGTACCCAGCTGTCCCAAGAAATGTCCTCACCTGTTTCTTTGTGGTTGGGGTGGGCCAGACCTGGATGGCTCAACCTTTGCAAGCTCTGGACAGATGTAGGACACTTCTGCCATACCTAGCCAGCATTTTTCCACCATAACTGTCAGTCCTGCAGCTTTCAGTTGGTGGAACACTTCCCCCTCATGCCTGACATGATCCTCCCATGTCTGACTGTAAATGGCTATATCATCCATGTATGCCCCTGCACATTCACCTACCCCAGATAGAAAGCAATCCACAAGCTACTGAAAGGTTGCATGCACATTCTTCATCCCAGATGGCAATACTCTGAATTTGAATAAGCAAAATGGGGTGATGAAGGCTGACCTCTCCCTGGTTGCAGGGGTTCGGGGTACCTGCCAGTAGCCCTTTGTCAGGTCTATCATGGTCAGGAACAGAGTTCCCCCCAGCCATTCCAAGGTCTCATCCATTCTGGGCATGGGTAGGTGTCTGACTCTGTGCAGCTGTTGAGCCTACAGTAGTCAATGCAGAACAGTGTGGTGCCATCCTTCTTGGGGATCAAGACCACAGGCGAGGCCCAGGGGGCTACTGGACTCCTGGATTACTCTGAGAGTCAGCATCTCTCTGAGCTCCTCCAGCATAGTCTGCCTAACTCCCTCTAGTACCCTGTAGGGTGACTGCCTCAGTAGCTCCTAGGTCCCAGTGTCCAGGTGGTGTTCAGCCATCGTAGTTTACCCTGGTTCTCCCATGATCATTACCCCCAAATGCTTGCAGTACCCCCCATCTCCTCTGCCTTGGCTGGTGTCAGCTGCTGTGAGAGGGTGAGGTTATCCACTGAAGATCCCTCTCATGCCTCCCCAAGGAGGTCCACCAGTGGATCAGCTTCATTTTCCTTCTTCTGGTGCACAGTACACAGGGGAGGACCACTTTCTCCCTATTAGGCCTTCATCATGTTAACATGATATATCCTCTGCCTGCCCTCCTGTCGGGCATTTCCATTACATAACTGACCTCACTCACCTTCCTAACTATGGAGAATGGGCCTTCCCATGCTGCCTGCAGTTTATTCTGCCAGACTGGGATGAGTAACATCACTTGCTGTCTGACTTCATACTCCTGGGCTCTGGTGTCATGGTCATACCAGACTTTCTGTCACTGTTGTGCAGTAACTAAGAGCTCCTAGGTGAGCCCCATGAGCTCCTTAAGCTGGGCCCTGAAATTCAGGACATACTCCACAACAGATTCTTCTTGGGAGGCAAGGTCCCCCTCCCATTCATCCTAGCTAAATCTAGGGTCCCCCTCACCTGTGACTAAACAGGAGCTTGAAGCATGAGAACCCTGTGGACTCCTGTGGGACTTCCCTGTATGCAAACATGAGATGGGGAAAATATTTGTCCCACTTGCTCTTGTGCTGGTCAGCAAATGTACCAGCACATGTCCTGAGCATAGTTTTGAGGGCCCTGTTGAACTGCTCAACCAGGCAATTTGTCTCAGGGTGATAGGGTGAGGCACAGAGCTGTTTCACACTGCACTTCTCCCACAGACTAGTCATCAGTGATGGCATGAAATTAATTCTCTGGTCTGACAAAATCACCTTGGGAAAGCCCACTCTGCTAAAGATTCCAGGAGTTCATCAACCACTTCCCTGCCTCAATGGAAGTATTGGCCACTACCTCAGGGTACCTGGTTGCATAATCCATGACAACCAATACGTACCATTTCACCATGTGACTTGAGGGGTATACTGTTGCCGCAGTGACTCCCAGATCACGAAGACCACCACAGCGACAGGAATCAGGCAAAATCTGCCTGTCGCTGTGGTGGCCTGTTTGGTGATCGGGTCTGCCTTACTGGGTGTTTGCCCCCCCCCGGTCCAACTCCGACTTGGAGTTAGAACCCTAGAGACCGGGGGGTGTGGGGAAAGAGCCCCCGATGGATGCACAGAGGCATCCCCGACACTGCAATGCCAACAGTCGTCACTGCGGCTGTTGCTGTCGGGGATGTCTCCATGCTGACTGTCGCTGCGGCATGGGTAAACCAACTCGAGGTGGTCAGTGGCCCCACTATGTCCATAGCTACCCTCTTAAAGGCTTCATCAATAACAGGCAGGGGTACCAAAGCTGCCTTAGACTTCTCCCCTACCTTTCCCACCCTCTGGCAATGTGAATAAGTCAGACAGTAATTTGCCATGTCTGTGTACATACTAGGCCAAATGAAATCATTGGCAAGCCACCTTTTCATGCAGCTAACACCCAGCTGGCCAGAAAAAGGGATGATATGAGCCAGGGCCAAAAGCTGCTTGTGGTATGCCCGAGGGACTACCAGCTGCTGGAATGCCTCTCCCATTAGCGCCCACTGTGGTGCACACTCCCTGTACAACAGTCCATTCTCCCAGTAAACTGTTTACTCCCAAGAGTCCAGAGCACTATCCTCTATCTCTCTCAGTTTCTGAAGGGTAGAATCAGCCAGCTGAGCATTGCCCAGCTCTTCCCATCTGACCCTCCCCAATTCCCCTTCAGAAGGGAATAAGCCCATGTTTGAGACCTCCTCTGTTTGCAGCTGAAGTTCAAGGCTGCTACTACTAGCTAGCTCCTCACCTTCACTAGCCGCTTCCTCATCTGCTTAGGGAGGAGTTAGCATAGGCTGTGTCACTCCCTCTTCATCCTCAGAAGTTTGTCCTTTTGCTTGACTGTAAGGGTAGTAATACACACCAGAGTTTGTGCTCAAAATCATTCCCCATGATCATATCCAGAGGGAGATCAGGTATGACTCCAATCTCCTGTACCCCATGGCCACCTTCCCAGCTCAGGAAGACCTGAGCCACTGGTACTTGAACTGCTGGATCTTTGACTCCCCAAATCTGGGAAAACTGCCTCAGCAGAATCTGGTCTGCTTGGATTGATCCTGCCTCACTATGGAGATGGCGTGCCAGTGTCCCTCAATCAAATCAAATCAATTTTATTTATAAAAAGGCGCCTTTCTAAAACCAAGGCGCCTGTACAATAAATACATAAAACAGAATAAATTATTCTAACAAATACAATTCAACAGACAACAATGTAATAGCAGCACAGGAAAAAAACTAAACCTCAATCAATAAACGCCAGGCTGAAAAGATAGGTTTTCAAAGCTATTTTAAAACTCTGGACAATTAGGCAGTCTCGAACCTGATGAGGTAGAGAGTTCCATAGGGATTGGGCAGCAAAACTAAATGCCCTTGCTCCAGATGTTTGCAGATGTACCCTGGGAACCTCTAGCAATCCCTCATCGGAGGATCGGAGAGGACGGAGGGGACGGTAGGGACAAAGGAGATCTTTCAAGTAGGACCACTTTCTCCCTTTTAGGGCTTCATTCCGTGTGTTACTGTCCCATTAACTAGGATAGGGTGCATATGCTTGGAGGAGTTAAGTGGCACTACAGTCTATGCGCAAGCTGCCATCTGCTGGTTACTGTCTTGGTCACCCCCTCCTCAGGCTTTTGCCCTTTGTTCATGTTTTTAGGGCAGTCATACGACAGATACCCCACTTTCTGGCAACTGACGCACTTCTTTGCCCCCAGTTCCTCATTCCACTAAGGACCGGCGGGTTATGTTTTGGATTTGGGTGCAGGCTGGTTTACTTTAGGCTGCCCCTCCTGTGTCCCCTTGAAACCATGCACTGCCCCCCCCAACACCTCCACCACCATTGTTCCTACACTGCATACGTGGTCTGCTAGCCACATACAGATCCACACTTTCTGCTGTCTCCTTCGCGGAGCTGCATGCCTGGTCCAGCAGCCATACAGGCAGGTCCTCAGGTACAAGTTTAAGAAATTGCTCCTTTACAAATCCAGAAGCAAATGGTCTGATATCTTTTATTGGACCAACATAGATTTTTTTTTTTTTTGTAACATCCATGTTGGGTCAATAAACGGTATCAGACCATTTGCTTCTGGATCTGTTCTTATATTCGGCAACTAATCTATTCCCTTACAAACACTTTTTTTTATTTGCTCTACAGTTCTAGCTTTGGCCCCATTCACCCATCAGTTAAGATATGTACACATTTAAACATGAAATTCTACATTGCTGTCTCCTGTGCCCTTTCTTCATTCCCTAAATTTTCTACTATAAGCCTCAGGAGTTAGCTTAAAACATGTCAGTAACACCCTCTTAATTTTATCATAGTCCATAAAGTCCTGATCATCCATGCTAGCAAATGCATGCAAAGTACAACCAGTAAGCAATGGTGTGAGGTGGGTCATCGACAAAGCCCTGTCCAATTTAAGCTGCACACATACCCTCTTAAAGGAGTAGTCCACCCAGAACTTGCAAAAAACATATGTTATGCAGAGTGTTTTGATATGTATGTTATGTCCTAGTGTGCCCTTCCCTCTGTCTGCTATTAGGAATTTTTCCTAATTTAGCCTGCTAGCTATATGGTAGTTTTATGACCCCTGGGGCTCTCCATCACAAATAGGTTTATTGGCTTTCTTTCTCCTATGATGCACCCTGTCTCATGTGACACTGATGTAGCCATGCCCTTAGATTTAGCATGTGCACTGCTTTAAAATCAGTTTAAAATCGGTTCACAACAGCAGGTAACTGTTCTTATCCAGGGAGCACAAATGGCAACAATTGCAGCTTAACAGATACCTGAGAGCAAGGTAACTGGGGTTTCTGTAAGAAAACAGCTGCTAAATAGCTCTAATTCATTATTTGTGTTTTTGGTGTGCGTCAGGTCCAGCTAGCAGTAGTAAGTGTTTTCATTTTAAAATGTTATTTAATCAAACTACACACAACAATAAAAAGCACAGAAATTGCCCCAGATCATCAATGCTATAATTAGTAAAGACTGTAGCTGTTTTCTTACAGAACACCTACTCAGCTCTCAAGTATTTGCTAAACCATAAATGTAGGTACTATCATTCCACTAGAAGGAACTGGGAGTTAGGGCTGATTTTGCTCTGTGACATCACATTTATTTATTTATTTTTTGGTTACAAATGTGAAGTGTCTTTTTAATCAAGTATAAAAATATGTATGTGTGAGTTATTTAGTTTGGAGAATATTTGTTTTATTATTTGAAAAAGTGTGATACACTAAATGTGTAGTGCAGTGAACCATTGTAAAATGGAATCAAATGCGTAGCTGGAATAGTCACTGTCATACTGTTGCTTTCATGCCATACCACAGGCAGGAGAAATGCTGACTTCAAAGTATTTTACAGTTTCTAGGCTGTAGCTTCATACCATACACTTCATTTGTAAAAATAAATAACTATGAAAATCTTGTCACAGAGCAAAATCAGCACTAACTGCTAATAGAATGCTGATACTTACATTTGCAGTTTAGCAAATACTTGACATCTAACTGAGTAGGGTTACTGTAAGAAAACAGCTAGAGTCTTTATTAATTATAGGTAGATGATCTGGGCAGTTTCTGTGCTTTTATGGTTGTGTATAATTTGATAAAATTAAAAGTTTTAAAATTAAAACACTCCTGCTAGCTAGACCTGATGCACATAGAAAACAAAAATAGTGAATTAGAGCTATTTAGTAGCTGTTGTCTTACAGAAACCCCAGTTCGCTTGCTCTCGGGTATCTGCTAAACTAACTGTTGCCATTTGTGCTCCCTGGATAAGAACAGTTACCTGCTGTT
The DNA here is from genome assembly GCA_016271365.2 of Neoceratodus forsteri. NCBI lineage: Eukaryota > Metazoa > Chordata > Ceratodontiformes > Ceratodontidae > Neoceratodus > Neoceratodus forsteri. Next base: position 120,970,806 of record JADMNL010000025.1, read on the forward strand.
GTGAACTGATTGTAAACTGATTTTAAAGCAGTGCACATGCTAAATCTAAGGGCATGGCTACATCAGTGTCACATGAGATAGGGTGCATCGTAGGAGAAAGAAAGCCAATAAACCTATTTGTGATGGAGATCCCCAGGGGTCGTAAAACTATCATACAGCTAGCAGGCAACTTAGGAAAAACTCCTAATAGCAGACAGAGGGAAGGACACACTAGTACTTAACATACATATCAAAACACTCTGCATAACATGTTTTTTGCAAATTCTGGTTGGACTACTCCTTTAAAAGATTTTAAAAACAAATCAATATCATCCCTCTCCTGATGTTGAGGAAATATTTTAGAATTAATTGTGGCTTTGTGGGCTACTTAAGGTTTGTTGCGGTGTTTTCTGGTGCAGCTTCACCATCTCTTTCTCCTGCTGTTTGTTGTTCCTTCTCTCTTTCCTGTTGTCACTGCTGGCATTCTCTCTCTCTTGTTTCTTGTATGCAAATCTCATGCTGATGCTGCTCTCTCTCTCTCTCCACTCCAGCTGCATCAAGATTTCATGCTGGCATGCCCTTTTTACTCAGCCTCCAGCCTTACTCTCTCCCTCTCGACCTCAAGCCTTGCCCTCTGCAGTTCTTCCTCTCTCAGCGCAAGAACCATTTTCATGAGCTCAAGCTGATTTTGAGACTCTGCTGCCCCAGTTCTTGTCTCAGGCTGTGCTGTTTCACCAGCTTGCAACATGAGGTCCACCGGTGGTTCAAGCTCTGTGCCCTCAGTCTTGCTACCTTGCTCACTTTCCTGAGTGACCACCTGCTTCAGAGCCAGTTGGTCATTTGCCCCAGGGATCAGCTGCCATCTTTGCACTTCGTCCTGCTCTGACAGACCTTCTATGAGTCCATTTTTTGTCAGGCCTAGTGCTGTGCAAAACCAAAAATCTGCCACCAGTGGAATTTGTGCAAAAGTTGAATTTTCGCTTCTGTGAAAGTTCGGAAACCATTTTGTCAATATTTGAGGAAATTCCAACTTAGCACAGTGGTAATTCATACATTCATTCTATAGCTCGGTGAGTCACTGAACTCTGGAATTAATTTATGAATTGAATTAAATTGTCCCTCCCTAGTGTCTAGTGGACCCCCCCCATCCTCGACTGCCAGTATAGTCATAAAATCAAAAATCGTTTAATTCCCTGGTGTTTAATGAACACCCCTTCCCATCCTCGATCACTGGTATAGAAATAAAATCAAAGATATTTTAATCCCCTGGTGTTCAGGGGAACCCTCTCCCTATTCCAGACAGCACCTCTATATTAATTTCTCTGGTGTCTAGCTTACCTTCCTCTCTATTCCTGACAGTGTACATATATTAATTTTCCTGGTGTCTAGTGGACTACCCTCCCTATCCTTGAGAGTGCCCATATATTAATTTCCCTGGTGTCTAGCAGGTCCCCCCACGATTCCCGATGCTCTCGGGGATAGGGAAAGGAGGGCCACTAGACACCAGGGAAATTAATATATGGGTACTCTCAAGGATAGGGAGGGAGGGTCTGCTGGACACCAGAGAAATTAATATACGGGTGCTCTTGGGGATGGGGGGGCCACTAGACACCAGGGAATTAACAGATCTTTGATTTTATGTCTATACCAGCGACTGGAGATGGAGGGGGGTCTGCTAGACACTAGGGAAACATTTCTTTCGGTGCCAGAGCCACTAGACATTCAGAAATTTTCCGATTTTACCAAAGGTGGAAGTTCAGAAATTTACTCAAAAGTCGTGAATTTCATGTGAAAGTTCTGGAAAAGGAGAATTCGCAACTTTCGTCCAGCTCTAGTCAAGCCCTGATAGACAATCCCCCGTCTTTGCACTGTTCACGGAACAGAGACACATTACATCTGCCATATGTAGAAGACATACTCGCTAACTGCATTGCACTAAGCTGCATTTCTAGAAATAAACAGAACAGTAGTAAACAATGTAATATTTTTGTATATCCTGTTTCGTGACTGTTAAGGCAACTTTCTACTGGTGCTCTGTTTCCCCATGCGCTAGGTAAAGCTTTTACCTCTCTCCCAGAATTCCTAGTTCCCTAGTAAAGCACACTGCCCGCAAATTCTAGCTTTAAATTTGTGCACTGTTCTGCACCACTACCACTGACTTGTGACACTGATCTCACCTCACTGCCACCAGTTTGTGACAACCTGCCTCTTGGGCCGTACTAGCTTACAGGACAGTTGTCTGGGTATACTGGTTCCTTAGCCACCACCAACTGATTGTATCAGGAATCTCCTGTCCTGCGTGCAGGGCCAGGGAGGTCAAACAATAACATTTGGTACAGTGCACTTTCGACAGCAAACTGTATACAGACAATTTGTTGTGCTAGCAGAAATATTAAAATTACCTTCTCAGTAATAAGGCACAGCCACTGATTCTATTGAGTCTTTACTAGTAATTACTACAGTTATTAAGAAATAAACAGGATATATATACTAAGACAAAAGGTTTACATATTTACTGGGAAAGGAATGCCAAGTAGGGAGGCAGTATAGTGCAATGGTCTGAGCTGCAAACCTAGAGACCTGGGTTTGAATCCCACAGCCCCCACTTGCATACTGTGTGAACCTGAGCAAGTCACTTAACTTCCCTGTGCTCCCAGGTCACACCAGTAAACAAACTTTCAGCTTAGTGTATCTCTCCTGGTTAAACAATTAAAAAATAAGTACACAGACAGATAATTGATAGAAGAATCTCAAAATATAGTCTCTCTTAGCATCTAACTTTACCTGCAAGCTAACCTGAAAAGGGCACTCACCTAGTCTGTGCTTTCCTCACACAGACAAGTTAGCTATCTTAGCAGGGTTCCCACCTTCTTCACCCTATGTTAAAACTGAGAGAGAGCGAAAACTGGCCAGCAGTCCATTTTATGTGCTCATGACTGTGGGGGAGTGACCTTTCCCTTGAGTCACAGTTCCCCCAGTGTTCTCCATATGTGTGTGTGTGTGTGTGTGTGTGTGCCGCGTGTGAGATATCATTCAGACCAACTGGCATCCTTCACACCTATGACATCCTTACTTCTAGCTTTTACAGCCTTATTTTGCAGGATGTCTCAGGTTCTGGGAATAGGACCCTCACATCTGCCACGGTTTAATACTAGATGAGCTCATGGGAAACTTAGCAGTTGGCCAGCATTTCTTCTGAGAGCTGCCTGACATGTAACCTGGAAACCATAGTTGTATTCACTCCAGACTCGGAACTTATAAAATAAAATAATTACACTAACAAAAAAAAGTATAAATTAATCTGGTCATACTTCCCGTCACAAGCGTGAAATAACTGGAAATATCTGGATACATCTATGGCAGCAACTCTAAATTGTAGTCAGAAAGACAAAAATGTTCCAGGCTACCAACACACTACTGTATGGTAGCCTGTAGCTGTACTGAAGCTCCTAAACAGGAAATGTATGTTGCGGCAAAGGCCATTTAGCACTAACTGCTGATCTGTAAATTTGAACTAATGTTTCCCAAGCTGCATTCAAATCTAAAAGTCTCAACTGTAACTTTTCAAGTTATCACCAATATAGAAATTAAGATCTTTGCTGGAACTATATCACTAACATCAGCAATAAGATCTAACAATTCCTACAATATTACATAAATTGTAGTGAGAAAGGAAAAAAATACACACTGGGGATCAAACCCAGGCCCCCTACCCACTACTCTTTCGTAGCCCGTAGCACAACCACTGTACTAAAGCTCCTTGACACAGAATATATGCAGTGGGAAAGAACATCAAGCACTATTTGCATGTCTGTCAATTTGATGTAATGTTTCCCAAGTTCTTTCAAATCTCAAAAGTCTCAGCTGGAACTTTTCAAGTTATCAGCAGTATAGAACTTCAAATCTTCCTGAAACTGTACTATTAACATCAGCAATTATATCTACCAGTTTCTTGCATACTGCATAAACTGCAGTGAGAAAGAAAAAAATGGCCTGCACTGGGAACTGAACCCAAGCTTGTGTATGTCTGAAACCCCACTGCAAGCCCTAAAAGCCCAGTCACTGGCATCATCAATGAACATCATGCAACTGAATAGCTCATGCTGCATGTAACCTTAAAGTGCAGCTGACACCTTCAGAACTTTACCAAAACATAATATTTAGACACAGTTCAGCTTGTATTTCACATTAGTTCTGTATTCCATCCCCCCATTATTTTTTGCTGAGGTCAACTGCATGAAAACAAGATCTTTGCTCCTGAAGAGTTCAGCTAGTCCTGTTGCTGTCTCCCTACCTGAGGTCATAATGCACTGCTTGTGACATCACAGTTACTCCCATGACAACAGACTGTGATGACACAACAGAGGATTTTGACTGGCAGTAGGGAGTCAGCTATAGAGGCAGATGAACCCTGAGGGATAAGATGATACATTTTTGCAAATGTTCTTAGTAATAAATACTAGCGAGGACGATCTTTTGAATATATATTGACTAGAAGTTGAATCGTATCTAATTATTATGTTTTTCAAAGGTTTTTTTTAATGTATCAGCAGCTCTTTAAACTTGGCTAAAGTCACAAAACAGTACACATTGCAACAATAGGTGTTTACACCTACGCTGCTGGCACCTAAAAACTGTCTGGCTTGTGAAATGAGTTTTGTTTTTTAAATTTGTTGTGCAGTTAACACGAGGAGTGGGTGTGAAAGCAAATGGATCCATAAAGAAAAAAAAAAGACCGCCAACTGAGTTTTTTTTTTTACAGTTCTACTGGTGGCACATGGATTTTGTTCTGTACTGTGGACACATGTACTGGGGCTTTTTTTATCTGTGCTATACTGAAAAAAAAAAGGTCCTGGGCTGGCCCAGTGGCACTGTGGTAGTACGACTGCTTGTGGCACTGACGACCCAGGTTCAGGCGTGAGCCTGCTGTGTTGAAGGGTCAGCCACAGGGATTCAGATTGAGTGTCTGAGTGGACGCTCGCTTCCACCAGTGGGGAGGTTTCCAGTTCCTTGCTACCACACTATTCCCTGGGTGACCACAAGGGGAGGTACAGCAAGGAACAGCGGAGCTGTGGGGAGAACATTTCTAACATTGGTCGGAGAGCCTGTCATTACCATCATTTTGTAAGACATCCTTAGGAAAAGAACACCAAAGAAAAATGCCAGGGCACTCCGGCATCCTGCTGGCCCTGCACATGTCAACCAGGCACCACTCCAGACATGTGGATCCAGTCATCGCTGGGACTAGCTTCCATCCTGACAGCCTCACTGTGATTGATATGCTACAGAGCATCATTGGTGTGGTAAGTTCTGGGGATGCTGGAAGAAGGGGGCATGGCACAGGCTTTAAAGAAGCAGGAGAAGGGGGGAAAAACAGAGAGCACAGCGGGAATGCTGTCTCAGCCAATCTAATTACTGGCTGTCTTTACCCATTTGATGGAGAGGCAGTACAGTCTAGTCAAGTGGAAGGCGATCCTTGGAGAAGAAACAGTGGAGGGATTGAAAAGGGCATGGGACAACCACAGGGGAGTGTTAAGGGTGGGGGGCACAGATCCAAACAGATAGCTGGACAAATGGGCAGACTAGGTGGGCCTTGTCGGTCCTTTTCTGCCGTCACACTTCTACAAATCTATGGTAAGAGCACATAACTGTGAACCTGCAGACCCCTGGGCCCTTGGGCACAACTGCAACTCACATACAATGTGAATAACAGGAGCAAGTTATTTAACCTTCACGTTCTTAATTCTGTCCATTTCGTACTTCGAAAGTAGATGTGGCCCAGTTTGCCTTTCCCGGACAACATCACTCTAACCGAAATGACTACAGAGGTTTTATTTTTTTTTAATCAATGTTTAAAGACGCAAAAGACAGATCAGTTAAGCAAGGCAAAATAGTAAAAATGCTACGTTTGGGGGCAGGCCAGTGGATACTAGAGCACCATTGCGCTTCCCTCTTTCAGTGCTTTGACTGACTCAATTCGGTTTATACACATACGGTTGTAGCAGGTGCTTTTGTGACTACTGTATAAATCGGTTTATTAACTTCAGCACTGGTTTGCACGTCTTCAATTTTTTTGTAAGCACCTTTGCAACTTGCAGTAAAATATGCTTATACCCGACGGCCAGAGTGCTCAGTCACTCTGTTTTCACCGTAGTTCTGTTGCAGAGCGTCCGATTTCACGCGCGCTCCGCCGACTCTTTGTGTGCTTTTCCGCTGTACCGCAAGCTCGTACTGAGGTATCGGCCTTTGCTCTCGCTGTCTGACTCTCTAGGTGGTGGGTTGCTGGTTTCTAACGTGGTGTTTGACGTTTGCAGACGCGAAGTGGTCCTGTGCCAGCAGAGGGCGCTGACGGTAGAAAAAGGACGGAGGCTGGCCAGCCGAGCTGCATTGCTTTGCAGTGCTACCCAGAGCGTGAGCTACCGCCGAGCTGGCAGCTGGAGCAGCAGCGCGAGGCGTCCCATCATCCTGCAGCCGAACCAGGCGAGCCCAGCTGTGTGCACCATGACCATCAACAGCCTGCACGAAAGCAGCTCCTTCCGACTCCAGATGCCATGCTTGAGCAAGGTGAGCGTCTTCGAGCTAGCATAGACAGCTGGCTTTAGCCATAGGGAACTTACTGTAAAAAGCTTGTGATAGTGGTAACAGCCCGTCTGCACTGACACTTGTTGGAACAAGCAGCGCCCATATAGTACCACTTCCTCTCAACCTGGCAAGGGTATCACCCAAACGTGGTACACATTGTGTCTCCCCAAATGTACCGCTCATCATAGTCACCACCCAAGTGTGGGGCAGGCTGCACTGTCTCCCAATATTTGGGAGGAAGAGGACCGTACCTCTCAACTGGTCCTGATTGTCAGGGATGTCCCTGATTTTGCCTCAGAATTTTCATCTGTCCCTCGTAAAATTTGTGTTTTTGTGATGGAACAGTGGGGATGATTAAAAGCACAAAATGATGTCAAACATTAAAGTTACAGACTTGCTCTTTTTCAGAAAATGCATCTCAACACAAATCCTTTCATTCTATCAGCTTTCTGAGTGAATAGAACCAATTTTTAAGATTTGTCCCTCTTTCTGGGTCTTTGTCCCTGATTTTTTTAAGCCTTGTCCCTGATTCATGAGGCAAGAGGTTGAGATGTATGAAGAGGCACAGTATGGGACACCTCATCAAATCAGAGACTAGATGCTCAGAACTCATTCAGAGGTGTGGAACAGTTAAGGCATTAACCCGAAATATACTGTGGGTCAGCGGTCTCCGTTACAGTTGCCAAGGTCAGAACATTTAAGTGAGTGACATTAGGGGAACCAAAAGAGTGAGATTCTTAATAAAGTGTCTCAAGTCCCATTGAAGTGCATTGTAACAAATCTCTGCATTTTAAGAGAGAGAGATTTCTTATCAAGAGCCAGAGTAAGAATAAAAAAAAGGAGTGAGTTGCCAGTGGAAATGCATTGCTCATCTTCTAATTTGAGTATGAGACTTAGGTCTGTCTCATGGTGTGAGTTTTACTCAAAAATGAGACCTGACAGCACTGCGCTCCCTGTGGGCAGAGGAGATTCTGAGTGTAGAATGAATGACATCCCATCTAATGTACAGTAGGATAGTTACTACAGTAGAATGTGGGAGCACTTTCTCCATGTTGGAATGAGGGTCTCAGAGTGGTAAAATGAGGGATACGGAACAGTTGATAAGGTACGAATCCTACTGTTTAGTGTGTTACAGCACCTTCCATATGCGAGACAGAGGTGTTTTGAGTGGTAAAGGTATCACTCCTAATGTGGGCTACTTAGTTGAGAGGTATGAATCCCACTGTACAGTAAGGGGCAGCAATTTCCTCCATGTGGGACAGAGGTTTTTGAGGAGTGTCCACATCCCTTGCAGTGTGGGAAAGGTGAGAGGTGTAAATCCCAATGTACAATATGGGACAACAGTATCTTTCTCCTTTTCCATTGTCAGTGTTCCTATTTGTTTGCCTTTATGATAATTGCTTTATATTCTGTAACTTGTTTATAATTAATTGTTAGGGTTGTTTGCTACCTGAAACCAATGACTTAAAGTTTCTGTTCTATATGAATGATTTCACTTCTTGTATAATAGGATTTTTAGAATGTTGTCACTTTAAGTCCTGTCGTGCAGTCCATATATCTATCTGGGTCCCCTCCCCCCTCTTTGAGAAAATGTCCATTTTTTAGTTTACACTGAATATCCACAACCCAGTACCAGTCCCCCACCCAATGGCCACATGCCTATAGACTTTTTTTTTTTTTTTTAATAAAACTTATCGTGTTGATCTAAGCATTTCTTTTGGTCACTGGTGATGGACTCAGTCTCACACTTGAGCTGTACTATTCTCTGCCTGATCTTAGCCACTCGGCTGTATGGTGGAAGTGTAGCAGAGTTTATTTATTTATTTAGTTAGTTATTCAGAGATATACCTTTGAGCACAAGTGCTCTTTTACAAATGTTCCACATCACTGAGTGGTTACAGAGATTTCAACAATAAAATACAGGAGAATGCCAATCCAGCAGAGCATTGTCAGAAGTAATTCACATGGAAGCATTGTCAAGAGCCGTACATGCAGAATAAGTACACATTAAGCCATGACGAAGGAGGCTTCTACTGGGGAATTAATGCATGGTTTGGAGAGGAGGTTGTGACATAAGGCCGAAGGCCGGGTGCCTGCAACCACACAACCATGCATTAATTCCCCAGTAGAAGCCTCCTTTGGAGTGGCTTAATGCACTTGTAACATGGGAACCTCTGTTAAAATGTGATTAATATAAATGACATTTGTTAACAAAAGCTAGATAAAAATGTTTAAGGTAGTTAAAATCTTTCACTGTAACTAAGTACAGCACCTGATAACCACGCTAATATTTCGTAATATAGTGATGGTGTAAAAGTAAGGTAGGCATATATAACACTTTTAGTACAGTATTACACAGTGTGCTGGTTTTTATAACAGTTTACGTGGTATATATGTATCTGCATGTCTCAATATTATACAAAACCAGTGTTCTTTACTGGTGCATTGCATTCTGGGATTGATGGGCTCAGATATGTGCATGCCTGGCATTCAGAGGCTGATAAGTTTTCATACCTGTGCTTGCCCCTGCCCACTCAATCCCATTTGGCTCTGGCCTTCGCTCTACACCTCTCCACTCCTCATCCCTCCCTCCCAATCATCCTCCTCCTGTCATACTTCCTCTATACTACCCAGAACTTGCGCATCGCCCTCCTCAGGGACTCTCACTTATCTCCTTGTCTGTTTCTCCATCACCCTACTGCTACTGAAACCCTGAATGACAATGCCTACCTTACTTGACTGGTCTTTGTAAATTACCAGTGTGTAACCCCTAGTTTGGGGAGAATAATGTATCTACCTCATAGTTGTGAATGTTTTGTAGCTGTCCTTGATGTATTAGGCGAACCTCTGTTAGTGCAAGTTCTTTGACGTGGAACCTTTGTAAACGAGCATCTTGCTCAAATGTTTGTTTCCGAATAAATAAATTGTCTGCTAACATGAATGCTGCAACTTTCAAGTCAGTCTTTCACATTTATAAATGCACCCAGGCTTCAATTCCAAATGCTCAACAAACCTTGAGGGTAATTATTTATTTCAACATGCTTTACTCTTTGAACACGCTCCAATGGCTCCACAAACCTCAAGGGTAATTATTGATTTAAAGATGCTTTGCTCTTTGAACGTGCTAGTATTACAACCATTGTTGGTGTGATAGCAACGGGCCAGTGGTGGGTGGGAGAACTCAAACTTTTCTATGGGATGTGTGCTGCTACAGATTTGCCAGTGGTGTACCACAGTACTAAAGTTGGAGCGGGCATTACTCGAGAATTGCCAACTCCAACTTGTGTCATGTGTCCCGTTTCCTCCAGTCCTTTAACTGCTTTCTGGAGTTCCATATATTGCCGTGTTACAAGTATATTCGCATAGTAACAATGTAAAAGAGCATGGGCAACAGCAGTTCCAGAGGAACGCTGTCAAAGACAGAGCACGCAAAAAAGCGTGCAATGATACATTGTACGGTTACAGTTCAAGTAACACTGTTCATCACCAGTGACATAAAGAAATGGCTGGATCAACCAGCTAAGTTTTATAAAAATTATTGGGGTGGGTGGGGGTAATTCAGTACTGTGTTGGGGTTATTTGTTTTAAACTGAAAAACTGATGTTTTCTTTACCCAGGGGAGGAGGGTCAACATATGGACTATATCACATGGGCTAGTATCCAACAATATGAAAAATAAAATATGGAGAGTGGTATAAACTTGTTTTTTACACACCCTCAGTGTGTTATACATTAACAAACCACTCAGGCACCTTGGGTGTTTAAAACCAAACTTGTTACACTCTGCTGTCCATTTACTTTTTGTATTATTTTCAATCCAGAACTCCTTTCTAATTGAGCATTGCTTGGTGTCCTTTCTCCAGCCGAAATAAACACGCAAATCCATTTGGGACAGAGAGGAGGGTTCTGGTTGGTAATATGAGAAGTCTCTCTCCTAATGTGGGACAGTTGAGAGGGATGGCAGTGTGTGCCTTGTATCCAGTGCTGTCATAGGGCGCGGACCCCCAGGAACTCATTGCCATATCCTCTTACACATCTGTCAGAGAGATCTCTTGCTCATCTGCTTCCTTTCCCTAGAGATAATCAGGGGGCCATATGATATGCTGTACCTCACCAACTGTTAGTACTGGACTGCTAAATGCTCACAGTGCGTAGCACCTTCTTAATTTAAAGAGAACATGACATATTTTCCAATTGCCAGTTGTTTCTATTATTCCATTTTTCAGGAATGGTTATCATAACCTTAAATGATTTGTATTTAACTACACCTATATAAAAAGTGATGTGATAAACTGCATTTTACATTGTTTTAGTTTTATGGGCAGCATCCTGTTGCTGTTCCTTTCATGGAACCAGTGATGTGGAGATTTAACTATGTTACAGTTTGTGTACAGAACTCTGAGCATAGTTCCAATAGGTCAAATGTTCATGTTTAGCATTCTCTACACGAACTGTGACTTATAAAATGGGCATGTAAAAAGAAGCATCATGATTGGCCAGAAAGGAAGTGTCAAATAGGTATTACACATAGGGAAAAGAAAGAGCAGTCAAATAAATCAATGCACCCAAATGGAATGTTAAGATGTGTCAGTGGAATGTTAATTTTTTTAAAGGCCGCCATTGTTTTTAGTCTCAGTAAGCGAGGGAGTGAATGTCATGCTGACAATCCCGCTCTAAACCTCGTCTCCGCTAGAAGTCAAAATCGGAGAGCAGCAGCGTGCCAGCGTTTTATCCTGCATAAAGCATTCTTCTAGTTCGGCGAGACTGAAACTTGCTGCTGCACGAAACTGGAAATAGACCAGAACAGGGCGCCGTCTCATTTGTAAACTGCACTTCCATCCCAGTACATTTAACTAAAACAACAAAAACAAATCTGCATCCCTTATTCATTTTTTTTTTTTTTATTGCGAAAGTGGCGCAACTTGTCGGGGAGAACCTGTTACTTCATCTCCTAACCACACTTGTTCTGTCGATCAGGACATGGGGGGGGGGGCAACAACAGTACAAATGTTAATGTGTCAGGATACAATGATGTCATCACCTAGTAGGCGGAAGGACTATTTTATCTCAAATTAACGCAATGATTTCAGTTTTTTTTCAGTTCAGTAATATTTTTTAAGGTGACAAATAAAAAAAAAAAAGAGAACCATTTTATAAGCGCAATAAAACACTCCAGGGTATGTGTGTTGAACAGATATTACCGCACTTCCAGGGGCTGAAGGCACTTGGCAGGGCCTCGTACCTTACTACGCCCCTGGGCGTGCAGTAATATCTGTTCAACACACACCCTGTCGTGTCTTATTGCTTACATAGTAAACATTCCAGATTACTGATTTCATAAAGAGAACTGTATAGAATATTGTCCATAAAAAGAAAACAATTAAAAACACAGTTTTTCACATCAGTGTTTATTCAGGCAGTTTTTTTTTTATTCTATGTTAACTTAGTAAGGCCCACTAGGCACCAGTGCCTGTTTTCAGGGGTGAACTGGGAGCTTGGGGGAAGAGGGGGTTAAGTGACTTGCACAGAGCCACACAGAGTATGCAAGTGTAGTTTGTAGGAATCAAACCCAGGTCTGCTGGCTGTACCAAGCTAATTCACAGCTTGTGACTCTAGTTTCTAGACTATAATGCCAGCCGAGTTACATTTGAAGTAAGAATTTAGTTTCTGTAAACAGGAACATTACTTACTGTTGCCAGTTATGGAGCAAACATGTCCTGTCCCCTTTAAGGAATGGAAAAGGATCTAAAATAGTGGGCAAGACTAGTGATATCTTTTTTATAAACATTGTATGTAAACATTGTTTTGTAACTGCATCGTATTAGTGTAGATATATTTTGACCTTGTTTATTAGTTTGATACACAAGACTAACCATTGTCTTTAATATGTGCAACTCTGCTTCTGTAATGTCACCCCAGACCCTCTTGAAAAATAGATACCTTACCTAAATGAAGTTCTCTCAATGTGCAAAAATTCTAAATAGATGATAACTCATATGACTAGAAATAACTGCTACCTAATGTCGAACATATATTTTTGTAGAACAAGCGAGAACTTACAGTAGATGTAAAATAGATAGCCTGCCTTACACCTGTCGTGCAGCATTTGAGAAGTTATTGGGGAACTGTTCTTGCTTGCTTCCCAGAGACAAGTCCTCTTACTATAGAACTAGAAATGCATTCCCCATCCGACAGGACTAAGGATGACAGTTCTCCTTCCACACTGGAAAAGTCCTTCTGCTACAGAAGTCTCAGGTGACAATTCCCCCTGTGAGAGTCTAAAGACCCCATCCAGAGAGCTAGGAGTAACAGTTCTCCATCTGAGAGAAAAGTGCCCCCTCATACAGATCTGTGGGTAACAGATCCCCTTAGACAAGTGACTCCTGCAAATCTGGGAGTGACAGTTCCCCTTTGAAGGGCAAGAGTACCTCATCCTACAGATTTGGGGTGTCTGGTCACCTCCCCAGTGATGCAGGTCACCCTCCTGCAGAGTTAGGAGTGACATCTCCTCTCCAAAAGGGGAGTGGGGCAACTAGAGGAGTTGTCAAGGGTATAGCAGCTGGGTTTCAGTGCAAAAAAGTGTGAAATAGTGAGTTTCCCCCTGCTGCAGCGCTGAGGATGATCATTTCCTTTCTGAGACATGAAAATTCCCCTTCTACAAAGCAGGGGGCAATAGTTCCCATTGAGAATACAAAAGCCCTTTCCTACAGATCTGTGGGTGTTGGGTCCCGTTTTTGAGAGTCTTTCTCCTCTAGAGGCAGGGATGACGGTTTCCCTTTCCAAAAGACATGCCTCCCCTTCCCACAAAGCTGACTGCACTGCCTCCTCAAGAGAGACAAGTATCTTTCTCTTACAGATCTGGGCGTGGACATGCCCCATCTGGTACAGTAGATGAAATCCCCCCCCCCCACAGAGCTGATGGTAGCAGCTCCTATTCTGAGTGACAAGAGCCCCACCACCCCTACAGAGGAGGGAGTGACACCTTCCCCTCTGAGGGATGAGCGCCACCCTGCTAGAGAGCTAAGTGAGATAGTTTCCCTAGGAAGCAACACGCGCTCTCTCCTCTCCTACAGAGCTCACAGTGAATTTCTTCCCTCCCATCCACCCTTCACAATTTACAGTGTAGCCACTGTATTTGTCTCTCATTCCTGTGGTGCAGAAAGTGCAAAATCGTATGCATCAGTTCTGTGGTGGGTGTTGGTGGTGGTGAGTGGGTATATTGTCATTACACAGATCCGGACTATGATCTGAGCAGTGGTGTCAGGGAACAAAAAGAGGGAAATGCTGGTAAAGTGCATCATTACTGCTTAGCATCTCGTTAATAAATTGAAAGCAAGCAAGGAAAGAGACATTTAATCTGGCTTTTTTTTATCAGACCCCCATTCAATGTTTATACCATTAGAGGTATATTGTAACATTTTAACCTTCTATAAGTGTAGATCCCTTGCAGGGCCTCATGTTTTGAATCAGCATCTGCCATGTCTGCCCTGGAAGTACCTGCCTTAATTGCAATTAAGTCCACTCAATGATAAACAATTAGAACTCTGATTATATGACCCTTGGGACCCCCTTGTAAATGAGCTGCTGCTTCTCAAGGGGCCAAAGGTGAATATAAGTAATCTTAGCATTAAGACAGAAGTTAATACGCATTTATGAACATTTAAGTGATAACGTGAGGCTGTAGCCATGTTGGTCCATGGAAAACAGGATCACTACATAGTTTGATATCTTTACATGCAAAAGATATCTTGGTTCAATAAAGAGTACCAAGCTATCCCAGTGACTCCTATTTATTTATTTAAAATTGTTTCTGGGAAATACACAGTGAGCTAATCCTCATTTCCAGGTGTGACTCAGGGAGGCGGGTAGTGGTAAACAACAGTAGAAAGGTACGATAATAGGTAGTAATCAATGCAGCTACAAATACCTCACTTGACTTTGTCAAAAAGTCAAATAAATTCAATAAAATAAATTTGAAGAAAAATAAAATAAAGTGCAAAACATTAAGTAGTTATATACAGCTAAGTACTGACAGCAGTGTCAGTGGCTCAGTAGGTAGCACACTCGCCTCTGAGGCCGGGAGATCAGAGGGCTGTGGGTTCAGTTCCCACATCTGGCACTTGGGTTAGTATCCCAGTACTGACACTGTAGTGCAGCATGAGAGGGGTGCTGCACTTCTGAGGTGCCGCTTTCCGATGAGACGTTAAACTGAGGTCCCATCTACCTGGATTGGTGATAGTTCAGGTGGATGTTAAAGATCCCATGGCACTTATCGAAAAGAGTAGGGGAATTTCCCTGGTGTCCTGGTCAAATTTCCCTCATTCACTAAAAATACCACCAACAGCTTAATCTGGTTCAAGGTCAGTTGGCATTCATCTGTATCCCCCTTCCCGGGTCATGCCTGAAAATAGGCAGGATTTGTCTAGTGCACTTACCTGGTCAACAAAAACGAAATAAAATCTCATGCACACAGCAAGGCATGAAATTAAAAAGAACAAAATACTCAAGTTACCATAACAAAAAAACCAGGGCCCCCTAAGGGGTTTGAGGGGATAAAGGCATGGAAAACAGGGAGAGGCTAATTATAGGAGGGGGTAGGAAATGGACAGTGGCGGGAGGCAAGAAAGGCGGTGAGGTCAGTTGTAGGAACCAGTGTGCGAGAAGAGATCAAGGAGGAAGAACATGAATGATAGGGTGGACCGGAAGGCAGGGGTAAGACTAGGAATGTCATGATATTATATTTTTAATATTGTAATGCTTGTTTAACAAATATCACGGTACATTATCATGTTATTCATAGTATTTCTAATTTTATGGAAAAGAGTGAGAATCTGATTAGGGGAGGTGGGGAACTGGGAACTGCAGTCACACCAGGAAGTGAACACCCTGCAAGAGCAGCAGAGGTGAGTAAGTGAAAAATTGATTATCACAGTATGCCATGCTGCATGATAATCGCAATATTATATATTCTTTTTACAATTATAAATTGTCACCAGTGGAAAATATCAAGCTTTATCATCATACTTTTTTATAATTAAAGCTTAAGGTGAAATGAGTGTAGACGTGGGAGATGATGAGAGAAGACATCTTGGCCAGCATAGGTTTTGTGACAAGAAAGAGAGAAGGAATGAAAGTCAGCAGAGCAGATGGAGTACACGGGAATGAGGGAAGGAAAGAGGTGGGAGGAGAGAAATATATAGAGAGAAAGAGAGATGGGTGATAGACCAGAATAACCAGCAGTTGGAAAGACTAGAACAGCTAGAGAGATGTCTACCCTCGAGAGACTAAAAAAAAAAGTAACAAATCAAAAAATCAAAAATGTAACAGGAGCTTTCAAAGGAGGAAGGTGGACACTGGTCCTTTTTAGAGGAGGGAGTCCTGAAGAGACTCACTAATCAGGAGGTGGACAGAGCAATGGGGCTAGATGGGGTGCATCCAATTGTATTGAGGCAGTTCAGGGAAATATTGGCTGGACCTCTGGTAGTTCTGTGTAACAGCTCACTAGAAACAGGAGTGATTCTGGAGGACTGGAGGAGGGCAGATGTAGTTCCACTACACAAAAGTGGTAGCAGAGAGAAGGCTCGCAATTACAGGCCAGTCAGCCTGACATCAGTGGTGAGAAAGTTAATACAAGCACTGCTGAAGGAAAGGATTGTGGCTATTTTGAATCCAGTGGGCTACAAGATCCAAGGCAGCATGGGTTCAATGGGGGGAGGTCATGTCAAATGAATCTGATAGATTTTTTTGACTGGGTGATTTAGATCAGGGTGGAGTGGTGGATGTGGCCTACCTAGATTTCAGTAAGGCTTTTTTGACACCGTTCCACATAGGAAACTAGTAAGCAAGCTGGGTACCTTAGGAGTGGGACCAAGGTGGTAAACTGGATAATAAATTGGTTAGGGGATTGGGGACAGAGGGTGGTGGTAAACGGACTTCGTTCAGAGGAAGGGAGGGTGACCAGCGAGGTGCCTCAGGGATCAGTGCTGGGCAGGTCCTATTTAATGTCTTTTTTTTTCCCTCTGCAGATTTTTTCCCCCTCCTGGGAGCCTGGCAGGTGGCTCCGGCCCCTCCCTTGGCGGGAAGTTGGTCTCTGGTCCCACCTTTCCCCCACCTGACTGACCCGGTGATCCCCCACAGGTTGCCCCTCCCCCGTGACAGGGCCGAGGTGAAGGGCATCAACTTACCCCCCACCCTGCAGACCAACATCCAGATTCTAGGTGTCAGGATGGGGCACTGGTGAGGCCATCATGGAGCCTGCCAGCTCCATTTTCCTCCTTGGTTTTTCTCCCTGCCCCCTCCCCATCGACGTTGTATGTCGACAACGTGCCTCCCAACCTGTATCCCCCTCCAGCCATTGCTAAAGAGCGATCAGTGAGTGGGACAGCAATCCCTTCCCTTCCCTCCCCTTCCCTCCCTGAGAGAGGAGAGCAGTCCTCTGGATGCTCAGTTCTCTCTCTTCCCTGCCAAACCCGGCGGCCCAGGATCGTTCCTGAACCCGGATCACTGGCATGGTGTAAAATCCAGCACCTCAACCTCCAGCGCCCCTGGGCCGGCATCTGTTTAATGTCTTTAAAAGTGACATTGCAGAGGAGCTGGAAGAGAAGGTCTATCTCTTTGTGGATGACACCAAAATCTGCAATAGGGTGCACACTCTGGGGAGCTGGAAAGGATAAGCAGAGACCTGAGAAAACTAGAGGAGTTATCAAGGGTATAGCAGCTAGGTTTTGGTGCAGAAAAGTGTGAAAAAATGAACTTATGGCACAGAAACCCAGGGGTGGAGTACAAAATGGGTGGAGTGGTATTGACAACCACCAAGCAGGAAAGAGACCTGGGGGTAATCATGTCAGATGACCCTAAAGTTGGCCAGGCAGTGTGATAAGGCAGTCAGGAGGGCTAGTGGGATGCTGGGATGCATAGGGAGGGATATCACCAGCAGAAAGAGGGAGGTAGTCTTGCCTGTGTATAGATCACTGGTAAGACCCCACCTAGAGTTCTGTGCCCAGTCCCGGAGATCATATCTGTGGAAGGGCACAGACAGAGTGGAGGCGGTCCAGAGGAGGGCAACTAAAATGATGCAGGATCTGCATCAAAAGCCCTACAATGAGAAACTAAAGGACCTCAATATGTACATCCTGGAACAGAAGAGGGAGAGGGGAATATGATAGAGACCTTGAAAAACTTCACAGGGTTAAATAAGGTACAGTAGGAAATTATTTTTCAGAGGAAAAGGTGTTCAAGAACAAGGGGTCATGCTATGAAGCTGGGGGGGGGGTAGATTCAGAAGAGATGTGAGGAAGTACTTCTTCAAAGAAACAGTAGTGGATTCCTGGAATAGACTTCCAGCGCAGGTGATGGGGCAAAAACTGTGATGAGGTTCAAAAATGCATAGAACAAGCACAAGGGAATAATTTTGGAAAGGAAGGGGGGAGGGAGAAAGAGCTGTATGTCGTGTACGGTCTGTGGTAATAGTGTAAGTGGGGAGGAATGGGAAGACTGGACGGGCCAAGTAGTCCTTACCTGCCATCAAATTCTATGTTTCTATGAGACAGAAGAGAAAGATTAGAGTAGAGGGAGCAATGGTGTATACAGGACAGGTAAGGGCAAAATGGCAGAAGGAGAGGAAGAGAGGGTTCAGACTGTCCAGAGTGGTTTTGATGGTTGCGTTGTTAACCACTTCTGCATGGTCAGATACCAGGAGGGGCATTCTGAGAATGGTATCATGGTAGAGTGAGAGTGGTTTGGCAAAATGTTTTGCTATACAGGGTGTAGGGCCTGGGCAAGGAGCTTATTGTGGATGGCATCAGTGTGGAAGGACAAGTGGAGGTTTTCATCCAACTACAAACCACGTTACTGGACTGAAGAGTGGACTTCTTCAAAGGGGACGCCATACAGAGTCGAGAGGACTGGGATTCTTTGGAGCACGCAAGTTGTTTTCTGCTCACAAAGGTCATGGATTCTGTATTTTTGGCATCAAGTCCTCGCAGAACCAGTGCTGGACCTTACAAAATATTTTGTTCTTTATTGTGATTGCTTATTGTGTATACTCATGTAACCCACCCCTGATCCTCCACTTTGTCTAGGGGACCTGATGTCATGGGGGGGAGCACAGACCTGAACCTTCCTTTCTCTCTCATACCAAAATGGAGAAAAGGGAGGCATTACCTGCAGATATCTTCTCACTCAAGCAGGCCTTCCCTTACCCTTGCAGCAGCTCTCCGCTCTGAGTGGCATCTCGCAGATCTTCATAATGGGTGGTGGGGGCTAGCATTTTCTTAAAAGCAAGAAATAATGTTGAGTAAGGGGATTTAATTCATTAAAATAATCATTCACCATAGCCAAAATCACAGGCACTATAAAACTCTTTATTTTTGGACGTGAAATGATTGTGTCCAAAAACCCACATCAAGTAACTAGGAACAGCTCCTTGGAACTGAGAGATTAGTACAGGAGAACAACAGCTTTCACAGGGCACACATGAGATGACCACAACAACTACAGATTTTTCAAGGCCTAGATCATAGACCACTCTGGCTCCACATTTTCCTTCACTTGGGCAGAGATACCATTCATATTCAAACAAGATTTTCCATCAGCTAACCTTTTCATGCTTTAACCTTGTAGTGGGGGGTGCCTCACTGCTCCCATGCCAGCCGAGCCAAAGAGTTGAACCTTGAGGCGAAGTGCAGCCTGAGTCTCCCGTGGCTGCTCCCAATCAGTTCATCCAAACCAGTTCACCTGAGCCAAAAGGGCACATTCTCCTCCTTTTCCCTCTCCCAGCCTGCTCCGGACTGAACACCAGGCTTGGCGGTGGTTCCTTCCTTCCCAAAATACCTGTTTCCCAGGAGTTACAGACCGTAATGGGTCTGATGGGCCTGCCCCAGACATGGGCAGAGCAGGCCCCATAATGAATCCCAGACCACACTCCCCTCACTGAACTCTCCCTTCTGACAGTGTGCCACCTGGGAAAGCCCCACTGGAGCTGCCACCTCCAGTGACCCTGCTGCAGTCCTGCCACCACTGTAACAGCCCTACTGCCAGGATAACCCCTTTCAAAAATGGGATACTGGGACCCCTGCTGCAGAGGTATTCAGGACCCTTTCTTTTTCACCTTCTTGCTTCCAGCCTTCCCCTCCTGATTGCAGATGAAAAAACCACTCCCGGACCCGACAGCCAGAAAAACTCCTACCATCCCTCCCTCGGAGACCATACCTCATGTCACACCGACGCTGCCATGCCAACCTCTCTAGGGGGAAGGGGGACCCCGGGCACTTGCCCTACTCAATGCCACTGACTTCCCATCTCTCTTCCCTCCCCGGGGCCAGGGTGTAAATAGAGGCCAAAACCACTGCCCTCTGGTGGCAGTAAAATGGAATGGCCTATAATGCTACAGGAGGAACAGGGGCCCTACCAGAGAGGGGGGAATCCCAACTAAAGGCTGGTAAGCCCACCCCGTGAGAGGTGGGGTTTATACTCATATACACATTGAAAACACAGACACGCAGACACTTGCCACTGTGAATTTTAGAAACATTTAGTCTGAATTTTGTGACCCGCACTAAATACTAAAATCTGTTGGTTTTTTTTGGTGGTTGTAAAACTGCACAAAATCAAATTTTGTGGCCAGAACTGGACACATCCGTTTTGATAGTTGCAAAAATTATTAACCCTGTAAATTCCGCAGATAGGTTGACCTTGAATTTTAAATGGATCCCCCCCCCTTTCTTGGTTACCTTTTTTGGGCATCAAAAACTCAGTTTATACTCAAGTATACAGTAAATGAAAATCCTCTAAATCTGAAGTTTGTTCTGTAGCAAGAATACATGGGCAGGATATTGGAAGTCACTTTGGGGCTACTAAATGGATTAGTGATTCACTATCATCACTTACTGCCCACAAAGGGGGGGTACTGGTAGAAAATACCATATTGGATGGCATGGTTGGTGAGTTGCAAACCCATTTGCAAGCAGCACAAGTATATGCTGGTGTGCCTATGCAAAGCAGCTGACTGTGCCTTTCATGTAGACACACCAGCATATAGGTAGGTTTGGAGAGGTAACTTGTGGTCAGTGCCTCGCTAATTACCACCTCCCCAAACCAGGTCATATGGCCATTACACCAGCAGCCTCCCTAGCCCCTCTCAATTGCCCACCAATATACAAGAGTAATCTCCATGGTGGACCAGTGTTAGCCCCCCCCAATCACCTGCCAATATACAAGAGTAATCCCCCTGGTGGTCCAGTGCCCCCCCATTATTAACCTTTATACAAGAGTAATTTCCCTGGTGGTCACCTCACTCGCCCCCCCAATTGCCCTGTCCAGCTAATGGAACGGTTTACTTGGTGACCCAGTGCTCCCTCTGCTCCTCCCGATTGCCACCTGGTTAATAGATTATTGTTCTGGTGGTCCAGTGCCCCCCACCCCAACAACTGTAGCCCCCACCTTGTCCTGCCCACTCAGGCCTCTCCACCCCCACCTCCCAACCCCCACTCACCATAGCAGCCTCCCCATTGTAACCCCCCATGGCAGTGACCAGCACAACCCCTCTGCTCACCAACTCAGCTGGCCTCTGTTTGAATGACAGGGAGGGATCAGAAAACTGAAACACTGTAAGATGATTACTTATGAATAATGTGTCGCTGCTGGCAAAAAGAGGAAAAATACATAAGGATGCCTCCATCTGTGTGTAACTCTGAAGAAGTGTCATGGAGCAATGAAACGTAAGCTTCAGAGAGTTCTAGTGGAACGTCAATTGTATAATAAATCACAACGTTTTAAAGGAGTAACACACACTATATGCATTATTTACAATTAGTGATCCACAGTGTAGTTTCTACGCTACATATAAAGCCCTCTATAAGAGAAGTGGGCAGCCTAGGATTCATAGTGATTACAGACTCTCTCTAAGAACCACTGCTGGGACTCAAACAACAGACGGCAAGAAAATAACTATTTTGTCAACTATCAGCGTACTCATGCACAGCTCCTCCATTCCCATCTCCCACAAACTCCTAATATGCAAGCTCTCCCCCCTTTTCCCCTCACTGTGTTAATTACATGTGACTATTGCTGCCCTGGCACCAAACTCAATACCCTTCTTGATCACCTCTCCGCTGTATCTTTACTTGCATCATCTGGTGAACTGCTTGTCTGGTGACTTTAACACTAATATGACTGGCTCCACCTCCATAAATTAGTGCAGAATAAAATTATTTACACAACATATCACAAAGTTGGCCCTCTATGTCTAACCACTCCCTGATTCACTGGGCACTTTTCTCCCATACATCCAGCATTGTCAAAACGTGCACTGCCCCAAATGACCTTGGTTACTACCCTAAGGTCACTGTGTGTAGAAGGGTCACCATCTCCAACTGCCCCCTCAAGATTATATAGTTCAGGTCCTTCATGTCCCTTAACCTATCCTTCCTGCTGGCTGACTTACACAATGTCGATTTGGTACCTTATTACAACACCTTCTGATGTTCATGATGCCCTCAGCAATTTTTATTCAAAGGTCACAGCTGTCTGGGAGAGTCATGACCTTCTTCAGATGGCTCTTGCCTTGTTAAAGGTTCCCATTTAGCATGGGTCTCAGCTGAGCTTATTGTCTGCCTCCAAAGCTTAGGACCCTGCTTGTCACATTCACTAAACCTTTACCAGTGTGGTGGACCTAGTGAGCTACAAGCAACTTGAATGAAAGCCAACAGTCTGACTGAGTCTAAATATTTTGCTTCCAACCTCCAGAAAAACTTTAACAAACCGTCTAAATTCTGAAAGGTTAGCCACTCCCTTTTTGATCTCCCCTCCCAGTCAACTGCTCTGGTCCTTAAACTAGGCTGTTCTACCATTTCTGACGCCATGGAGGTTGCTTCCTCAGTCAATACCTTTACTCCACCAGTGCTGTTTTGCTGTTCTCTACACCTACATTCTCATTCTCACATACCTCCCCTGGTCTTATGTTTGTTCCCTGTTGTCCCTTAACACCTGCAAGCGGTACAGGCAGGGTGGGCTTGATTCCAAGCTCCAACATCACTCGGCTTCTGCTATAGCCACCCCCATCTTCACTCTCCTTAATCTCCCCTTCTACACTGATAAAAACCTAAGTGCTTGGAAGAGGGCAAAGGTTCTTCCCTTTACAAAGGTGGCACAACCTCATCTTCTTTGGTGACTGTCATCTAGTATCCCTAATCCAGGAATTTGCTAAGGTTCAAGAACAACTTGTGTTCACCCAACATTTCTCCTTTCCTGACTCATCCTTCCCCAGCCATTTCCAGTCAGGTTTTAGGAAACCCACTTCATGGTCTCCTCCACCTTCAGGCTCCATCCTGAAGAAGTGGACCTAGGCTTCTTTCACTCTGTTACTATGTCAGATTGCCAAGGCTTTTGACTCTGTTTCACCCCCCCCCCCCTTGCCAGGTTAACTAGGGTTGTTTTTCCTGACCTCGGTCAGGTTATTGTTCAACTCCTACCTGGCTGACCGGTCCCAAGCAGTCCATGTAACGAATACTCTTTTCCCTCCCCCCTTCCCTCCCAACCAGGTCAGATGTTCTGGAAGGCTCCATCCTTGGCTCCACCTTTCTCTCATTTGCCCTGAATGACCTCCCTCTGCATCTCCTTGCATATTCACATGTATGTGGATAACATTATGCTTTTAGCAGTGATCCCCTAGCTCCAGAGTTGGCAGTGCAATTCCAGCAGACTTTTAATAGAATCCAGTGCTGGTTTCCATCTTGTCATCAGTGCCAAAACTCGGTCTCCATGAACTTTGGCAAGAGGCAGCAACTAACTAAACTCCAGCCCTCCCCAGTCTTCATGGCCCTGGATGGCTCCCAGATGGAGAAAGTTGCCCTCTTTTGAATAACTGGGTGGCTGTCTTGATCATCACTTTGATTTCTCAGGTTACAAAGATGAAATCCACAAGAAACTCCACCCCAAGCTAGGTGGGCTATAACGAATAAGTCTTGTATCCCTTTCCCCTCTTGTCAAGAGATTGTTGCCTAAATGATCCTACTGCTGCTTTGTTTATTCAGAATTTCTGTACACTGTGATATCCACATTTAGGCTGTAAATCTAGCTTCCAGGAGGGTTCCTGGTGATTGAGACAGCAGCAGGGGCGATAAGCAAGTTCATAACAAGCAAGTTTATGCAGGTTGCAGTAAAACAAGTGGCAAAGCTATGCAAGTTGTAAAAATACTAGTGACTAAACGTGTAATTGGATTTTTGATTTATTTAGTTTTTTTTTTTTTACAATTTTTGGCCAGGAAAGAGGCACTAAGCTGAAACTTGTTTCCAGATGTGTCCTGGGAGCACAATGAAGTTAAGTAACTTGCTGATTGTCACATAGTATACATGTGGTGGCTGTGGGATTCAAACACAGTTCTCCAAGTTTGCAACTCAGTGCTCTTAACCACTATGCTATGCTGCCTCCCTGATAATAGTACTAAAAGTAAACACATATTTACATATTTACGGTGTTAGGAAATGTAGAGCTTGTCTAGTGAAAAAAGAGAATGGGCTACAAGGAAGCAGGTGTGGGTAGGAGGGGGGCTGGGGCAGCTGCAAAGGGTACTGAGATGGTTAAACATGGTACTCCTAAAGGCACAGACTGATGGTTGGTGCTCCTTTGATAGGAATTCTGAGCAGGCTAGATGGCTGTTGGTCTTTTTCTGCCATCATTGTCTATGTTTTGATGCTAGTGGGGAAGGTGTTCCAAGTGGCTGGTGCAGTTGTTGCAAACATAAAACATAGGCAGTAATGGCAGAAAGACCAAAGGTTCATCCAGTCTGCCTGAGTTTGCTGTTTAGCCCTGGGGCCTACTGTTCTTTCAGGATCCTAGCCCTCCTTACCTTCCCTCTATTCTCCTCTCCAAATTTGCTGCCATGAACAACCACTATACCCTTCATTCTGTCCCAGCCGTTTTCTAAAACCACTAACAGTTTTTAAATTCCACTCACCTTCAGCTGGAAACCTGTTCTATAGCCTCCACCACCCTTTCTGTAAAATAATATTTCTTCACATCTCTCCTTAACTTCCCTCCCATTAGCTTCCACTCATGACCACGTGACCACGAGGTGGTATTCAAGTTAAATCGCAAAGGCCACTAATATTCAGATAGGCCTTCTCCACAAGCACAAACACTGCATGACAGTTGATGCCCTTAGACTGGCTATTAACAGCTCTGTCATCTCTGTCATCGACTATGGGCTAGCCATCTGTGGCTCAGCTTCCCCTACTGCCCTCCGCAGGATATCAGTGGCACTTAAATCATGCCGACTTCTAATGCGCGCTGCCCGTCTAACACACACCTGTGATCTGTACGCCCAGGCCTGGCGGCTTCCACTCCTCAGCAGGATCCAATACCAGACCTGCCTGGTAAACAAAAAGGCTCTCCTCAGGCTCATGCCGCCAGGTGTTGAAAAGCTCCTTACTGTATACTGCAGCACCCAGCATACCAGAATTGTGCAACACCAAATCTATCATGTCCCCAGATGCCAGACCACTATGGGTGAGAGGTCTTTTGCCTCCAGGTCTCCTTTGTGGTACAATTCACTCAGCAAAGTAACACTTACCACTGCTACGCTTGGCACTTTTAAGAGGCAATGCCGACAACATTTCACTTCAACCAGTCAGTGCGATTGCTTCACCTAAGGGGGTCACCTCTCCTCTCTCACTGGTCCAAGCTGGCCCATAACCTCTCTTGTGGTTGCAACTCTATGGCTCCTGCTCCCTCTTTGCATCCCTCCCCACACCCTACCCCCTTCCTTCCCCCCATCTTTGGCACTTCATGGGCATCGGTCCCTCCACTCCCATCAACCATGCACTTCTACTACCCTCCCTCCCCAGACAATGGCCCTTCCAGCCTGCCTACTCTCTTCCTGACCCGCGTACCCACCCTCATTAACTCTTTCTTTTTTTTGCTTTTGTGCTATCTTCACCTGGAAACCTGCATTAATCTAGCTGATGTTGTTTCTCCCAGAATGACTGTATTATTAGCCCAGCCTTCGCCATGTATCAAGTCTGTGTAGCCTTGTTGATCTTTGTATGTATGTTTACCCTCCATCTTTTGACGTGGAACCTTTGTAAATGAGCAGTTCTTGCTCAAAGGTATTTGTAATCCTAGAGTGTAATAAAATAAATAAAAAAAAAAATTGTTCCCCACAGTTCACTCTGTTAATTCTTTTTGGGAATTTGAAGGTCTCTATCATATCTCCCATCTTCCTTCTGGTGTCCAGTGAGTACATGTTCAGTGTCTTGAGGCGCTCCTCATAGGACATGCTCTGCTGGCCCTGAATCATTTTTGTTACTCTGCACTGCATTGTCTTGAGCCAATCCCTATCCTTACTGAGGTGAGGACCCCAGAACTAGGCGTAGTACTCCAGGTGTGGCCTCACTATTGATATACTCTATACAGGGGAAGTATTGCTTTCCTTTTTCTGCCTTCAGTAGCTCTCCCTATGCATCCAAACATCCTATTTGCCTTGATAGAAACCATGTTGCACTGATGCGATTACTTTGGGGAGTCACTGATGATAACTGCAAGGTCTCGTTCCTCATTCATGGTACTCAGTCTCCCCCCTCCCATCCAGTACTCCATCCTTGGGTTGGTGCATCATCTTGCACTTTTTGGCATTAAATTTCAACTGCCAAACCATCGACCACCTCACCAACTTTTGCAAGTCTCTCTGCAGTTCCTTTTTTCCCTCATCACTCTCCACCCTCCCGTAGAGCTTAGTGTCATCTGCAAAGAGACACAGCCTGCCCTGGATCCCCTCACTAGTGTCACCGATGAACATGTTGAAGAGGACCAGACCCAGGACAGATCCCTGTGGAACCCCATTCAAGACCTCCTTTCCTTCTGACTTAACCTCACTGACCACTACTCTCTGCTGCCTCCCCTTTGGCCGGTTGCCTACCCAGTGTAGTAGGGCCTTAACTGCACCCAGATCCTCCATCTTCTTCAGCAAGCGTCTGTGGGATACTGAATTGAAAGCCTTGCTGAAGTCAAAGTAGAGCAAATCCACATCATGGGCCCTATCCAGTTTTCTCATCACCCAGTCTAAGAAAACTATCAGATTAGTCTGACAAGACCTCCCTTTCAGTCCATGAGATACTCTGTGAACAGTGACTCCATCAGTTTTCTTACAGTAGCGATAAGACTGATAGGTCTGTAGTTCCCTGCTTGTTTCTTGCTCCCGCCCTCTTATGGAGTGGAACTACGTCTGCCACCCACCAATCCTTTGCAACCACCCTTGTTCTTAGAGAGCTATTGAACTGACCTACCAGGGGATCAGCCAGTTCTGCTGCCATTTACCTGAGTATCCTCAGATGCAACCCATCTGGTCCTGGGGCCTTATCAGTCTTCAAGGCTGCCAGCCCTTTCAGGACCCTTTCACTAGTAAATGTTGACTATGTCATCTGTGGGACCCCCTTAATGGCCGCTTTTATGCTACTCTCTGGCAAGGGCACACCATCCTCCCTAGTGAAAACTGAGCGAAAGTTATCGTTAAGGATGACGTCCTTTTGTCCCTCTACCTCAATCATCCTATTCCTCTCTGTTAGCCTCAAAATTCCTCCCTCCTTAATTCTTCCTGTTTTCATTAGTATACCTGAAGAACTTTTTTTCTGCCCTTAATCCTCTCTGCAGTACACAGTTCTGTGTCTGCTTTTGCCTCCCTAATCGCCCTGTTTTGCCTCTATTTTTCAGCAAAGATTCTTCTCATTCTTCCTCCCCCTGCTTTTCTTTATATTTGTAGAAGGGCTTTTTCTTGGCCCTCACTGCTTCTGTGACCCTTGTCGAGAAATAGTGGTCTCTTGAACCTATTCTTTTTGGTTACTTTTCTCGTGCGTAGCTTAGATGCCTCGAGAATGGCCCTCCTAATTTCCCACCCCTCTGCCTTCCACCCCATCTATGTTGCCCACCCCTGCTAACTTATTCCTGAAGAGCTCCTTCAGCCTATTGAAGTCTGCCCTTCAAAAATTAAGGACTTCAGCTCTTGATTATGGTTTATCAGACTCAAGGGCCAGTTTGAGCCAAATGGAGTTATGGTCACTGTTCCCTAATAGCTCCCCTACACCAACAGCTCCTACCTTCTCTGAGTTGGTGAGGACCACATCAAGACTGCAGTCTGCTTGATGGGCTCCTTAATTAATTGTACCAGCAGGAAGTCCTGAAACGCATCCAGAAAGACCTGGCTTCTGGTGCTCTTGGCCACTGGACATCATAGTTGATGTCTGGCAGGTTTACATCACCCACAACCACTACTTCCCCCTTAGCTATCCCTTTTTCCAGTTCTTCCCTGAGCTCTCTGTCCTTCCCGTCCCCTTCCCTGGCAGTCTATAGATCACCCCCAAGCGCACTGTCTTGCCAGAGGCTGCCGTGAGTTGCACCCATAGTGACTCAGTCTCCACATTACTACCCCTAATGCACCCATGCTTTGTCACCTCTATGCCCTCTTTGACATAAAGGGCTACTCCTCGCCTCTACCAATTCCTCTGTCCCTCTTGAACATTGAGTATCCAGGGAATGTCAATTCCCAGTTATTTTCAGAAGTCCATGTTTCTGTTATGGCCACAATATCCACCTCAGTGTCTGCCATCAGTATCTGGAACTCACTGATTGTATTACCTAGGCTCCTGGCATTAAGGCATACCCCGCTCCATCTGACCCCTGAGCCTGCTTTGCTACTACTCTTGCACTTCACATGTCCTCTCTTCCTCTTGTTTTTCTTGGTGCTTGCACCCTCTGCCTTCCCCTCTCCAAAGTTCACCTAGTTTCACCTAGTCCAGTAAGAGCCACAGCTTTCTTTGTACCTGTTATGCTGCTACAGACCCCCAGATGTGGGCGAGTGTTAAGTAGGGTCCCCTTCCTCTCCCTTGTCATTGAGGTTCCACTAGACCCAGTCTCCCTGCAGTCATTTTAAATGTCCGCTATAAATGTCAAACTTTTGCCATAGAAATCCCCCCAACCCCACACAAAGTGGTACCCCTTATCTTTACACCATCCCTTAAGCCACCCATTAAAACTCCTCTGTTGCCTTCCTCCTGATCCTATCCTGCTTCCCCTCCCTGCCCTATACAGGGAGGACTTTGGAAAAGGCCAGGGAGGCTGAGTGTGCTGCCAGTCTGTCTCCCAACTTACGAACATTCCACTTCACCATCTCCACCGACTGGCTGGCCAGATCACTGATACTGAGGTGTACCAGCAACTCTAGCTCCCTCTGCTCCCTTTTCACCATCTTCCATATCCTGCCTAAATCCTGGATGGCAGATGCTCCAGGAAGGCAGAGGACCATCCCACTCCTGTCCATCCTTTCCTCCATCATATGTGTACCCCCAGTCATTGAGTCCCCCACCACTAAGACTGTCCTGGCAGACTGCTTCCCTTGCATGCCAACACAATGTCCTGCCCTTTCACATCAACTGCCTTGAAGACCCCCCCCAACCCAGCATAAGCAGGTGCCTGAACCTCTTCTACGGGTGTGAAACCATTCACTGTCTGAATGGTGAGGGGCTGGACAACAACCTTGTGGCCAACCCTTTTTCCACTCCCTGTCCCCTCCTCACCACTCTTCACTCCCCGTACCACTGGGTTTCTGGGGGTGTGGAGGTGTAGGGTGGCGTCTTGCTGAACTGATGACTCAGCTGAGATATTTCTTCCCTTGCTGCCACCAGCTGAGCCTGGAGCTCTGCCAAAGTCCTGCAGATGGGGCAGTGCTGCCTCCTGTGGAGCATCCCTAGAGAAGAGCACCTCACAGCCAGCACAACTGACTGCCTAATCTCTAAATCCCATCCCCATAAAGACATATAATAAGAATATGTCGCATTTAAGTTGTAGAGCTCACCCAGATGGAACCATTTGCAAGAAAGTCAGTGACCAGGACTGTGGAGGTGTTGTAGCCTTTCATCTGGGTGGTGAATCAAGAGAAAAGATCCTGAAACACCTGACAGCAGTGTTCAAGGATGGAGCAGGAGGAGTTTTTTCCTCTCACCAGCCTGGAAGGAGACTCTGGAGAGTGATCCAGTGGCTGAAGAGCCAATCATCGGTTTCAGCTCACCGCCTGCTACGGAATCTGGACCTCATATCAATAGTGACAGAACTAGTCCCATGGGCTTGCTTTCTCCTGCAGTCCACACAGATAGTTTCTCTCAGCCTGGGATCTGACCTTGGAAGATTATAGGGCCAGGATCCCACTTTTACCATATCTGAGGCTGTCTCTGAGCTGGTGGATAAGTCAGGAGAATCAGAGCAAAGGTCCCCTTGGAAGTCCCC
The DNA here is from genome assembly GCA_016271365.2 of Neoceratodus forsteri. Taxonomy (NCBI): domain Eukaryota; kingdom Metazoa; phylum Chordata; order Ceratodontiformes; family Ceratodontidae; genus Neoceratodus; species Neoceratodus forsteri. The sequence goes on from JADMNL010000025.1 coordinate 121,000,636, forward strand.
TCAGAGTTGAAGATGACTTCTGATGCCAGCCTGTGGGATGGGGGGCAGTCCTGAACCACATTCCAATTCCTGAGACTTGGTCAGTGCAGGAATGGTACCAACACATAACCGTTCTAGTAGTAAGGCGGTGCTCCTCTCTGTTCTTCCTTTTTTCAAACTTGGGTGCAGTCCTAAACTGTGAAAATGTTCATCCAAGGGATTGGATGTTGAACCTGGGGGTATTCGACCTTCTATGCCAAAGGTTCGGTCATCCTCAGATCAGTCTGTTTGTCTCCAGCCATAATGCCCAGGTTCAATGATTTTTCAGTCACTACTGGTGTTCGCAGGCAGAAGCAGTGGTAGCCATGTCATAAGAGTGGAATTACAGTGGAGCATCAAAACGCACACATGTCATTCCATGTTCGCAATGGCTCTAGGGGAAAAAAGAAAAAAGAAGAAAATAGGAGCAGAGCAGGGGCTTCGTGAAGTCCAGCTGGACACCCTGACCTGCCCTTCCATTCCTGCTGGAGGGCTGTCTGGATATGCTAGCTCGGGGGAGGGGAGGATGGCCCTCCCTTTTCTGGCCCTGCTGCAGGGAAGAATTAGCTCCCAGTAAAGAGAGAGGAACGGGATGGTCAGTGTGGCCTGAGCTGAAGCTGAAAAAACAGCCATCCCGGGTCTATCTCAGTGGATAAAGACTTCTGTGGCAAAAAATATCTGTGGTAGGATCCAATCTGGGTCAGTGGGGAGATCCCATAAATATTGCCTGCATGCATGGGGATAAGCGTAAATACCCTACGGCCACTGTATGGTTAAAAGTAGGCAACTGGGCAGGAATAATAAGGTGGGAATTTCTAAAACCTTACGCTTGCCAGTAGTCTTGGCCCAAGACTAGGAAAGGTTTCATACCCTCCTATAGAGCAATACTGAATACTATGTCCACAGGAGGACAAACAGACAGAGGCACTATAACATGCATTTCCCTTTACTGGCTCTGAACTGTTTGTTTATTTGTGATAATTTAATTAGGCAAGCTGATTTACAATGATGTCCTGTTGTACAAATCATAAATTATATTCCATATAAATACACAATAATAAGAAATACGTAATACATTGACAACCTAGGAGGACCTAGATTTCACAATACAAATTTACATTGCACAATTATCACAATATATTGGACAAATTATCCCAGTGTAACCCCTCTGTTGAGAATGTTTACATCTTTCATAATATGCAAGCAATAAGACACAATGAGGTGTGGGTTATGGCCTGATAAGAGCGCACCCCAGGTGCATTATAAGGCACAAGGCACTTGCACCGAGTGCCTTTTAGTACCTGGGATGTACTCTTAGGCCATAACCCACACCTTGGAGTATCTTATTGTGCTTATAAAATGGGCACATCAGGTAAGTATTTTTGAAAAAAAAGTAATAAAAATATATCAAGAAAATTAAATTTAAAACCTGAGGTGTTAATACCTAAAGAAAGAAAGAAAAATAGTCCCCCTACTGAGCTAATTTCTGAACTGTTTGATGGGCAGCATTGGCCCCCCCCCCAACAGAAACACCTTTGAGGTTATGTTTCCTGTCCCCACATACTGTATTAAATTAGATTTCCCACTGCCATCCACCCATTCTCATAGACAGTGTCTGTGATAGTGAGGAATGCAGAGACTGGCTGCTTGTTTGAGAGCAGAACCATTTCACAGGTAGTACAGGTCGCTCCCGCTTCCCCACCACATCCCATCAGACATACAGAGAGAGATACAACTCTTTTTGTGTGTGTGTTCTTTTAGTTTCTTTATTTTTTACCTGAATTTCAATGTTTCAGCAGTTTGAGCAGCTGGCTTCACTGGGAGTGATCGTATCCCTCAGCAGCTGCCGTACAGGCTGTTGCTTTTTTTTCAAATCGTAAATATCATGGAAGTTTAGATGACCCCAACTATTACAAATTTATTTAAACAAAAACGTAGACTGTATAGAGCAATGATAAGAGACAGTGGTGATTATAATATCTGGAATTACAAGATCTCACAAAAAAATGTAAATACAAAATTAGAATGGTGAAAAAAAAATTTGAAACAAAGCTTGCATACATTAAAGATGGTGGAAAAAGTTTTTATTCCTACATAAATAATAAAAAAATTAAACTCTAGAAATATAGGTCCACTGGTGATAGATAATAGTGAAATATCACTTGAAGATAGTACAGATGAATTCAACACATACTTTTGTTCAGTTTTCAATACTGAAACATATCCATCAATAGTCAATAAAATTCCAAAAGATACTTTAAATTAGATAACTAAAAAAGAGATTATAGACAACCTAAACAAACTAAACATAAATAAATCACCTGGTCCAGACAAGTTACATCCTAGGTTATTGAAGGAAATTAAAGAATGGATAATTAACCCACTACATAAACTTTTTAACATGTCACTAAATACAGGGCATGTCCCAATAGACTGGAAAACTGCAGTTGTCACACCTATTTTTAAAAAGGGAAATCGATCACAAATTTCAAATTATAGACCCATTAGTTTAACAAGTATAGTAGGTAAAATGTTTGAAACAATATTAAAAACTAGGATTGAAAGTTACCTAAAAGTAAAAGGATTAGAAGACAAATCCCAACATGGTTTTCAAAAAAACAAATTCTAACAAGTAACATTTTTTTATGAACACATAAGTAAATGTATAGAAGATAATAAAGCTATAGTCGTAATTTATCTTGACCTATGTAAAGCATTTGATAAAGTGCCACACGGACTACTAATAGATAAAATGGACAAACTTGGTATTGACAATCGGATCACAAATTGGGTAACTGATTGGCTAAAAAATCGTACTCAGTGTGTTCGTATAAGAGGTCATGTATCAGGCATGAGATTGGTGACGAATGGGGTGCCTCAGGGATCGGTCTTGGGACAGATTCTGTTTAACATATTTATATCAGATATGACATTAAATTTAAATAGTTTAGCCATAAAATTTGCTGATGACACTAAACTAACAGCCCAGGTAGATACTAAGGAAAATTACCAAGAACTCGTAAATGACTTAAAAGAAATAGAATTATGGGCTGTAAAAAACCAAATGACATTCAGCAATGAGAAATGCGTTGTTATGCATTTCGGAAAAAATAACTTGCATCATGGTTACACATTAAAAGGACAAATAATAAAACCTGTAAATCAACAAAATGACTTAGGTATTATAATAGACTCGGATCTAACATTTTATGCACATTACAATAACATCATTAATAAAACAAACAGGCTAATAGGATACATAAAAAGAAGCTTTACATCCAGAAATAGAAAATGCATTATTTCACTCTATAGGGCCTGTGTGAGGCCTCATTTGGATTACTGCTCCCCCTTGTGGAATCCATACCTGAGAAGGGATGTAAATAGAATGGGGGGGGGGGTGCAGCGGAGGGTTACCAAAATGGTGGAAGACATATCGACCATGAGCTATGAACAAAGATTGGACGAATTAAAGATGTATTCCCTGGAGCAGAGACGAATAAGAGGAAATGTACTTTTTATGCATAAATTATGTGGAGACGAAGAGCTACTAATACTATTAAATCTATCTTATAATAAACATAATTGTAATTTAAGAAGCCACAGATATCAATTATCTCTAACATATCCAAAAAATAATAAAAGGAGATCCTTTTTTACCCAGAGAATAATAACCTTGTGGAACTCATTACCTAATTCCTTGTTTGATAATAGAGATCACAAAATCTTTAAACATAAACTCGATTCAACCCTGTTAAAATAAACATGGAAATTACCAGCTTGGCTGGAGACATACCAAAATGAGCCTCGGCTTTCTGTATGTCTATACCTCCTAGTATAACTAGTATAAGTCGAAATGAAACGGCAAAATAAGGTGTCTGGGTTTTTCTGGTGACAGTCAAGAACTAGACATTGTAACTAGGATTTATCTCTTATTGTGGCTGGTGATTAAAGATAGGGAATGGGGAGGGGGCCGGGGTTGATGGAGTCCCAAGATTAAAGAAATGGGGTAGATGGAGTCCAGATATCGAAGGAATAGTCTGTCCGTCTGTCTATATTGGTCGGAGTTTGAAGCAGTGAAAGTGAGAACTGAAGCCTGGAGCAGCAGTAGAATGAACGGGCAGTGAGTAACAGAAATGGATGATCTTACTTTGAGAGGGCTCTTGCAGTAGGTAATGACATATAGGACTGATGCTGACCGGCGTCAGGACCCAACGCAAAAATTTCTAGCTAGCAGTCTCTGGTGGGGGACCGGCCCCATGTCAGGTGACCGATGTCATGTGGCGTCAGTATAAAGGGGCGGTCCCCCACACCCACCTTCCAGTTCTTTCCCGTTGTTAGCTCATGTGAGCACCTTGCAGTAAAGTTCAGTACTCGTCAGCTCTGTTGCTTGTAGTATTTACCGTTGTTTTTATGAATTATTCAACTTAATCATCAGCTTTCATTGGTGTATGTCATCCCCTACACCCTCTGAGCACAAAAATAAGTGTGACTCATGTGGCACCCAGCTCCCCCACAAGGATGGCCATTCCCAGTGCCTCTTCTTTCTGGGCCCAGACCATCAGGTGGAGAAGTGCCAGCACTGCCTTAAATTTAACGCCGCTACCTGCAGACGGAGGCAGCAGTCCCTGGAGGCCCATATCCTTAAAAAGAAGATGTCCTCCATGGAGAAGGAGGTAAAAAAGCTCCGGCAGTTGTCCACTTCCCCCAAAGGCCATCGTAAGAAGGACAAGGAGAAGTGTCAGGACAGGGGCTCCTCTTCCACTATGACTCCGGCTGGAGTCGCCGTGCTCCAGGAAACGTCCCCTCTGGGGGACTGCTCCGTGACGGCTGTCTTGGAAGTTTCCAAGGTGGTGCTGACCTGCCTGTCTGGCTCGCGCTCGGGCCCTTCGGGTACCTCTGGGCTGTTGGAGGCCTCGCTCCCAGTAAAGCCGCCACTGTGCAGCCTACTGGTTCGAGTGGCTCCGGTATGCCGGATGTCAGCTCCTCTGACACCACCACGGAGATGCTCGACCCTCCAGGGCAGCACATGGCCACTCTCCTGCTCGACCAGGCCACCCCTCCTTTGCAACCTGCCTCGGGAGATGGGTCCGACATCCGCCCGGACCCCGTTTATAAGTCAGATGTCGGCTGACCTGACGTCTGTGTGGTGGCTGAGCCGACATTGGACCCTCTTACGTCTGCCATTCCCGGCTCCCCACAGCCTTTGCTGCCCTCTGGGGACCTTGGGTCTCCTCAGCTTGACCCCTGGGATTTTTCTCCACCATCCCCGGGCATTGCCAGGGTTCCTGCTGCACACCCGTCAGGCCTCCCTCCCACTGGGCCAGATGACCTGACATTGGTTCCCTGAACGCCGGCTCTGACACCAGCCCTCCACCTGCCGGGTCTTCTGCTCCAGGCCCGCCCACTGGGCTTCCGGCCAGCTCGTCTGCTCCTTCAGACCCCTCAGCCCCCGGGTATCTGGCACTGTCTTATCCAGCACCATCTCACCTGGCTTCCCAGTATCCGACGCCCCAGTACCCGACGCCGCCTTACCCGACGCCGCACTACTCTGTGCCTCACTACCTGATGCCGGGTTACCCACCGTCAGGTTACAGATATGCACCCTATGGGTACACTCAGTATCCATATCCCCCCTCCTCCTCCTCCTTCTCCACTGTCCCCTCAGCTACCGGTAGACCTGAAGGAAACTCTGGCCTCTTGGTGGGCTGAGGCCAAGGCTCAGCTAACCAGAGAGGTGGAGAGTCATCTCCCGGCGACAGTGCCGGTTCCGGCTCCTGTACACCCCAGATGACAGACTCCCTCCCCAACTCCGGATACGAGGGGTGAGCCTTCTGGTTCCAGGGTGAGGCAGAACATGCTTCCCTGAGGGCTTTCTAAGGGGTCCGTTCCTCCCCCATGCCAGGAGAGGGAATCTTCTTCTTCTTCCTTCTCTGACGGTTGTTCTGACTTGGATGACGAGCCACGCTCTCCGACCAAACCCAGGCCTAGGACTCCTCCAAAGTCTCCTCCAGAGGATCCTTCTTTCTTGGAGTTGATGCATAAAATCCAGTAACTTTCTAAGTGGTGCTCTTTGGAACCAGACCCACAGCATAAGAAACTCGTTGAGCACCTGGATCTGCCCGAGACTGCTCCGACCTTGGTGCCACCCTGGATTGAGCCTCATGCCGACCTTGTTTCCACCATTTAGAAGCAACCGTCGTCATTAGCCCTTCTTCCTTGGAAGTCTAATAGGCTATACCAGGCTCCCGAGGGTGTTGACTTCCTTGATTCTCACCCTCGAACTGACTCAGTTGTGATTAGCACCGCTCACGGACAGTCAGCTAATCTGAAGCATTTAAGCTCATCTCCACCTGACAAAGAATCCCATCTTCTGGACCAGTACGGCAAGATCTGTGCTTCTTCCACCCTGGGTATTAGGGACCTGAACTATGTCGGCCACATGGGGGATTACCAGAAGGTGATTCTTAGTGAGGCGGAATCCAAGTTAGACTCCCTTCTTGAGTCTCAGTATAAACAGGAAGTGACTGACCTTGTCTGTTCTGCTCGTTCGGCCAGTTGGCACATGCTTCATGTCATGTACGATGCAGTGGACACTGTTGGTAGGAGCTCGGCTTTCGCCGTAGGCTTACAGCATCATGCCTGGCTCTGTGTGGCAGGTTTGGTCCCGGAAGTGCAGTCCTATATTCAGGAAGCGCCCTTCCAGGGTTCGGTGCTGTTCGGTGGTGATGTCAAGGACATTATCATCAATCTGCAGGAGAAGGGGACTGCACTGAAGTCTGTGGATTCCATGTACAATCCCCCTCTAGTGCAGCATCATCCCTTTCGCAGGCGGAATCGGCAAAAGGCGAAATCACAGGGAAAGCAGGCCAGTAAACGACGGGCCCCTCCGGCTGCCAAGTCCCCACCACCCAAAAAAGCAGCGGGAGCTTCAGCCGCAACGCTGCCACACACCACATGACTTCATTCCTCTCCCACAGCCTTGGACTTTTCCAGAGGAACTGGTAGGAGGGAGGTTTTCCCTCCACCTCCTGGGTTGGGAGAGGATAACGTCAGATTCCTGGGTGCTCCAACTTATCGCAGAGGGACACTCGAGTTTCTTCAGAAACCCCCTCAACACCCTCCCCCAAGGTCGTTGTACTCACAGGAGCATCTTTTTCTGGTCCAGGAAGAAATTTCCTCCCTTCTCTTGAAGGAGGCAATAGAACCTGTCCCAATTCCTCTTCAGGGAATGGGGTACTATTCCCATTTCTTCCTGGTCCCGAAGAAAATGGGGGATGTGAGGCTGATTCTCAACCTCAGCTCCTTGAACTTGTTCATGGAGTACAAGAGGTTCAGGATGTTCTTGCTGCAGAGCCTTCTGTCCCTTCTCTGGCTGGGACAGTGGCTGAGCACTTTGGATATGCAGGATGCCTACCTGCATATCCCTATCTGCCCTTCCCACCACAAATACCTGCATTTTGCATTCCAGGGGGACCACTGCCTGTTCAAGGCCCTCCCATTTGGTCTTTCCTCGGTGCCCCGGGTGTTCCACCAAATGCTTTTCGGTGGTAGCGGCCTACCTGCACACCCAGGGGGTGCAGGTTTTCCCGTACCTGGATGAGTGGCTCCTGGTGGCCCCATCCAGGGAGGAACTCCTGCGCTTCCTTTCCCTTACCCAGCAGGTCTTTGCCCCTTGGGTATTACCATCAACCAGGCCAAGTCCCGTCTGATCCCGTCCCAGAGGCTCCAGTTTATCAGGGCAATCCTGGACATGACCTCTGGCATGGCCTTCCTGCCACTGGACAGGGCGGCCACTCTCCAGGCCCAGGTCAGCCTGTTGTCCAGCCATAGGTGGGTCAGCGCCAGGTCAGTCCTTCACCTCCTCAGGTTAATGGTGGCTGCGGTTCTGACAGTCACTTGTGCTGGGTTCCACATGAGAATCTCTCAGTGGATGCTTCGGTCTCAATGGGATCAGCTAGTGGACGACCTAGATCAACTTGTCCTGGTCTCCACTCCCATGGCTTGGGACTTGCAGTGATGGATGGTTCAGGAAAACCTCTGCTGGGGAGTTCCCTTCATTCTCCCTCCCCCCTCGCAGACCTTGACTACGGATGCCTCCGGTGAGGGTTGGGGAGCCCATCTTGGTCCTCACAGGACCTGGGGCTCCTGGTCCAAGCTCGAGAAGTCTCTTCACATCAGTGTGCTTGAACTAAGGGCAGTACTGTATGCTCTTCAGGCTCTGCATCTGTATCTGTCCCCCGGTCACCTAGCTTTACAGATGGACAATATGTGTGTGGTCTGATACATCAACAAACAGGGAGGAACTCGTTCCTGCCCCCTTTGTAGAGAGGCGATGCGAGTCTGGGATTGGGCAGTGCAGCACAACCTTCACCTCACGGCATCTCACATCCCGGGGGTCGAGAACATGCTGGCAGACAGGCTCAGCCGGTCATCTGCTCTAGCTCACGAATGGGAACTGGATCAGGGTGTCATAGACAACATCTTCCTGTGCTGGAGAACTCCACAGGTAGACCTGTTTGCATCCCCTCAAAACACAAAACTTTGAGTTTTCTGCTCTCTCGCTCCAGGGCGCGGTATTTTTTTTGAGAGACGCTCTGTCTCTAGACTGGAAAGGCAGATTCGTCTATGCCTTCCCCCCCTGATTCCACTGATTACGAGGGTCTTGCAGAAACTCGGTTTGGAAGGAGCTCGAATGATTCTGATCGCTCCTTTCTGGCCCAGGCAAGTTTGGTTCTCTCTTCTGCAACAGTACTCAGAGGAACCTCCTCTTCCTCTTCCTCTGTCACTATTTTTGCTGACCCAGGATCAGGGGACTCTGGTCCATCCGGGTCTCAAGTCCCTTCAGTTGCATGCGTGGCTCCTGCAGACATAGCTCAAGCCCGATTCAGGGTCCCCCCCCCCGAGTAGCTGAGATTCTGATGGAGGCCAGGAAACCCTCAACCAGATCTACTTATGCCATGAAATGGAAGCGGTTCTCTATTTGGGCCGCCTCCAATGATGTCAAGCCCTTCTCGTGCTCTGTCGGCCGACTTCTGGATTACCTGCGACACCTCTTCGATCTGGGTCTCAGCCATTCATTCTTAAAGGTTCACATGGTGGCCATTTTGGCCTATCATGTCCCCTTTGCAGACAGAACGTTTGCTCAGCTGGAGGTCACTAAGACCTTTTTGAGAGGAGTCCTTCACTTACGACCCCCTATCCGGGTTCCTGCCGCTTCTTGGGATCCGAATTTCATTTTAGAGATGCTTACTCTGCCTCCTTTCAAGCTGGCAGCCTCAGCAGACCTAAAGTTCCTTTCTTGGAAGACTCTTCCTAGTGGCCATTACTTCTGCTTGATGGATTTCCGAGCTCCAGGCCCTGATGTGTAAAATCCTGTATTTGATTTTTCACAAGGAACGTGTGGCTCTGCGTACCAACCCTAAGTTTCTCCCTAAGGTGGTAATGGAATTGACGCTGAATCAATCCATAGTGCTGCCTGCCTTTTTTACGCAGCACTCTAATCATGGAGAGTACCTCCTGCATACTTTGGATATTCACTGAATTCTGAGATACTACACCAACAGGATGAAGGATCTCAGGAAGACTGATCAACTGTTCGTCTCTTTTGCTCATAAAAGAGAAGGCAATGCTGTTTCTAAGCAATGCCTATCGAAATGGTTGGCTCATTGTATCACTTTCTGTTATGACAAGTACAACAAGACCCTGCCGGGTCTAGTTAGAGGCCACTCCACCAGAGGGGTCGCTGCCTCTGCGGCTTGTTTCAAGAATGTGTCAGCGGCTGACATTTGTGCTGCCGCCACTTGGACTTCTGTCCATACCTTTATGAAACATTACAGTTTGGACATTGCCTCTCACCACAGAGCAGGGTTCGGGCTGGCTGTTTTGCAAGGCCTCCTTTGCTAAGGTCTTCACAACCAGAGAGTCTACTTCTGAGTAGCTTTCCTCCTCCCGTTTGCTTCTTCTTGTTCCGGACTGCTTGGGACTCAGTCCTATATGTAATTACCTACTGCAAGAGCCCTCTCAAAGTAAGATAATACAGTTACGTAAGAACTTACCATAACGTAGATCTTCAAGAGAGGCTCTTGCAGTAGGTAATACCTTCCCGCCCTCCATTCCCCTAAGCTTTTTTAGCTCCTTTTCCAGGAGGGGAAATATCTGCTTTTCTCTCATGTTGCCTTTTGGCCTTTGGCAGGAAAGAACTGAAAGGCAGGCGTGGGGGACCACCCCTTTATACTGACGCCGCATGATGTTGGTCACCTGACGTGTGGGCGGTCCCCCGCCAGAGACTGCTAGCTAGAAATTTTTCTGTTGGCTCCTGAAGCCGGCCGGCATCAGTCCTATATGTAATTACCTACTTCAAGAGCCTCTCTCGAAGATCTACTGTTATGGTAAGTTCTTACGTAACTGTACTTTCAGGAGGATTGGAAACATTGGATTCGCATTTGTCTGTTATTGCCACCACTCTCCCACTGCAGCTGTTTCATTGGATGCTAGCTGAGGAGCTGTAGTGGGAGAGCAGTGGCAAGGATTGATTTCCCTGGGTGCCGCGTCTTGGTGGGCACAAGTAGTGCCCGTTGTAAGGTTATGTTCTGATAAGGACACGGCTGGAGAGGGCTTATAGCCAGTCAGAATTGAAGATTTTTTTTGCCCATTTTATAAAATGTAATAGTCATGAACTAAGCCTTTATATCAGCTTGCGATGGCAGTTTTTCACCCTTCAAGCGAAATCTGGCTGGCAAAGAATTCCATTTGTGGGGAATCATATGACTAAGAAATTATTAGCTCTCAATGTATTAGACCTAGAAATTATCAGCTTCACCAAATTAGAATTCCTTAAAGATCCTTTCCATACCCTATACTCTAAGCCATGCCTCTCAACTGTCCCTGATTTTCAGGGATGTCCCTGATTTTACCTTAAATATTTCCTCTATGCCTCCAAAATATAGTATTTTTGTCACTTAAGAGTGGAGTTTTAAAACATAAAATAATGCAAGATATTAGATTTACAATTTAGATGTCCCTCAGAATTTTTTTTCCACACTGAACCACACAATAAAGCACACTCCCTGAGCTTATGTTACTGTTTTTTTAAGATATGTCCCTGATTTTGACCATTTGTCCCTGATTGTTTTAAACCTTGTCCCTGATTTGCAATGCAGAAGGTTGAGAGGTACGCTCTAAGCACTCCAGCAAACGATCAGGAACATCTCACTGTATACATTTAGATGCAAACAGTAGTCTACGTAACCAACGTTTGGCCCAGAAGGGAAGCTTAAGAGGTCCTTGGGTCAGAAACAGAAGGATAAAAATGAAGGGGTCCCTCTGTCTGAGATTGTAGTGGTTGGGGACCGCAAGGACCCAAGTTCAAGGAAGCTCCAAGGTGATTCAGATGAGGACATGACATCCTACAGGAGGCCACGAGATCCTTCCAGAGGTCAGACAAGACCCTTTTTCAAAACCCGGACAACATAATTTGTGAGCAAAGGGCTGATGAAGTTCTCAGAATTCCTACCAGAACTTATCTGTGGTAAATGGTATAGTGGTAGATGAACAAAATGCACAGTGTTTTCTAAGGTTTGAACTGAATGGCTATTTTGTACTGGTTAGAACCCGAGAAACAAACTGGGACTTCATTTTACCAGTTAGAGTGGTTCCCGGGTCTGCAAGAAGAGAGGTACTGAGGCTGGCCTATATTGAACCCTATTGGGGGTGATTTGGGCAGGGAGAAAACAGAGGTATGTATACTTGTGCAATTCTTCTGACCAGGTATATGGAAGGAAGCAGCAGACCATTGTGCCTTCTGCCTGAGTGTCAGTTGGTAGCTCTCAGAAGTATACAATGGGCCGCTTTGATCCATATGCCCATAATGGACACCCTGTTTGAAAGAATTGGAGTTGATATGGTGGGACCATTGATAAAAGTACATCTGAGTTTCAGTATATATTAGTTATATTGGATTATGCCACCCGTTACCTCAAGGCTGTTCCCCTATGTTCTGTTATAGCCCAGTTGCAAAATAATTGGTAAAAGTGCTTTTCTGAGTTGGGCTGCTGAAGGAGATCCTAACTGGTCACGGCACCCCATTTATGCCAAAACTTATGACTCGTGTGCTTTACTGAAGGTTAAGTTCATCCAGACATCAGTGTATCACCCACAGACTAATAGCTTAGTGGAACTCTTTAATAAATCAGTAAAAGGTATGCAGTCTGAATTTGTGTCAACAGGTAAAAAATTGGAATTAGTTGTTTCCCTATTTAATGCTTGTCATTTGGGAGGTGTCACAGTTGGCCACTGTGTTCTCGGCTCTCGCCCTTTGAATTGTAAGGTTGACAACCTTGAGGGATGTTGGATCTCATAAATGAGATGTGAGAAGAACAGGCACCTAGTTCACCTAACATGCTTCAATACATATTACAAATGAAAGAAAGATTGGACACAGTAAGCAGATTTGCCAAAGAAAATATAATAAAAGCACAGCAAACCCAGGCAGGGCACTATGACTAAGGGGCCAGGCTATGATAGTTCAGTTCCGGCAACAGAGTACTCTTTCTGTTGCCTAGCTCTGAGAATAAATTCTTAGCTAAATGTCAGGGACCATAGAAGATTCTCAGAAAGGTGGGTTACGAAGTCTTACAGCCAGACAGAAAAAAAGAAAAACAAACATACCATGTTAATTTGTTGAAACCCTGGAAAGACAGGGAGGTATTTCTCATTGACCCAGAAGATCCTAAAGGGGCCCCAAGTTCGGTGATGGATGCGGACTTTCATGACGGAACCCCAGACTTCGGACCTAAACTTGTAATGGAACAGAGCGCTGTCCCAGTGGATGACTGGCTCAGTCAGATCCAAAAGCAAGAAGCCTTAACGCTGGTAGAGAATTTTGGGGATGTATTCTTCCCGAAGCCAGAATGAACCCATGTGATCAATCACCACATGGACACAGACCTAGGTGTCCGAATCCACCAACAACTGTACAAACTACTGGAAAGAACCTGAGAGACAGTACGGGAGGAAAACCAATCTATGTTGGAGTTGGGAGTTATTGAGGGGATCCCAGAGTGAATGATCTAATTATATTGTGCTAGTCCACAAACCACTCGGGATCACCCAGTTTTGTACAGACTTTCAGAAAGTTAATGCTGCATCCAATTTTGACACATACCCTATGCCAAGGGTAGATGAACTTTTGGACTGACTGGGGAAATCTCAATACATTTGTACCCTGGACCTGACCATGGTGTACTGGCAAATCCCACTATCTAGGCAAAAAATACAAACAAGGGGTCAGCACTCCACATTACAAAATATTTAATAGATACAAAATAGTGCAAAAAAACACACATATAGATAAAGCTGATCTCACCCAAGCAGGAGCAAAGCTGCAGGCATAAAAGTAAAATGCCAAAGTCTCAAGTATACATACACAGCCATTGCAAACATCACAGAGAAAGTGTATGAAAACGTCTTCGCATGGAAATAACCAAAAGTGCCCAAATGCGACCCGAATCGGCAAAAGGCAAACTGACTCAAGTACAGGAAAAGAATTCCATGCAAATTCAAGGCAATGATAAAAACAAATGCCAAAAACTCTTGTGGTGCCACCAAAACGCCGAGACAAATGGCTCAAAGAGAACAGGGAGCGCTCACGTATCGACTGAGGGGCAGTCTTCTTCAGAGCAACAACCCCCTCAGTCGATATGTAAGCGCTCCCTGTTCTCTTTGAGACGTTTGTCACCACGAGAGTTTTTGGCGTTTGTTTTTCATCATTGCCTTGAGTTTGCATGCCTGCAGCTGTACTCCTGCTTGGGTGAGATCAGCTTTATTTCACTGGCCCACGCAGCCAGTATAGTGTTATGCTTGTGCAACTGTGTTAGTTTGGTTTTGGCCGTTCGCACACTCTATTCCAGAGCTATTACCACCCTGTAGGGGTACGAAGGCAAGGAACCCTAGGAGAGAGTTCCACCCCTAGAGGTGCAACAGGACAGTTCCTGTGGCTAAAGGTACCTTAGGAATCCCACTAAGGAGAGAGTGCTGCCGCTGGAGGAGGAGAGGAGGATGGTGGGGCAAAGAAAAAATGCTTTAAATGAGGCTTAGAGGAACTGCTTATATAGCTCAGGAAGTGGGAGTGGCAGGCTTCTGGGCCACTGAACTACAGGCAAGCCTTTCATTTATGTGTGTGTTTTTTGCACTGTTTTGTATCTTTTAAAGATTTTGTAATGTGGAGTGCTGAGCCCTCATTTGTATTTTTTGCCTATGGAGTTTGTATTCAGCTCTGGAGTATTGGTGCACTTCCCTGTCTGAGCCCCCTTCTTCTCTCGAATTTTCTGGGAGGATTTATGTTTTTTTCTTAAGTCCCGCTATCTCTCAAGTCCTTTGCCACCCCTTTGGCCAATATCAATCTACTGTGATTCCCTTTGGATTGCATGGAGCGCCGGCCACATTCTAGAGAATGATGGACCGCATCCTCTGTCCCCACGGGCTGTATGCGTCAGTGTACCTGGATGATGTTGCCATATTTTGCCCTGATTGGGACAGCCACCTGCAGAATGTGGCCATGGTACTTCAGTCACTCAGGGAGGCAGGTCTCATGGCCAGTGCCGCAAAATGTGTCCTAGGGTGGCAGGAGACTAAATACTTGGGATATATGGTTAGGAACAGCCACGTGCACCCAGTTATCGCTAAAGTAAAGGCCATAACTGACTGCTGCATCCCATCTACTAAGAAGCAGGTTACATCCTTTCTTGGACTTGTAGGGTGCTACAGCTGGTTCATTCTGGAATTCTATACTCTTGCTACCCCACTGATTGACCTGACCAAGAAAACTGCCCTGAATAGGGTCCTTTGGTCACCTGAGTGTCAGATGGCATTTCAGGCCATCATAAATCGGGTCGTGCCTGAAAATAGGCATCCCTATGCCTAGTGCACCCACCCGGTTACCAAAAGCAAATAAATAAATAAATGTGATGTGTCAGGGGCCAGTCATGCAAAGTCCTGATTTCAACCATACCTTCCCTCTGAGGTGGGGCTGGGGACAGTGTTATCACACGACTTTGAGGATGGGATTCACCCTATGCTATATCTCTCTCAAAAACGTTTTCCCCGGGAGCAGCGCTATGCCATGCTGGAAGAAGAGTATCTGGCAGTAAAGTAGGTGGTAGTCTAATCGTGCTGTTATCTGTTGAGACGGAAGCTCAGCCTCATCACTGACCACGCCCCCCCCAAATGGTTACATGGTGTGTGATATACCAACGCCCGTATCATCAGATGGTATTTGGCACTGCAATCTTTCTCATTTGCTGTGCACCAATGGGCAGGTACTCAGCATGGTAATGTGGATTTTTTTAATTTTTTTATCTTGCGAGCGTGGGTCTCTGATGGCCCATACTGAGTGTACCATGGACACAACTCAGAGGGGAAGGGTATGCGACCGAGTGTATGTCCATCATGCTCCTTTCACCTGTAAACCACTTCACAACCCTGCAACACAGGTAATGCAGGTTTTAACAGGGGCTTTCATGGGATTTGTACAAGCCCCCTTATATTTTAAAAGTTGGCCCTTTAAGGTCTCACTGCACTGGATGTTCAACCTGTTGGCTATTGCTTGGGTGGGTGAGCATTAACAAGCAACACCTGAGCTCAATAAAGAGAGTAGGGTGAACAAGTAGAAGGAGGATTCTGTTTCAGTGAGATGCAATTAGAGACAGCAAGAGGCTAAACTGCTAGAAAGTTCTATTAAGCTGAATACAAGCTGATTTTTTTCCCGTTAAGGAAAGTAAACCAGATTTCATTTTGTTTCTACTGTTGTCCAGAATGTTCTCTTTGAGAGTCCCCCAGAAGCCACCTGGTTCGCTACCCTATCTCACTGCTCTTTTGTATTATGTAGAATGTGAAACATTTTTAATAAATCTTTTTACGTGAATAATTTTTAAAAATATTTTTTTAAATAACAAAATATATATATGAAATAATCCCTGATTTTTATAGGTAATGAGGCTTTTTTTGCCTTGATAATGAGAGCCAGCACCTGACCTTGTGGTGCTCGGGCTTTAACGGTCAGGTAACATATCTTGGCCAATGAAGTTTCCAGTTTTGGAGGCTGCATTTGTACACCCCTTTGGACCTGTCACCCAATCCACGAGAGATTGTGCTAGTGTACTGTAGCAAAGAACACGTTGCAGTTCTGGGAACGAATTAAAAAAATTATAACTACAGACAGTCTGCTTATTTTTCACTTTTTTTCTGTTTTTGTCTTCCCCTCTTTCCTTATTATCAAAGACAACTGCTTGAAAATAGGAGCCCAGTCCATCAAATTTAATTTGCTCCTTCAGCTGTCTGCAGGAGATGTCATAATCCTCTGTTGTTGAATTACTATACAGCTGGTTGCAATGGTATTGATATTACATGCTTGAGCTTATAACATCACCTGTAGACAAGCAGAAAAAAACAGATAATGTCCAAAGAAAAGGATCCAACTTGTTTTTAGACAAATTTCCTTGGTAATATAACAGAAAGGGAAGAAAACATTAAATATAGGAAATACAACTAAAATTGTTCAATTTCCAAAGTTAAAAAACAGGGTGAGTTAATATGAATTGAGAATGCCTCCCTTCCCCTTTAAGACCCATTGGCTTATTTTTATGACAGGCTGACTGCCTACAGAGCTTCTTCTTTTGAATTTTGTTTACCATCCAGCTACACTTTTACCTCCTTCCTCCTCCTTAAGTCCTCTCATTGGCTCTTGTTGGCCTCTTTGTTGTTCCTTTCCTTAGTGATCAGACTTGCCTTCAGACTTACCACCCTCAGACTGGCCACCCCACAAAAAAAACTCCTTCATAGTGGGGCCCCAGTGAGCTAGGACCTGGAATGCACATCATGTTTGGCCGTTGAAGGCAGAGGGAGGCAGTGGAGACAAGGTGTAAAATAGGGCAAGGTGACGTGGGTGCTTAGTGTTGAAGTCAGCCACATGGTGCACTGCATTTGTACACCCATTAGGCAATGACAGAATCCCATGGTAACCAGCCCATGCCTACATCTGACCCCCTGGAGACTGGGCATGTTGCCCCAGACCCTCCATTACTCCACTGGCCCAGCTGAGTTAGTCAGACTCAGGATGTAAACCCAGGTCTTCTGCATGGGAACATGACACTTTCTGATGGCAGCACCAAGTCAGGCTACCTGCAGAGTTTTAAGTTCTGACTTTAAACTAGCTAACTTCTCATAGCTATTTATACTTTTCCCCCCTTGAATCACCTGGTGATGTTCATAATGGGTGCTATAGAAACTGTGTTTGTTGTTTATTCGTTAGATGGAGCTTGTATACATTCAGCCTGCCTGGCTGCAGTGCATTTGTGCCATTGAGATATTCATCATAACTCTCTGTCTCTCTCTCTGCCTTTATAGATGGAGCGCATGATCGTAGCCATGCAGGACCCTGATTTAGGGATTAAGATGAGAAATCAACGACTGCTCATCACAGTCATTCCTCATGCTATGACAGGTAATTGAAAATTTTTTACTTTTTAATTCTAATTTGTCTGGTCCCAATCTTGTAATGATATTGAGCATGGGGGATGGGAGAGTTCCTATCCATCCTGCCTTTCAAATGCATTTAGCCATATGAAGTGCATTACCCAGCGTAGACTATGACTCAAGATTGCAGTCTTCCTACAACAGAAGAAGTCATGTTCCCCCATCTTTTCATCTGTTCACTAATTCCCCCCTTTTTGACTGACCCTTTTTGTTGTTACAGTTACTGTGGTTGTACTGCCAACAAGCTGGTGTGTGTGTGTGTGTGTGTGTGTGTGTGTGTGTGTGTGTGTGCTTGATGGAGTGTCTGCTTGACTAGTTACCACCAGTTCTGCTCCTGGCTCAGCTTGCAAGTTGGGGCAGGGGCATATGGTATGGGCAGCCAGTTTTCTTCTTCCAGAGACAGAGCGTCCCATTCTCTCCTCTATGATACATCTTCACCTCCTACAATTTGGATGTTGATGTCTCCAGTCTACCTTCAAACACAGGTCTCCCATGTGTGTAGAGATATACAGTGGGCTCCCTTCCGGTTTAGTCCTGGGGGAGGTCCAGATTCTCACCTCTGAACGGGTGTGTAATCTGGGAGTGGTGCTTGACGATGGCCTGACTCTTCGTCATCAGGTATCGGCAGTCGTCAAGCTGGCCTTTTACCATCTTAGGAACATTGCTGGGATTAGGCACCTTGTTCCGTCCAGCGACCTACCTGTCTTGGTCCATGCCTTTGTGACATCATGCCTTGATTATTGCAACTCCCTTTACCTAGGGCTTTCTGGGGTTGATATCCGCCGCTTGCAGCTAGTGCAGAATACGGCAGCATGTTTGTTGACTGGGGCATCTAGAAGATCTCATATCACCCCTGTGCTGCACGATCTGCACTGGCTGCCTTTACGGTGGCAGATCACCTTTAAAGTAGGTCTTTTGACTTACAAAGCCCTACACAGATTGGGCCCTGATTACCTGAAAGAGCTCCTGGTTCCTTACACCCCTTTGCGACAACTCCGCTCGGCTGACGAGGGGTTGCTAAATTCGAGGTTAATTTAAAGTCATCTGGTGCACGTGCCCTTGGGTTTGTGGCACCTACCTCTCTGGAATTCTCTGCCCGTCCAACGGAGTCAGGATGGAGGGAGTTTAAGCAGGCACTCAAGACTTTTTATGGGGAAAGCATTTTGGTACTTTCTTGATTTTATATTGTATGTACTGTGTTTTGTTTTTATGTGAATTGTACAGTGCCTTGAAATGTGAAAGGCGCTTATACAAATAAATTTTATTATTATTATTATATATAGTGAGTAAATGCTAGAAACATGTAGTGTACGAGAAAATGCCACTGACTGGGGCCAACAAGCTTATAAACCATAAGCCCAATGTGCAAGTGGATATATGAGCTCCTTAGCCTCTTGAGATGACATTATTTCATGAGTAAACAGCACTCTTGTAGCGTTTGGTTTATATGTAACCCCTAGATGGCGCTATCCCAGGGGCTACTACCCCTGCCTGATTTGCCACTAATAGGTTGAGGGGCCTGGATCCGATGGTGGGTGCCTCCACTCAGAGGTCAGGGTTTGCAATAGTTAAACTAACTTGGTCACAGCCCTCTGGGACACTGCAACCCCCCTTTCTTCCCACTAGTGGCCCACACAGTATATCAGAATTACCTTCACAGTATACACTTACCCCCAGGACTGGTTCAGGCACTGGGACCCCCTGTAAAGTAATAAGATACAGTGCAACAATCACAGTACAATACTTTAACATAGACAAATACCTCAGGCAGTATAACTTTGCTGAAACAAGCAGCTCTGATTTATTTAGGGGGATATAACAAGGACAGGGGGAAATCAGGTTAATTAGCTTATCACTTTACTCATCTACCTATGGCTCTGTGCACAGGCCTATCCCTACCAGTTACTGTCCCTGGGTACCCAAGCCCTAGTGGCTAGTCCAAACCGTGGCAGCTGGTAGGGCCCTTTCACAGAGAAAAGAAAATTAGTTAAACAGTCAGCAGTACAGTAATTCCATTTGGATTTAATGTGGCAATTCAACAGGGAGCGACCCTGAATTAGTACTCACGACCTCCAAACAAGATAGGGTCCTTCAACATCAGCAGGGCTACTCTTGAGCTCCACGAGACTCCTCACACATTTATATGGTAAACAGTAACAGGCAAAAGTCCTTTAATGGCAGCAGGATTCACTTGAGCTACACAAGCCTCCTCACACATTTATGTGGTAAAAAGTAACAGGCAAAAGTCCTTTAATGGCAGCAGGATTCACTTGAGCTACACAAGCCTCCTCACACATTTATATGGTAAAAAGAAAGTACTATACCAGGCAGGCTGCTTCTCTATCCCGATTGCAATTACTGCACAATACCCGGGAAAACACACAGCAGATTCAGTTCCTGACAGACCGAGTGCAATTCAGCAATTTCTCCAGTCTTCTACAGGGTGAGCCTGGTTTCTACTCTTCAGATATCCTTTGATTCTCTTCACAGGACGGATCAGTCCTAACAAGCAGTTACACAAGCTGCAGACGGAACTCTGGGCCTTACACACGTTTCCGACTAAAACTGCACACTGAAAAAGCACAGGCTCCTTCCTCTTCACTGCCAGAGCTCAACTGAAACTCCAGCAGACAAAACCGGGCACTTCCTTTGAGTTCCTCCCAGTTCTTGGCTGGATTGGCTGTCACTCACAATAGACTGCCCCTGTTGGTCCAAAAAGGCGCCGAAGTCCAAACTACATCTCCCAGAGTCACTGCCCATACAGTCCTCTTGTGGCTGGCTCAGATTATGAGTCCAAGTTCTGATTCGTCCAAGGCACCATTTTAGAGCTACCTTAACCCACACTGATTGGTCCAGTTCAGCAGTTCAAAACTAGAATGGGAACTAGGCAAACACAGTTCTGACTGCAAAAAAGCAGGTTAGACAAACTGTATTTTCATTATTACTCTAAATGATTTCTGGCAAACAGTTACATCTTTCAGATAGGTTCCTTTGCACTCTAGTGACTGCAAAAATGGAGTGAATTGGCAGCAGCTCGAGTGGTACTCAAGCAGAGAAGCACACAGTCCCCCATACAAACTAATTATGTCTGCAAGCAGACAGCTCTTAAAGAGACAGTACCAGAGGCTCTAAAACACTCACTGATAAATGACTGCATGAAACACCATTCAGGCTTGGAGCATTCAAGCAAGCTCCTGAAGTCTTTTGGGAACCCCCATTTGCAGGGGGTTACACCCTTCCTAGCCTGGGAAAGCTTGGCGTCCAGCGTCAAGCAAGTACCATAAGTTTCAACTGCAACCATATACATTTGCATTAGGCTCACACATGTAATCATCAGTCAATATATCATTTTACCAAGAACACATTTCTGAAACATTGCAGTACGTCACTCTTTACACAGTATTACATACACACTGTACCATAACTCAAGTTATTACCTCTTGTACATGAAACCTGAAGAGGGCCCTTCCTATCAGTTACCTTGGGGCTGGACGGGCAAGGGCACCATACGAAGAGGCAACACAAGTAACTTGGAGTTAGCACTGATGCTCAGTTTGGGCAATGAGCTCGGGGACACATACACTCCTTTATGGACAACATTGAGAGGCAAATCCACAGGCCTCCCAAGGGAATCATAACTGAGGTGCACCACAGGCTTTACAGCTCGACCAGTCTTTCTAAGGGGAACTGTTACAGTCTCTGCACTCTGAGCCTCATTTTCAGCATTGTCCTCACATGTCAGGGGTGTCTCCATGGGGGTAGAGAGGCTAGAACTTGGGGCACTTTCAGCTCTAGGAGTTACAGTCTCTGAGTCCACAACATTTGGCTCACATGGAGAACTTTCGGACACTGGCAGTGGACTGTCAGGGCACTCAAAATACTCTTCTTGTTCTGGTGTATCACCAGTCTGCCCCAATCCATCATTTTCCTCCCCTGAAAGCTCAAACAGTTCAACCATGCACAATGATTCCATTTCATCTGATCTGATACTTTGCACTTCACTCTCTGGGAGCATTGGCTCCAGGGACAAAGCTGGGGGCTTAGACAGTCCAGAAGGCCCAGCTTCGTCTTCATTATTGACTAGGGGATTGCCCCGAAACAATTGACTCAGTTCGTAAGATGGATAGTATTCAAAGTCACTCTCACTTTCTTCTGATATGGACTGACAGTCATGCTCAACTGGGACTTGTGGAGGGGAACACTTTAACTCTGCTTCTGTAGGTGCAGACTTTCTTGATCTTTTCTTAGCAGCAGCTCTAGTCACTGGTCCAGAGGGGCATCTTCTGGGGCTCAGACTCAATCAAGATTTGTCCAATGGGCAGTAAATGATTTCTATGCATTGTTTTACATCTTTTGAGTTATTCTCAGGCCTCACTTTGTACACTGGTAGATCATCTAGTTTGCCCACTACAATGTGAGGGAGATGGTGCCATCTGTCAGCAATCTTGTTTTGCCATGCAGTCCCAGATTTCTTAGCAATACCCGATCTCCCTCCTGGAGTTCCTGTGCTTTCACCTTTTTATCATACCTTTCTTTGTTGGCCAGATTTCTTTTGGCAGCCATGGTTTGAGCCAGTTGGTACGCATGAGTTAGCTGGGCCTTTAACTTTTGCACATACTGTAAATAGTTGTCAGCTTGAACCCTGTCAGGAGAGACCCCAAAACACACATCTACCGGCAGTCGAGCTTCTCTTCCAAACATCAGGCGGTAGGGGGAGAACCCAGTGGCATCACTTTTGGTGCAGTTATAAGCATGTACCAGGGTGATAATTTGTTGGCTCCATCTAGGCTTCCTTTGGGTGTAGGTGCCTAGCATATCTAGCAAAGTGCGGTTGAAGCGTTCAGGCTGTGGGTCCCCTGGGGTGGTAAGGAGTGGTTCTGGACTGTGACTTCCACAGAGAAAGCATCTCTTTGATGAGACGACTCTCAAAGTCTCTCCCTTGATCAGAATGGATTCTTTGTGGAGCCCCATAGTGAACAAAAAGTTTTCTACAAGTACTTTGGCCACAGTGGATGCTTTCTGGTCTTTGGTGGGAAAGCTTGGGCATATCTCGTGAAATGGTCAGTGACCACCAGCACATTACTGATATTTCTTTGATCTGACTCCAAACTCAGAAAATCAATACAGACCAGCTCCATGGGTGCACTGGTGGTGATGTTAACAAGGGGGGCAGCCCTCTGGGGCAAAGCTTTCCTCTGTAAGCAGCGACTACAAGTTCGAATGTGTTGCTCCACATCAGCCTCCATCTTAGGCCAATAGAATCTGGATCTCACCAAGTCAAGTGTTCTGTCTATACCAAGGTGCCCCATGTGGTTGTGCAAGGATCTCAGTACTGAGTCTCGAAGGCAGTGGGCAGCACTAGTTGTTGTTTGTCTACTTGTCCCCTCTGTCTACTGTTTCTCTGTACAACAGTTTATTGATCAGTTTCAACTTAGGACCTTCTTTGTATAACAGTGCAGTTCTCAAATCAGTGGGCGTAATTTGGACACATCTTTTCCTGCATAGAGGGCTTCAAAGCTGATTTGATCATGGGATCGGGATTGAGCCAGCTGAATACTGCCATTGTCCAGCTGAGGCAGTGCACCAATGTCTATTGCAGAAAAGTGGCAATAAGCAGCAGGTATGCAATTCTCAGAGGGTCCCAAGCAATCCACCATGCAGTCCACTGCGTCCGTGGACATTTGTTCCTCCCTGTCAAACTTCCGGCAGAGTGCCCGAATGTCAGGTTCTGCCAATCTGACCCAATCATTCTGGGGAACAGGCCTCCGGGAGAGAGCATCAGCATCTATGTGGTTCAGGCCTGCTCGGTATTCAACAGCATAGTCGTATGTAGATAACGCAGAAAGCCACCTATGGCCAGTGGCATCCAACTTAGCTGAGGTCTGCACATAGGTCAAAGGATTATTGTCAGTTTTTACTAGTATTTTAGCCCCATACAAGTACTCATGGAATTGGTCAACAATAGCCCACTTCAAAGCTAGGAACTCTAACTTATGTACAAGATAGTTCTTTTCGGATGGGGTCAGGCTTCTACTGGTAAAGGCCACTGGTCTCAGGCCATTCTCATGCTCTTGGTACAACACAGCCCCCAACCCTTGCAAGCTAGCATCAGTGTGCAGGACGTAAGGTTTTCTTGGATCGGCATAGGCCAGCACTGGAGCATGGGTAAGTTGATATATGATCTCATGAAAAGCAGTCTCACACTCAGAGTCCAGCGGGCCCAAATACTACTTCACTCGGACGAAAATACACTCTTTCAGTCTTGAGGGACGCTGACTTTGGTATTTTTGTGGGTTGGGGATACCCTTGAGTAAGGTTAAGTAAAGGCGGATCACTCTTGAATAGTCCTTGATGAAAGCATGATAATAGCCACAGAATCCAGGAATCTTTGCAGTTCTTTTAGATTTTTGGGCTGTGGCCAGGTGGTCAAGGCCTCAACTTTACTTGGGTTCGGTCTCTATTCCTCGGTGGATACTATGTGTCCCACATACTTACTGATGTTTGAAAGAATTGACACTTATCAATGGACAGTTTAAGGCCAAAGTCCTCCAGTCGGTCCAATACCTTAAATAATCTGCTCTCATGTTCCTCCAGTGAGCTGCCAAACACAATAACATCATCTAGGTATACCAAGCACTCTAGTAAGTTCATGTCCCCACTGCACGCTCCATCAATCGTTGAAAAGTGGCTGAGGTACCTGAAATCCTTGAGGCATCCTCATGAATTCATAGAAGCCAGCGGACAGATAAGGCTGTCTTCTCACGGTCCTCTAGAGTCATCGGGATCTGGTAGTACCCATTGCGGAGATCCAACACAGAGAACCACTTGCTCCCGTTTAGGCAGTCCAAAGCATCCTGAATGCGGGGCATTGTGTACTGATCAGGGATAGTCCGCGGTTTAAGGTCGATAATCCACACATCCTTACTGTCCCATTCTTTTCCTCACTACCACAATGGGGAAGCATAAGGGCTTCTGGATTCTTGTATTACACCAGCAGCTAACATCTCTTGCAGATGCCGTCTCACATCATCTATGTCAGCAGGTGCCAGGCGTCGAGACCTCTCACGAAATGGTCTTTTGTCATGCAGCCGGATATTGTGCTCAGCTCCTTGCATGCATCCTACATCCCATTCCTTTAAAGAAAACACCTGGTCTCTCTGGGCAAGCTTCTCACTGATCCTCACTTTCCATTCAGCTGGCAGGCGAAGTCGCGAAATCAAACAAGTCGAGGCGTTACTCTGTCATTCTTCCTTGAACTCTTGCTGGGTAGCACTGCAGTGTCTGCACAATGCACATTAGCCAGGATGCAACTTCTATTTACTCGAATGTCTCTTTCAGACACATTATGAACTTGGACCATTACCCTTCTGGCATAAGCATGGGCTCTAGCGGGCAAAATACTAGGCTTGACCAGCAGTCCCTCTGGCAATTTTCCATCGCCTGGTGCATCCAACATTAATATTTTATTCTTAACATCCTTTCTGATACGAATCTCTCCCTGTAAGGTACACTGGGCATTTGGTGCCAGGATCAGAGACTCAGGATCCTTCTTCCATACAATTCCGACCGGTTCCTCTGGTTCTATTTTTTCAGCATCTCTCTGTGCCTCATAGGCCTTTTTAATTAAAGCCGGAACTCTTAAAGCTCTACTAGTCTTTGACCCCTGTTTTTCATAACAGAACTGTGCCAGCCTTCCGAACATGTGAGCATTTGTTCCAGTCAACAAAGGGACACCATCATACAGTCCAGTGGGGGACACACTAAGGCTAGGGTCTCTACTTGTTCGGCCACTCCAGCCACGGAGGTGGGGAAAGACAGCCAAATCGGATATACCCGAATAAGGGTGGCCTTCTCACTTAACCCCCATACATGCAGTCCTTCTAATGGTTGTAAGGGTACGTCTGACAAATGCTTCTGATACCAATTCTGGAACATAATTGTCACTTGGGAGCCACTGTCTAATACAGCTCTTGTAGACACTCCATTCACCTTTACAGTGGTCTCCATGGAGGGACCCACTATTCTGGACCAGTCTGGAGAGGCGGTAGTGGGGGCCTGGGCAACTGACCTTGCCACAAAAGGACGTGAGTTAGCATTTTTGGTGCCCTCACTGGGATCATTTCGTGCACCTCTTAACCACTGATTTGTTCTCCGAAGCTCTCCTTGTAGCCTATATGCAACTTTGTCAGTGTCTTTTGGGGACCGGCATTCCCTTTTCATGTGCCCATCCTTCCCACAATTATAGCAAAACATACTTTCTGGAGTTTGAGCTGGCCGAGGCGCCACACTGGGAGCCAGGGCGGGGTATTACTAACTGGAAACCTTGGTGCCATCTCTGTCTGGGCGTGATAAGCATTTGGAGACATCTCGTCAGTTCTCCACTTCCATGATCAAGGAATGAGTTTGGAGCCGTTATCAGCAGGAGACACATGGGTGGGTACCCCCAACCCCATAACAGATGCAGTCGGATATAGGTCAGGGCCCGTACTTGCAGGCGTGGTCTTCATAAAGGGACTGTTTTTGAATTCCCGGATCTCTCTCAACAGTTCGCCCCATTGTGGCATATCTTTTTCCTTGTCAGAGCACTCATTGACTGCCAACCTCTGCCCCTGAACTTCACTTAATGGGTCACCCTCAGTCACTCGGGTCGTAGCCGCAGCTATTAGTGCAGGTCCCTCCCGAGGTCGCCTTTTCTCAACTCCTCGAATTTCTCTCATTAACTCATCATAGGAGGGTGGGGATTCCAGTCGATTTGCCAAGCGTAACTGAAGCAACAGCAGTTCTGAGAAGGGGGCAGACTTAAGGATCCTGTCCAGCCTGGTTCGGTCCAGTTCAATCGCTGGCAAACTACCCTTTCTGAGGCATTCTTGCAACAATTTTTCCAGCCGAGATACATACACAGACAACTCCCTTGGTACTGTTGTGCATTTCTTACTCTCCACCATAGGTCCTCATCAGAATCTGGGCTCCCATACACATTCTCCAAGGCCCAAGATAGGCCTGTGCAGTCGCTTCAGGGTTACTGGCCCGTTCTTACGGATGGTAGCCAGGGCAGGACCTCGGAGGCTCTCACTAACCTTCTTCGCTTTTTGGCTTCCGAGCATTGCCATTCTAGCACTTGGGGGCAGTCTCATCCAGGTCTCCCAGTCATCCTCCCTTGGGGGTGGGGAGGTGCCAGAGAAGATCCTCAACCTTCGGTAAGAGTCGTGACTAATGGCAGGTGCAGAAATAGGAGTCTGCATTGGTTCAACCACCATTACGGGTACTGGAGCGGGAGAGGGTGTTGGGGGAGGAACACCCCCAGGTGGCAAGAATAGTTTCTTCAAGTCCTCCACAGTTTTCCCTTCCCCCAGCAACCATTTAGCAAATTTCTCCTCAAAATTTTCAGATAGTGGTGGGGGCTCATTCCCCACTGGGTCTTTACTGTCCTTAGTTATCACTCTCCAGGCAGTGAGGGCTCCCTCTGGGGTAATGGTCTGTGGCACTTTGGAGCTATCTATGGGATCCTTAAACTCTACTAGGGCCAGGAAAGTGTGGGTGAGCAGATTAGCATGCCGACCCACCACCACAGGGTTTTGTAAACCTTCGACCTTGGAAAGTTCTCCCTGTACAGTGTCCGTATTGATACCTAGGGGGATGTCCAGGATAAGCATAGCATTTTGGGGGTCGATCTCCTCCCCAGTACACCACTCCACCAGCCGGTGCACAGCCACTTCTGTTGGGGTACCCATTTTTTCCTTAACAGTGGTTCGTAAATATGGCCACTAGAGGACACACAATCCCAGCGGTGAGCCTCCAAGATGTAACCCCTAGATGGCGCTATCCCAGGGCTACTACCCCTGCCTGATTTGCCACTAACAGGTTGGGGGCCTGGATCCGATGGTGGGTGCCTCCACCCAGAGGTCAGGGTTTGCAATAGTTAAACTAACTTGGTCACAGCCCTCTGGGACACTGCAACCCTTTCTTCCACTAGTGGCCCACACAGTATATCAGAATTACCTTCACAGTATACACTTACCCCAGGACTGGTTCAGGCACTGGGACCCCTGTAAAGTAATAAGATACGTGCAACAATCACAGTACAATACTTTAACATAGACAAATACCTCAGGCAGTATAACTTTGCTGAAACAAGCAGCTCTGATTTATTTAGGGGATATAACAAGGACAGGGGAAATCAGGTTAATTAGCTTATCACTTTACTCATCTACCTATGGCTCTGTGCAGAGCCTATCCCTACCAGTTACTGTCCCTGGGTACCCAAGCCCTAGTGGCTAGTCCAAACCGTGGCAGCTGGTGGGGCCCTTTCACACAGAGAAAAGAAAAATTAGTTAAACAGTCAGCAGTACAGTAATTCCATTTGGATTTAATGTGGCAATTCAACAGGAGGCGACCTTGAATTAGTACTCACGACCTCCAAACAAGATAGGGTCCTTCAACATCAGCAAGGGCTACTCTTGAGCTCCGAGACTCCTCACACATTTATATGGTAAACAGTAACAGGCAAAAGTCCTTTAATGGCAGCAGGATTCACTTGAGCTACACAAGCCTCCTCACACATTTATATGGTAAAAGAAAGTACTATACCAGGCAGGCTGCTTCTCTATCCCGATCGCAATTACTGCACAATACCCGGGAGAACACACAGCAGATTCAGTTCCTGACAGACCGAGTGCAATTCAGCAATTTCTCCAGTCTTCTACAGGGTGAGCCTGGTTTCTACTCTTCAGATATCCTTTAATTCTCTTCACAGGACGGATTCAGTCCTAACAAGCAGTTACACAAGCTGCAGACCGGAACTCTGGGCCTTACACACGTTTCCCGACTAAAACTGCACACTGAAAAAGCACAGGGCTCCTTCCCTCTTCACTGCCAGAGCTCAACTGAAACTCCAGCAGACAAAACCGGCACTTCCTTTGAGTTCCTAGCAGTTCTTGGCTGGATTGGCTGTCACTCACAATAGACTGCCCTATGTTGGTCCAAAAGAGCCGAAGTCCAACTACATCTCCCAGAGTCACTGCCCATACAATCCTCTTGTGGCTGGCTCAGATTACGAGTCCAAGTTCTGATTCGCCCAAGGCACCATTTTAGAGCTACCTTAACCCACACTGATTGGTCCAGTTCAGCAGTTCAAAACTAGAATGGGAACTAGGCAAACACAGTTCTGACTGCAAAGAAAGCAGGTTAGACAAACTGTATTTTCATTATTACTCTAAATGATTTCTGGCAAACAGTTACATCTTTCAGATAGGTTCCCTTGCACTCCTAGTGACTGCAAAATAGAGTGAATTGGCAGCAGCTCGAGTGGTACTCAAGCAGAGAAGCACACAGTCCCCCCCATACAAACTAATTATGTCTGCAAGCAGACAGCTCTTAAAGAGACAGTACCAGAGGCTCTAAAAACACTCACTGATAAATGGCTTAAACGCCAAACACCATTCAGGCTTGGAGCATTCAAGCAAGCTCCTGGAAGTCTTTTGGGAACCCCCATTTGCAGGGGGGTTACATATATAGTATATTTGAATAGTTGAAAAGCTGTTTTCTTTAGCTTTTTTTAAGATGCTTGAAAAACTTTCCAGCAGTGAAGAAGTTAATCCTTAATGAGTTTCCTAATCCTTAACTAGCTTGCTAATGATTCCAGTGGACTGGGAAGGAGGCAGTATTAGCTAGTCATCTGATCTACAGGTCATGTGATTGTATAGCACTGGGTCATGGCTACCATGACCATCAGCTTTTGCGGTGTGGAAGTGCTTTCTCTGGGTTTGGAGATTGTCTGAAAACCCCAGTAGCTGGTAAATTCTTTATTATACAGTAACCCTTTACTATAGCGAACCCTGCCATAGTGAAATCCCAGGTATAACGAATGCCTGCTTTGGCTCCCGGTGTTTCCAGCTATATTTGCCTGCATTAGCTTTTACATAAGCTGTATAGTGGCTGTGTACAGAGGAAGGGAGGCAGAAAGATGTGGAGGCTAACCAGCTGAGATCTGCCACTGGAGAAGTAGCAGAGCCACAAGTCGGAAGCAGTGTTAGCAAGACCATTGGAGACATTTGTCTTGTCTATTTGACTGTGCTTTTGTTTTTGCCGCTAATGTCTATATTAGTAAAAAACATATTTTTGTTTGTAGCTTAGGAGACTTGTACACATGGGTGCTGGTAACTTTTACTGTGTTATAACAATGAAGGGATAGGATCAAAGGGAAAGATGTAGACATGAAGGGGGATGAGTATATTGTGACAGCAGCATGAGACGTACAGACAAGAAATGTAGGTCCTCATAATGCAGCAGACTGAAAAAACAGAAATGTTTAATGTTGACAGAATATTAAAAAAAAACATAAAGCTGTTCCATCAAATAAATAACCTCAATCTGCAGTTTGATGGTATCGGTGGGTGAGTGTGAGCAAAACTACCGAAGTCAGTGCTTAGTACAGGCATCCCTCAATGTAACGTACAGGGAGGTATTACAAGCTCTTGCTATGGCTACCATTATGCTTGTTATAGCGAGGGGTTACTGTATTTTAGAATGTTGTTTTTAAAAATGCACTTGTTGTGGCATGACCCCAGCCTGTTTGGAAAGTTATTTTTCTGAGCTTTTGTTGCTTTTAAACTGTGCTTGTTGTAGTGTGACCATATACTATCTGGAAAACTGTTTTTCATTTGTTGCCTCTAAAATGTGCTTGTTAGGAGTGGGGAACTCTAACACAGAAACATACACAATGTCAGCAGAAAAAGACAATTGGTCCATCCAGTTTGCCCAGTTAAACTCCACTCTACTCGACCCTGTGACATTTTGTACCCATGGGGGTTTCACGCTCCTCTCTCCTCTTACTCCCCACCTTACTGCTACCTCCCTGAGTAACTCTTAACCTCTTTAATCTTCCCCAGCCATGCTTGAACCATTAATGATTTTTGTGCTCACCACCTCTATTGGTAGGGAGTTCCATGGCTCAACCACTCTCTTAGAAAAGTAAACCTTCCTCACATTCCTCCTGAGTCCCCCCAACACCAGCTTACATGCACATCACTTGTTTTTGACCTGCCATTCCCCTTATACAGTTTTTCACACTTGACCTTGTTTATTCCTTTCAACAACTTGAAGGTCTCTTATCATGTTGTTCCCTTACCCTTCTGGCCTGCAGTGAGCACGTGTTCAGTGCCCTAAGCTGAGCCTCATGGGATCTGTCCTGTTGGCTCTGAATCATTTTGGTTACTCTTTGCTGCACTGTCTCCAGCCTGTCTCTGTCTTTCCTCAGATGAGGATTCCAGAACTGGGCACAGTACCCCAGATGGGGTCTCACCAGTGATCTATACAGTGGTAGTATTACAGCTTTTTCTCCTCTATTGAAACCCTTTCCAGTACATGCCAACATTATGGTTGCCTTGCTGTAGGACTTGTTACATTGGCTAATTTGTTTTAGGGAGTCATTTATGATGGCCCCCCCAGGTTCCTTTACCCAGAAGTATTGGCTAGTTTAATCCCTCCCATCCAGTGTTCCTTCCTGGGCATTTTGTTCTTTCTGTGTATCACTTTGAATATTACGGTACTGAATTTCAACAGTCAGACTTTGGACCACATCTCTAACCTTTGCAAGTCCCTCTACAGCTCCCTTGTCCCCTTCTCACTGTCTACCCTGCCACAGAGCTTATTTGTGAGGAGACACATCTTGCCCTTTATTCCTTCTATTCATTTATTCATTTTCCTATGTCACTAATGAGCATATTGAAAAAGACAGGTCTCAGGACTGACTCCTGTGGTACCACACTCATGACCTCTGTTTCTTCCAATTTGACCCTGCTCGCCACCACCCTCTGCTCTCTCTCTGTCCCCCCCAACCAACTTCCCACCCATTTAACTAGGTCCTTCGTTGCGTCCAGATCCTCTAATTTCTTCAACAACCTTCTGTGTGGCACTGAGTTAAATGCCTTGCTGAAGTCAACTGCTTAAACTGCTGAAAAACTCTTTTTAGGGCTGCAGTGGGTGGAGCCCTGCAGAACTCTTGCTAGGAGAAAAGGACTCGGCGCATTCCTTCTGACCGAACAACATGTTGAAGTTGCACCACAGTTGTCTCCTCATCTATGAAGCACTCCACTTGTTGTCTCCACTGGAAGTGGCATTGCACTATCTTTGCAGTGCCAGCAGTCATGGCAGAACATGGCGCACTCTGCCGTGTCCAAGATGGTCGTGGCACTCTACTGTGCATGCGCTAGTAGTCATTTGGCATGCACAGTAGTGTCAAATTATCTGGATCATGGTAGAACAGTGCAGATTTCTGCCATGTCCAAGATTGCTGTGGCACTCACTGTGCATGCGCTTAGTAGTCGCAGCATGTGCAGTAGTGTAGCGGTGGCCATCTTGGACACAGCAGAGTGTGCCGTGTTCACAGAATCTGCCAATTTTATATTTTATTTATTTTTTAATATAAATATTCCCCTCCACCTGACCCTCCTCTCAGCAGCCCCAAAGAAACATACCAATGACACTGGGGGTGCCCAGTCCCCAGTGTTGCGATCATGTTCCCCTGTGATGACGGTCTTTTTTTTTTTTAAATGTTTTTCTCCTCCCACTTGACCCTCCTTCTCAGCCCCCCCGAACCATAACAGTGACACTGTCATTTTATTTATTTTTTTTTGTTACCTGTAAAAAGAAAACCATCCATCAATGTCTCTTGTGGCCATTTCTGACCCCCGCCACCCGACCCTCCTACTCAGCACCCACACCCCCAGTCCCTTACCCATCAGGGCTCCAACTCCGTAATCCTCTCTGGACTGCAGACACGTCTTCATTCTTCCAAGTCGGACCGTGAACTGAAGAAACATATGCGGTTCAATGTAATTCAATAGTGTTTTGAACTTAGTGGCATAACTTAGCCATTTGTGCATATTTGGGGCCCAAATTTTCAATATGCCTTCGATGGGACCCCACCTCATGAACAATTGCACTGTCATTCAGCAGATCTGTCCTGAAAGGTGATTTTGTAGTCCATGTGCGAAATCACCTTTCTGGCAGGAGTTGAACATTTTCTCTGCCTTTGTTCATGAGACGGGTCATAAGAAGGATATGCTGAAAATTTGGTGTAAAAAATATTAAAAAACAACAAAGTTATGAGTCTATGTTGAATTTTGTGAACACAGCCTTGTAACTTTGGTAATATTCAATATTTTTACCCCAAATGTTTAACATAGCCATTTCTTTATAGCACCTCATGAATGTGATTGCTGTCATTTTTCAAATCTTGGCCAAACTGTTTGTTTTACATCCCAAAAGGTGATTATGTGGTCCCTGCATGAAATCACCTTTCAGGCAGGAGTTGAAACTTTTCTCTGCCAGTCTTCATGAGGCAGGGTCGTAACAAGGCTACAGTGTGTTGAAAATGTGGTGTAAAAATACAAAACAACAAATGTATATAATTTTCAATAATCATACCACACATTCCTCAGCTGCAGCCCTATCGACTCTGGACAGATTTTGTTTTAATTAAAGTCTGCTGCTTTTTAAAATGTGTTTTTTGGGGTAGAGCCCAAAGCTGTAAATCAACTTAGAGCCCTGAGGACATGAGGGTTCCAGAATAAGCAGCAGCTACTCAGTCTTAGCCGTACCGTTGAGGGGTAGACAGCATAGAGTTTAAGAAACTTGATATTTTACTAATATTTGTTTTCAAAGTTGGATTGAGAAACTTGAGACAGGTTGGGGCTGTCTGGTGACAGGGAACACCCTCAAATTTAGAAATCATGCCTGTTAAACTGCAGCTTTCAAAATGGCTGACCTGCTAGCAAGACTCTCATACAGTGCCTGAAAGAGGACCACTTGCCTGCTCTCTGTAGGATGTCTAACAGGGTCTGATAGTATTCCTTAGCTCTTGGTCTAGGTGTTAGTTTATTGGTGGTCAGTATGAGTTCTACCTGCTTTATTGGTCAGTGTGAGCCCACTGTTTACTGCCGAGCTGTTTCTGCTGGCTGAAACCACAAGCACTATTCAGTAGCACTGCTCACATTGCATGGCTGCCAGTGCCATTTTTCCTGCTCCCTCTCCATCAAGCACCATTCAGAGACAGAAATTAACTTTTTTTAGTACTTGCACCACAGTCCGTGTTGCCAAAACGTTGCATGCGCCAGAGACAGGTTACCTGCACTGGTGAAAGAATAATAAAATAAAACTGAGAAAAAAATGTAGTACTCTGCTTCACGCATGGGATTTTCTCTGCCTAATTAATCACTGAGATTACTGATTAAGGACATCCATGCCAGACAGATTACCCATCCCTTTTCACACACTTTCCTTCTTCATGAGAGTTGCATATAAACTGCAGCAGTGGTCTGTGCTCTCTCACATGCCTCTTATCAAAACTCTGCCCCATCCACAATTCTGGACTCTGACTGCTATAGAACAGCATCCATCATATAGTGTTACCCAGTCAGTAGATGCTATTCACAGACTCTGCCCCCATCCACAGTTCTGGACTCTGACTGCTACAGAACAACATCCATCATATAGGCCCTGTCCACACTACGCCTCTGTAACGTTACAGAGTGCCCAAACCGTTACCGCAACAGTTTGCGTTTACACCTGTAACGTTACAGAAGGCGTTTCCGTAACCGTTGTTGAAACCACATATGAGGTGGTTTCAACAACGGTTATGAACCCGGTCCCACCTTAGTAACGTTACCGGCGGTAGTGTGGATGGGCGGTAACGGTTCCCTGCAGGGCACGAAGCGCAGCGTGAGCTGCATTGTGGGATCGGGCACCGCCACAATGGTCACCCGGCCCCCGAAGTGGGGTGTGTCCACGGTGTGGATGCACTGCACCGCTTCCTGGCGGTAACGGACTATATCCGTTACTGGGCCCGAGCGGTGTAGTGTGGTCAGGGCCAAAGTGTTACCCAGTCAGTAGATGCTGTTCACAGACTCTGCCCCCATCCACAATTCTGGACTCTGACTGCTACAGAACAGCATCCATCATATAGTGTTATCCAATCAGTAGATGCTCTTCACAGCAAAAAAAAAACAAACAAAAAATAATCTGCTGTCTTTTGAGTAGTTGCCCAAGATCGACTTCTCAGCAATCACATGATCTCTTACTGCAAGTCACGTGAGTTTACTTATTTTCAGTGACAGTGGCAGTACTCTTACTAGTGGTTGCTAGACAGCCTCCTTCTCCTCAGACACACACACACACACACACGCTGCTCAGCAGTGCCAGTCACAGTGATAACACAGAGACATTTACTGCGTGTGTGAGGTGAGTGACTGATAGTCGGCACTGCTAGTCCTAATCCCCCCATCCTGCTGCCATGACTTGACTGGTTATGCTGTGATTCCTGCTGTCTCTCTCTCTCTCTCTCTCTCTCTCTCTGTCTCCTCTCCCCTACCCCCCGCTAGTGACACTGAATGATGTATACAAGCAGTGCAAGTAGCATCCTTACAAACGAAAACAAAACACAGCTCATGCTAACTCCCTGGCTTGGCCACGCCACCCCCTTCCCAAGCACTGACGACAACTGGCCACACACACTCTGCCCAGGCACTGACTGCAGCTTGCAGTGTGGCAGCATTCTGCAAGTCTGTGTGATTAAAAAAAAAAGTGCTTTCTTCCTCTCAGTCCAATTCTTCCAGGCAGTGCAGTGACTGCCAGCAGTGCCCCACAAGTCCTGGACTCCAAGTTCAGTGTTACATGCACTGTGGTGCATGAAGGAACAAAACTGCATGCACTAGCCTGTTCCCACATTCAAAGGGACCAGGTTATGTAGGTTAATATTGACCGCTGGCACAACTGCAGTAGTGCAACGTGTGTTTGCTGGCTGCCAGCACTTTCAGCCTTTAGCATCTTCTCTGCTGCCTCAGGGCATCCTCTCAGCACTGCCTGTGCATTCCCATGGAGTGTGCGCATGCACGTGGCTGTCACTGAGTGTGATGACATCACGCAAATAGTTGTGATGTCACTGCACAGGTGTGAGCTCCACAACTCATCTGTCTACTTGGGGGGGGGCCCACAATAATTTTTCTTCTCTCACTGCCCTTCTTGGACTTGAAACAGTGTTTTGAAGGGCCAGTTTCTGTTTTCTGTGGAAATATTTCAGCAGTGACAGCTATGTCAGTGTGTTTATTCCTTTTCTGAGGAACAGGATGGTGACTGAGCTTACTTAGCTGAAGGGATTTTCCTTCACTCCTTAGGTGTGTAAGAGCAGTGTGTACCGCTCAACAGTGCCTCTCCTAAAGTTTAGTTTAGTTAGGCCATAGGTAGATAGAACAAGATGCTGATGGTGTGGCAGATTGGAGTATTGCATATTGGATTTTTGTTGTTGGTCAATTCAACCTCACTTGGTGGCACCATGGTTTATCAGAGACCTGTAACATTTAAAAGATGCAAAATATGCAGGAGGATGATGAGACACTTTCTTTTGGGATCATACTGTCCCAACTGTATAATGCAGTCTAACCTGTTTATATTGACTTCCCCCAGCAGAAACCCTGACCGGGCGGGGGGGTGCCCTTGTGGTATCGACTGGCAGTGATAAGACTGAGTTGTTAAAATGCTTTATGCTCCTCGTAAATGCGTTTCTGAGTTTTGATGACCCATAGGTCATTAACACTAGTGCACCCCACCCTAAGGGAGGCCCCTCAGGTTGGGGGAAGGGCACACAGGCACATCCAGATGCTCCAGAACAAAACAGTCCCACTCACTGAGGTTTGCAAGCTACCCCAGCCTTGATGGCATGGACAGTCAAGATGAGGATGAAAGGGAACATGAGGAAAATCCTAACCAGATGGATCTGGGCACCATCAGACGAGAACGAAAGCCCCTCTGAGAAGGAGAAGGAGTGGACAGAATCTAAGAAAAA
Source organism: Neoceratodus forsteri (assembly GCA_016271365.2). Taxonomy (NCBI): domain Eukaryota; kingdom Metazoa; phylum Chordata; order Ceratodontiformes; family Ceratodontidae; genus Neoceratodus; species Neoceratodus forsteri. The sequence continues at coordinate 121,037,021 of JADMNL010000025.1, forward strand.
GATTCCATTCCCCCCCCCCATATGATACAAAGTCGCTGGCTTATCATGTCACAGAAGCATGCAAGACATTGTAGCTAAAGGAGGTTCAGGACATAGAGACCTTGGATGGAAACCCCATACTGTCCACCTTGGCATTCGGCCGAAGTGTTTTCTGAACTTCTGCCAATGTAGCCAGATTATTAAGCAGGAGTGGGCCAAGGTGGACAAGTAGAAACCACTTCCTAGACCACTGGTGAGATGCGACCCATTCCTGGAGGAGAGTTCCAAGAAGTGGGACATTCGTCCAAGTGCTGAGAAAGCAGCGTGCAGTGTAATCCAGCACACAACTGTGCCTCTCGAAGGTTCAACATCCCTGTTTAACGCCAATGATAAGAGAGTGGATGTGTCATGCAGATGAGGTTTTACCTCGCATGTGGTAAACTTTCGGATGACATATGCATCGTTCATTATTTTCTGTTAAACTCATGGGTTACTAGCTTAGGTAGCTTCATCTCTGAAAAGTCAGAAGGGACAAATATTTTACAATTTGTGTCCACAGCATCTGCCTTCCTGCTTATAGATGACTCCCTTCTTATGTGACCATGGATAGTTTGTGGATGTTGGCCTGCTCCTCTAGTCATGTTGTGGTGGCTATGCAGAGAGTGTGGCTTTGCCACTGGGTCACAGATCAGATGTCCATGGAAAAGATATTTAACATGTCTTTTGCAGGGGACTTGTTATTCAGGTCAGAACTTGACAGTATTCTGAAAGATGTCCAGGACAAGAAAGGGCAGTTACTGGTGCTCAGGAAGTAATAAAAGACCCACCTGGCCTCGACAGGCTGGGGTTTGACCAGCAGCAATGGGCCAAAAGTGATTTTTGGCCCTTTCAGAACTTTGGAAACAAAAGGAATATAGGAGCCTATTCTGGATTCAAGGGTACAGAGGCTTCTTTGCAGGCAGATCAAATGGAAGTACTGGAAGAAGGGGAGGTTTCTCTTAATAAAGTTATGCAGGCCAGTCTCTGCCTCTGTTCCCTTGGTGGAAGACTGCAAAGATTTTACCAGCAATGGACTCAACTAATGTTGGATGCAAGGATGCTAGAAATTCTAGCTATGGACTATATCATAGAGTTTTTTCTGGTACCCAAGAGAGGTGGCTACCTACAGTATCCGCTACCCCAGAATCCAGTGAAGAAGCAGGCTGTGAGTCAGACCTTGCATCACTTAAGACAGATTAAGGCAATTGACCCAGTCCCTGCTCCCCCAGATAAAGATGATCTGATTTCTACTCAAGTTACTTTGTAGTCTCCAAGATGTCAGGGGGATTTTGACCTATCCTGGATCCAAAACATTTAAACAAGTTTGTCCAGCACACGACCTACAAGATGGAGTCCTTGCAGTCCATCATTCAGACAGTTCAACTGGGGGACTTTCTGGCATCCATAGATCTGAAAGATGCCTCCCTCCACATCCCAATCCATCATCAGTTGCACCAGAAATATCTGAGATTTGCCATTCAGAGACAGCATTTCCAGTACTGGGCTCTCCCCCTTGGTCTGGCAGCAGCACCCAGGGAATTCTCAAAGATACTGATTGTGTCGGTGGCACAACTGAGGCAGGAGGGGCATCACGTATACCCCTAACTGAACAATTTACTTATCAGAGCCCCAACTACACAGATGATGAACAGGTCAGTGGCGAGGAACTTGGAGGTCCTGAAAACACAAGGCAGATTGTCAACAAGGACAAAAGTTCATTGAGGCCATCTTAGAGGCTAGAAGACCTGGGGGCAGTGTTCAGAATGGATGAGAGGAAGGTGGTGTTCTCTGTATCCAGGAAGGAGACTTTAGTATGAGAGGTTCAGTAGCTGTGAGCCAAATTTGCAGTTTCTGCTCGCAGGCTACCATAGATTTTGGGTCTTATGACAGTGGCGATAGAACTAGTACTGTGGATCAGATGTCATATGTGGCCCCTCCAGAACTGGATGCTGGAGGTTTGGTGCCTGGCATCAGAAGACTACCAGCTATGATGTTGCTGCCATGCTCGGTGTTGCAATTGCTTGCATGGTGGGAGAACCCCAAGAAACTCTGTAAAGGCACTCTCCTGGAAGCCCTATAGGAACCCATTTTGACAACAGATGCCAGCCTGTCAGGCTGGAGAGCCGTGCAAGTTGAAATTCCAGTTCAGGTGGTCTGGAACCCACAGGAACGGGAGCATGAGTTAAATGTGTTGGAAATGAGAACAATGCATCTTGCTGTGCTTCAGTTTCAGAACAGGATTCTATCATGGGCTGTGAAGGTGAGGTTTGACAACACCATCATCATATCTTACATAAACAGCCATTGGGGTGCAAGAAGTGCAAGCATGTTAGCAGAGGTAACCAGAGTACTACAGTGGGTAGAAGTCAACCATCTAGCACTTTTGGCAGTTCATCTGGTAAAGGAACTGAATGTTCAGGCTAACTGGCTAAGCTACAAAAGAGTTCATCTGGGAGAATGGTCCCTGAACCCAGAGGTGTTCAAACTCCTGTGCAGAAGATTTGCTTGCCCTTAGATTGATCTATTTGCATAGTCAGGGAATGCATAGGTAATGAGGTCCATCAGTCAGTATGAAAATGGTTTTGCTGCTGTAACGTTACCAGTGGCAGCATGGGACGCATGAACATGTAGCTCCAGTAATGCCCTCCATGCAGCACAAACCCGGAGCCAGCTGTCACGGTCACACTTCACCCGGTGTGTGGACGGACTATAATGGTTTCCAAAACGGTTCACAGGTAATGTAGACACACTGTAACGTTACCTGTTTGAACAATTTTGGAAATGTTACAGACTTTCAGGTAGTAGTGTGGACAGGGCCTCAGTGTTTTCTGGCAGAAGCAGTGAATGCTCTGTCCTCAACAGTGGGATTTCCACAGAGCGTATTTATTTCCTCCACTTCTGCTGGTGCCCAAGGAGCTACAAAAATCAGACAATCAAGAGGAAACGTCCTATTTATAGACCCAGATTGGCCAAGAGGGTTGTGGTACTCCAACTTAGTAAACCTAGCACAGCAGCCCCCTGGGGACTTCCTCCTCATGGTGATCTTCTCGGCCATGGGACTCATGCTGCATCTAAACCCAGGGGTGCTGCAGTTGGCAGTTTGGCTTCTGAGAGGAGGAGACTCGTCAAGCAGGATTTCTCCAAGAAAGTGGTAGACGCCTTGATGGCATACAGGAAGGTATCCATGTCAGTGGCCTATGATTGAGTGTAGAACACCTTTTCTGGTGGGGCCAGCGGTAAAGATATCAGGCCATCCACGGCCATGGTCCCGCAGATTTTGAATTTTTTGCAGGCAGGCATAGCAAGGGTCTGGAGTTGAGTACCCTGCTGGGACAGGTGTCTACTCTTAGAGCAGTGGTAGGAACTCCCAGGGGCTTCCTGACCAAACATATGGAGCATAGTGACATAATGAATTATGAACCCCTTACACTTCATATTCAGCAAGATTTGACGAAATGGTCCACCTTTCCATTATCTTTTTGGTGCTGGCTTGAAATAATAAAGATGAATGTATTACCTAGGGTGCTTTAATGTTACAAACACTTCCTGTTCCTCCATCAAAATCCTATTTGTAGGAGTGGCATACCCTGTCTCTTAATTTTGTGTGGCATGGGAGGAAACTCAGAGTCAAGGAAGGTATGCTGTTTATTTCTCCCCATCAGGCAGGGCTTGGTCTTTCTAACTTTAGGTGGTATACATGTAACCCCCCTGCAAATGGGGGTTCCCAAAAGACTTCCAGGAGCTTGCTTGAATGCTCCAAGCCTGAATGGTGTTTGGCATTTAAGCCATTTATCAGTGAGTGTTTTTAGAGCCTCTGGTACTGTCTCTTTAAGAGCTGTCTGCTTGCAGACATAATTAGTTTGTATGGGGGGACTGTGTGCTTCTCTGAGTACCACTCGAGCTGCTGCCAATTCGCTTCATTTTTGCAGTCACTAGGAGTGCAGGGGGAACCTATCTGAAGGATGTGGCTGTTTGCCAGAAATTGTTTGGAGTGGTGATGGGGTTGCAGTTTGTCTGGCCTGCTTTCTTTGCAGTCAGAGCTGTGTCTGCTAGTTCCCCATTCTAGTTTTGAACTGCTGAACTGGACCAATCAGTGTGGGGTAAGTTAGCTCTAAAATGGTGCCTTGGACGAATCAGAACTTGGACTCATAATCTGAGCCAGCCACAAGAGGATTGTATGGGCAGTGACTCTGGGAGATGTAGTTTAGACTTCAGCACCTTTTGGACCAACAGCAGCAGTCTATTGTGAGTGACAGCCAATCCAGTCAAGAACTGGGAGGAACTCAAAGGAAGTGCCAGTTTTGTCAGTTGGGGTTTCAGTTGAGCTTTGGCAGTGAAGAAGGAAGGGCCCTGTGCTTTTCAGTGTGCAGTTTTAGTCAAAAACGTGTGTAAGGCCCAGAGTTCGGTCTGCAGCTTGTGTAACAGCTTGTTAGGACTGAATCCGTCCTGTGAAAAGAATCAAAGGATCTCTGAAGAGTAGAAACCAGGCTCACCCTGTAGAAGACTGGAGGAATTGCTGAAAATTGCACTCTGTCTGTCAGGAACTGAATCTGCTGTGTGTTCTCCGGTATTGTGCAGTAATTGCGATCGGGATACAGATGCAGCCTGCCTGGTATAGTGCTTTTATATGGATGTGTGAAGAGGTTTGTGTACCTCAAGTGAGCCCTGCTGACATTGAAGGACCCTATCTTATTTGGAGGTCGTGAGTACTAATTCAGGGTCGCTCCTGTTGAATTGCCACATTAAATCCAAATGGAATTACTGTACTGCTGACTGTTTAATTCTCCTTTCTTCTGTGTGAAAGGGCCCCTACCAGCTGCCACGGTTTGGACTAGCCACTAGGGCTTGGGTACCCAGGGACAGTAACTGATAGGGATAGGCCTGTGCACAGAGCCATAGAAGATTATTAGAGTGATAAGCTAATTAACCTGATTTCCCCTGTCCTTGTTATATCCCCTAAATAAATCAGAGCTGCTTGTTTCAGCAAAGTTATACTGCCTGAGGTTTGTCTATGTTAAAGTACTGTACTGTGATTGTTGCACTGTATCTCATTTCACAGGAGGTCCCAGTGCGGAACCAGACCTGGGGTAAGTGTATACTGTGAAGGTAATTCTGATATATTGTGTGGGCCACTAGTAGGAAGAAGGGGGTTGCAGTGTCCCAGAGGGCTGTGACCAAGTTAGTTTAACTATTGCAAACCCTGACCTCTGGGTGGAGGCACCCGCCATTGGATCCAGGCCCCTCAACCTGTTAGTGGCAAATCAGACAGGGGTAGTAGCCCCTGGGATAGCGCCATCTAGGGGTTACATACATATGCAGCTTGGCTTAGGTTGGCTTGGTACTGGTCTTGTCCCAATTACCAATCATACTGGAAGGATATAGAATTTTTCTTAAATGATCTATATGACATACCTAGGATTATCTTTGCCTCTTCGTTTAACCAGGTGTCCCTATCGCAGTATTTTGACTTTACTAGACATGTTTTGAAGCAGTGGTGTATTTTATGCAGGCATTTATCAGTGTGTGAGTTGTTGTGCATTACATCTATGGTGAATGACCATAGAAATCCATTGTCTAGATTGGAACGGTTTCTTCAGGGTTGGGCAAGGCTCGGATTAATATATTATCATTAGTTATTCAATAAGCGTGGGTTAATCCCATTCAGCACTTTGCAAGCGTGGTATGGGCTGGCATCTTCGGGGTATTATAGGTGTAACCCCCCTACAAATGGGGGTTCCTGAAAAGTCTTCCTTGAGCTTGCCTAAATGCTCACTGCCAGGCTGGTGTTCTGCATTTTAGCAGTTTAAATCTATTGGCAGAGAGTGCCTGTATAGCCTCTGTGTACTGTCTCTTTAAGAGCTGCCTGGATTGCAGTCATAATTAATCTGAGCGGGAGCTCTGTTAGAAGATGTACATGTTTGCTGATCATTTGTTAAAGTAGTAATAATATTGCAGTTTGTTCTAACCTGCCTTCTTTGCAGCATGGACAGTTCTGTTTGTTTCCATCATCTTGGTCCTGGACTGCAGAATGGGCCAATCAGTACATTTTGGACTCTAAAATGGAGCCTGCCTACAGGAGCTTGGTGGGGCCAAAACTTGTAGGAATTGTAGTTTTGGGCTTTTGGCGCCTAAAATAATCTGGAGGGGAGGGCTCCTGTTATGACTGACAGACAGATTAGCCAACCGAACCTTTTGGATCCTGGGGAAAGTCCCACACTGCTTGCAGTTTTAGTTAGATCTGTGTTGGGAAGTTAAGAAGTAACAGCTCAAGATAGTTCGAGAAGCAATTCATGGTGGATTTACGCAGGAGAACTGTGGAAAAGCCTGAGTTTGGCCTGCATGCCTGCCTGCTGTTCCTGAGAGCGAACCTGTGTGTTTTTTTTGGACTGAATCAAAATTTGGAGAGCGAATTAAGCCACTAAATTGTGACCAGGCTTTAACCTGAAGAAGACTGAAGATTTGCTGAATGCGGTTGGCCTGTCAGGACTTTCAGCTACCTCAGAACTCCTGGATTGTGCCAAGACTCTGTAATTGCGACCGGAGAGCCATTTGCTTGGTACAGTGGAATTTCCTTACATGTGAATATGCTGTATGCCTATAGTGGGTCGTGATTTGGTTCCCCACTGTGTGTCTGAACTATGTTTTGCTTACTGGAGGCTGTATCCAGCTCCACAGACTGAATCTGTATCCATTTCCGTTTGCCTGGGCCCTGCTACAATGGCCCAGCCAGAATAGCTGCTATGCCGAGAGAGTCATCGACGAGAGACTGGCCAGGGGTTCATCTCCCTGCTCAATGCCTTGAACAGGAATGATGCCACGGTGATTCGTGTGGGCCCTGCTTCTCCGGGCACTCCAGCTCAACAGCCTGCAGTCTCGATTTCGTCCTGCCTGTGCCCAGTATTGGGTATCACGAGTAAACATCAGGGTAGCTCCCTGCAACAACAGCTAAATCTAAAAGTGTTGTCATCTGATTGTCTTGTTGCCTTTTCTTTCGTGAACTGAGCCCTCCGGCTCCGGATTACAAATAGTGTGTGTTGTACATGTTGCTTTCTTCCATCACAGGGCCCCAACCAGCTGCAACATTCCTGGCTAGTCCACTATTTTCCTATCTAGGTACCCAGAGTGTGTGACTGTGTAGGGACTCTGAATTGCATGTATAACTGTCTGATTAATATAGCTTTTAAGCAAATCAACCTGATTATGCCCCTCCCTTGTTCAAGTCCCCTGAATAAATCAGATTTAACTTTGTTTGCATTTAACCTGACTGTGGTTCCAGTTTGTGCCAAAAGGATTGTACTGTTGCTGTTTGCTGTGCTTAACCTTATTTTACAGTTGGTCCCCAGGGTCCAGCTAGAGGAACCAGCCCTGGTGGTAAGTGCAAACAGTGTGGGTAATTGCCTGGTTAATAAGGGTCATTGTAAAAGTAATTAATATATATTGTTCGGGCCACTAGAAGGGAAAGAGGGGGGTTGCAGTGCCCGTAGGGCTGTGCCCAGGTTAGCTTGACCACTAACAACCCTGACCTCCGGGTGGAGTCACCCGTTTCATTACCCAGGCCCCTTAACCTGCTACTAGCCAAGTAGGCAGGGGTAGTAGCCCTTGGGATAGCGCCACCTAGGGGTTACATGCAGACAACACATCTACACAGTGGATGTGGCTTACCTGGACTTCAGTAAGGCCTTTGACACTGTGCTGCATAGAAGGCTGTTAAACAATCTGGGGAACATGGGAGTGGGTAAGATGGTCGTGGGTGGGTAATTGGCTAGATAGCAGGACACAGAGGGTGGTGGTAAATGGCTGTCACTCTGCAGAGGGAAAGGTGACCAGTGGGGTTCTACAGGGTTTTGTGCTGGGGCCAGTCCTCTTCAGTATCTTCATCAGTGATATCGCAGAGGAACTAAAAGGGAAACTATGTCTGTTCATTGATGACACAAGGCTCTGCAACAGGGTGGACACACTGGAGGGCATGGATAGAATGAGGAGAGATCTGCAGAATCTCAAGGACCAGTCAAATAATTGGCAGTTGAGATTTAATGCCACAAAGTGTAAGGTAATGCTCATGGGGCACAAAAACCCAGGTACATCATATCAGCTGGCGGGGAGTTTATAGAATGCTGCAAGCAGGAAAGAGACCTAGTGGTGATCATCTCTGATGACCTTAAGGTGGGGAGTCAGTGTGACAAGGTGGCAGGAAAAGCAAACAGGATGCTGGGTTGCATAGGCAGGGGCATCTTCAGCAGAAAAAGGGAGGTCATGATTTCATTTCATTTCATTTTTATTTTATACTGGAAAGGCATGTAAGCTAGATGCCCGTTTTCACAAGCGTCCAGTTGGAGAGAAAACATTGTTGGGCAAATACAAAAGTATGGAGGCTGCAGTTATAAGAATACAGTAGAACGAAACGAGGAAAAAGTACAAATATTCAGGCAAAACACTTTACAGAGGCAAAACTAAGCATGGGAAGGTATAAACAAACAACTACAGGTAAAACACTTTTAGAGAGGTTGTAATAAACATTGGAGGGTAAAAAACCCAGTTGAGGAATACAATTTTTCAACACAAAGCACGCTTCATACATGAGTACATTGCAGCATCATGTTGGAAGTGTGTGGTGCAAGTAAGACAGCCCATAGGATAGGATACAAGATGAAAAAGGACAGTCCTTGTAGGTGGGAGCCTTGCTGCACCTAAGTACAGGAAGACAGCACCAGTCATGACAGGGAGGGGCAAGGGAAGAAAGGTGAAAAGAAAGTGGGGTGTACCACTATACAAGACATTAGTGAGGCAGCACCTCTAGTACAGTGTCCCATTCTGGAGGCCTTACCTATGAAAGGACATAGACAGGGTGGAGGAGGTCCAGAGGAAGGCAACCAAGATGGTGCAAGGATGGCCAGTCTGGCTGTGCTGAGGGTTGAGGCACTGAACACTACATCTCACGCCATGCCAGCAACCCGGATTCAGGAGCAGACTCAGATCATTGGGGTGTGGTGGGAGAGGAGAGGATTGAACGTCTGGAGGACTGCTGTCCTCTCCTGGGATGGGTATCAGGGGACGCATCGCTCTGCAGCCGCCCCCAGTGGAGACTGAGGGGCACCACAGTAGCGTGTGGTCTACAGTGGGGCAAGGTGGTGGTGGATGTTAGCTGAGGGTCTGCCCTCAGTGCAGACGTCATGGCACGTCCATCCCTCTGGGCATAACCTAAGGTGGAAAACCCTGGTTCTCTGGGAGGCAGTGGCGGGGCTTGAGTGGTGGAAGCCCACACGCCCAATGCCAGCCCCAATCCTGACTTGACTCTCTGTGGTCTCGCCTCACCCATTGTGGCTCTCTGGAGAGGGGACCCAGCACCCAATTCCTTGGTTGGAGGAAGGGCTTGGCGGGCAGTAGAGGCAACACCAAAGGAGCCCACGCCAGAGAGATGCCCAGAGAGCCGTTGACCGGAGTGAAATAAAGATGACAAAAAAAAAAAGATCTATGAGGACAGGCTGAAAAACTTAAATATGTACTCCCTGGGTGGGGCGGGGTATGATTGAGACATCTAAGTACCTTACAGGGAGAAACAAGGTGCAGGAAAACACAATTTTTCAAAGGAAAAAAGATGCTCCAGGACCAGGGGACATGGGATGAAACTGGAGGGAGAGAGGTTTAGGGGGAACAAGAGAAAGTACTTCTTCACAGAGAAGTTGGTGGACAAATGGAACTGCCTGCCGGAGGAGGTGGTGGGGGCAGAAACAATTCCAGGATTTGAGAATGCATGGGTTAGGCACAAGGGGATCCTGGTAGTTGGGGGTAGGGACATCCTAGTTCCAGGATAGCTTTAAGAAGCATGGTTACTGTACGTGCGTTCGTGGGTAGACTAGGTGGGCCAATGACCCTTATCTGCTGACAATATCTATGTATTTATGTATATTTGGGCTTTTGTGTAGACAGAGAATAAATCAACGATAACAGTCACAGTGACTGCCTGTGACATGCAATGTACATCTTTCTCTCATGAATGATTTTTCATGCTAGTCTGTATACTTTAACAAAACTGATGTTTGTAACTTAATTGTCATGGTTTTCACTCACCTTGATTTGTTTTCTCTCAAGGTTGCATATTTACACTCAGTTGATGTTTTTTTACACTCAGCGGGTGTTTTTAACTTATCGTGCATCATTTTTACTCATTCTAGTGATTTTTTTACGCAAGTCTGCTTATTCATGCACTTTGCGTTTGCACACAATGTTCATCTTTTTTCATGTATCTTGCACTAATTCTCATGCAAGCCTGTGTTGTTTGTTTACTCTTAGTATCATGCAACTGGTGTCTTTTCCACACAGTTTGCATCTTTCTCAGGCATCTTACATTTTCATGCAAGTCTGCTTTATTTTTTCACATACGTAACATCACGCAAATTACATTTTGGTCTCACATCTTGCATTATTATGTTGTTTGCACGCATGTGCAAGAAACATAGTGCCATCATCCGAGTTTTTGGAGGTGTGGCATCCGTCTTCCAATTCAGTCAGTGTGTTTGCAGGCACGGCCCCAGTTCCCCAATCACTGCTGCAGCTGTCTATGACAGCAGTTGAAAATGCAGTGGTCGTACAGTTGAAAGGGGGAGCTCCGCTTCAGTGAGCAGAACTCTCCTCCACACACACACACACATATGCACGCATACTGTGTGCTCATTGCCTTCCCTCCCCCCATGCACACACTGTATGGCCGATGGGGGTACCCTAATCCCAGTCGGCTCCATGCACCCCGTAGCTTCCAGGTGCCACGCTGGGAGCCCACCCAACATGGCAAAATGTGTCATATAGCCAAGGTGCCCAATCTCCGTCGGCTCCAGCCCACCCCAAACAGCCTTCCAGCTGCCACACTGGGAGCCCACCCCAGCTGCAACGCCCCTTGTCTTATTAAAACAACAACCTGTAAATACAAAACTGTCCTCGGCGCCTCCCCTGCCCCTCCCACAACCTGCACCCACCCACTCGCACCCTGCCTCCCACCCCCTCACCCCATACTACCTCCAGACCTCGCACGATGATCTTAGTGGACCGGGAACTCGTCTGCACTCTTCAAAGCTGACCGTGAACTGAGGAAATGCCGGTAGCTGTATAATGGGATAGATGGGTTTTCAACTTTGCTGCATATCTCAGGCATTTTTGGAATTTTGGCACAAATTTTCAACATGGGGTTTTGGCACCCTCCTCATGAATTCTGTCACTGTCATGGCGTTATTTGGGCCGAAGGGTGATTTTGAGTCACTGCACGAAATCACCTTTCGGTCAATCTAAAAACGACAGTGCTAGTGTTCATAAGGTGGGCTCTCAAAAAGCCTATGTTGCAAATTTGGGGAAAAATTCCTAAAACTGACTGTTTTATGAGCATGCGTTGCGCAGTTCCTACGCTCGCTCGTAAGTTCGCTAATTTTTAATTTATTCACTCCAAATTTTCAGCATTGCCGTTTTACTACACCTCCTTATGAGCAGTACAGCTGTCATTTTTCACGTCACCCAAAATGTCTTTGCATGCATGTAGCGCACAATGGCGCAGTCGGTGTGCACAATCAATGTTTGGGACAGAGTAAGAAAATCACAGTGACACTGTTCATGAGCAGAGGTCTTAAAATGGCTATGTTGAAAACGGGGTGAAAAAAATTCCCAAAAATGACTGTTTTATGAGCATTTGTTGTGCTGATTCTACACACGCTCGTAAGTTTGCGAATTTTTAATATTTTCACTCCAGATTTTCAACATTGCCATTTTACCACACCTCCTTATAAGCAGTATACCTGTCATTTTTTACGTCTTGCCCAAAACATGTTTCCACCCATGTAGCGCACAATGGCGCAGTTGGTGTGCGAAATCATTGTATGGGACACATTAAGAAAATTAGAGTGACACGGTTCATGAGCAGAGTTATTAAAATGGCTAGTTTGAAAATTTGGTGAAAAAATTCCTAAAAATGACTGTTTTACGAGCGTGCGTTGTGCAGTTCCTACACACGCTCATAAGTTCGCAAATTTTTTAATATTTGCTCTCCAGATTTTCAACATTGCCATTTTACCACACCTCCTTATGAGCAGTACAGCTGTCATTTTTCACGTGTCGCCCAAAATGTGTTTCCGTGCATGTAGCGCACAATGGGCGTCATTGCGCAGTCAATGTTTGGGACAGATTAAGAAAATCACAGTGACACTGTTCATGAGCAGAGGTCTTAAAATTGCTATGTTGAAAATTTGGTGAAAAATTCCCTTCAGACATTCTGCAATGTTACTAATGAAGACATTGAACAGGACTGGCCCCAGGACCGATCCCTACAGCACCCCTCTGGTGACCCCCTCTCCCTAGACTGCACACCATTTACCACCACCCTCTGCCTTCTGTCTGTTAGCCAGTTTCTAACCCAGTTTACCACCCTTTCCCCCATGCCCAGCCTACCCAGCTAGTTTATCAGCCTCCTATATGGGATGGTGTTAAAGGTTTTGCTGAAATCAAGGTAAGCGTTGTCCACTGCCCCACCCTGATTCACTTCCTTTGTCACCCAGTCAAAGAAATCAACCAGACTTGTCTGACATGATGTCCCCACTGTGAATCCATGTTGTCTGTGGTCCTGGGCTCCGATGGCTTCTAGATGCCACACTATCCTTTCTTTAAACAATGTCTCCATGATCTTCCCCACTACTGAGGTAAGGCTGAATGGCCTATTGTTCCCTGCCTCCTCCCTGCTGCCGGACTTGTGTAGAGGGACCACATGTGCCCTCCTCCAATTCACTCATGTTGAATGACTCAGTGAACATGGCTGCCAGAGGTACTGATATCTCCCTTCGCAGTTCTCTTAATATCCTTGGGTGTATGCCATCTGGTTCCATCGCTTTGTCCACCTTCAATTTAGTGAGCTCCTGCAGGACTCTTTTGCCTTTGAATGGACTATTGTCCACCTCTTCACCCCCTTGGCAACTGCTGTACTGCTGTGGCCCTTGCCCCTCCCACTCTTCTGTGAATACTGAACGGAAAGACACAGTGGATGTCTTGGGAGGAAGGCATGGAACTATCACTTCCAAATACCTAAACAGCACATACAAGCAAGCAACATTTGGCATTGACAAATGCTTGTTTTTCATACAATTTGCAATTATTTTCTTGTAAACTTAGTAATTTCTCAAGCAGTCTTGTATTTTTTGTAATTCTTGATTTTTATGCAGTTTGTGCTAATTTTTTCATGCAAATTACCCCCCCCCCCGGGCTTTCCATCTGCCATATCATGCCCTGTTGCCTATGCTGCAATGCTGACTATGGTGTTCCTCACTTGTGGGTTTGTGTCTCATGGGCATTACCCTGCAGATTCTAGGTGGGCTATTTTCCAGCCTCGGTCGCATCGCCTGGGGTACACAGTTGATTTGGTATGGCTACCCTGTGGAGTGCACTTGTCCCCATCTCCACCCAATTGCCTTGCAAGTGAAGTTCTCAGGGTTTTAAGTCCACAATTTATGTCTTGCACCTTTTTGTTCCCTTTTCAGGACATAACCCCTTCAGCAGAATCTAGTTAAATAGATGCTTTAGGGAGGAAGATTTTAACCTCTGCTAGGTCTTCTCTCACTATAGCCTTATACTAGGCACACATGGTGAAGTATCAGTAGGGTCTGTGGTCTTGGGTGCGCTCTCTCTAAGCTGCCTGCATGTGAGAAAATTTAAGTCAGCTATGACATAGCTACCAGGGCTGTGGAGACAGCACTGCATCAAACATGTGCATCTTATGATGCCTTCTAGGTGTCCTTCTGTTTATCAGTGTCTGCCGCTTGTCTCAGTTGGATGTCTTGACTGTGCCTCTCTTATGTAAGTCCAGTTGCCTGCTAAAATAGCAGCAGTGGTGTGGCCCCAGTTCATCCCTTAAAATTTAGTGTTGTTGAGGCAAAGAATGGAGGTGGTGGTGGAATGGGATTTGCAGAAACCAGATTGGTAGGGGCAGTGGAAGGCAGAGCAGTCAAGGAAGGGAGAGAGCTGAGGGAACCTGTTATTCCTAGAGCTTAGCAGGGGTAGGGGCGGTGAAGAATAGGGCAGTTGTTTCCATGGAGGGCCAAGTCACCACCCTTGTGGAGGAGAATGACCTGAGCAACCTTCCATGCTGCAGGATCATGGGACGTCTGTCATCTAGTAATATTTAGTGTTAAAAGTCCAAGGGTTTTATAAACATATATTCTGTGGCAATAGACTGTCACCAGCCTACTATGTTTAATTCTTGTGTTTTTATATGTACTACTCCTGAACTGCTGCAAACTTGTGTGTGGTTCCACACTGACCTTCAAAGAGTTGTGCTCTGGGATTTGCCTCTAATGAATTCTCCAGGGGAAGCTGCAGGTGCAAGTTGCATGCAGTCTGCCAGCTAGAATAATTAAACAATACATGTATATTCCCACGTTCCTGACTGTGCTAAAAAAAAAAAAAAATAATTGAGCACATGAAATGCAGCATTGTTGTAAACAGAGAAAGCCCCAGCAGAGTTAGAGAGGAAACCTTCGGGCCACTGTTGTCTGTTAAGGGAGTCTCAAAGAGTTCAAAAGTAAACCCCAGGAGTACTGACGTCTGTTTAGAAAGACCTTAGGAGTCAGATAGGAGTCTTCCAGGGTACTGTTGCCTGTTTATAAAGTCCTGAGCCTAGACGAGTATCATCGAGACTGATGTCTGGAGTTACTTCATATTCATTCTAGAAGAGTACCTTAGAGAATGATCCCATGGAGTCACCTACTCCCAGCTTCATTGTAAAAGAAACTACCTGGGGGGACTACCAGAGTCAACTGACCCCCCTCACCACAGCTTCATATCCTGTGATTACCACTGAGGCTGATCCTACAGAGTCACTTAACTCTGGCTTCATTCCAGTTAAAAGCCTCTGAGGCTGATCATGTGGAGTCACCTGCTCTCTCCTGCAAGCTTTAGTTTAGATTGTGGGTCGGTGGGTGGGTGGGGGAGGGGCATCACTGGGACTAAATCCATGGAAACCTGTCCACGCTATAAGCATCATAAGTCACTCCTCCTCCTCCTCCTCCCTCATCAGGTTAATCATAGATGAGAGCCACTGGAGCTGATCCCATAAACTTACATCACTACAGCTTCAAGCTACATGAGATATAAGTGGATTTGATTCCACAGCATTACTGTATCCTTTTCTTATTACAGATACATGCTTCTGGGGCTGATGGTAGCTTTTCCTGAGAATAAAGTCTCTGGGACAAAGCCTATGAAGTCTCTTACCCCCATATTAATTCTATAAGAAAGCTACTAGATCTGCACCCTCCCTGACTCCCCCCACTTCTGCATCATTCTAGATAAGAGCTGTGGGGTCGGAGCCCTCCCTTCTACCACTGTAACCTCACATCTACTTCATTGTAGATAAGAGCTATTGAATCTAAGCACGCCATACTTAGAGATGTCTCATCTCTGCTTCATCCTAGATCAGAGCTGCAGGATCTGAACATGGCCTCCCCCCCCCCCTTACCTTATATCTGCTTATTCTAGATGGAAGTTACTGGATCAGAGCACTGCCTCTCTCTACCAGTCACCTCATCTCTGCTTCATTCTAGATAAGAGCTACTGGATCTGTGCACTCCCTCTCCCAAGTCAGCTTATCTCTGCTTCATTCTAGATGACAACTACTAGATCTGAGCCTCCCCTCCCCCAGAGTTACCTCACAGCTGCATCATTCTAAATGAGAGTCACTGCATCTGAGCTTTCACTTTCCCAGAGTCACTTCACGTCTGCCTCATTCTAGATGAAAGCCACTGGATCTGAGCACTGCCTCCCCAGTGTCCCCTATAGTACTCTCTGCTTCAATCTAGATGCAAGCTACTGTATCTGAGCACTCCCTCCCCAACAGTCACCTCATCTCTTCTTCATTCTAGATGCAAGCTACTGTATCTGAGCACTCCCTTCCCAACAGTCACCTCATCTCTTCTTCATTCTAGATGAAAGCTACTGGAGTTGAGCCTTCCTGACCCAGAATCATCTCGCATCTGCTTCATTCTAGATATGAGCTACTGCATCTGAGCACTCTCTCCCCAGAGTCACCTCCTCTTTTCTTCATTTTAGACAAAAGCTACTGAATCTGAGCCTTCCCTGTCCCAGAATTGCCTCACATCTGCTTCATTCTAGATGAGAACTACTGGATCTGAGCACTACCTCCTCCAGAGTCACTTCATCTCAGATTCATTCTGGATGAGTGCTACTGGATCTAACCCTCTTCCCCTAGAGTCATATTGTCTCTGCTTTATTCTAGATGAGAGCTACTGCATCTGAGTACTTCCTCTCTTCCAGTGTTACCTCATTTCTGCATATTTCTAGCTCAGATCTACTTGATCCAAGCACTCCCTACCCCTGAAACATCTCACAACTGCTTCACTCCAGCTGAGAGTTACTGGAACTGAGCACCGCCTGTCTCCCAGAGACACCTCATCTCTGCCTAATTCTACATGAGAGCTACTGAATCTGAGTGTTGTCTTTTTCCTGTCACCTTGTCTCTACTTATTCTAGATTGGAATTACTGGATCTGAGCACTGTCTTTCTCTGTCAGTCACCTTACCTCTGCTTTATTCTAGATAAGTGCTACTGGAACCAAGCAGTTTCTCCCCCAGTCACCTCATCTCTACTTCATTCTAGATGAGAGCTACTGGAACTGAGCCTTCCTGCCCCAGAATCACCTCACATCTGCTTCATTCTAGATGAGAACTACTGGACCTGAGCACTGCCTCTCTCCCAGTGTTACCTCATCTCTTCTTAATTGTAGATGGGAGCCACTGGATTTGAGCACTCCCTCCCCCAGAGTCAACTCTCCTCTGCTTTGTTGGTCATAAGAGCTACTGGATCTGAGCACTGCCTCTCTCCCAGAGTTACCTCATTTCTGTTTCGTTCGATGAGAGCTACTGGATCTGAGCACTCCCTGCTCCAGTGTCACCTCATCTCATCTCTGCTTTATTCTAGATGAGTGCTATTGGATCTAAGCTCTACTTCCTTCCTCCTAAGTCATCTTATCTCTGCTTCATTCTAAATGAGAGCTACTAGATCTAAACACTGCCTTTCTCCCACTGTTACCTCATCTCTGCATCATTCTGGCTGAGAGTTATTTGTAAGAATTCGGTACCCTTGCAGCAACCCACAACTACTTCATTCTAGCTAAAAGATACTGGATCTGAGCACTACCTGTCTTTGGGAGTCAGCTCATCTCTACCTCATTCTAGATAAGAACTACTGGATCTGAGCACTCTCTCCCCGAGAGCCACCTCATCTCTTCTTAATTCTAAATCTGAGCTACTAGATCTGTGTAGTGCCTCATTACTGTCATCTCATCTCTGCTTTATTCTAGACGAGAGCTATTGGATCTGAACACTCCCCCCCCCCCCAGAGTTTTCTCATTCTTGCTTCATTCTAGATGAGTTCTACTAGATCCGAGCACTGCCTCTCTCCCAGAGTGACCTAATCTCTGCTTAATTCTTGATGAGAGCCACTGAATCTGAGCACTTCCTCTCCCTGTCACCTCATCTCTTCTTCATTTTAGATCAGAGCTACTGGATCTGTGCACTCTCTTCCCAGAGCCACCTCACTCATCTCTGCCTAATTTTGGATGAGAACTACTGGATCTGCGCACTCCCTCCCTAGAGTTTCCTCATCTCTTCTTTATTCTAGGAGAGTGCTACTGGATGTGAGCACTCTCTCCCTAGATTTATGTCATCTCAGCTTCACTCTAGATGAGAGCTACGGGATCTGATTATTGCCTCTCTCTTGTCACCTCATTTCTGCTCAGTCTAAATGTAAGTTACTGGATCTGAGCACTGCCTCTCTCAAACAGAGTCACCTCATCTCAGGTTCATTAGAAAAGAGCTACTGGAACGGAGCACTTTCTTTCCTCAGAGTCGCCTCATCTCTGCTTCATTCTTCATTCTAGATAAAATCTACAGGAACTAAGCACTATCTCCTCCAGAGTCACCTAATATCTGCTTTATTCTAGATGAGAGCTACTGGATCTGAGCGCTGCCTCTCCCCCAGTGTTACCTCTCTCTTCTTTATTCTAGATGGGAGCTAATGGATCTGGGCCCTCTCTCCCCCAAAGTACCTCATTTCTGTTTCTTTCTAGATGGGAGATTCTGGGTCTGAACACTGCCTCCCCTGGAGTCTCCTCTGCTTCATTCTACATAAGATCTGCTGGATCTGAGCACTCCCTTCCCCAAAGTCAACTCTCTTCTGAGTCGTTCCGCATAAAGCCACTGGATCTGACCACTGCCTCTCTCCCAGAGTTACTTCATCTCTGCTTCATTCTGGATGAGAGCTACTGGATCTGAGACATCCCTCCCTCCCAGAGTACCTCATATCTTTTTCATTCTAGATGGGAGCTATTGGTTCTGAGCACTGCCGCCCCCCCGAGTCAACTCTCCTGCGCTTACTTTTAGATGAGAGCTGATGGATCTGAGCTCTCTATTCCAAATAATCACCTCTCCTAAGCATTACAGATAATAGCTACTAGATCTGAGCCTACCACAAGCCATCAGCTGGTACCCACAGGCACACCACACATCGACATTCCTTCAAAGGCCCATTGGCCTACGGGAGGGGAGGACTGGAGGATGGTGGTGAGGGGGAGGGGTGGCAGTGACAGTCACATGGAAATCATCCAAACTTACCAACTCACGACTGCAAATCGCTTTGTCCCATTGGAGGAGGTGCAGGTACCTGACTACTGTGGGGTAGGGAAGTTAGGCTGACAGAGGGGGCACAATGTAGTAGAGATAGACAAGCAGAAAACAGCCATTCTGAACCACTACTTCTGCTCGGTATTCACAGTGGAGGATAGCAGGCCACTGTCAGAAAGCAGATTAAAATCTGCTGCAAGGGGGCTCCCCGAAATAGGGTAGGTGATAATTGCAGGAGAAAGGGTTCAAAAAGGCCTTGAAGCCCTGCAAATGGATAAGGTTCCAGGGTCAAATGGAATGCTCCTGAGGGTGCTCCGGAAATTAGCACTGGAACTGGCTAAAGTCCTGGCAGGGCAGTTCAGTGGCTCACTGCAGTCAGTGGTGGTTCCAGGAGATGGGAGGACAGCAGATGTGCTACTCCACAAGGAAGGTGACAGGGAGGAACCCTGAACTTACAGGCCCATCAGTCTTATATTTATTGTAGTTAAACTGATAGAGACACTGTTCAAAGTGGACCTAGTGATCTACCTGGAGAGAAATTGGCTCTAGGATAATAAGCAGCATGGGTTTGCGGCAGGGAGGTCTTGTCAGACCAATCTGTTAGTATTATTTCCCAGAGTAACAAGGGTGGTGAATAAGGGACAAGCAGTAGATTTACTATGTTTCGAGTTCAGCAAGACATTTGAATTCAGTGCTACACAGTAGGAGAAATTGGAGGAACTGGGAGCAGCAAAGGACCTATTTAGATGGGTGAGAAGTTGGTGGGTGGAGAAAGCAGAGGGTGGTGGTAAATTGGATCAAATCTGGGGAAAGTGAGGTCTTGAGTGGGGTACTACAGGAATCAGCCCTGGCACTATTCCTTTTCAATATGTTCATCAGCAACAAAGAAAAAGTAAAAGGAACTCAGGGAAAGATGGGTGTCTTCAAAGATAACACTTATCTTTGTGGCAGGGTAGACAGAGAGAGAGAGAGAGAGAGAGAGAGAGAGAGAGAGAGAGAGAGTGTGTGTGTGTG
This sequence comes from Neoceratodus forsteri, assembly GCA_016271365.2. NCBI lineage: Eukaryota > Metazoa > Chordata > Ceratodontiformes > Ceratodontidae > Neoceratodus > Neoceratodus forsteri. The sequence continues at coordinate 121,056,715 of JADMNL010000025.1, forward strand.
TGTGTGTGTGTGTGTGTGTGTGTGTAAAGGAGTTGCAGAGGGTCCTGCAAAGGTAAGAGAGGTGGTCTGAGGTCTGACAGTTGAAATTCAGTGCCAGAAAGCGCACGGTGATTCATACAGAGAACAAGAACCCCAGGGCAGAACACCGGGTGGGAGGGGTTAAGCTGGCCATTATTTCGGAGGAAAGGGACCTGGGGTCATCATAGGCAACTGTCTAAAACAAACTAGCCAGTGTGGCAAGGCCCGTAGCAAAGCAACCAGAATGTTAGGGTGTATTGCAAGAGGGTTTTGATAACAGGAGGAAAAAGAGGTAGTTCACTGGTGAGACCCCATCTGATTAATGTGCCCAAATCTGGAGTCCTCAACTGAAGACAGACAAAGACAGGTTGGAGATGGTGCAGCTTACGTAGTGTAACCAAAATTAATTAGGGCCAAACGGGGCAGATCCTATGAGAATTGGCTTAGGGCACTAAGCACATACTGTACTTGCTGGAAGCCAGAGGAAAGAGGGGGCAACATGATACAAGACCTTCAAGTTCCTGAAAAGAGTAAACATTGTAAACTGGGAGAAATGGTGGGTTAAAAACAGGATAGAACAATGTAAGCTTGTGGGGGGAGGGCAAGATTCAGGAGGGATACGAGAAAATTTTACTTTACGGAGAGAGTGATTGAGCCATGGAACAGCCTACTGGCAGAGATGGGCACAAAAATTATTAGTGAGTTTAAACACAGCTGGGACAGAGTAAAGGGCTTAATAGTTACTCGGGGTGGCGCAATAGTAGTAAGGCAAGGAGTGAGTAGGGAGGTGAGGGTAAAAAAAATATCTTGACAATAAGTCATGGGGTGGGGTAGGGTAAAACTGGGCAGACTGGATGGACCAGTTGTCTTTTTCTACCGACATTGTCTGTGTTTCTGTGCATCACACCCTTGCTTACTTTTACAGGAGAGCTATTGGATCTGAGTACCCCCTTCCCACAATCACCTCACCTGAGCTTCATTTTAAATGACCGCTTCCAATTATGTGTGGATCCTCTGGATGCTGCTCCCATCCCTGGTCTCCTAGAGCAGCAGATGGCCATGACCTAGACTCGTATATCTGACCGAGGCTTTATGCAGCAGTGTTGATATTGTGATGGCAGTCGGAATAAGTTTTCTTTAGATCTGCCTTAGATTATTTCAGTGAGTCCAACAGAACTGATTATGAAACAAAAGAATTTTAGTGTGCCAGATAGAAATGGTTTGGGAAAGTAACAACATTTGAGTGTGACAAAATTATATGGGTAGGAAAAAATTAATGTATGGGGGGACTCCCCTGAATATCCTATCTCTAATTCATGCAGAACATTAATTATGCATAACTCTGAGTGCAGCAGAGTCATGCTTCATGGGGGTGTGCTCCGTAGGCAGTCATAATTAACTTCTCCCTCCTGCTGTCTGCACTCCAGGAGGTACACAGCAGAATATGTCAGTGTAGGAAACAGCTCACTGACAGTAAATAGAAGAAGCCAGCGTAAAAATCATTTATAGTGAAACAGGAGTGTGCTGAGATAAAGCACCTTCCTTCCTTCCTTCCTTCCAGAAAGGGCTACTGTAGACCAGTCCGTCCTTCCTTCCTTCCTTCCTTCCTTCCTTCCTTCCTTCCTTCCTTCCTTCCAGAAAGGGCTACTGTAGACCAGGTCTTGAATTGTGTTTCATCCTGCAGATGAAAGGAAGTTGTGGGGCATCAGTTCATTCTTTTTTCTCTTGTTTTATATTCTCTGTTTATACACCCCCTTCAACACTGCATCAGCCCCTCTCATCTGGGACTCCCTATGGCATCCTGTAGGGCTCCGCCTGGCATCTCTCAGGTGGCTTCGGAGGACTGGCCCCCATCCAGCCACAGTTTGCCTCCCCGGGCAGAGAGGGGGGAGACCCCGGGTCATCCCTCTCCAGTCCAATTCTAATGCATCAGATGGTCCAACTGAGTCCCTACAGAGCCTGGTCATGTGGTCTGAGGCACCGGGGCCCATCTCCAGATGCATGTGAAGGAATTTTTCCTTATTCTGGTGTCCCCATATCCCTTGAGGATGACAGCACATGAGGAGGTTCAAGGAGATGGGGGCACGTTGAGACATGCCGCCACTTTGGACTTCGGCCGATGTCCTCCCCTCCTTTCACTCTGCAATCCCGCTGCGCCGCCACTCGTGGTCACCCAGATGGTGGCATAGCAATGGGACCTGCAGTCAATCCTCCCTGGGAAGGAGAGCAGCCCTTTGGGTGCTCAATCCTCCCCACCCCGGCTGGTCCTCCAGCAATCTGGGCTCTCTTCCAAACCCAGATCGCTGGCGTTGCACGTGGTAGCTCTACCGCTGTGCCAGTGGGCTGGCTGGCATCAGTTGATTTGATGACACAGTGTGTGATCCTGGTTTGATTCTGACCTTTGCTTGACAGAGCTCATATCAAAATAAATCTCATACTCTGAGGTGAGCAGTCTGTTGGCACAGTGGATAGTGCCCTGCTTCCAAGTCGGCAACCCTGTTTTTGGAGAAGACTCGGGAGCCGGGAAAGACCGCTAGCGTGACACTGCTGCGCGACCGCATCCCCAGTCAGTGTGGGTCTGGCGTCAAGTTCCACCACCACAGCGACCCTTATGGTGGGCTGGGGAGCTTACCTCCTACATGAGACATTTATACGTATGCATGAGTCCTGCGGGGTTCATACTTGGCACCTCAGGGAGGGGGGATTAGTTGGGGTGGAAGCATCGTGGCCATCTGAATGATGGCATCATTGCTTGAGCCTCGGGCCTGTCTGTATTGTGCTTCAGGAAGTGGAGGTGGGAATGCTTGCCTTCCTCCCAGACACCGCAGTGGGGAGTAACCACAGGGGACTTTTAGATAGGGGTGGCCCAGCTACGCAGCTGGGTGGCCACTGATCTGAAATGTGAAAATGTGTGAGATGCCCAACTTAAGGAGGAAAAATTACAGATACATAGATGATGTTGGCAGATAAGAACCACCCGGCCCATCTGGTCTGCCCGTTTAAGCTGCCTAATGAAGCATCCAGTGACCCTATCTGGTCATTGGCTTTAGCTTCTTCTTCCTACTTCTATTATTCCTTTGTTTCTGTCCCATGCATGTTTGAAGCCTGCCATTGTACTGTCGGCCATCACCTCCTGGGGCAGGCTATCCCATGCATCCACCACCCTTTCCATAAAAAAGAACTTCCTGATATTTCCCCTTATGCAGCCACCCCTAAATCTCATGTTGTGTCCTCTTGTCCTGGCACTACTATTAATCTGGAATATGTTGTCCCCTTCCACCTTGTTAATGCCCTTGAGGTACTTGAATGTTTCGATCATGTCACCTCTCTTCCTCCTTTGTTCCGGAGTGCAAAAAAAAACAAAAGGCTGCTCATAATCTAAGGTGAGTTGACACCTGCAGTTGTTTGAACTGATCATTACTTCACCCTCCTCTGGCCTATGAGTGGCTTGGACATTGCAATATGGAGTCCCGTTTACATCAGCCCTGACAGCCGGGGACAACCTGTAGTTTGCAGCTTTTGTTTTTTTTTTGTAAATAATTTTATTAATTTTTCAAACCAAATAACACATATACAGAATAACAAGGCAATTCATGTACATTATGTGCCTTCATTTAGTTTCTTTGTTTTAGGTCATGCATATCAAAACATGCTGGTTATATGAACCACAACAACGGAGTATATGCATGTTCTACAGTTATTAGTGCTACTGGGCAATGTCTGCACAGTGAACGTTTTAGTCCTAATCTGTCCCTTGAATGCCTAGGGGAATGTAGTAGCCCTGCAAGTGAATTGCGATTGATAACAAAGAAGAAGGAGGGGACGGGGGAACATGTATGACGACACATAACATTTAAACATACCCAATACCTATGAACACGTATGAACCCGATTGTTATTGTACACCAACTTTAAAATACGTATTCATTAAAAGCATTCTGTGAAATTCTGTCATGTTTGATTATTTGACCCTGTTGTTTATTCTTTGTCTGTTATCACACCTCTAATGTTCTTACTGGTTGTTACATATTAGTCTGTTTGCTGTGTGGTCACTGTGGGGGTTCTAATTCATACTTCTGTTTAGCATCTAGCATGTGTTCTTGGACTTGATAAGCTTGTCTCTTCTCTTTTTTCCTGTAAATAATAATTTTATTGATTTCATAAGGAGTCAAGCTTGCACAAAAGGGGTAAACAGAGCTCATCCGATGCAGTCACCATGTAGTCATAGGTCCTACTAGATCTGTCTGAAAAAAAAAAAGGATCTTGGACCTCCTATGTTCCACTGTCCCCACTCCCACAGAATTCAAATATAAACATAGAAACATAGAATTTGATGGAAGAAAAGGACTGTTTGGCCCATGTAGTCTGCCTAGATGTTCCCTGCCTATTCCCTATTCTGTTTCTGCAGACTCTATCTGTTCTTCGGCAACCCTTCCACCTCCCTGCCTCCTATCTGATATACCACATGCCAATCCCATGCATGCTTGAAGCCCCTCACTGTTTCAGCCTCTACCACTTCCACTGGCAATCTGTTCCAGGTGTATACCATCCTTACAGTGAAAAAGTATTTACCCGCACTCTTGAATTCCACCCCCAGCTTGCTCCTTGGTCCTGGTGCTTGTTCTCATTTGAAAGACACTCCCCACCTGCTCCCTATTCACTCTTCTGAGGTACTTGTAGCCATGTCACCTCTTTCTCTCTTCTTTTTCAGGGTGTACATGTTGAGATCCCGCAGTATTTCCTTATAGGGCCTCTTGTGCAAACTCTGCACCATTTCAGTTTCCTTCCTCTGGACCGCTTTCTCCCTGTAAACTATAGCCCTGGCTCTGGTTGTACAGCCCACAACCATAGGCATTGGCTTGTTCTAATGATGTATCTTGCCTATTGGGGTTGGAGCAATTATACTGAGCATCTGAGTAAGAGTTTGAAGAGGTCAGGGGGCTCAGGGAGCACCACTAATGCTACTCTAGATGTAAGACGCTACAGGTGGGTATTGCTAGGAAGCAGGATAGTAAGCAGTGGGGAGCGGGGTGGGTTATTGGAGGGACACTATTGGTCTGGCGAGGGCCAGGAGGCACCCTGGAGCAAAACGGGCCTGAGAGAGGCCTGACTTGTTTGGTGCCCATACGCAGGGATCCCACCAGAGTGAGCGAGCAGGTAGTCAATAGGCCAAGCAGCCGCTGTTCTTTCCCCGAGGGTGGCGCTATGCAGTGCGAGGTCAATGAGGAACACAACAGCCATTATGGCGGAGTTAATGTCTGGTTCTTTGATTGATCTGGCCTATATTATGGAGACCTGTTTGGGGAATGATGCCAGTCCTGTTTTGAGGCAACCATCCCAGACGTTTTTTCCATGGTGCACTGCCCATGGAAGGATTGGGGGGGGGGGCATCTGTTTTAGATTTGAGTTGTTTTACTATATAACCAGTGGTAATGGCTTCATCATTTTAATGCATGGCTGTGAATGGGGGTCCAGGTGCAGTGTGCAGTATCCTTCTCATTTACCGGCCTCTGGGGATGGGATGGCTTTCCTGCAGGGAATCGCAGACCTCATCACTGGGATAGTGTTGAAGTTGTCCAAATTGTTAATTCTAGGTGACTTCAATGCCTGGATCAACAACAAAGGTTCACAGTTTTGTCAGGATTTCCACCAGTTAATGGATTCTCTAGAGTCAAGGCCTTGCACGGGGGGTTACCTCTGCGAATCATCAACACGATCACACTCTGAACTTAGTGTTCTCACTGGGGCTTGAGGTTAGTGACTTCAGGATTGATCTGGTTAGTTGGCTGGATCATTGTGCCATGAACTTCTCTTCCAGAGCCCCACTGTGTCCATCCCTTATGGAGATAGTTCACTGTTGCCCTTTAAAGGGGTTGTCCCTAGAAGAACTCCAGGCTGTAGTGGATCTCTCAAGCATGTGGGCTTCTTATGTGATTGGATCAGAGAGGTGGTGAAGGCCTATAATTATTCAGTTGCCTTGGCCTTTGATGCAGTTGCACTGATCCATACACGACCCTTGACTCAGCACTTGAGAGCCACATGGTTTGATGGGGAGCTTAGAGAACTTAAGTTAAGGGGTCAGAAGTTAATGCATTGTTGGAGAAGATCTGGGTCTGACTAGAACAAGCAGGCTTTGAAGACTCTTTGCAGTGAGTGTCAAAGGGTGTATTCCAGTTAGAAGGCAGTATTCCTTTCCAGGCAGATCGCTGCGGGGAGGAACCAACCAATTATTTTCTTCCAGGTGGTTGACAGACTTCAAGATCCAGTCTGTTCGCAAACAGCAAGAGCTAATTCATCCACTTTTTGTGAAGAGTTTGCTCACTTTGTTCTTTGACAGAGTGTCCTCAGTTCGGTTAGGGATCTCTTCATTTGTATCAGCTCGATTCAGGACTGTCAAGTGGGCAAGAGTGGGGTACCATCCAGTTGTTTGGGGTGAGTTTAGACCATTTTTTATGAAAGAGGTTTGTGGGATGGTTTTGGAGCTGCAACCCAGCTGTTGTGAACTGGACTCACCTAATAATTGGGCGAGTGGGGTTTCTGGGCCCGGTGTTCACCAAATTGATCCGGTGTTCCTTTTTGGAGGGTGTCTTTCCTGTGGGGTTAAAAGTGGCTTTCATGAGACCTCTTCTGAAAAAAAACATCTTTGGACCTGGGACTGTTTGGTGAATTATAGACCTGTCTCTCTAATGTCCCCTTTCTTGGTAAGGTTATAGGGAAGGTGGTGGCCCTGCAGCTGGAGGAGCACCTCACAGCGTTTGACATCTATGAACCTTTCCAGTCTGGGTTTAGGTCAAGGCATAGTACTGAGATGGCAATGGTCAGGGTGCAGAATGATGTGCTTAGGGCTAGGGATCAAGAGGAATTGTCAGTTCTTATTCTCCTTGATTTCTCTTCAGTTTTCAACACCGTCGAAGACGAGTTGCTGCTGGACCATCTCAGAGAGGACTGTGGACTCACTGGCATTGTCATCCACTGGTTTGAGTCTTTCCTTGGAGACAGGATGCAGAGGGTGGTAATGGGGAGTTTCTCCTTACTCTCATTGCCTCTGCTCTGTGGAGTGCCCCAGGGGTCGATCCTTGTTCGCATTTGTGTTTTCTGTATACATGCTGCCCCTGGGAAGTATCATTAGATGATATGGGCTGTGTTTTCAGTACTATACAGATGATATCCAGCTGTGTCTGTCTTTTGTGCCTGGAATGCCAGGTGCCGTTGGGTAATAAATTAGTGCCTGGCTGAGATCCATGACTGGATGTCATCAAGCTGGTTTTGACTCAATCCAGACAAGACAGAGGTACTGGTGATTGAGCCTAGTGAGAAAAGGAATGCAGGGGCCACCAGAGGGGAGACTGATTTATGGCTGGGTTCTTCCAAGTTGGCGGCCGCTGCTAAGGTTAAGAATCTGGGGGTCATTCTGGATGAAAGGCTGACACTTGAGTCTCAGGTGTCGACTATAGTTTGGAGTGGCTTTAATCATTTGAGGAATATCTTCCGGATTAAAACCTTGATTTCTCCTGAAGACTTACCCTCACTGGTACATGCTTTTGTTACCTCTAGACTTGACTACTGCAATGCTTTATACCTCTGGGTGAGTGGAGGTATTCTACAATGTCTGCAGCTAGTGCATAACACTGTGGTCTGGTTGTTGACAGGCCTTCTGAGGTCATGTCATAAAACCCTGCTTGTGTGGGAACGGCACTGACTACCATGAATAAAGTGTATGGACTGCATGCTGACTACTTGTATGAATTACTTTCTCCTTACCAGATCTCATGGTGCCTCTGCTCCTCTTAACTGTTCCAAGAGTAAGGCTAAAATCTTCTGGTGACTTGACCTTCTCATCTGATGGTCCTGGCCTTAGGAAAAGGCTTCTCAGGGCTCTGAGAGAAGCACCTTTATTGGATGCCTTTAAAAGATGTCTGAAATACTTCCTCTTTCAAGAGGCTTATGGCATAGAAACATAGAAGCTAAAAAAAGATAAGGACCGCAAGACCCATCCAGTCTGCCCATTTGTTCTACCTTATGAATGTGCCATAGGTCTTTACTCTGTCAATGGCCTGTTTATTCATACTCATCTGTATTGTTCCCTTATGCCTATCCCATGCCTGTTTGAAGCCCTGCACTGTATTCATATCCCCCACTCCCTGAGGTAGGCAGTTCCATGCATCCACCACCCTTTCTGTGAAAAAGAACTTCCTCACATTACCCCTTAATCAGCCTCCCTCTAATCTCGTGCTGTGTCCTCTTGTCCTGCTATTTTTCTTATATTGAAATGTTAGACTATTTCACCTTGTTAATGCCCTTAAGATGTTTCAATGTTTTGATCATATCACCTCTCTCTCCCTCCTTTGCTCTAGGGTATACATGTTGAGCTCCATTAATCTGTCCTCATATGTTTTCTGATGCAGTCCCTGCACCATTTTTGTTGCCGTTTTTGGACTGCTCCATTTTGTTAATGTCCTTGTGCAGGTGCAGCCTCCAGTACTGCACACAGTACTCCAGATGGGGCCTATCCAATGTCTTGTAAAAAGGGATGATTACCTCCCTCTTACGATTTGTTATACCCCTACTAATACATCCCAACATCCCTCTAGCCTTACCTACTACTTTAGTGGTCTGCTCGGATGGTTTCAGGTCATCTGTGATGATGATGATGATGCCCAAGTCTCTTTCTTCCCTTGTGATTACCAGCAGTTCCCCTCCTGACCTATAGGTAGCTTCAGTGTTTCTCTTTCCTATGTGCATGATCTTGCACTTCTTTGCGTTAAACCCCAGTTGCCACTCTTCAGAACATCTTGCCAGTTTTTCCAGATCTCTTCTCATTCTGCCCACCCCACCCCATCTGGGTCATCTACTCTGTTGCAGATCTTGGTGTCATCTGCAAACAGGCAAACCTTACCCTCCAGTCCATCTGCAATGTCACTGATGAAGATATTGAAGAGGACTGGCCCCAGGACTGATTCCTGAGGTACCCCACTTGTGACTTGTATCTCTTCTGACTGTATACTGTTTACCACCACTCTCTGTTTTCTGACCACCAACCAGTTTGTCACCCAGTTGACCAACTTCTGACCCACCCCAAGCCTACCCAGCTTATTAATCTATCTTCTAAGTGGAAAAGTATCGAAAGCTTTTCTGAAGTCAAGGTAGGCAACATCAACTGCACCCCTTTGGTACACCACTCTAGTTACTCAGTCAAAAAATTATATGAGATTAATTTGACAGGATCTCCCTGTTGTAAACCCATGCTGTCTTGGATCCTGTGCTCCTATGGATTCCAGGTGTTGCACTATCCTTTCCTTAAGGAGTGACTTCATAATCTTGCCTACTACTGAGGTAAGACTAACTGGTCTGTAGTTACCTGCCTCCTCCCTGCTGTCACTCTTGTGGAGCAGGACCACATGAGCCCTTCTCCAGTCTTCTGGGACCTCTCCTGTGTTGAAAGATTCACTAAACAGTTCTGCTAATGGCTGTGCTAGTTCCACCTTTAACTCCTTTAGTACCCTGGGATGTATGCCATCAGGTCCTATTGCCTTGTCCACCCTGAGCTTAGTGAGCTCTTGTAGGTCCCTTTGTTTTGTGAAGGGACTTGTGCACACCTCCCTCCCCCCTATGTCCATGGTGCTGAGCTGTGGGCCTTTCCTTACCTTCTCAGTAAGTACTGAGCAGAAGTATCTATTTAGGATAGATGCTCTTCCTTGGTCCTCCTCCACACACTTCCCCTTATCCCCTTTGATCTTAGCAATACCCCCTCTGGACTTTCTCCTTTCACTAATGTATCTATAGAAAGTCTTGTTCCCTTATTTTACTGTTCATGCTAGTGTTTCCTCAGTTTGGGCCTTTGCCTGCCTTACTGCCTTACTGCCTTCCCTGCTTCCCTTAGGGAAGTTTGGTATACCTCCCTATCTTCATCCTGCTGTGTTCTCTTATATTTCCTGAAGGGCAATCTTTTGGCTCTGACCTTTTCTGCTGTTTTTGAGAACCAAAGTGGTTTCCTCCTTCTTTTGCTCTTAGTTTTCTCCCTAACACAATGGGATGTTGCTTCAGGTATTGAACTATTTAATAATCTGTGTTGAAAATTAACCTACTGACTAGCTTTGCACTATTATTTTTAAATATTTGATTATTTGTAATTATTTATTTTGTTTATTTTAATTGTGGTTGTTTATAGCGAATGTTTTATTGTTGTTGTAATGTTTGTTTATGTTTGTTCAGTGGTCAAAGCCCCTGGGATTGGGCACTATATAAATAAAGTTCACTACTACTGCTTACTAGCACTACTGCCCTTGTCTGTACAGACCACAACCATTAAGCATGGTCATGTGTGCCATTTTCTCTGACTGGAGTGTTTCAGTATACCCCCCCACCTGACGGCGACACCAATACAGCAACCTACATCGCTGCCGACAAAATCTACCATTCGTCAACAGGTTGCTGTATTGGTGCACCGAGGATAGGGGCACACTGTCTCCTGGTCCTGCACCCCCTCCCCGAATCAACTCAGACTCAGGGTTGATTATAATTAGAATGGGGGGTGTGGGGGGGCAGAGCCCCCACATGGGTGGTTTGGGGGGTAAAGCCCCCCCCCGATTGAAAAACAGACCAGGAGTCCATCAGGATTTATGTCAACCACAACTTGCAGTCTACATAAATTCTGTCGCTGTGATGGCGGTTGACAAAATAATTGTCAAACCGGCATCGTAGAACCAAGTGTTTCTAGCATATCAAATGGCCCTTCTTGTGTAGATGGTGGTTGTTTGTCTAGTCAGTGTGTTTCAGAATTAGTTTTTTCAATGCTTGTGATATAAGCACTGTTGAATGATGTAATAAGTACTCTGAAAAGAAAAGCAGCTGGTGTTTTTTGTGATATTACAGATGGGTTTAAGTCAGCTCAAGTATGACCTCTTTATGTGGTGGTAAAACTGTGATTTAGTTGCATTTTGCTTTCCATTAATTGAATGGATACCAGAGCAAGCACCAGCCAAGAGATCCCAAACCAGCTGGAAGGAGGTTGAACCTCATGCCTCGGGGATCTAGCTAAGATCACAAGGAGAAGGCTGGATGGAAAGCAAGACTTGCTTTCAGTATGTAATGAATCCTGTAATCAAATACTGGGCTTAACAATTTTGTTGACAAAGAGGACTGTCGAGATGGCAACTCATGATTGTTCCAAAACATTCAAAACGTTCTCATTAAAGAAGATAGGTACCATTACGTTAAAGTTCAAGAACAGATCAGAGAAGTACAAAAAAGTCTGTCTCTTTAAATAGGACTAGTATATTTCAAAGAAGGAGAGCAACAACTGAACCAAGTTTTGGATAAGTTTGAAAGGAAATTATTTTCTGTAAGCGACAAAAGTTTGAAAGGGGTGTGCCAAGTCCGTAACAGGGGGATGCAAGAGCTACAGTTCCACAGTTCGGCAAACCTTTTATCACAGACAATCTTGCAGTTTTCTCTTTCAACGTTGCTTATCCATTTGAAACTGGGGCTGTCAACAGTGGCAGCAGTGGTGGCAGAAGACTCCAACTCCAGTTTCACACATTGTGAGAGTGCCAAAGAAGCAAAATGTACCCATTACTCAAAACATCTAATCTTGGTGCCAGTGTCCCCAATAGGAACAGGGACAAATTACTTTGTTCAGTTCCTTGATCATAGTGTCAGCAAGTAGGACGGGGGCAGCATGGACAAACTATGGATGCTAAGCAGGCCTGCTACAAAAGAACCCATGTTATAAATATTTCATATGCGCTAACAGTTTTATGCTTATTGGTGGGAAGGTAGGCCCCACAAAATATTTTGCTGGGGGTCCCTTACAGTTGTTGGCACAGCCCTGGGATGAGCAGGATTACTTGAAAGGTAAAGTATTTGGATGGAAACACCCTGTTTATTCATCTAGCAGGGGGAGCAGCAGGGGATGGAATTTCACACATTTAGAATCTAGAGGGGACAAAACAGACATGACAAAGCCCCACAAACATCTGTATCAATTACTGCTACTGGGCCTGTATTGTTTGAGAGTGAAATTTCTGACTCCGCCTCAGACGAGGAGTTTTATAAGAAACATCGGACCAAAGAGTCTTTTTTAGAGAAAGGAGCAACAGGACATACACAAACACGCATAGCTCTGAACAAAAAAATCTAAGAAAAAAGAAAACTATGGCGAGGAAGAAGAGGGCCAAGAAATACAGGAAACAAGGTGATAACAGGCAGACAGTGAAGAAGAAAGCAGCTGGGAAGTAATAAATCTTTCCAAACACACGTTGCCAGAAGAACAGAAAAAGGTATTGCAAAGGGAACTCAGCTTTACACTGTCACCTAGAATGAATAAGTTTAACATATTTGTGTAACTACCCAGTCCCCTGGGGTTACTAGAATCCTATCAGGATAGCCCTTGGGAGGTAGAGAGCTCATTAGGAGCTCTGGGGTAGATGACATCATTGTTTACTCAGCTTGCCTGGGCAGAGGGTGGATTATGTCATTTAGAATTCTTGCAGCAGCATAAGCCACTTTGGAATCAGCTGCTCTGGGGAATTTTAGAATGTTCAGACAGTACAGCAGTAAGTCTGTAGTTGGAGTCAGTAGCAGCAGATCACAGAGGAGCTCTGTAGTAAGATTCCTGCTGGTCAGCCCTGTGGCTGACTGTGAGAAGGACCTCTGCCGATTTTCTCACCTTAGTTTGGAGAACAGCTTCAGTGCCAACTGAAGTGGTGGAGACCTGTCTGAATAGACTGTGTTTCAGTAGTGCCAAGGGGCAATCCCCTGAAGATCCCAATGTGGTTCAGCTGCCAAGAGAAAAACGTGTACACTATGGATCTGTGAAAAGCTACCTGGAAGGAGAGAGATTTTTCCTTCAAGTTCTCCAAGTCTGTAAAAGAAAGCAACCAAGCTATAAGTACATATTTATGGGACTAGTGTGGGGGTTGGTCTGAGGTGTGTGTGCCCTAGATATGGCTAGATCCCACTGGTCAGGACCCCCGGTTCACCACAACAATGTGCTGGAAAGTTAAAGCTTCAGATGCCCTTTATTATTTCGTGGGAAATGAAGGATCCAGTTTGGTGTAACCCAGAAGGAAGGGCAGAGACTGAGCATGGGGTAGGATTGGGCATAACCCCAGTTTGATTCCCTGGTCAGTGCTGATTCATGTATGGGCACCAACTCAAATGGAGCATGTTAACAGATATCATTGCACCAGGATAAATGTTTTTCTTAAAGGATGTGGTAACTCCCACAAGAATTACACTTTGCTAGGAAGTTGGAAATGTGTATACACAAGAGTATGGCAACTCCCACAAGAAATGCACATTTTTAGTAAGGAAATGTCCAGGGATGCTTTGACCATAAGTATGGACGGTTCGAAATGTGAGAAGGAATGTTTCTTGAAATTGCCGTAACAGTGTTGTTCTGGAAAAAAAAGAGTTCTGTTCTGTGCCTGTACACTACCAAATCTGGGGTAACCACACTGTTTCTGCATTGTGTTACCAGCATGTTCGTAAGAATAAAGCCATACTTCACAATCCCAATTCCTGTTGTGGACAGTAGATCTCTGTTCCCTGAGTAAAATGTTATTGGGGCCCGTGTTGAGAGAGTTTTAGACCTTCAGTAGCATATGCCTAGCACCACTCCCCAGAATCCGGAATAAATATAAATGTTATTTTGTACCCTAACCCCCCCAACCCCTTTAGACTGCCAAGCAGCAGTCACCTCAATGCTATGGGTGATGCCTTTTGTTTATGCCATCTGGTGGACTGTTTGCCCTGTTTGTGGCACTTGTGGGGGGAGGGTGTCCCGGTTGACAGACGCTACTGGTAGCTGGGGCAGGGGTTACATTTGTTAATTTGTATAAAATCTTTACAAGTTAAACTTACGCTTTTCCTTTGCCAGTACCAGTATGGGGGCTGAATATGAACAAAGTATGCCCCCAATTAGTTGTGCATCAGATTCAAGCAGGTAGGATTTATCTGCGTTAATCTAATTATTAGAAAATAGTGAGACTGCCATTTCTGAGGCATCAGCGAGCATAGTAATTAAGTTTAGTAACAGAAACATCACCAGAAGTCCCTGCCACTGAGTTTTTATTATAGGATACCACTGTAACATGTTCTGTGGCTGTAGCAAAGGAAAGAAATAGACTGTTAAAATCAGAGTCTACATTTTGCCCAAGTGTGAGATCTAGCTGTTGCCTTATTGCAGAAACTTGTATTTATTACAAGAGGTGGAATCTTTGTTTAATAGACCCGAAAATCTGAGCAGCTATAATCTGACCAACAAGGAAAAAGCCTTAGATGAGTTAATGAGGATGAAGGATGTTGTTCTGTGTCAGGCAGGCAAGGGTGGCAGTGCAGTCATACTGGACAGAGATGATTATATCACAGAAGCTGATAGGTTACTCAGTGATTCTGACGCCTACAAGAAACTCAGTAAAAATTCCACTGACCGTTTTAAAGGGGCACTGTCAGCCTTTCGGTTAGATTTTTAGAGAGCTCAAAACAAGGTGTAGGGAGCAAGCTTTACTAATGCAAAATGTATCCATACTGCCAAAATCAAACTGCAGTGCATGAGGTTTGAAAATCCCTTACTTTGCAGTCTGCCCAAAATGTTGTCTCTGCGTGGCTACGTACTAGTGTGGCACGGAGCGGCGTGGAAGCTCGTTTATGGCAGAGGTCCTTTTTTTTTGGTGTCATGGTCAGAAAAGGTGTCATTGGTTGAAGTATTTGGCAAAGAGTTGAGCAAGCATATTCATTTTTTGAAATGAGTGCTGCTAATTTTATTTTGTGTGCAAAAAATATAGCTGTACTTCCGGGCATGCGCATTACTGACTTCAGTCTAGTTGCCTGGTATGCCTGGTTAAATAAAGTGATTGATTGATTTAAAAAAAATGAATATGTATGATAGGGTGAGCCCTGTCTGGGCTGGATGCCCATGTGTGGGGTTTCTGGGGGTCCCCATTCCTTTTGCTCTTTGTTTCTGTGGGACGGCTGCTGATGCTAGGAATGAAAATGAAATTCGTTTGCTGTATGCTTGTGTATTGTAGGGTGTCACATTTAACGATTTAATGGAAAGAAAAGGAAAAAGATATGATGAGTTCCAAGGGTTGGCAGAAGAAAGGAGAAGAGGAGTGTGCCCTCATTCTCCTGTTCTCCTCGTAAACCCAGTGGAACCCTCATGGACTTACTATCTTATTAAAACTATCTTTTGAGATGAAACAAAATGGAAACATAAAACCCCCTTGACCAAGAAAAGAGAAGTTGAGTCTAGGCTAGAAAAATTAACATGTATGAACATGTGTGTCTTTACAGTTTGATGGGGAACGCCTGAGAATAAGAAGATCATACTTCGAGTGGAAGCTCTTGCAGCAGGCTATAACCATTAGGACTAACGCCACAGGCATTAGGACCCACCGGAAAACTTCTCAGCCAGCAGTACCCAGCAGGGACTGCCCCCTGACGTCGGCTCTACCCCGACGTCGGCTGTGGTATAAAAGGGGTGGACCCGGCTCCATCCCAGTTCTTTTCCCGCCGTGACCCACTCACATTGGGGAAGATCTTAGCTTGCCAGTTGCCAGCAAAAACAGACTTCATTTTACGCCATTTTCTTCAGTTTTTCGAAGTTTTTTTTCATCCGATGCATGTCGTTCCCATCATCGGTCTCATCTTCGGGACCTCATCGGAACAAGTGCAGTTGCGGCCGTCAGATACCATCGAAGGATGGCCACACTAAGTGTGTCTTCTGCCTGGGGCCTAACCATGACACCGCGGCCTGTTCCACCTGTCAGGACTTCACAAGCAGGACCAGGATCCGCCTTTTGAAGGCTCTCCAGGCATTCCTTCTGGAACAGACGATGGACTTGCACACCTCCGGGGAGAAGGCCAAGCGTAAGAACAAGTCCAAGCAGTCTTGGGACAAGGACCATAGTCAGTCCCGCCACTGGTCCAGGTCCTGATCTCATTCTCGGTCCTCCCCCAAGAAGCCCTGCTCTTCCTCGGGCTCTGGAGAGCACCTTTCCAAGAAGGATTCCGCTCCTGCCAAAAAGGCCCAGGCTAAAGCAGGTACATCAGGGGAGAAACCTGCTAGGCCCAAGGTGATGCCAATCCAGGTCACCCCTAAGACCTCAGGGGCACAAGCTACTGCCTTGCCTGCCAAGGTCTCGGCTCCGCTCAATAAGGGTAAGCCGCTGGAGTCAGAGGACACTCCAGCACCCCCCACGAGAAACCGTCGTTGGTCCCAGTACCGATGCCGGTAGAAGGGGTGAAGGATACTGACACTACCGTAGAAGGGGCAGCGTCTGCATCTCCCAAGTCCTCCTCCCCACGGGGCTTTCCAGGAGGCTCCCCCACGGGGCTGCCAGGCACTTCTGATCCCATAGTCTCCTTTCCGGGGATGGCAGCCTCGGTGTTTTCCAAGGAGGAGCTTCAGGAATTTTTTTCCTTTTGGTGGGGTTAAGTACAAAATCAGACCCCCCCCCCCGATGCTGGCCCCATCAGCGGTACCGGACCCATCGGACAAACCACAACCGGAGGGTGTTCCTGCGCCCAAGAAAACCCCCGAGAGGCCGCTGCCTAGATCATCCTCCAGGGCCTGTTCCCAGTCTCGGTCCATAGACCAATACCAGCGCTTACTGAGGTCAGGTAGCTGACGCTGGTCTCAATCTTACTCTTGGAGCCATTCCCCGTTCCGATGAAATGAGCCGCTCTCAACGTCGGTCCCCGGATCGACGCCCATCATCGCTCCGTCGTCGGTCTCGTGACCGATGTTGGTTGGAGAGCCACTGACGTTTGAGCGGGGCCAGTCATAGGGACAGGTCCAGCTACTCCTCACCTAGTAGCTGGTCGTGCTCTTCCTCTTCCCTCTCAGGATCGGGGGTTCCCCAGGAGAAAAGGACCAGCCCCGCACGACTCCTGATGATCCAACCTTTATGGACGTCATGAGGCACATCCAGGCCTCCAGTGAATGGGATACAGAGGACCTGGATCCAGAACGCTGTCGACTAACCAAGTACCTGAGGCAAAAGGAGCCCAAGCCTCTTGTGGTGCCTCCTTTGGTGGACACCTTCCAGGATCTTACCAGAATTACCTGGAAGCGCCCAGCTTCAGTCCCGGCGGTCCCTAAAAAGTCAGGCAGGCTGTACAGGGCCCTGAGGGATGAGCCTTTCCTGGCAGAGCACCCTCAGGCAGATTCCTCTGTGATCACGGCTGCTCATGATAAGTCTAAGCAGGCGAAACATCTTAGCTCCCAGCCTCCTGACCCAGAGTCTCGCTATTTGGACCAGGTGGAGAAGAAGGTCTATTCTGCCTCCACCTGCTCCATTTGGTCCCTTAATTTCCTGGCGCATATAGTCCAGTACCAGAATGTGCTCTGGGAAAGGGGAGAGGAGCTTGTTAATGCCTTGCCAGACTCTGCACAGAAGATGGAGATTCTGGATGTCCTTAAGTCAGGCTTGGACATAGGCACGTATGTTCTCCGTGCCTCATATGATACTGCAGACATGGTGGCCAGAGCATCTGCGTCAGGGGTCTGTCTCCAGTGCCATGCTTGGTTGAGAGTCTCAGGCTTTCACCAAGATCTGCAGTCCAGAATCCGGGACCTACCATTCCAGGGTTCCGTCTTGTTTGGGCAGAAGACAGTCACTCATCTCTCATCTCCAGAAGTCATGGAAATCCATCTGCTCTGTCCGTCAGATGTAGAGGAGACCAGAGGAAAGCGAGGAAATGGCCATTTCGGAAGCCCTCAGGTGCCCACCCCATGGCAACCAACAGAGCCAGAGAGGTGGCTTTAAAAGGAGAGCTGGCAACCAGTAGCCTGGAAATGCTCCTTTACGTGGCCCCAAGTCCTCCCAAGCCTCTCTGCCCACTCCCGGCTCCACCCAATGACTCCCTTCTGACCCCCCCTCCTCCGGAGGTTCCAGGGGAGGTTGTAGGGGGTCACTTCTCCCTTCATCTGAAGAGTTGGAGCTCTATCACTGCAGACCAGTGGGTCCTCCATATTATAAGGAGGGGACGTACGCTGGAGTTCACCAAGATCCCCCCCAGACACTCCACCAAGGTCCTCGAGATATCCTCCTTCTCACATTCCACTCATAGAAGGAGAGATTCAGGCCCTCTTGCGGAAAAGGGTGATAGAACTAGTCCCTCTGCAGCAGTGGGGAAAAGGGTATTACTTCCATTTCTTCCTGGTTCCAAAGAAGACCCAAGACATTCGTCCCATTCTGGACCTCAGTTCTTTAAATTACTATATAGAATACAGAAGGTTCCGGATGGTGACTCTTCCAGGACTGCTTCCTCTGCTGCATCAGGGAGACTGGCTCTGCTCCCTAGACATGCAAGATGCGTACATGCACATAGGGGTCTTTCCCCCCCACACGAAGTACCTGAGGTTCCACTTCCAGGGGGTGCATTATCAGTTTCGGGTTCTCCCATTCGGCCTCTCCTCCGCTCCTCGAGTCTTCACAAAATGCTTGGCAGTAGTGGCTGTGGCTCTGAGGAACCAGGGACATTATGTCTTCCCTTACCTCGATGATTGGCTGCTTGCGGCCCTGTCAAGGTCATGCCTTCTTCAGGCTCTCAGAGACACCTATATTGTATTCCGAGAGCTGGGGATCACCCAGAATCTTCCAATGCCTTCCCCAGAGCCCAGCCAAAGACTCGTCTTTATAGGAGCAGTCCTGGATTCGGTCCAGGGCATGGCTTTTGTACCGCCAGAGAGGGGCGATCGCTTGCGGGAGATTGCCGAATTGGTCCTTGTAACCCACCAGGTCCTGGCCAGCACCTTCTTCAGACTTCTGGGGCACATGGCGGCCATTCCTGTCACTCCTCTGGCTTGCCTCCACATGGGAATCCCACAATGGATGCTCAGGGTGCAGTGGGATCAATGCTCAGATGACCTGGATCACATGGTCAGGGTCACAGAGCCAGTAAAGAGGACGCTTCTTTGGTGGGTGGACCCTCTAAATTTAGAAAAAGGGGTTCCTTTTTCATCTGAAGCCCCCAAATCAGACTCTAACAATGGATGCCTTGGATTTGGGTTGGGGGCGCACCTGGGGGCCCGCCAAACGCAGAGTGTCTGGACCCCCATGGAGCGAGACTTCCACATCAGTGTCTTGGAAATGCGAGCGGTCCTCAATGTGCTACATACCTTTCAAGAGAACCTTGTTCCAGGCTCTCTTCTTGTTCAGACAGACAACATGGCAGTCATCTTCTATATCAACAAGCAAGGGGGCGTTCACTCTTACCCCTGTGCAGGGAGGTGATGAGAGTCTGGTACTGGGCACTGGGGCGGCACATCTCTCTCTCTGTAGTGCACATTCCAGGCATCCTAAATGACTTGGCCGACAGCCTAAGCAGGTCTCAGTCCAAGGCGCATGAGTGGGAGCTACTGCAATCAGTAGTGGACCAGTTCTTCGACACATGGGGTCGTCCAGAGCTAGACCTCTTTGCATCACCACGCAATGCCAAACTGCCGAATTTCTGCTCGAGAGAGCCCACGCATGGTGTTTTCAGGCCAGCCACATTATCCCTTTGTAGGGCAGGAAGGTTTCTTTATGCCTTCCCTCCCTCCCTTTCCTCTCGTCCAGAGAGTTCTCTTGAAGTTACAGGCTGAAGGGGCTCAGATGATTCTAATCACCCCTCTGTGGCCTCAGCATATTTGGTTCCCACTACTTCAGCGGTTGTCCATGGAACCTCCAATGCTGCTGCCAATATGCTCGCAGTTGCTGTCCCAGCATCAGGGCTCACTGGTCCATCCTGATCTTGGGTCTTTGCATCTTCATGCTTGGGTCCTTCGGACGTAGCAAAGTCCAGGTACGGGCTCTCAAGAGGTGACGGATGTCCTCTTATCAGCAAGGAAGCCCTCTCTACTCACTCCACTTATGCTATGAAGTGGAAGCGCTTCTGCTTATGGGCATCGTCTCACCATCTGGACCCCCTTACCTGTCTGGTGAACTCAGCATTGCAATATCTCCTCTCCTTATACTAACAATGCTTGAGCTACTCCTCCATAAAGGTGCACATGTGGACTATTTCTGCATATCACACCCTTTTTGGGGACAAAACCTTGACCCAATTGGATGTGGCCTGAACCTTTTTAAGGGGAATTCTACACATGAGACCTCCCATTAGGGATCCTATTCCCCCCTGGGACCTCCTGTTTGTGTTGGAGAAGCTTACTTTTCCACCTTTTGAACCCGCAGCCGACTGTGAGCTGCGTTATCTTTCCTGGAAGGCTTGTTTTTTAGTTGCTATTACTTCAGCTCGAAGAGTTTCTGAGCTCCAGGCTCTGATGTGTAAAGAGCCATATTTGATTTTCCACAGGGAAAGGGTTTCCTTCAGAATGAATCCTAAGTTCCTTCCTAAGGTGGTCTCAGAGTTGACCCTCAACCAGTCGGTGACCTTCCAGTTTATTTTTCTTCTCCCTCTAATAGAGGAGAAGCTCCCCTTCACACTCTGAATGATCACAGAGCGCTGAGGTACTACCTTAAGTGCACAGCTGCACACCGTAAATCAGAGCAACTGTTTGTGGCCTTCGCGCCACAACACTTGGGTAAACTGGCGTCCAAGCAAACGATTTCCAAGTGGCTTGTCAACTGCATTGTATTTTGCTATGAGAAGCACAATAACCCCCTTCCGGGACTGGTCAGGGGTCACTCCGCCAGAGGAGTCTCTGCTTCCGTTGCCACTCTGTGGAATGTCTCCATCAGGGACACATGTGCGGCTGCTACGTGGAACTCTGTGCACACTTTCATGAAGCACTATAGCCTGGACATTGTATCCAGATGCCGTGCCGGCCTTGGCCTGGCAGTCCTTCAGGGACTTCTGTCTTGACCTGCTGTTTTCAGCATCTTTCCATCTTCCACCTCCCGGGGCTAGGCTCCTCCTTGGTGCGGGACTGCTTGGGATTCATTTCTAATGGTTATAGCCTGCTGCAAGAGCTCCCACTTGAAGTAAGATAGTACAGTTACATAAGAACTTACTATAACAGTAGATCTTCGAGAGGAGTTCTTGCAGCAGGCGTTACTTTCCTGCCCTCCATCCCCTGAATGAGGTGTCCAGATTATCATCTTCAGGCTTTGCCTCCTTCTCTCGTTAGGGCCCGTTCATGGTTCTAGGAGGGGGAACTGGGGTGGAGCTGGGTCCACCCCCTTTTTATACCATGGCCGATGTTGGGGTGGAGCCGACATCAAAGGAGTGGTCCCTGCTGGGTACTGCTGGCTGAGAAGTTTTCTGGTGGGTTCTAATGCCTGCGGTGTTAGTCCTAATAGTTATAGCCTGCTGCAAGAGCTCCTCTTGAAGATCTACTGTTACGGTAAGTTCTTACGTAACTGTACTTTTATGCTGGTTTTAGCAAAAAGGGGTGGATCACCTGATGGTGATGTCATCCATGAAAAGTATAAAAACCCACCACTTGGAGTTACAAAAATAGATTGGGACATCAGTTGCATACTGACTACCAAGTGAGGAGGACCTTGGAAGTGTGTGCTTGTTTCCACACTGTTCTATTTGCAAAGGCTGAAGCTAAGCCTCAGGAATTTTCAAAATTAGAAAGTTTGATGGATACTGGACATTGAATAACCTTTTGCTTTCTGTATGTTTATTATTTTTAATTTTTATTTTCTGATTTGAATAAAATAATGCACGGTTGCATTTTTGTGCACCTGACTTCTGGTTTGTTGTGTCTGTTTTATCCCACACCTTCACAGTGGTGACAGAAGTGGGATTTCTGGAACATCTAGACTGCCTGGGAGATGTCATCAGTGGGTACTGAACCAATAGCCAGACAGATGCAAAAAGATCATGGTGCTGAGGCAAAGACATATCCATTGACTTGTGCCATGGTGGAGAAGACTGGAGAGAAACCCAGACTCAGGTTGGATCTTGGAGCCAGAAGAAAAGCGAAGGACAAGCTGGAGAGCAAGACAGGGACAGATGGAGGAGAGAGCCCTGGAAGATCCCAGCAACCTCCTACAATGGTTCTGCATGAAGCAGCTGGAGATGGAGCTCAATTGAGCGAAGGATCAAAGACAACAGGAAGAGGATCTACAACGACAGGATGAGAATTGGATGGATACCCTGCGAGCAATCCAAACTCTTAACCCAGGTCAACCAGATCAAATATACCCAGAGACATTAAAATGACAGAAGCTGATGACATCAAGGCCTATCTGACAACATTTGAGTGGATTGCCCAAATGTGTGCCTGGCCCAGGGATCAATGGATCATTAGACTGGTTCCTTATTTATCTGAACGGGCTCAACTAGTCTACAACCACTTAAGTGTAAAGGATGCAGACACTTATGACTGGGTTAAGGAGGAGATTCTAAGGCGGTATGACATAAATACCAAGACTTACTGGCAGAGATTTTGCTCGCTGAAAATGACTGGCCAGAACACCCCCAGAGAGACCTATGCCCAACCTAAAGATTTATGTTGTAAATGGTTGCAACCCACAACAAAGACTATAGAACAGATTATGGAATTTATAATCATCGACCAGTTTATACAGGTTTTTCCCCAAGATGTCCAGGTATGGGTGTAGGAGCATAAACCCAATTTCCCAGAGTGCACTATCACTCTAGCGGAGGACTACCTGGCAGCTAGACCATCCAAGCCCAGAGGATATCAAGGCTCTTCACCCCAACTACCTAATCTGGTAAGGACTTCTGAATGTTCTACCCCAAGAAACCCCTAACTATGCAGAGAGCAACTTGAAGAAAAACAGAAGCTCCAGAAAAAGTTAAACCGTCTCAGACGTGAGGTTTGGCTCAAAGAACAGAGGAGGAACAGCTTGAATTTCTTGAGAAACAAGTTGAAGTACTTGGCCCATGGTTGCTGGTCTTGGGAATTTTAAGAAAGAGTACAGAACATTTGTTTCAGCACTGGCTATGACGAGACATGAGCTGCCCATAAAAAAAATCTGTGTATTGAAGGAGACAAACAAGCATATCTTGATGAGCTGCAACAGCATCTTTTGGTAACAAAAAGCCTTTTGGGTAAAGTGATGACTGAGCAAGGAGACAACACAAAAGTTTTTAATATGATGAAGAAACCGCAGGACATAATGTTAACCCCATGTTTTTCCCACGTGGATCAAGTGGTTGCAGAGGAGCAACCACAATATGTGATTAAAAATTCCATTTTATATCGAGTATGTACCCACCCAAATACTAATGAATGTATATCAGATCAGGCACTTGGGTTAGTATCCCAATACTGACACTGCAGTGCAGCATGAGGGGATGCTGCACTCCTGAGGGTGCCGTCTTTT
Source organism: Neoceratodus forsteri (assembly GCA_016271365.2). Taxonomy (NCBI): domain Eukaryota; kingdom Metazoa; phylum Chordata; order Ceratodontiformes; family Ceratodontidae; genus Neoceratodus; species Neoceratodus forsteri. The sequence goes on from JADMNL010000025.1 coordinate 121,079,985, forward strand.
GGATGAGACGTTAAACTGAGGTCTCATCTGCCTGTTCTGGTGGATGTTAAAGATCTCGTGGCACTTCTTGAAAAGAGTAGGGGAATTTTTATTGATTATAAACATTACATCAGAGCAAAACACTTTACAACAGAAAAGGGAAATCACAAAAGTAAATCATTTTAAATTTCATTTTATTATACTATCCATGTAATATTTCTCCATAAGTTCTGGAAATTCCTATCGTCCAGACTTATTTTTTCTTTTTCTTTTTGTTTAATCACAGCATTCTCAATTTACCTAATTAAAACCAACATTGTCATGTTTATATGTTGTAATGAAAACTTACATCTGGCTTGCCATAAGAAATATTTTATACAAGCAAAAATAAAATTTAATGTACTTGAGTGACACCTTATACCAAAACTTGTATAATCCCCTAGAATTAATGTCCCATAAGTAATACGTTGCACTGGTCTCCATTGCCATCTATTGCTCAAAACACTCCAAAAAACTCTAATATTATAGCACTCCAAGAAAAAATGTGTCATAGTTTCTTCTTACCCTAAACACTCAGACCAAATGCACTGTTTTTATGATCTAGGTTTATGTTTGAGATTCCCTTTAACTCCAAGTTTCCCATGGCAACATAACCATTGTATGTCCCACACTATGGAAGGTATTATTTTATCATTTATTACTTTAAGAGCCATACTCAGCTTTGACTGTACACACCCTGGGAAATCTACCTGAACTGCTAAATTTTGTGTCATTGTATCATTATATAAGTTCTTCCTGTGAAAATTTTGAATGCTTGCTTTTGTAATATCCCACATTCTTAATTTCTTAATTGCTGGTTTAGCAAAATCAGGAATGCCTAAAGAAGCAGTTACCTTTGGAACTTCTGCTCCCCATTTTCCCATGAAGGGAAGAAATAATTCCGTTATTCATTCTCCCCAAGGATGATTGTTAATTTCTACTCCTAAATTTGCTTTGAGAAAAAAAGTAAGATAAAAAACAATAGGGTGTATCATTGTTAAACCACCTTGTTTCTGTTTTAAATAAGTAAATTCCCTTTTAACAGGGTTAAAACTACTCCCCCCACACCATCTGAAAAAAGCAGCTTAACAACCTGGTCTCCAAAGTTATAGGAATAGGATACATTGCACTAATATGTAGAAAGTTAGTTAATAAAAAAATGTTTTTATTATCATAATCCTTTTCTGTTTTGGTAAAGACCATGTCTTCCATTGCTGAACGTTATTTTCACCCATAGCCAACCTATTATCCCTGTTGATATGGGCCAAATCCCCATTACCAAACTGACATCCTAGAATTTTGATAGTTGTGTCTATTATCTTAAGTGGCCCTATTCTAGAAAGAAATGAGCCTCCTCCCAGATATACCCCAGAACTTTTCTCATAATTTATTTCAGCCCCAGCTATTTTCGTGTAATCGTCTAACAGTTTCAAAGTTTTTAATGCTGATCCTTCATTTTGTACAGTTAAGCATATGTCGTCTGCATAAACGGCTATCTTTTGAGGTTCTATATGTGGTGCTGGTGCAAGCCCCCATATTTCTTTATCTTGAACTGTTTTCCTAATTATTGGATCTAAGAAAAATGTATATAAAATAGGGCTAAGTGGGCAACCTTGTCGTACCCCTTGTAAAAAATGCAGGCCATTACCAACTAGACTATTTACTGTTGGGTAGCTAATAGCACCCTTATATGTGTTGAAGCCATTCTATAAAAAATCAATGGAATCTCATATCTTTTTAATATTTTAGATAAAAATTCATGGGAGACTTTATCAAAGGCCTTAGAATGATCTAAGGTTATCAAATAACCAAAACGTTTCCTCTATTTCCCAAATTCACATATATTTAGTAAAAAAAATTAGATTTTGTTGAATGTTTCTATTTAGCATAGAACAAGTTTGTGCCAAAAATATTACCAATTGTGCTAATATTTGAAGTCTATGACATAAAATTGTTGTTAAAATCTTACAATCCGAATTGAGAAGGCTAATCGACCTCCAATTCCCTAAATCATGTTTACTGCCTTTTTTAAACAAAAATACAATAATGGCAGCTGAAAAGTTTGAAGAAATTATTCCTGTACTTAATAATTCATTGTATAAATTACATAGAATGTAGCTCATCTCTGTTGTAAAATGTTTATAAAACTCATTTGTAATTCCGTCAGGGCCAGGTGATACCTCTAGCTTTAATTTTGAAATCTTATCCTTAACTTCCTCAATTGTAATAGAAGTTTCTACTGCCAATTTCTGATCTGATATTTCTGGAATTGAAATATTTAACAAATCTTCCCACTGTTTCCCCATCTGAAATGCACAACTATGTTGCAGAGTCAAATCTTTCTCAACTACAGTATTTCTAACATTTCTACATCAGAAAGTTTTATATATCCTTCATCATCCTTTAACCCTTCCATAATTTTTTTTCCAAACTATGTTTACATGCTGAAAACGGATCTGCAGAGGGGGTCTTTTTCAAACCATATTGCATTTCAGTCTGTAATGATGTTGCCCTATCATACTGCAGTTGCTTCATTTTCTCTTTGATTTGTTGAATTTGTTTCTGTACTGCTGAGTCTGTAGAGTTTGGCAAAGCTGTGAGTCTGTAATACTGGTTTCTATAATGTAGATAGGTTAAATAATCGTTGTTACTTTTAGATCTTCCTAGTGTTTCAAAAAAAACTTCTGATTTCTATTTTAGTATCTTCCCACCATGTTAGCCAATTGTCATATATTTCTGCTACAGTTTTCCTTATGTTAATCAGATTTTGTAATTCATTTTTTACATCTGTCTGATCTAATAATGAAAAATTCATTTTCCATCTGCAAGTTATTGCAGGAAACTTGGGAGGTATTGTAGAGAAACGTAACTGACATGTTAGGGCTTTGTGATCAAAAAAGTTCACAAAATTTCATCTGAACTTTATTTGGAATTAATTGTGTAGGAAAAAAAAAATAATCTATACGTGTTTGGTATATATTTCCTTTATATCTATACCCAGCATCTGTATGTACTGTCCTGTAAACATACTTTAATGAGGCTGTGTGTAAAATTTCCTGTAATGCATGCGTGTCACAATATACTTTTTTTTGACACTAGTCTTTTATTTTAAAGCCTAGACAACAATTAAATCCCCATCCCAATTTATATATATATATATATATATATATATATATATATCTTTGTAAACAAATATGGTTGTATTACTTGATAAAGACCTACTCTTGCTGATTTAATTTGAGGTGCATATGTGTTAATTAATCTTAATACTGATCCTTTATAAGTACAGTCTATTATGATAGCTCTCCCAGGTATTAAATCAATTAACCTAGTCACCTGTACATGTGTAGTCTCAAACAAGATTCCTAGACCATCTGCTAGATCAGAACCATATGATCAAAAAGAAGGGTCTTGAAACCAGTTTTTCTTGGCCAATGTCATTTCTCCTAAATTAGAAAATCTAGTTTCCTGCAGAAAAATCAAATCTGCTTGCAAACACCTGCAATAATGTAAGCACGCCAGCCTTCTCTTATAATTCTTCATACTGCAGGTGTTCAGGGAAACTAAATTTAATGTTGCCATATTCAGCAGTTATTGACTATACATCTTTTTTCTTTTTCTACCTTTCTTCTTTTTTTATGGCTTAAAACATCTTCCCCTCCCTCCTCCGCAGAGTCCATTTCTGAGACTGCAGCAGATTGAGGAAACCTCAGATTCAGAATCTCCATCCTGTTCCTGTAATACTTGAAAGGGATTTTGCAGAGGGATATTGTTAGCAGGAAGTTTCTACTTGCTTGATGCCCTAGTAACCCTTCTTGGGTGAGGTGTCTGGAAACCTACTATGCTTGGAGGGGGCATTACATTAATTTCCTCATTCCTTTGAACAGTATAGAGATTTCCCTGTGTCTGATCCTGATCCTGCTTATGTATACATTTCTCTGTTTTTTAGCTGTATTTGCTTCAGGTGTATGATGATCTGATTCTGAGGGGGCAGACCCTGCTGTGCTAGGCCCTGTTTGGGGCGGGACAGGATTTGGAAAGTGTGGCCTAAACCTCTCTTGGGCCCGATTTTATTAAATCCTCCTTATCCAAATCGCCTTGCCTATTCTGCCCAGCCCAAGGACACTGGTGGTAAGCATGTCCTTGCTCATCACAAAGATTACATCGAAATGTATTTCTGCATGTTCCGCTATCATGGTCAAACTCCCCACAAAGTGCACATCATTTTTTCACATACACTGCTAAGGTGTCTTTTGCTCCTGCACTTAACAGGCCTTTGGTTGACCAGGATAAAAACAAACCCCTCTATCCTTCCCCAGAAAGAAACTGTTCGGGATGTGTTGTACTTCACTACCTATTATGCGCAGTTTAACTTTACATTTCCAGCTCCCTGTCCATATTCCCTCATCATCAATAACAGGCTCGGGAGGCCCAAATACATTACATTTTTGTTCAAGCCAGTACTGTATATCACCCACATTTGCCCCTTCATTCCTAAACATAATATGTACCATTTTGAATAAAGGTTTTGTCAAAGGTACTGCAAAAAATGGTATCCATAAGATTGTGGATTTAACAGTAACATGCTTTTGCCAGACTCTATCTAGTCCTGAAAACGTCTTGAAACTAATATCAAAGGTATCTTCACCTTTTACATTAATTAATGCATAAATGTCTGAAGCTACAAAGTTCATAGATTCTTTTAAAAGTTTTCTTGCGAAAAAGGATCTGTCAGGATGCTCCTGCAGACCACCTCTATAGCATAATCGAACAGCGTTTCTGCGAGGGGCTTGTTCCAATATATTGTGTCTAAACAGGTCTGAAAATCGTGGTCCTGGCCTCCTGCTTTCTTTCTGTGGGGGGGGAGGATACATTGGGAGATATATCTGAAGCTTCAGTATTTGTCTTGTCATTACTCTGTTCCTCCGTATTCCCCTTTTCAAAAGTCATATTAGGTTTCAGACCTGCATTGTTGGGGGCCCCTTGTTGATCATTCTGTGTCTGCATAAAAGTTAGCCATTCAGAGTCCAGTATCCATTTACCATTGAAACAGACCCAGCCAGCATCGAGCAGGGTTTTCTCTTTCGACCATCATTCATCAGAGTAATCCGTGGTGTTCATATTTTCCTTCTGCATTCCTCCCGCTGCCACGTCAGCACTCAGCTGTTCTCCTGACATTTCACTCTCCGTGTTCGGCGGAGCTCCAGCTGTTCTTTCAAAGCCACTGTTTGTCCAGGCAGGCCTGATGCTTGTGTTTCATCCACTCCATGGGGCTGAACTGTAATGGAATCTCCTTTCACGTCTTCTGCTGCTTGGCTCTGTCCATGCATATTTCTAGTAGACTCAAGCTGGCTCTCTTCTGTAAAAACCCCTCACAATTCCGGACCCAAGGTCGGAGAAAGCTCCTTGGGTCTTCTCTCCTGCAGCACATCCATCTCCACCGGTAGCCCATCACTGTCTGCCATAGCGCTCAGCAGAACAGCAGCTCCCCCTACTGGCAACAATGCAGTAGGGGAATTTCCCCAGTGCCCTGGCCAGATTTCCCCCATTCACTAAAAATACCACCAACAGCTTACTCTGGTTCAGTTTCAGCTGGTTACCATCTATATCCTCCCCCCGGTCGCCCCTGAAAAAGGGACTTCTAGTCTCAGTGGGCCTACCGGTTCAACAAAATTCAATACATAAATAAATAGATCAACTGATGGTGCCCCAATATATAGGAAGATGTTGATTTTTCTGGCCCATAACCTGCTCATGGCTGGCCATGAAGGCAGAGACCATACCCTTAGTAGATTGCTGACTAGATTTTTTGGGCCTAACATTCACGACAGTGTGGCTGAGTATTGCCGTACTTGTCCAGAGTGTCAGTTGGTGGCACAAGGGGGGAAAAGGGATAACGTACCCCTCCAGCCTATACCAAATGTCATGCCTCCATTTGCTAGGGTAGCAGTGGATGTAGTGGGCCCCTTATCCAAATGTTTAAAAGGGAACTGGTTCATTTTGATGGTTTGCAACTGTGCCACCAGGTACCCTGAGGCAATACCCCTTCGTACTGTTACTGCCCCTTGTATAGTGAGGAGTTGGTCAAAATTTTTTGCAGAATGGGTATACCCCCAAGAAATTTTAACCAATCAGAGTAGCAATTTCACTGCCTCCATCCTGAAAGAACTATACCAACTATTAAGTGTGTCAGCAGTTAAAACATCTCCCTATCTGCAGACTGATGGCCTGGTGGAACTCTTTAATAAGACCCTTAAACAAATGTTGAAATAATAAGTGCAGGAGGAAGGCTGAGATTGGGATAAGTATCTACCCTACCTTCTAGTTGCTTATAGGGAGGTGCCCCAAGCCACCACAGGGCTTTCCCCTTTCTCGCTGTTGTTTGGGAGGAATCCCAGGTGCCCCCTGGATGTAGTAAAGGAACATTGGGAAGAAGGAAGAAATGTGGGTCAAACTAATATTGTCATTTACATGACAAATTTGCGACAATGATTGATTAATTCCACTGTATGTGGAACTGGCCCATTGAAATGTGTCCCAGAGGCAGGTAGAACAGAAAGAAACATATGATTGGGGTTTAAAGGTAAATCTTTCCAACCTGGGGACAGAGTATTATTGTTGTTGCCGTTCTCTGAGAATAAGCTTCTGATGAAATGGCAGGGCCCCTGTAACATCCTTCATCAGACAGGAGTAGGTAACTATGAACTGGAGATGCCAGGATGAAGGCCCCATAAAAAAGTGTACCATGCCAATCTCTTGCATAAATGGTACGAGAAACCTACCTTTATGCCCACCATGTTTGTGCACCCAGAGTAAGTTGACAGTGAGCTGGAGATTGCTTATTGAAGACTAGAACAAGAAAAGGAGATGGTAGAGGTTTATGTTAATCCAGAGCTAGACACAGGGCAGAAGAAGGAGGTACAACAGCTATTACATCAGTTCAGGACAGCTTTTACCAATACACCAGGGAGATCCAACGGGGTAGTACATACTATCAAAGTAAACCATATACACCAGAAACCCTATAGTCAAGTTTATTGGCAGGAAAAACTCCATTGAGCAGGCCCATTTACAAGGAGATCATGAACATACAATTGGAACACATAGGACATATGTAATATAAACAATATTTATTTATTTAGTTTTTGTTAACCGGGTAGGTGCACTAACCATGAAATGACTATTTTCAGGCACGACCCAGGAGAGTACAACAATCAAAGACAGGTACATAGCATGAGTACAATGAAATTATAATAGCATAGGTCAAAACAGTTAGTAGTAATGAATACATGCAGCCAGAACAATAACAATCAATACAATTCACATAGCATTTTAGGCAGAGAAAACCTACACAGTCTAGGAAGAGATACCACAACAGCGCAGCAAGAAATATTGTCAAAATTAGTCACAACAGTGAAGATTGAAATAGGCAGCGAAACAAGGCAAGGGAAAATTCCTGACTGGGCAGGATACATTATCGCGGCCTCTGAAACAAGGCTCAGGTGTGTGTGTGTGGGGGAGTTAGGGTAGATTAGCTGTCAAGGAGATAGTAAGGGTGAGATGTGCTATGAGGTAGGAAGGTTAAAGTTAGGCCAGGCAGCATCTGGCGGGTGAGTGGATTAGGGTGGATTAAAACAAGTGCAGGGATCAGCAAGGGATAGATGGGAGCGCAGCTCCTTTTTGAAGCTGTCATGGGATCCAGATATTTGAAGTGCTTGGGGGAGAGAGTTCCAAAGCTTAGGAGCAGAGTGATTGAAGGCAACAGAGCCTTTTGATGTTTTACATCTAGGTACATTCAGCAGGGATTTATCTACCGATCACAGTCCATAGGAGGACGTTTGAGGTATCATCAATGTTGCAAATGCTGAAGGGGTCCAGTTTCTGAGTATAGAGTCAATCAGGGAGCCCAGAGAGTGTTGATGGCAAGCTGAGGGGGATAACAGCCCAGTTCCCTGTACAGTTGGCAGTGATGCTTAAGCCGTGGTGACGAGGAGGCTTATCGACAGATATTATTATAAGTGACATCCCACTTATGAAGGATGTTTTTTTGCATGGCAGCAAAGGTCAGCATGCCATAAGTGAGATATACAATAAATAGAAAAATAATAATTAAAATATATACAAGATATAGGATTATTTAGAAAATATTTACAGGTAATAATCTAAGTATGTCTGAACAATGATGGTGATGCATGGTAAAACATTGTGCAGCATACAGTTCCAATTGTGTTATACAGAATTACCTCATGTAGTGGCAGTAATTAAGAAGGTAGATAAAGGAGGTTGACAAGGTATTGAATACAGACTGGGAGGAGGGCAATTGGCAGTGGATGGAAGAAAGTCGGTGATGCTGGAGGTGGGTAGGGTGGTGCAGTCAAGGTGGCAGAGGGTGAATCAGGCAGGATGAGGAAGAAGGGTGGGGTATTCAGGTAAGGAAGAGGGCAAGGGATGGAACTGTGGTGAAGAGAAGGTTGCCTGTAAAGGTCAGACAGGAGGTCATCGAAGAGGTCCACAAAATGGAACAGTTAGGAATTATTGTTCCCTCTCGTAGTGCCTGGTTCTCACCTGTGGTGGTGGTAGATAAAAAGGTGGAGGGTATCCATCTCTGTCTGGATTTTTGAAAGTTTAAAGCAAAATTAATGCAATATCCACCTTTGATGGTTACCCCATGCCCCGCATTGATGACCTTTTAGACAAACTATGGAATGCACAGTACATTAGCACCTTGATCTTACTAAGGGATATTGGCAGATCCCTTTGGCATTACACACACAGAAAATAACAGCTTTTAGTGCACCAGTAGGACTCTATCAATTTACCACCATGCCTTTTGGCCTCCATGGTGCCCCTGCGACTTTTCAGCGCTATATGGACCAAATACTTAGACCTCATGCATAGTACTGCACCGCTTATTTGCACGAGATAGTCATCTATAGTGCAGATTGGAGAACTCACTAAGAACACCTTAGGGCAGTGATACAGTCCATCAAAGAGGCAGGCCTGAACATAAACTCCGCTAAATGTGCAGTGGCCTGAACTGAAACTAAGTGTTTGGGACTTGTCATAGGTAAAGGTATGGTTAAGCCAGTATCCTGTGATATGGGCATTCGCTATTGAGTGCACACAAAAAAAGCAGCTCAATAGCGGTGCCTTATCAGATGACTACTGGATGGGGAGGGGCGGCTGCAGGTATAGCGACATCCTGTTACTATATATGCACACAAGCGTGGGGGGGAAGTGAGCATAGCGGAAGGGGAGGGAGGGTTTGTGTGGCGTGTTGCAGTGATGGGTTGTCGATCTGCCCTGTGGCGTGGTGGGTGGGTCGCAGGCTATAGCTGTGAGGGTGCCGGGTTTGGGTCCGGGCATGCATACATTTTGTTGTGCCTGGCCCCAATTTTTTTTTAATTGCACCCCCCTGATGTGCACCCCCCCTGGAGTTGAGAATCCTTTAGTAGGTGGGTGCCCCCTGCATAAACATAGAAAATAAAAGTCCCTGGCACCCTTTTACCATGTGCCGGGGTGTACATCAGCAAAATTGATTTTTGCCAATGTACATTCACCATAATGGCGATCACCTTTGTGCAATCGCCATTATCACATAGATCTGGTTAAGCCAGATGTGAATAAGGTGGAGGTGGTAGCTAACAGTCCCATTCCCAGTATAAAGAAATATGTACGTGCCTTTCTTGGGTTGGCCAGTTACTATAGGAGGTTCATACCAAATTTTTCCACCACAGCCACACCCCTTACTGACTTGACTAAGAACAAATGCCTGAACAAGGTCCAATGGACCCCGCAGTATGATGAGGCATTCAGGAACATTAAGGCTATTCTATGTTCCTCCTCAGTGTTAGCCCAGATTTTCAGACCCCTTTTGAGGTACACACTGATGCTTCAGACACAGGTATGGGGCTGTCTTATCACAACAGAGCATGGGAGAGAAGCACCCAGTGATATTCATCAGCAGAAAACTCCATGAGAGGGAATGAAAGTGCTTCACTATACAGAAGGAGTGCTTGGCCATAAGATGGGCCATTGAGGCCCTTAAGTATGTATTTATCTGTGGGGTACAGAATTTACTATGCTAAGTGACCATAATCCATTGTGCTGTTTGCACCAGATGAAGGATAAAAACTCAAGGAGGTTATGTGTTGGTATTTAGCACTACAGCCCTACCAATTTTCTGTGAAACATAGAAAAGACTCCCAACACCAGAATTCTGACTTTCTGTCCCATTATGGGGCAAATGCTGATGATAAATAAATTATACACATGTGTGTACTCTGAATGAAAATAAATGTTTAGCTGTCTAGATGAAAGATGATGTCTATACAGGTACTGTAAAACCTGCGTAGAAAGACGCAGGGAACTGAATGGTATCAGTTGATGTTAGCATGTCAGGATACAGATTCCATTTTGATTCTTAGGGTTCTGAGGCGGAGCTTCTAGTGTGGGTGGGCAGAAGCTCCAACCCTTCCAGGGTTCTGGTGGAGTGATTGCCATCAATAAGGACTGTTGCCCTCTTGTGCAGGGGTGTGTGTGACAGGGTGAGCCCTGTGTGGGGTGGATGCCCATGTGAGGGATGTCCGGGGGCCCCCCCATTCCTTTCACTGTTTCTGTGAGATGGCCTATCATGCTGGGAATGAAAATGAAATATGTTTGCTGTATGCCTGTCTATTTTAGGGTGTCACATTTAACAATTTAATGGAAATAAAAAGAAAAATAGATGAGTTTCAAGGGTTGGCAGGAGAAGGGAGAAGAGGAGCACGCCCTCATTCTCCTGTTCCCCTTGCAAACCCAGTGGAACATTTATGGACTTACTATCTGATTAAAATTACCTTTTGAAATGAAACAGAATGGAAACATTAAACCCCCTTAACATAAAACCCCCTTGACCAAGGAAAGAGGAGTTGAGTCTAGGCTAGAAAAATTAAGATTTATGAACATTTATGTCTTTACTGTTTGATGGGGAACTACTGAGAATAAGAGGTTTATATTGGTTTTAGCAAAAAGGGGTGGATCACCTTACAGTGATGTCATCAATGAAAGGTATCAAAACCCACCCCTTGAAGTAACAAAGATAGATAGGGGAATCAGTTGAATACTGACTACCAAGTGAGGCGGACCTCAGAAATGTGTGCTTGTTTCCACACTGTTAATAATAATAATAATAATGTTTTATTTGTACAGCGCTTTTCCAATTCCAAAGCGATTTACAGGTTAAACAATTTAAAACAAATGTTAAAATCCAACATCTCAACATAGATAAAGAATCAAATTCCAGGTACAATTCAGTTTTCTAAAAAGGCTGAATACCAGAGGAAAGTTTTTAGTCCTCTTTTAAATTCCTCCATGGAGGTACACTCCTGTAACCGACAGGGTAGAGAATTCCAAAGGGTTGGTGCAGCATAAAAAAATGCTCTAGAGCCAGATGATTTAAGATTCACCCTAAGAATCTCTAGCAACCCCGCATTGGCCAAGCGGAGCAATTGACTAGGGAAGTAAGGAACCAGAAGTTCTTTCAGATAGGCTGGACCCTGACCGTGAAGGGCTTTGAAAGTCAGTAAACCAACTTTAAAGGTGATCTGCCATTGTATAGGCAGCCAGTGCAGTTCACGCAACACCAAAGTAATATGACAGGATCTACTAGAACCTGTCAAAACCCAGGTCGCTGCATTTTGCACCAGCTGCAGGCAGTGAATTTCAACCCCCTGAAAGCCCAAAGTAATGGGAGTTGCAGTAGTCTAAGCACGAGGACACAAAGGCGTGGACCAGTGTTGGAAGGTTGTCAGATGGAGCCAGGTGCATAACTCTGGCAATATTCCTGAGATGGTAAAAGGAGGTCTTGACAACAGCCGACACCTGTGACTGCAGAGTCAGTCTGTCATCCAAGACAACCCCCAGGTTACATACCCATTCAGAGGTTGGGAGGGAAATGCCACCAAGGAAAATTGCTGGGGGAACAGCAGCACTCAACCCCTCTATCTGTTGACCAGGGTCCACAACCAATACCTCTGTCTTTTCTGAGTTCAACTTCAGCCAGCTAGAATTCATCCACTCCTGGATTTTTTTCAGACAGTTGTTAAAGACTGAGAGAGCTCCATCTGGGTCAGGTGCAAAAGACAGGTATAGCTGGGTATCATCTGCATAACAGTGAAACCACAGCCCATGCCTTTTTACAATGTCTCCGAGGGTAGCATATACACCGTGAATAACATGGGTGACAGCACAGAACCCTGAGGCACCCCACACAATAAAAAGCCATTGGGCCTGAGGAAAAAAAACCCGGACACAACTCTTTGTGATCTCCCCATGAGGAACGAGGTGAACCATCGAAAGACGGTTCCCGATATTCCACATAAATGCCTCAGGCGTGCTGTCAATACCATGTGATCCACGGTGTCAGAAGCTGAGGAGAGATCTAGGAGAACCAAGATGGAATATCTCTTCTGATCTCTCGCCCTCAGGAGATCATTGAGCACTCGAACCAGTGCTGTCTTGGTGCTATGTCATTTAAGAAAACTGGACTGGAGGGGTTCATAGATGTCATGGATGGTTAAATGGTCCTCCAGTTGAGCTGCCACTACTTTTTCAATCACCTTCCCAACAAAGGGAAGGTTAGAGATCAGTCTGTAGTTAGTGAAACAGTCTGGGTCCAGAGTAGCTTTCTTCAAGAGCGTTGTCACCACCACCTCTTTCAGGGAGCTGGAAAACTCACCTGACTCTAAGGAGCACCAGACTATTCGCACAAGGATTGGACCGATGATATCAATACAACCCAAAATTAGGGTCTAGGATCCAAACTACAGCGTGTAGGGCACACACTCTGAATAATCCCTATGACTTCCATGAAATCTGGCCGACTGAAGGAACTCCAAGAAAACTGAGATATAGCGAACTCGCACTGACCAACCACAACCTCCCTAGAGTTTGCTGGCTGCAGGTCCGCCCTGATGTTGGCCACCTTATTTGCAAAAAATGAGCCAAACTACAGCGTGTAGGGCACACACTCTGAATAATCCTTATGACATCCATGAAATCTAGCCGACTGAAGGAACTCCAAGAAAACTGAGGTATAGCGAACTCGCACTGACCAACCACAGCCTCCCTAGAGTTTGCCGGCTGCAGATCCGCCCTGATGTCGGCCACCTTATTTGCAAAAAATTGAGCAAGCTCATCGCACTCTAATTGCGAAAAAGCTTTCTGAACTTGCAGACAGGCTGGGTTGCACAGTCTGTCTACAGTTCGAAATAGCTGAGCTGGTCAGTTTCGAGCAACCGCAATCTCCCTGAACAGGAATTCTGCCTTCTTATGGGTGATTGCAGATTGATAGACTAAATAATGGTCAATCAATCTAAGGTGAACGGCATCAAAGGTGGATTTACACCAGCAACATTCTAACCTTCGCCCCTGTCTCCGCATCTCCCTCAATGTCCCATCAAACCAAGGGGACTTGGGGTGAAGGAAGAGGAGGAGCACATGGAAAGGAGCAATAGAATCCAGAGCCACCATAACAGCCAAATTATAAGCTGACACGAGGGTCTCTGGATCACTGCTCGCCAACACGGGGGACGATAAGTCAAGCACCGCTGCAAGGCCTTGGGAGTTTATATCCCATAAAGATGGTACCTAACCATCTCCACCGGGGTAGGCCTTCTAAGGGGGTGCAAAAACTAAACCCCACGGTGTAGTGATCTGATCAAACAACTGGTTGCACCCCCACGTCGGAGGCTTCGATCCCTAGCAAGAAGACTAAGTTCAAATAGTGTCCATGTTTATGGGTAGCAGTGGAAACCACCTGTGTAAAGCCCAGAGAAGTCATTAACTGGAGGAAGTGCTGACCAAATTGCGAGAGTTTGTCGTCGACCTAGGCATTGAAATCATCCAGAACCATCAATCCGGGCGATTCAAACGCCATTTCAACGACGAAGTCCACCACTTCCTGAAGAACTCGTCTTCCATCCCTAGGTGGACGGTAGATGAGAATGATTCGATCGCCTACACCTGCTACCACTGTACACTCAAAGAACTCAGAATCCTCAACTACTACACTCGAGAGGCCCAGTTCAGTCTTGAAACAGACCGCAACCCCCACCACGCGATCCAGTCTCGGGCGGTGTATCACCGAGCACCCAACCAGAGTCATAGCCTCCAGTACGGGGCCTGGATTTTTATTCAACCAGGTCTTGGTGATGCAGGCCAGGTCCACTGAACCAACAAGGTGAGCAATAATAGCTGTCATGTTCCTGATGGACCTGGCATTGCACAACACCGCCTGAGTTGGACGAACCTCGGAGGCTGTCCGGACCATCTGCCTACCAAGTTTGGTAGTGCCCTTGGGTATGGGCACCAGACATGGTGGACCACGATCTGGGTTCCATTTCGTTCCAGGGCTCCTTTTGGATCCAACTACCCTAATGCGGTGTCCCCCCCCCTCGTATTTCCTCCCTTGTTTGTAACCCATCTCCTTCTCCTGCACATAATTCCCAGCACTCAACAGTGCTGATAGGTCTCAAATTGGAGAAGGGGAGAATAAAAAGGGCGAAGGGCACGAAGAGAAAAGGAAGAATAGCGCACCGCCGTGGGGATTAGAGGCCAGCACATGCTGCGACTACACAGCCAAAAACAATACAGAACCAATTACAATAACACTAACCACCACCAAAATAAATTTCACAAAATTTAATAAAGCAATTTAAAATACCACCCTCCAACTATTAGCTAAAACAAGTCCGAACTTAAGTCAGAAGACAACTAAGATCCCCCCCCATACATACAAATCACAATACAAAAAGAAGTTAAGGTTCTCTCACCACCCAAACCAAAGAAAATGTAACAAAAATAAAATAAACTTTTACCCCCAGCTCTCTCACAACTAGGAGAAGGATAAAAATAATTAGGCACTCTCACTACCCATTATTACACTTAACATAAAGACATTTTTTAACACTAATAAATAAAATAAATAAATGGACACAGGGTCCTCTCACCACCAAGTTGTCTGAAAACCAAAAACAAAATTAACAGATCAAGGAGGGAAATCCGCAGTCTTCACACCGTAGATCCCAGAGTCGTCTGTATCCAATAATCCGCAAAGAAGAGAGGTCCATGAAATCCAAGATAATGAGATAAAAACACAAACAGAGCACTAATCTATGCAGACTTGCCGAAGAAAAATATCCATGGGTAACTCCAAAACCAAGAAAGAATCCAAGTTTACCTTGGGAAAGAAACGTGCTAGCAGGGACTCCACCACAATCTGATGCCCCCTCACTCCCAGCTGGGCAGAACCCACAGGAAATAATGTGGCTTCAAATAAGAACCCAAGTAAGGCCGTATTTAAAGCCAATACTGGGAATCAAGAGGAGCGCGACACCCCAACCAGCTCCCTGGCTAGGAGAAAATCAAGTGCCCCTTCAAAACCACAAATCCTGCAGAAAAACACCCGCTGGAGTCGGGCCTCACCTCAGTCCCCACAACTAGAGTCAGTGTCATATAATCAGCTCAACATATCGACCTGAGGTCATCCCAAGGGGCTCCCTTCGTATTATCTTCTCCTCCAAGTACTCAGTTATCCTGATGGTCACAATTCACAGCTCTCCTAATAGTCCACAACCTCTCAGCACAACAGTAAATAAGATATAAAGTTCCCAAAGGCTTGATATTGGGAAAGGCACCCTCTGATCTAATCGGGCTTCCAAAATTTCAAACGAGAGTCGAGGTTCGAAATTTCAGCTCCTCACCATCCACTGTTCCTCTCGCCACCCGGGGTACAAAATAAGAAAATTGTCCATAGCAGCAAAGCCGGACGTAATGAGCTCCTGGTCCCAATGAAACATCCCCCAAGTCCAGCCACAGCGTTAGGGGAGGGAAGTCTAGCCACTAAAGCCCTCCAGCGAGTGATACTCCACGTTCCACCATTCCCACCTAACGAGCCAAAACTAAGTAATAAAACTGTAAACCGAGACACAGAACACAATAACATAAAACAGTCAAAATGAAAAATGATTGAAAATAACTAAATAACTTAAAAAACTTAATTTAGCTCAAACACACGGAGCAGCAGCGCACCCAGTCTGGTGGCCATCTTCACCATCTCATCAAAATATGTTCTATTTGCAAAGACTAAAGCTAAACCTCAGGAAGTTTTGAAATTAGAAAGCTTGCTGGCTACTGGACATTGAATTTTGCTTTCTGTATGTTTACTATTTTTATTTTTTATTTTCTGATTTGATTAAACTAACACACGTTTGTGGTTTTTATGCACCTGACTTCTGGTTTGTTGTGTCTGTTTTATCCCACACCTTCACAATATGCTTGCCCAACTCTTTACTGAATACTTCAACAAATAACACCTTTTCTGACAATGGCACAAAAAAAAAAAAAAAAGGACCTTGGCCTTGAACAAGCTTCCGCTCTGCTCCTCGCCACACTAGTTCATGGCCGTGCAGAGACAACATTTCGGCTGGACAGCTTAGTAAGGGATTTTTACAAAACTAAACCTCATGCACTGCATATTGATTTTGGCAGTATGGATACATAGATACACAGAAACTGTTGGCAGATAAGGGCCTATGGCCTACCCAGTCTGCCCATTTGAGTTTGTAAATTCGCTTTATGTTTTTCTAAAAGTGAATTCCCTTATGTCTGTCCCATGCATTCTTAAATCCCATGATTGTTTCAGCCCCCCCCCCACTTCCTCTGGCAGGATGTTTCATTTGTCCACCACCCTTTCTGTGAAGAAATTCTTCATCACGTTTCCCTTGAATCATCCTCCCTCCAACTTCATCCCATGCCCTCTAATCCTGGAACAGATACATTTTATATTAATAACGCTTACTCCCCACAACTTCTTTTGGGCTCTCTAAAATCCGACTGAAAGGCTAACAGTGTCCCTTTAAATTGGCATTGTATGATCTAGTAGATTCCGCATTAGAAGAAAATGCTATCACACGACAGGAATCTGAGTTCTTAAAGGTAAAGAATCCTGTATTAGCCACATTCTGTTACCTGCTAAAGACGCACAAGAGCATTGACTGCCCACCTGCCATGCCGCCATGCCATAATCTTGGGTATAGAATCTCTAACAGAGAATTGAAATAATTCTGTGGACTTTTTTTTGTAGCCCATTGTCAATGATCTGAGATCCTACACCTGAGACTCCACACTCCTAATGGTGAAAGTTAAAGAGGTGGTGTGGCTACCAGAGTTCCTCTGGATAGATATAGATGTGACATCATTATACAGCTGTATACCGCATACACTGGGCCTACGTGCTAAAGATTATTTCCGATGCAGAAATACTGATGCCAGTGCACCAGCTGACTCTTTTGTTAAATGCTGCAGACTTCACTTTTAGTCACACTTTCTTTAACGGGGAAATTTTTCTGCAGAAATGTGGCACTGCAGTGGGTACCACAGTGGCACCATCTTTCACAAATGTATGAAAAAAAAAAAAAAACACATGCTACACAGTGTTTGGCGCAGATGATCTAAGGCTAACAAATTCACTTACTGCAAAAAATTATCAGAGCACAGTGGCAGAAAGTGGTACAAAAAATCATTTATTTCAAAAGGTGACTGATAGAAACATGCTCCAAAATCCCCTTTTTGGATTTTGGAGCATGTTTTTGTTGGCCACTTGTTTCTGTACCACTTCCTGCTCATGTGCGCTGATCCTTTTTTGCAGGAAGCCCCCTAGAAGGCACTAAGCTGAGCCGCTAAGGACTGAGCACAGAGATGGATTTATTAAAAAGTCACTAGATTGTGAATTTCTCGACTGCTTTTTTCTGGTATTGAGCACTGTATTTTGGAACTGTTTGCTTTTATGGGCTAGCCCCCCCCGATTTCAGCGCATAACTCTCATTCCTGAAGCGCAGACTTATTCACTGGGAAAATCAATACTATATGGTTCAGGAAAGCAACGGTGGGTAACACTGTGTTACATGCCTCCAGTGCCCATCCCCCCTTGACTAATATCGTCAATTCCATATGGCCAATTCCTGTGATTTCATTGCAGTGCTCAGAATTTGAAGACTTTGAGAAGCAGTTCAGAGAAATGTAATCCCGTTTTTGCCAAAGAGGTTAATCAAAGTCGGTGTTGGACGAGACATTTTTGAAAGCCACCAACATACAAGTTCTAATTTCAGATTGGTTCTTGTTGAACCACTGCAACATCCCAAAGTTGTTTCATGATCCCCCTAGAATAACCTACACCAGAGGAAATTTTTTTAAAGATTTAATGACACATAGTCACCTTGTCCCAGTGAACACTAACTTTCCCATCTGTCTACCTCTGCACCTTAAGGGATTTTTTTGTACGTGGTGATTGCACAGCATATCAACCTGGCATCAGTGGCAATGTGTTCTGCATTGATGTAAACATTAAAGTTAAAGTTAGGGAGTTTACGTCATGCGACACCAGTTTTGTGGTGTGTGCCCTTGCCCATGTATTTATAACGGTTATACAATTCAACCAGTTAGAGGGAGAATCTTAGACCACCTAAGAGATATTTGTGCTGGTAATTGTGCCAATCAGTAGGTTGCCACTTTTTTAAACCTCATCAACAGGATGTTACTGTGGCCAGATTCACTGGGTAGATTCATAGATTCATAGAAGTGTGATGGCAGAAAAGGACTGAACTAGGCCCACCAAGTCTGCCCATTTGCCCAGCTATCTGCTTGGACCTGTGCCTCCCCCCTTTAACACTCCCATGTGGTTGTCGCATGCCCTTTTGAATCCCTCCACTGTTTCCTCTCCAGTGACTGCTTCTGGGAGTCTGTTCCACTTTTCCACAACTCTCTCTGAGTAATAGTATTTTCTAATGTTACCCCTGAACTGTCCTCCCTCCCTCCACCTGCAGGCCATGCCCCCTTGTCCTCTTACTTCCTTTCATCTTGAAGATGCTCCCCCCTGGCACCCTGTTTATACCCTTAAGGTACTTGAAGGTCTCGATCATGTCCCCCCTCTCCCTCCTCTGCTCCAGGGAGTACATGTTCAAATCTCTCAACCTTTCTTCATAACATAGGTGGCTTAACCCTTTTACCATTTTTGTCACTCTCCTCTGAATCCTCTCTATCCTCCCCACATCCTTCCTGAGGTATGGCCTCCAGAACTGGACTCTGTACTCCAAGTGTGGTCTAACCAAATGGGTGTACAAGGGTACTATGACCTCCCTATTCCTACTGGTGATCCCCCTTCTGATGCATCCCAGCATTCCACTCCCTCTGGCCACTGCCCTCCCGCACTGCCCTTCCACCTTCAGGTCCCTGGATATAATGATGCCCTGGTCCCTTTCTTGCTCCGTCTCCTCCAGCTCTCTGCCCCCCATACGGTATCCTGCCTTCTGATTTCTGTAGCCCAGATGCATTATAGAATATGTTCCACCTAGACAGAAAGGGTCCAGATCCTTTTACAGAAGGAATCAAGATGGATCTTCTTGTTTAAAGCTCTTCTACTGGTAGGGCTAAATGAAGATCTGGACTATACAGGGTTCCTCTAATTATCATTAGAAACTGGTAACTATGTATTTGTGATTTCATTCACTAATAAATAATCTTACCTCCCCAGTCTTTTTCAGCCTGTTTTTGTTTGATATTCAGGTGATTTCTGGGTGTGGATTCTGTACTCTTTCCTTTACAGGACTGTAGCCCTGGTGCCGTGTCTTAGAGGGCTACTGCCCCTACCTGGGTGGCCACTGACCAAGATGAGGGGCCTGGGTTCCCATTTTGCTGTTACAGGGGGTTCTTTCCCAAGTTTAAGATAACTAACATGGTGGTTCCACCCAGAGTACATTTTAAGTGGGTAAGATATTTAATAGTACAACCCCCCCGGGATGCTGTACCAACCCACCGCCCATTAGTCACCCCAACACGTGGATTGCATTAAACCAAACATCACATTTTTACACTTTGAATTAAACACTTGCACTAATAATATGCTCACAAGTCAAAGTTTTCCAAAACAGATAACACACCATTTATTTACATGGAGGGGGTTAGGAAAGGGTAGCTGGAGTAGAGGTCAAGCAAACACTTTAGTTTGGCAATGTTGCATTTAGAGACCAGTGTTTTTTTTTCTAGAACAATTACAGTATATCCCCTTTAAATTCAAACATACTTTAATACTTGCATTCACCAACCCTCTGACTAGCTAACTGCTGCAGATCTTAACATTTACACACACCCCACTGGTACCAGTTTCCCGGTTCAGATGACATCCCAGAATCTGTCCCTGGGTACCCAGTACTACCTAAGTTGTTGGCCTGTGATGCAGCCGGTTGGCCAGCATTGGCACACGTACTTAAATCAGAATTAACTTTTCTGTACACTTATTAGCTACTTAGGATTTCACCATGCCACTGGACACAACTTGAGACAACTATATACAGCTCCCAGGTGCAGGACAATCGTCACCTTTACTCACAGTTCTACTGACAGTCTCAGGTGGTGCTGGGATTGTAAATTTGAGAGAGAAGCAACAGCAGAACTCAGGATCTTTGAGCAATTTGAGATGTGGAGGAGGCACGCTGCAGCTTGAACCTTCCAACTTGCTTACAGGTCTAGCAGCTTGTCACCTCTCGCCTACTTGAAGGTCTAACAGCTCGTCACCTTCAGCCTGCTTCCAGGCCAGTTACAGAGCACAAACACAAGGCTTTCCAGGCCACAAGTGAACCCAGACCCAGGCGTGACCCCACAGTTCGGCTCTCTCAAATGGGTCCAGAGTGCCTTAGCACCCAGGCACACGGCCATGGCTCACTGTGACCCAGTCGGGCCCACTCGATAGGGATTGACTGGTTCCCTACCTGGCTCTGGGTTGCAGTTGAGCAGATTTCAATCTATTTTAACATCACATCATATGGCAAAATTTTAGTCACATCCAGCAGTTAAAGGCATCTTCAGCTGTGCTGTCAGTGTGGCAGCCATGGCCCTTTCAAATCATGTTACAGTCTAGGAACTCTCATAGAACACACACCTAGGTTCCTCTGAGGACCCTGACCTTGGCACTGACTGAACACATTCTTTCCTCTATCAGTCCCTTAACACAGACACTCACTTTTTCCCTCACCATGCAGGTGCTCTCAACCAGAAGAGGCTCTCTCTTCTTCTGCAAACCCCACCTTGGCAATACTGGCAAGCCTCTGTGTGTCAGGGAGACTCCCATGCTAATTTTCCTTGAACCAAAGCCTTCCATTTTCTGTAAATCTGTTTTCCAAAAACCAGAACCATTCATGACCATTTTCTTGAACCAGTGTCCATACCTTTCCTTGTGACGTTAAGTCCAACCTGGGTACAGAAAGAATCTTTTTTTCTTCCTTGAACCTTTTATCCATACTTCTCACCATTCAGGTGTAGATTCTCACTGCCCTCTCACATCTGCAACTTTCTTCCCCAGCAGGGTATTGCTGGGCCCTGTAGCTCTCTTCCAGCTAAAGCTGTAAAACTAGATTCCTCGAACTAAAATTCCTCCAACATGGGGAAAGGCATGACCGAGGCCCTGGGGGACAAGTGGCTGGCAATCCCCAAGCAGGCCATTCCTAAACCTTGTAGCCCCATTTCTTACAAGGGGCTGGAGCCCCCCCTCCATCTGGAGGGGTTCCCACCAAACTGAGCTCAGAACCAACAGTCCTTGGGTTTTGGGAGATTTCTCCAGCTCCCTGATTGGCTGAAACCAGTGTCCCTCTGGAAAATTAATGTGCATTAATCTCCTTCAACACCTGATTGGCTGTGTAAAAGGGCGTCAAGTATTTCCCCAGCTTTTTCACCCATAAGTCCAGCAAACAGTCCCAGAGTCCTCTTGAACAATTCTGACCCTCCGATTGGCTAAAACTGAGGCCAAAGGCTGCAAACATGGCTGCTGAATAAACAGTTTATCTGCAATCCATTCATGTCCCAACTTTAATGTCCTGCTGCAACCAAAAGCAGTACTTTTATTAAACAGTTGCCCCACCAATATGTAGTAGCCTCTCTGCTCTTTCACATCATTGCCCCATTTAACATTTTCATTCATCCCCCAGCCTGTCACTGCTGCCATTTCAGACTGTCCCCATGCAGCCCATACATAATGCCACTGCAGTCCATATAGTGTCCCAACTTGAAAGTGTCCTTGCAGCCAAAATGGACATTTTTGTTCATTAAATGCCCCACTGTGAGAAAACAGTCTTTCCCTCTTATCACTCAGCTGCAGAGTTTTATAGATTTATTTTACCCCCTGCCTGTCGCTAGCACTGATTTATACGGTCCCCAGGTGCTAGGCAGGCTCCTCATTTATATTCCCCCCCTGCTTCATTAATATTCATGAGGCTGCCCCCAATTTCCCGACGCTCATTGGCGCTGTTTAATAAAATACTTTTGCGGCTCCTTTTATGCCTTCTCCAGGTCACTGGTCCCTGATTTAGCTAGATTTTGAGACTGGTACCACTGGAGAGGCATTCGTTCAGTCATAAGAACCGCCGCAAAATCACTATGCACCACGGTGCATGCGTGGACCACCGGACTGCACAGAAGTGCAAGAAAGAGTGGCAGCTCCGTGTTTCAGCTCCTCTGGCCCAAATTTGAGCTACAAAAGTGATGCAGGGGCCAGACAGAGACTTAGGGACATAACAGGGACTCAGACCAGCTGTGGGGACACAACAAGGGGAAATTGGGAGACTGAGCAGCCCTGAGGGGCTAATAGGTAAGCCCCCTGACAGAGGGGTTAAAGCACTCTAAAATGACCAAACATTGTGCGAACTGTTCTCCCTGAGATGGGCTTATTTCATGTACAGTACATATGTTTATAGCAATTAATGAGTTTGCATTATAACAGTTCAGTCTTTGGTGTGACATATCTCCTGTAGTAGATGCTAGCTTTTATTATGTTAGAAATTTTAGAAACTGGCTAATAGATCCTAGTGGTGAAGGATTTGTATTCACTTAGATGCTTTGTGTAGTACAGTAGCCAATTATACAATAGTGTATGAAAATCCTGTAACCTCATTGGTCAAAACATGTCACATGACCGTGGGTAAATCCTGCATAACCCACGGCTGAGGAATGGCATTTATAAATAAAAAAAAAAAAAAACATAACTAAACACATTTTAAATTTATTTTACACATGGGTCCATTGTGTAATCGCAACAAGGCACTCCAGGGTGTGTTATTGATTGATTTACCCACTCGGCTGCGCCTTGTGACACACCACACAAGGTGTGGGTAAATCCCCAATTACCCACACCCTGTTGTGCCTTATTGCTTAAATAATTGTTTACCTGTAATGGTGATCACCTGAAGCAGATCTGTTTCTGATGATGAGCATAGGCACTGATCACTGAAATTCTTTATACTGGTTATTTCATCGCACGTTGAACCTGACTTGTTAGCCATGCCTCCCTGATGAAATGTCAGTGCACATCGAAGCGCCAGGGAATTGGCTATTTTGTACTCATTTGTATCAGCTCATGTAATAATGTTTTGCAGCATAATCTGGGTTTCAGGTGCCTGATCTTTTTTGCTGTTCTGCCTGTTGGATATATTTGCAGGACTGCCTGCTGGTGTGGCTGGTTAAGGAACCCACTGGACAGGTGGCCATTCTTAATTTGGTGCTCACCAACTTGCAGATGGTGAGTGGAGTGAAGATGGGGAGCCTAGGGTCTGGCAACCATAACTCCATTTTGTTCAGGCTGGCCCTTGGGACCAGAATACCCCTATTAAAAACTGAGGTCCTAGATTTCAGAAGAGAAATATAATGTATGGACAGTGTCTATTAACCCTTGTTTTCAATCAGTTTATAACCTGATAACCCCGTTGTTATGACATCAGTATGCTGAAAACCTTGCTTAACTGTCATAATGATGGGATTACAGGATAGAATGTCACTACCTGTCAAAATTCTTGGAAAGGAAAGGTGATCTGCTGCTTGGACATTCGTTCAAAACACACACATTCCATTAAGACAGTTACAGACCCATTGCAGTATAGATCACAATGGCTAATTTCAGCACTTAAGTTGCTCAACATTCAAACCAGGAGGCATTCATAGCTGAGCAAGAGAACAAATGCACATTGAAAAAAAACTATTTTTCCCCCACAGTGGCTAGTTCTTCCATGCTCTGCAAAATACAATGCCTAAGTAACAGTGGCCAACTACAGTTTAGTGCACCTGCAGTCAGTTTTGTGTGTTCAGCTTCTATAAAAGAAAAAAGACAAAACTCAATAAACACCTTTTTATAAAAAAAAAAAAAAAAAAAAAGAATGTTTTTGCACACTGCAAATTGCGATCACCCCATAGTTGGGTGTGGGGCTCAGTGCTGACTATTCCCCTTTAAGCTTGGAAGACACAGTCCTGTGCTACTGCTGTGCACGTAACTCATTACATTGTAATCCTGTAACACTGCATCCCGGCCTCATCTTTTAGTGTGACCCATTATTCAGTTTGTTTGTTAAGTGTCCCTGTGGAGCTTCCTTCTGTTCCACAGAACTCTGGACTCTGAAGTGGAATACCTTAGGAAAGAATTTAGTATTATATAGTGTTTTTCTTACAAACTACATCCCTGTGCACTTAACAGGCTATGAACAGTTGCATGAACCATTAGCAACGAAAACGCATACCAGGCATATGCAATGAAAAACAGCGGGCTGCACTTACCAGAAAAACTGACCAAATGAAACACAAAAGGGTAACATACCAAAAAACATTAGGCAACATGCATATTATGCCAAAAAAAAAAAAGGTTTATTTGTGAAGCAGCAGTAGTGGGAAGACAGAAAGGTACCCCCAGAGCTTCAAGTTATGTGGGTGCATCGTTAGGTTGTGGGGAGTCTGTATGTATCAATTTAAGGGATACATTTGAAGCAATAAGAGCACAAAAAACAAGTGCACTTTGTCCAATATAGCATGCCATCAAACTGTTGTTAGAACAACTAGACAAGTCAAAAAAGTCAAAAAGTACAGTCCATTTAGTTAATGCTTATTATAACATGACAGCAATGAATGAAGAAGAAGAATGGGAAGCGAATGGAGGAAATACCGCAGGTGACCAAAGTTGGAGCGGAGATTATTCAGTGGTAATGCCAGCTCCAACAGTTCAATAATCCCCGCTTCATATTACAGTACCTAACATTGCCACCACAAATGCGCTTCGCCATCAGGATCGCGCTTACTAAGTTACTCAGTAGTGTCCTATAGGTGACGCCTGAAATTGTTTCTTACCGGCAGTGTGCTAGCATGGAGCAAGTTTCCCAGCAGTGAGCCGCCACCTCAAACTCCAGTAGTGAGTGCAGACTGTCATCGGTCACACAAGGACACCGAAAACGCATTCTAATTATGTAGTGTAATCGGCAGAAGTGTGGTAAGTTATTTTTCAGTAAACAAAAGTGCAGCACCGGTAAAATTAGCACAGTGCATCGTAGAGTCGGATATTGACATGTACAGTTCCACGACAATGCAGTACTTTACCAGATGAGTTTCACATAGTAATGGAGGAGAAAGCATCAAAGACGTGGACAAAAACGAGCAAATATTGACAGTGGTATAGTCGAATAAGGTTATGTAAAGTTTTGATCGCTTTCAAAATTAGTAATCACTATATAAATGTATGTGGACTGTGCAACGTGGACGCACACATTCTGAGATTACAGCGATTGAAAGGTACAAAACTGAACCATCATTTCTTAATAAAAAATACTTTTTCCTCACATTTGTTACATTCTAAGGTACAGAACATTTTAATAATACCTCCCTTGCACTTGTCATGTTACAAATGCATTAATGCACACCAGACTTGGGCTCTACTAGGGAATTAATGCCTAGTTGGTGGTTGGAGGCACTCTGCCCCCCAAACTGGGCATTAATTCCCTAGCAGAGCCCTCCTCAGTTGTGCATTAATGCTTACCTAGAAAACCCTCCCATAGTAATCACGTGTGCAGCTGTGCAATAGACAGAGTAGAGGAAGAAAACAGAGCATTTATAAAACATGATTACTAAACGATCGGCACAAAATGGAGAGGGATGCTAGAGACAAAATATGTATTGCTAATCGCTCAAAGCATTTTAAATACCAATTCTGAAACATTCTATATGTGTGTATATATAAATATATGTATATGTATGTATATATATATATATATACACATATATACTAAGTATATATGTTCCAAATACACTGAAATGTAAGCAAGACTAAAGGAGAGGGGAAGGGGGAAGAACAGGTAGAAAGGGAGCAGGATAACTAACGGTGGTAAATGCGGTAGTGAGAGGGGGAAGAGAAAGGGAAAGGAGTAAGGTAAAAATGAGGAAGGGATGGGAGTGAGGGAGATCTTGGTTATGTGGGGATGGAAGTTATATGAGGGAAGGTTAAGGGTAATAGAGAAAAAAAGAGAAGGGATTAAATATATAAAATGAGTTGAAACACAGGTTCCTGGATAGGAGGACATGCCACAGAAGTAATTGATCAGTCCTATTTAAGGGCATCAAATCCTGATCATTCCTAACTAGTGTGCTTCATCCAAAAGAAAGGAGTATGAAAGTACATAACCCATTAAACTTTGTGATGGATTGCATTGTGAGTGCAGATTGCACAATTGTACGCATGATTAGTACCTGTGTGGGCCTTTGTATTAGGCATTATACAATGGCAAGAACATTTCCTGGACTCTGATTGGTCAGTGTGTGCCTGAGACAGTGATGATATTACACAATAACACACTGTATTGATTTTATGGAGCCTGAGCCTTTTTTTTTTTCAGAAACAAAGATATACTGCCTCACTAAAAATCTACTAAAAACATTTTTATTTTTATTTTTATTTTGTATAACATCGAGCCACTGTATAATTGCAAAAAGGCACTCCAAGTTGTGTGTTATCATGTAATAACGTCACTCCTGGGGTGGTGGAAGCATTTGGCTTCACCTCGTGCTTCAACCCACCCCAGGAGTGACATTATTACACGATAACACACACCTTGTCGTGCCTTATTGCTTAATTAACGAGGTAGTGTACTGCCTGGAATTAACAGTAACTTTCAGAAGTAGTCTGCTATCACTGCTTGTATCCGAAGAATTTTTTTTCTTTTCTGTTTTGCAAAAGATTTTCTGCCTGACAGTACTAGGTGTGTGGAACAGCACTCTACCTGCAAACTGACTTAGTTAGTTCTGTTCCTCCATAGACATCATCAGCAAGACTGTGACATCACTAGTAACCAGGAAGATCCAACCTCCTGCTACTTGATTCTTAACCTGTGACACATGGTACTAATCAGGCAGCAGGGCTTGTGATGTAACTGAATGAGTTTGCATGCTGATGATGTAGCAGGAGGAGGAATAAAACTAGATATGTCTGCCTCAATGTAAAGCATTGCTTTGCACATCACACTCAATATCGTTAGGTTAAAAATAAATATCTAATGAGCACATAAAAAGGAAAAACACTTCAGAAATAAAAAGTAGTAAGGGACTACTTTTAAAAATTACTGACATTTCCTGCTTGCTATTCTTTGGGGACACTAGCTCTTTAAATGGATTGTACTTTTTGACCTTTTAGACCTGCCCAGCTGTTCTAGTAACTGTTCGACAGTGTACTACATTGGATAACTTTCACTTGCTTTTTGTGCTCCTGTTACCTTAAGTTTTTTCCTTTAATTGATGTATGCGGTCAAACGCCCCACCCCCTGAAAATGCACCTGAGTGATTCAAACAAAGCACTGGAGTACTTTTCTATCCACCTATTGCGCTGTTGCACCAATAAGCTGTTTTTGAGGCATTATATGCATGCAGCTGTCTGTTGTTTACAGATGCATCATCCTTCTGTGTTTTGCTTGCATCCGCTATTAGGCAAGCACAGGGGTCTAGATAAGACAGAGGGATGTTCAGGAAAGTTCAGAAACATTACACAGAGTGAGGCAGAGGATTGGTTCCATGTGATAACAGCGATCGCAGAAAGGCGATTGCTGTTAGGGCCAGTGTACCTCGCCGAAAATCAATTTTGGCGATGTACACTCCTGGTGCATAGAAAAAGGCCACTGGGGACTTTTTTTTGTTGTTGTTGTTGTTTATGCATGGGGACTGTGCCCCCCACACCCCCCCACTAAAGGATTCTCAACTCTGGGGGGCGCATGTCGGGGGGGGTGCCAAACCAGATAAAAAAAAATTTTACAGCCAGGCACAACAAAACAAACATGTGCCCAGACCCGAACCTGGCACCCTTGCATCCCAAGCCTGCCACCTACCCTCCAAGCCATAGGGCCAGCTCAGCAGCCCATCACCACGCTACACCTAACAAACCCTACCTCCCCTTCTGCCTGTTGCTCAGCGTGCCCCCCCATGCGTGTGTACATATAGTGAAATCCTGTCGCTATATTCGCAGACCCCCCCATCCAGTCACCTTCCCTGCCTGGTGGCCCTGTGGACAGCTGCTGCAATTGAGACGGCCTTTTTGAAAGAGCTCAATTGTGGTCGCCATTGTCATGGGCTACCAGCTGCCATTGTATCATACCTTACTTTAATAGCATCATGCTCTAACAAGGCAATATCCATAATGTTTCATTTTCGGCATCAGTTTCCATTAGAGTTAGTGCAACATTGCCAAACTTGTAAGGCAAGAGGGTTCTGCATGGGTCCCGATCCAGCAGACATAAAGCTTCAGCAAAAATTAAGCTAAAACTGTGACCTAGGTCCCATCACTGCTGTAAGTAAAACTGCACTGGCCAGGATTTACTGTACTTATTTTATTGGTTTCACATGGGCTTTCTTGTTTAAAACAATACCTTCAGCAACGTCAGAGCTAAACATTCATTTGAAACCTAAAAGTCTGTGTGAAAGAAATGAAATAAGTATAGTAAAACCCAACCATGGTAGTCTCAGTTTACAATAGTGGTGGGATCTTTGTCACAGTTTTAGCTTCATTTCCCATGAAGCTTTGTGGCCAATCAATCGGTACACACACAACATCCTCCTGCCTTCCAGGTTTGGTAATTTTACTCCATCTATAATATAAAGTGATGCAGAAAACAAATGAATTATTGATAATACCTTACTGGAGTCTAGGTAAGGAATAAGACATAACGAGGTGTGCTTTATGGCCTGATTAGAGCACGCCCTAGGTGCGTAATGAGGCACGAGGCACTTGCGCCAAGTGTCTTTAGCACCTGGGAAATGCTCTTATGAGGCCATAAACCACACCTCAGGGTGTCTTATTCCACTTATAAAATGGGTCCCCAGTAAAGAAATGAATTAAAATGCACAGAAAGTGTACAAAAAATAAGTAAAAAAATAAGAGTAGAAAAAAAAGGAAAAGTAGTCTCTGTAGCTCTTTAATTAGAAATCACTGTTTCTACACTCCACACCCACCCACTCACACAGACCAACACTCAAAATCCTGTAATTTTACTTTTTTCCTTATATTTCTTACTTTGCTATTTGTCACATTTGTGACCGAGTGCCCATTTAGTTTCAGTGAGAAAGACCGGCTGGGAGTGTTTTCAATATGGAAACCTGTAGTTAGCGTGGTATTTCTTGCCCTTCCCCATCCCTCCAAGATACAGAAATCCTTTTTCTGTGTGTCCTATTTTTTTTAAATAATCTGTCTTGTCTGTGGGTTGCCTTTACATTGAACGACCCACTTGATGGGGAACGACCCTGCCCCTTAGCGGCCGCCGTACAGAACTGCTTTCCTGCTTTACGGTTTTAAAACTGCAATTTCTGCTCAGTGCTGCAGTTGGGGGATTTTCAGATTAATAAGATTCTCCTTTCAGTCACGATGTAG
This sequence comes from Neoceratodus forsteri, assembly GCA_016271365.2. Lineage (NCBI taxonomy): Eukaryota > Metazoa > Chordata > Ceratodontiformes > Ceratodontidae > Neoceratodus > Neoceratodus forsteri. The sequence goes on from JADMNL010000025.1 coordinate 121,109,743, forward strand.
AGGGGCAGGAGAGCCAGACCGGAGACTTCACGTGATGAAAAAAAAATGGACCGGAGTCGGAGATTGTTGTGAGGGGGACTGCTGCTTGTGGGGGGTGTCAGTGGGAGTGACAGCCGTACATTTTCCAAGGACAAACGGGTAGCAAAGAAAAATTAAAAACAGGTACAGAACAGGGAAACTTTCTAGTCGTGTGCATGAATGAAGGGGGGGGGGAATATATTTGGTGGTATGTTTGTTCCAGTAATTGGTGCAGATTTTGAACCATCAAGTGTGAAGGTGCAGTGAGAGACCTGTGGCATGCAGTGATTTCACACTGCGATTTGTTTTGGTTGGCATAAGTAATGCCATTTGACAGTATATGTCCTGATAAGGACACGGCAACTGGCACCTCTTAGCTAATCGCAGTGCACAACATTTTCTACCCATTTTATAATGCCATTTTACCAAGGCCTGTTACAATGGCAACTGGCTCCCATAAACCAGTTCTGGTGTGCAGGGTGTTTTTCTACCTTATTTTAATGTGCTATTTTTAAATGTTGGGCAGCTTTTTATATGTTGATCTGGATATGTAAATGAACCGTTTGCATGTCTAAAATGTTGTAATGTCAAATGGTGAACAACTTTCTACCTATGATTACTAGTTACCTTACTTGCTCAGGGTGACACAGTGAGTACATGGCAGTGGTGAGAGTTAAATCTGGGCTTCCACCATCATAGCTCTGTGCTCTAAACCCATGGCTGCACCACCAAACCAAACCAGTTACGTTTTTATTTGAATTTTACTTTCTGCACTGTTGTTTTTTGGGGAATTTCCAGGCAAATGACAGTGTCTGAAAATGCAGCATGCAGAGCTGAAGACAGGATGTGGGTATCCTGGATCATCTTGGTACAAAAAAAATTATAATGTATTTATTTATTCATTTTTAAATAGGTAGTGACGTTGTGGAGTGGCTGGTTCAGAAGTTCTCCATATTAGAAGAAGGTAAGACAAATGATACAAAATGTTCTTTTTTAAAATGAGAAGTAGTATTTGTTCTTGACGCAATCATTGAACTATAAACTGATAACTTTATTTTCTTCTAGCACTTCTATAGATGTGAATTTTGCATTACTTTTGCTTTGATGGTTTATCATTTAGATTCTTGCCTTTTAAATTACTTTTTAGGGTAGGATTACCATGGCATTAAAGACTGTCAACGTTGGCCGGTTGACCTCTTTTGCTGCTGAGTTAATAAACTGTCTATATCACACTGATGAGTCCTAAATAGGGCAAAACACAGATCAGTGGTTAACAGTTATAAAATGGGTAAGAGATACCAAGACTTCTGATTGGTCAGATGTAATCACATGACTATGCGCTATTCCAGCACAACAGAACAGGTCAGAAATACTTCATGTTCTGAACCTCATTACTCAATGTTTAATTTGAAAGAAAAATCAGAGGTACCATTAGCTTTGTATTTGGTGTATTTGGTGTAATAGAACCACTTTACCACAGTTGCTGGTGTGCTCTTTTCTTTTGTTGGTCCAATGCAATGGAAATGCTAGCCCAAAAGAATGAAGAAAGGCAAAGAAACACTTGTGCATTTTTCCAGATGGTTAAAGCAAAACACTGAAAATTGGAAAAACCTGGAAAAAAAATATCATTTTGACAGGAAAGAACAGGCATAGATATTTTTCAATAAGTGACTATATGTTAAGACCTGAACAGTGGACAAAAAAATAATAATCATCCTTTTGTAGATATAGACATAAAATATTTCTATATGTACTTTTTTACTCCTCCTAGGAGTGGGCAGGCAGCTCCAGCCCCTCCCTCGGAGGGGACTCGTCTCTCCAGCCTGGCATCTCCTGCACCTATCCCACCCGGCCATCCCCCTTAGGTTACCCTCCCAACATCTAGATTGCCGGGGGTCAGCGCAGGGCAGTTGGCCATCGAGGAGCCTGCCTTATTCACGAGTCACATTATCTCCCAACTCTATTGACAGTCACTGAAGAGACATCGGCCAAGTTAGAAAGAGAAGCAGGAGACACTGCTAAGTGACTACAGTATCTACACAGGACTGAACCTGTGACATTTAGGACTCTGCTAAAACAATTCTGGGTGCTCCGACTTTTCTCTTTTAGTGATTCTGCATAGATTTAGTCACTGTAACATGACATGCTAAAAAATAGTCACATAGGTGTTCTACTTTCTGAGAGTGATATAGCCAAAAAGTGGATATATTATATTTGTTTCCATTCTTAAGGAAAGGGTGGAGTTTCAAGAGGCAAAAGGGCCTCCAAGATGACAGACAGCACGGGTTTGTGGCAGGGAGGTCATTTCAAACACGCTTGATGAATTTCTTTGACTGGGTCTCTAAGGCGGTGGACAAGCGCTAGGCATGCTGTACCCGGATTTCAGTAAGGCCTTTGACTCAGCCCCCCATAAAAGATTGCTCAAGAACAAAAGAGACCTGAGAGTTATATAGAGAAGGACTTTAATATGGGTTTGCAATATAATACTGTTGATAAGAAATCCAGCAACGTGAATAAAGCTATAAAATCTAGAAATAATAAAATCTGGAATGTGATGTACAGGACATACATAAGGCCACATGTGGAGTGTGCATTACAGTTCTGCTCACCATACGATAAAAGGGGACATAGGAGAAGGTTTACAAAATCCATTTGGGGACTGAAAGAAAAACCATATGAGGACAGAATATGTATACTAGATATGTAGATCTTGGAAAAAGGAGAATCTGGGGTGATATCCTGCTTATGTATGATATTTCCAGAGATACATACCTCATGAACCCATAGGAATTCTTTTATTTTGGGTGAAATCAACTGTGTAGCATGATACTGCTGTACTGTACATAAACAGATTTGTATAGCAGTTAATGTTTTTCTTTTGCCGTTTTTGCTGCATGATACTAAGTGAAATATTCCCAATGCTGCCTCTTGTGTTTTACGTTGTGTTGCATTTTGCAGCTGCCAAACACTGCCCCCCCCCCAAGCCAAAGCATGTGACCTGCATAAAAATACAGGCAATTAATAAATAATCCATTAGTACCTGCCAGGGCTCTGGTAACTTCATTTTGGAAGTATCTGACTTCTAAAAGAGTAACAATGTCCAAAATAAAGGAGAAGTGTTTGATTTTTAAAATTGGCAAAAAAAATGCAAATTAGCCGAATTCTAGTTCTGGAGATATGGAAGGCAAAATACTTGATTTTTCTAAGTGGCATTGGAAGTCTAACCCAGTGGCACTGGCAGGGTGCTTCACATTTCCATATTGGTGACTGGGTCTGCTACATTAGCCTCCTGTCCCACTACACTAGGCTGGTACAATCTGGAGGGTGTTGCCAAGGTAGTGCTCACCAATTCCAGGGGGAGGGTGAAGGTCCTTCTGGTGCTTGAGTGCCACCTGTGGGGAGCTGAATTAACGCTGAATATCATGTGTGACCTCACAACATCTTACCCCCCCCAGACCAGGCAGTGCTGTGGGTAGGCCGCAGACAGTGGGACTAGCATATGATTTACAGTGGGAAAACAAGCTCCTGGTTGTAAGTATGACGCCCTCCTGTCTCCCCATGTCATTCAAACTGACATCTGGCTCAGCTGCTGTCTGTGTCTGCCATGAACTAGAGTTGAGTCCAGGGCACGTTTTTCCTGGAGCCCCTCATGGAAGGTCTTTGTCCATGGGGTGTGGTACTGGCGGCACAGTTAGATCTCTAATGACTCCAGCGTACAATGTCATGAGGCCAACAGGCAATGTGGCAGAATGACTGATGTGAAGGAGCAGAAGTAAATACCATTGTGGGGGAGAAAAAGAATATCCCCCAAAAATGACAGTGTATTTTACCAGTATTTTTAATATTACCTTCCAAAAATAGGCATTTTTTTAGAGTACTATCTTTCAAAAGTTGGGACCTGGGAAGTATTTTGACTCTCAGAAAACAAACGACTTTCAAGTTAGGACTGATACTCTATTTGTATTCTGAAAACTGTGATGCCGCGGGCAGCTGTGGAGGTGTGCGGGCAGGTCTGCTGCGCGCCGATGACCTGAGGTGGGAGCAGGGTGGCGGGGTCCTGTGTGGGTGGGGGTGGGGACCACTAGACTACCAAGGCTGTGGGGATGCGGTTTTGAGCGATCAGGGTTACGGGCAGGGTGGGGGGTACCACTGGACCACCAGGAAATTAAAATATGTCTTTCTTATGGTGATCGGGGTTATGGGTGGGGAGGGGGAACCACTGGACCACCAGGGAAATACGAATGTATTCAGTATGAGGATCAGAGTACGGAGCAGGGAGGGGGGAACCACTGGATCACCAGGGAATTAAATAATTCTTTATTACAGGATCACAGTATGGGATGGGGCAGGGGGAACCACTGGACTTCCACTGAAAGCACTGCATACTGTGCAGGGTGCCAGGTGCATTTTGCTGGCCAGCCCTGCACAACTCATGCAAATGGGGCCATAATGACATGCAAATGGCCCCGTTTGCACCTTGCAAGCTTTATGGCCCCATTTGCATATTTGTGTCTGAATAGCAGGAATTTGCGCACAGCATATCTCTGATGTGCTGGCGCATTTCCCATTCCTGGTATTCAGACCTGTTTGGAGGATGCGCCAGCGCATTGTATTTGCTTCGCAGGCATTTTTTGATATATTCAGACGAGATGTGCCATGGCACATCTCTTTTGAATATATCCCTTTGTTGCTCCAGCGCAGCTCGGTTGTACGGAGCAACCACTTGCACCATTGCCAGGCCCACTTTTAAATATCTAGCCCAGAGCCTACATGTACACTCTACCCCAAAATATCAAATTAGTGTGATCCACAATCTTTAACTGCCAGATCATTTTGAGCCACAGCCACAGTAACGAATCAATGTCCTGGACTTCACTCTGCCTAAAATCCTTGAGTTTATGAGTAAAGAGCTGTTTTAAGTCCAGTTGGACTTGTACTTTGTTCCATGTTAAGCACTGATTGGTTTGGGGTAAATTTTGTTAAATGTTTTGGTTTCTAGGAACCAACAGTTTTCTCTGTTGCGGGTTAGCTTTTTTGATTCTAAACTGTAATTAGGGTAGGAAAGGGTATAATTTTTTTAACTGTTTCTGTCTGTAGTACCTTATGCCACATGAATCAAAAAAAGCACAGGCCTACCAGGTTTTAAAAAGTGTGTAGGCTGTGGTGGTAGTGCAGTCCCTAAGGCTGATGAATTCTGAATCCAGCCTTACATTCTATCCTAAAATTGTGAAAACTGTAAAAAGGAGAGAATCTAAAAGACTGCCAGTTATAGTACCTGTGTCCACACAATACTCACAAGTAAGGCAACATTTAGTTAATGTGGGGGGAACCAGTAACGTTAATGTCTCTCCCTATGATTCAGCTATATCCTCCACCGGTAGCAGTACCACTAAGGCCAAGAAACCAGCAGAGGAGAGCAGTTTGTGTCTTGGTGACACTGTGGATATGAAATCACACAAGGAGAAGAAATTGATAAAAGATCTAGGGAGTAAACTCCTTAGTGTGCCATGTGACAGTCAGCCACGCAGTGGGAGCAAACCAGTGAAAGATCCAGACCACATAGTAAACCCACCATGGAGGCTCCAGTTGGACTGGTTTGTCCCTCAGTTGGAAAGGTGACCTCTCTGAGGACTCATGAAAATGTGGCAAATGATTCAGCCCATGCAGCAAATGCAAGGCTGTTCAGTACATCCGCCCCCTTTACCTGAAGAAAGTAAGAAAGGAGAGGAATCTGATGAGTTAGACACAGATGCAGTATGATGGCATCACTCCTGATAATACAGGGGATTAAGGATTTGGCTCTCCTCCCTATCCAGTGGAAGGCTATTGTCACAATATGTTTGTCAAAAATTTGTGTGACCGGTTAGCTATGGAAAGTGACATTTTTGAGTAGCCATTTCCACAAACTACATTTCTGGAAAAACCTGGGCCTAACCCTTTCTAGAAGGGAATCTCTCCCTATTCCTTAAGAACTAAAAGTTTTTGTCTGCAAAAATGTAATAGCCTGCTTAGCACAGGCAAGCGATAAGAAAACTGGAAAAAAATTGTGCTGCACCTCGAGAGGGTTCTGAATGCTTATTTGCACATCCTTCTTCTGAACGATTTGTACAAACAGCTGCTTGGGGAAAATACTGTGTCTTTATCATAAGCCCCTCCTAACAGACATTAAAGAAAAATAATTTTTTATGTGAAAAGGGCAGTTCGTCTAGAACCCTAGGAATAAGGCTGGCTTCCTATATTGGCTACTCCACAAATAACCAATTTCCCTCTGGTCTCCAGTGCTGCTTCTATGTGATGATATGCCGCAAGAAGAAGCAACACATATTGCGCATGCAGCAGAGGCTGGCCTAGATGCTTCCAGGCAGCAGATACAGATGTCTATTTATTTGACTAGCACTACAAGCACAATTACGAGTAATGCGGTAGTCATAAGGAGATTTACTTGGCTCAGGACAACTAACCTGTCTATTGACCTAAAGTAGGAATCTTCTGATTTTCCTTGTGATGGAGACTCTGTCTGGAGACAGAAGAATTCTATATGAAGGAGATCAATGAGCAAAAGACTAGATACATGACCCTCACCCAACAGGACAGCAGACTTTGTAGTTACTTCAGACTTTACGCCAGGGAGGTTATGGGAAGGGTACCCAAAGCAGATATTACTTCTAAACTGATTATTCTGTGACAAGGGGTGCTACTTGAGGTAAAAGTAGGAGATGATGCAGATCTCTTGTTTCCTGTGCTCCTTAGACTAATCCCTGATTATTGTGTCCATGCTGTTTTTCCTGATGCTCAGCCTGTTAGAGGGTATGGGTGAGCAAATGTGGAACTTGGCAACTTCGGTTTGACTTTGATTCAGACCCTCTGTCCCTGGTTTGGCTTCAACACTTCAAAGACAAAGGGGTTTCGCAGGATACCAATTGGAATAAGTGGCAGCCCTCACTCACCCAGTAAATCCCAACCTCTCCACCCTCACCAGGTGCAGGTCCTTCAGTCAGATTTATAGAAACAGTCACCACAGACCAGTGGGTCCTGAAGATAATAGGAGAGGGACTTGCCTTGTCATTTGTAGAAAGTCAAAATTGTCAAACCCTTACAAAACAAAGGGCTCTATCAGCAGAAAATCTGGCTTTCCTTTAGACAGAAGTGAGGAAATTAACTCTAAAAGCAACAGAGCGTGTTCTGATGCACTGATTGGGAAAGTGTTACTTCTCAAGGTATGTTTTGATAGCCAAAATGAACAAACTCTGATCAGAGCCACAATGACTGCTAATGCAATGATGTCATAAAATAGATATTTATTTCAAAGGTGTTACGAGGAGAGGAAAGACATACTGAGCTAGTAACAGCTTGTTTTCAGTTGTGTCCTGGGGAAGGGGAAAGGACAAAAGATAACTACAAAAATACAGAACATAAAGTTCACAGAAATGGAATAAGTGTAACAAAGATAAAGAAGACAATTATATTTAAGAATAAATTGTCAAAAACAAATTACCAAGCAGTAAGTTGTGGAACTGACCAAAGAACAAAAATAGTTATCAGCTTATCAAAATAAAAACTGGGAAAATGATTGATACTGGGGAAGAGATATAAAATTAATATGCAACTTAGTTGTATTACTATGATGTAAAATCCTTCGCTGGTCAGGCTGCCTTCAATTTTCACTTTCCTAAACTTTAGAATGCTCTCTCCTAACCATTCATTCCACCTTTTCCAAATGCTCTCTCTCCTCTCTGCTCCATGATCACACTGCTACCTCCTGTGCCTGCCCTTGAGTCATAGCCCTTCCCCACTCCTCAGTTTACCCTTTTCCCTGCTTTCTCCATGACCACGCTGCTCCTTCCTGTGGCTGCCCTTGAGTCATAGCCCATCCCTGCTCCTCATTTTACCATCTTCCCCTCTTTCTCCTCCTCGTTGCCCCTCCACTCACCTCACCAACCCTCCTCCTTCTCTTCTTCCTCCCCCACTTCTCTGCACTTTCCTTTCTACCCCCCTATCTGTGCTCCTTCCTTCAGCACCTGCTCCCCTGGTGCCCTCACCATTGAAAAGTACTATTGCTTGTACCCATGGGACAGATTCCCTGCTGTGTCCTTGTAAAATTTTTGCCTATAATTTTACCTGTCTGATGAGCTTCGTTCATGTTCATTTTGTACTGTTTAATGTATGTCTCTGTATGATGTTTTATTGTATGTTATTGTGCTGTGTTTTTGTTACACCTCTCTTCCTCCAGGACGCATCTAGATGTGAGCTATTTTTCAGCTCAGTATGTCTTTCCTGGTGAAACTTTTGAAATCAATTAATCATGTAAAAGTCCCACAATTGCACCACTATAGTAGAAAAAAACGAAACCATAAACATCAAGGTAATGCAGTGAACAGTGTTTTTGGTTCTCGACATACACACCCCCTTGAAAATGCACACACACACACACACACATAGCTGTTACAACAGTTGTGCACACACATAGGGTGTGTGTGTCATTAGTAGGATAGCACAGCTACAGTATTTAATTTTCAATGGGGTTGTGCTTTTATATATTTTTCCTGTGTACTTAGTAGAGTTTGCACAGATAAAATGCAGAATCTCATTTTTACTGGGTTCCTGCTTTTAAACATTTTTACAATGTAGTTACCAAGGACAGGTCAGTTAACATGCAGTATCTCATTTTCAGTGAGGTCCTGGTTTGCACCGATAAAATGTAGAATCTCATTTTATGGGGTTCCTGCTTTTATACATTTTTACAATGTAGTTACCCAGGACAGGTCAGTTAACATGCAGTATCTCATTTTCAGTGAGGTCCTGATTGTACCTATTGTAACACTAACAGGTCTGTAATGCCCTAAATGAATTGGCTCCATCACAGCCTGTATGTTTTCAGTGACCAGATACTATATCTCTCTTTGGCCAGCAGGGGGATGTGAATTGCATGAAGTGCACATTTTAGTGCCTCATGTTTGCTTTGAGGGGCTATAATCAAACATGTTTGGGGCACTCGCACTTTGCTCCAAACATGTTTTTCATATAGCAAATTTACTGAAGTGTGCTAATTTGCACTCAGGAAAGGGACTTTGCAAGGGGCAGCCTGATACCTTTTAATATGGGACCATTACTCTGTGTAGTTCTGGTTTCCAATTCTGGGTTTGCCTACTTATTTCTATTTCAAGCTTCTAGCCACTGACTGTACTGCTTTTAACCACTGACTGCAATGCCAGCAACCTGGGTTCAAGAATGGACCTGGGTCACTTGAGGGTTGGCCTGGAAGGGAGGATGGACATCTGTAGGACAGGGAGAGGAATCTACAGTAGGCGGCAGCACCATGAGACAGCATGGGAAGGGACACCTGGATGCCTGAGGTGTCTCCATGGAGTCTGAGTATACACATGTCTGGGCCCAACAGGAGAGAAAATAGAAGGAAAAGCCCTCTGACTGCAGAACAGTTATGGCCTGCTCTCTTGCACGCCCCACACCAATGTCTAGGCACCTCTGATCCAAGGTCCTATGGCAGGACCACCAGGAAAGGTAAGTCCCAGAGAAGATGGGCGATGGGGCTGGGAAGACTGGCCTAAGTGGGGGCTAGTTAGGTTATTGAAGCAGATAAATAGCTTTGTAGTAAAAAGAAAAAAAGTATTATTTATTATGCATTCCCAATGCATGAAAAATGTATCCTTCTCTTCTCTCTCTCTCTCTCTCTCTCTCTCTCTCTCTCTCTCTCTCACTCTCTCTTTCTATATATGTATATCTACATGTAAAACAAAATGGTTATATTAAATGCACACTGAAAATAGAAAATATAGTTAAAAACTATGTTTCAACCTTAGGTCTTCTTCAGGAAATATCTAAAAGAGAAACAAAACAAAGATAGTGTGGAGGGGAGGTGAAATGAGGGATGGATATACAGTATATATATATATATATATATATATATATATATATGTATGTGTGTGTGTGTGGGGAAAGAAAAAAGGGGAGGCTCAGGGGGGAGAAGAAGTCATAAATGGCAAGATTAAGAGATAATCTGTGAAACAAAAAGGTGATGATGGGAAAGATAAAGCATAATAGGAGTGAAAGAGCTAGGGAAGTCCCCAGTAAGAAGGCTGAAAAGTGACAAATGTGTGGGAAGGAGACAGAGATGGACACTTAAGGTGAAAATGAAAAATAAATTAAATGAGTACAAAAACAAATAGACTTTAGGGAAAATAAGGGGTGGCTGAAAGATGTTAGTGGAAAATAAGTCTATCATTTAAACCAGAGGGCTGCTGGGAGCCAAGGCAGATGATCAGCTCGGCTTCCATGTTTTTCCTATGGTCAGAATCCCAGAAGCTCTGCTGAAGGACACAAACAGAAAGGTCATTCACACCGTGCTCCCTGGAGATAAAGTGGGATACAATGGGTTTAGCAGTGTCACTATTCCTGACTGCTCTGTAATGTTCCCAGAAACGGTCAGCAAGGCGCCTACCAGTCTCTCCGATGTAAATAGCTGTACACTTCCTGCAAAGAATGCAATACACCACATTAGTGGAGGTGCATGAGAACTCCTCGGTGATGTGAAAAACCCCTGTAGGCCCCCGAATTTCAGCCACACTGGAAATAAATTTGCAGGTGTAGCAGCGAGTCCTGTTGCAAGGTTTGGTACCTGGGAAGGAGGAACTGTTAGGAGTAGGTAGGCTGCTTTTAACCTCTCCTTTAATATCTCTGGTTGCTACCTGATGTGGTACTCATGTACCTATATTATGACTACTGTGATCTACCTATTACCAAGCATGTACCACCAGTGAATGCCTGTAACACTGGTTGCTTTTTTAATCTAAGCATTATGTACTGTACTGTTTGTTTGCCGTGATGTATTGCTGTCTTGACGAGGTGCCTTTGTAAATAAGATTGTGACTCAAAGGTCTGTAAACCGATGATCTAAAAAATAAACCAAGATATTCCACAGGTTAGGTGGCTGGTGGTAGGAAGCAATAGGTGGTTCTGTAAAAGACGCACCAATGTTGGGGTCAGTTTACAACATGGGAAAGTTACTGGTGATGATCCTGTGAAGACAAGGTGTGCTCTTATGGAAAGGAAGCACTAGTGGAATTTGCCATTATTTTTGTGTGACAGTATTCTTCCTGCAGGGGTCAAAGTTACGGGGCATGTTACTGACCCGGGAGAGTGCTGTGTCCACTGTGCTTTTAGGGTATCCCCTGTTGATAAAAAAACTGCATAATTTGGTTCTGCTCAGCAAAATCATCCTTTTCACTGCATAACCTGCAAAGTCTAAGAAACTGTGAATAAGGCAGGCCATTCCTGTCATGTTTAGGATGGAAGGAGCTGTGGAGGAGGAAACTGTGAGTCAGTGAGTTTGTAATAAACTGATGTCTTCAGACCAGTGTTCTGTACTGACAGCTGGATATCCAGAAAAGGCAGTGTAGAGGAGGATACTTCAACAGTGTATTGAAGGGAAGTATAGGCCGTAGTAAACTTGTCAAGGAAGACTTGGAGGGTCTCCCTGGAACAGGAGGTGGCCCCCACACAGTCATCAATGTAGCATTTGTAGAGTTCAGGCACAGTCCCTGTGAATGAGAGAAAAACACGGTCCTCCACCCAACCCACAAACAGATTAGCAAAGCTAGGACCCATCTTGGTATCCATGGCAACTCCACTGACCTGCTGAAAAAAACTGTTACTAGAAGAAAAAGCATAGAGTGTAAGAACCAGTTCTGCCAGATGAGTTAGTGTGTGTGTGGGTGACTGCTGGACTTCCTGCTTATTCAAGAAATGCTGCAAAGCTGTCAGACCATCATCACGGGGGATTACTGTGTAAAGAGATTTAATGTCCATGGTGAAGATGAACTGATGAGAGTCACTGAATCTGAACCTGTCGAATAACTGGAGAGCATGGTTAGTGTCATTAACATAGGAGGGCAGGGACTCAACGAGGGGTCTCATGAGGCTGTCCAAAAATACAGAGATGTGGCATGTGGGACAGGAGCAGGCAGACACTATAGGGCGACCTGGGTTACCTGTTTTGTGGATTTTGGGAAGGAGATAAAACCTGGATATCTGGGGATGCTGAACTATGAGTCTCTTAGCAGAAGCAGGGAACTCTTTGTTTTCGATAGCAGAGGTGATGGTGGTGGTGACCTCAGTCTGATAGTCAGCAGTGGGGTCCTGTGGAAGAAAAGAATAAAACCTAGTGTCAGAGAGTTGCTGTGTGGCTTCAGTGATGTATAGCTCCTTTTGCCAGACCACAACAGCACCTCCCTTATCAGCTGGTTTGATAACAATGTCATTCCTACATTGCAGAGATCTGAGGGCTGCAAGCTCACCGGGTGAGCCAAACCAGCTGATAAGGGAGGTGCTGTTGTGGTCTGGCAAAAGGAGCTATACATCACTGAAGCCACACAGCAACTCTCTGACACTAGGTTTTATTCTTCTCTTCCACAGGACCCCACTGCTGACTATCAGACTGAGGTCACCACCACCACCACCACCTCTGCTATTGAAACAAAGAGCTCCCTGCTTCTGCTAAGAGACTCATAGTTCAGCATCCCCAGACATCCAGGTTTCATCTCCTTCCCAAAATCCACAAAACAGGTAACCCGGTCACCTATAGTGTCTGCCTGCTCCTGCCCCACATCCCACATCTCTGCATTTTTGGACAGCCTCATAATATCCCTCGTTGAGTCCCTGCCCTCCTATGTTAATGACACTAACCATGCTCTCCAGTTATTTGACAGGTTCAGATTCAGTGACTCTCATCAGCTCATCTTCACCATGGACATTAAATCTCTTTACACAGTGATCCCCCATGATGATGGTCTGACAGCTTTGTAGCATTTCTTGAATAAGCAGGAAGTCCAGCAGCCACCCACGCATACACTAACTCATCTGGCAGAACTTGTTCTTACACTCAATGCATTTTTCTTTTTAATAACAGTTTTTTTCAGCAGGTCAGTGGAGTTGCCATGGGTACCAAAATGGGTCCCAGCTTTGCTAGTCTGTTTGTGGGTTGGGTGGAGGAATGTTTTTTTCCTTTCATTCACAGGGACTGTGCCTGAACTCTACAAACGGTACATTGATGACTGTGTGGGGGCCACCTCCTACTCCAGGGAGACCCTCCAAGTCTTCCTTGGCAAGTTTACCATGGCCCATCCCTCCCTTCAATACACTGTTTAAGTATCCTCCTCTACACTGCCCTTTTCTGGATATCCAGCTGTCAGTACAGAACACTGGTCTGAAGACATCAGTTTATTACAAACCCACTAACTCTCACAGATTCCTCCTCCACAGCTCCTTCCATCCTAAACATGTCAAGAATGGCCTGCCTTATTCACAGTTTCTTAGACTTCGCAGGTTATGCAGTGAAGAGGATGATTTTGCGAGCAGACCCAAATAATACCGTCTTTTTATCAACAGGGGATACCCTAAAAGCACAGTGGACAGAACACTCTCCCAGGTCAGTGACATGCCCCGTAACCTTGATCCTCGCAGGAAGGATACTGTCACACAAGAACAACAGCAAATTCCTCTAGTGCTTCCTTTCCATCAGCGCACACCTTCTCTTCACAGGATCATCATCAGCAACTTTCCCATTTTGCAAACTGACCCTAACATTGGTGCGTCCTTTACAGAACCACCTATTGCCTCCTACCGCCAGCCACCTAACCTGTGGAATTTCCTGGTTAAAAGCAGCCTACCTACTCCTAACAGTTCCTCCCTCCCAGGTACCAAACCTTGCAACAGGACTCGCTGTTACACCTGCAAATTTATTTCCAGTGTGACTGAAATTCAGGGGCCACAGGTGTTTTTCACATCACCAAGGAGTTCTCATGCACCTCCACTAATGTGGTGTATTGCATTGTTTGCAGGAAGTGTACAGCTATTTACATCGGAGAGACTGGTAGGCGCCTTGCTGACCATTTCAGGGAATATTACAGAACAGTCAGGAATGGTGACACTGCTAAACCCATTGTATCCCACTTTATCTCCAGGGACCACAGTGTCAATGACCTTTCTATTTGTGTCCTTCAGCAGGGCTTCTGGGATTCTGACCATAGAAAAAATATGGAAGCCAAGCTGATCATCCACCTTGGCTCCCAGCAGCCCTCTGGTTTAAATGATAGACTTATTTTCCACTAACATCATTCAGCCACCCCTTATTTTCCCTAAAGTCTATTTGTATTTGTACACATTTAATTTCTTTTTCATTTTCACCCAAGTCTCCATCTCTGTCTCCTTCCCACACATTTGTCACATTTCAGCTCTCTTACTAGGCCCTGTTAATTAGTCCCCACCCGGGGACTTCCCTAGCTCTTTCACTCCTATTATGCTTTATCGTTCCCATCATCACCTTTTTGTTTCACAGATTCTCTCTTAATCTTGCCATTTATCACTTCTTCTCCCTGAGCCTCCCCCTTTTTTCTTTCCCCCATATATATATATATATATATATATATATATATATATATATGTATGTATATATATATATATATATATATATGTGTGTCCCTCATTTCACCTCCCCGCCACACTAACTTTTTTTTTTTCTCTTTCAGATATTTCCTGAAGAAGACCTAAGGTTCAAACATAGATTTTTAACTCTATTTTCTATTTTCAGTATGCATTTAATATAACCATTTTGTTTTGCTTTTAGACTACATGCTGACACAGTGCCTTGTTTTTGTTTTTTACATTATGTATATGTTGCAAAAACCTCATTAATGCATCGGTTAGGGTGAATACCATAGCAACAAAAGCAGGGAAATGAGGCACACACACAGACACACACACAGTAACTCTTGCAGGTCTCCCAAACTGATAGCACTCATTTACTCCTAGGCTCAGAAAACACAGCTGTTAGGAATGTGTTTAGCTGGACATCCCATATAACTGAAATGCCACAGGGGAGGGAGGGAGGAGGAGAGAGAGAATTTGTTTTTCTTTTTCTTTCTAAGTAGTGCAGGTGGGAGGGAGCAGAGACAAAACAAACTGCATATGCTGGTTACACTGAGCACATCCACTGGCTGTAATTTGAGCTGGCATGAGTATGTGCCATGTAGAAAAGATATATGAATGAATTTAAACAGTTTCAGTTTCTCTGTCTCTCCAAAATAGTGCAGTGCAGGGACACACCAAAGCCAAGCTGCTCTAGTGAAGAAATTGTAATCCAACTTCAGTTTTGTGAAGCCCACTAGGAATCTGGAGAGCTCCAATTTTCAGTAGTGATAGCAAGACATCTGCAGAGTTCCACCCTGCAGCCGTAAAAATTAGTGGTGGCAGACGATTCTGGACATCCGGGCCTGATATTCAAAAGTTTGCATGGTGCAAATGGGTGTTTGGTGCCAGAGCCCAATATTCAAAAGGGGCAGTTGTGTGGGCAAACAGAGCTAGTGCCCTCACAAAAAATAATTTATGTGGGTGGGGAAAGGGATAAATTTGAATTTGAAATGTAAAGGACAGCTTTCTCTTAATATCCAGGAAGTAGAATACAGAATTATGAAACTAATCCATATTTTAAGATTACCACTACTTCAGCTGACTCATCAACACCATCCTGATCTACTTCTGTGTGAGCTGCAGCATAGCAACCTGCCCTTGCCTAGAAGCAACAGTATTATTAAAAGGAAAGTTTTATTCTCAACACAGTGGTCAGTTTTGTTGAGAATCCATTCTACACGTTTAAGCTCCCTCCATGGTGTCTAGGGGTATGAGGTAGTAATTGTCCGTGGGGAGGGGCACATAGCAGCAAAAACAAAAAGTTGTACCTTACCGGGAATTGCTGGCATTGTTAAGGTCTGTGGTGCAAGGGGTGCTATCTTCTGGAGCTGGGCTGGAAGCAAGTTTGTTAGCAGGCATAAACAGTCCCAACAAATAACTGAAGTCCACACAAGAATAGTGTTAACGGGGGATCCCATTAAATGAACAGCTTCATGGTGCCATTCACACAGTTTGAGCTGTACATCTAGACTTCAGGAGTCCTTACAGGTAGGTTAGTGGATGCACTGTGGCTCAAATGGCCCCACCAAACCTGGGCAGCTTTCTTCTGGGCCAAGCAGGCCAGTACTGAAGTTAGGCAGCATGTCTCTGGGGCCGAATTAGGCCCTGCAAAAGGCAGCAGGAAAACTAACATGTCTGTCTGTCTGTGTGTCTCTCTCATCCTTTGCTATTCCTCACTGATCCTCCAACCTGGGCTTTCAAAAGCAAGCCCTTAGAAATGGGGCTACCGCCATTCCCCACTTTTCAGTTCCAGTACCAACTTTCAGGCCATGGCAGGTGACACCCTTTCTGGCATAGGGTGGACGTCCCCACCGTGGCTGCCACACGCTGGGTTGGCGTTCTGAAACTTGGCATTATCTCTCTCTCTCTCCAAATGTTTTTGTGTTCACTGAAACTGGGCCCTGCTGAGTGACGTTCCTTTCTAGCTTCATAGGCAAACATCCCCACAGAATCCTTGGAGCTGCCACAACCGGGTTGGCGTTCTGACTCTGGGGTTAGTGCTCTTCCTCCTTCCTGCGGGCTCCAACTTCTCCCCACTGGTGTCTTTTTCTGCAAGCTGCACATTGTCCAGGACTCAAAACTCTCTGCTCCAAACCCTTCTTCACTCCGCTATGCATCTCATGGTTTACTGCTGAGGGAAATGACAGGGAGATTACTATACAGGACACCCCATGGACAGGCTATGACTGTGAACACATCACTTGAAGCACGATAAATGCCGCAACCCTTGGATCATCTGGACCCACTGAGAGGGGCAATCGGCCCTGCTGTCCCTGGACCCTCCTTACACCAGGGCTGTCCCTCTTCACACTCTTACTCTCCTGGCACCAAAACCCAGTAATTTATAACCTCACACACACTGACAGTGACCTCTGTCCCATGGAGCATCCGCCGGTGTGGCAGAGGGAAAATTTAACTATTTAATTACGGGTCCCAAACCAGAATATACCATGCACAAAACATGTACACACCCCACGGAGGGGAGTTACATTCCTCCCCTGCCTTAAACACTCACCGCCCTCAGTGAGTATTTATACCGGCCACCTTGCCGATGGGCAACGGAGAGGTATGTGCACCTCTCACTGGACCCAATGACTCAGCTCCACTGGCAGCACCACCAAGATGGTGGATTCACTATCATCTTTCACTAAACTATTGTACCTAAATACTGGCGCCTAACCATTTTTTTTCTGGCAACCCACCACCTGCAACACTCCGATGGATTGTCTGGCAAAACAGGGGTGGCATCCCAGCCCTAAACTCACACTAACTCAAACCGCTATTCTCAACGCTGCCCACCTACCTAACAGCTGTCACGCTGCAAAAGCCATGCCCATAAATTTGTTAAAAGTATCAAAATAGCAGAACATGAATTCACTTTAACTAGGAAAACATTTTTTTAAATGTGCATGCCAGTAACACCAGTAAACAAGAAACAGGAACAATAATTAATGCATCCTGAAACAATAACCTTTAATCCACTCCCCTCTTTCAGCACCAAGGTGCAGAGTCCAGTTCAAAGTATAAATGTCCTGGTGCCCACAATTCTCTGCAATTATACTAAACAAAACAGAGACTGAAGGAAAAAGGTTGTTTCACCCATTTTATACTGACAGTCAGTTCAGCCCACGCCCTTATTCAGTCATTTGTAGTAACTCCGTGGGTGGAAACAAGGCAAACCATGGAGCTTTGAATGGCACAGAGTCCCCAAGCCACAACAGTCCCTTCATTGCCTGGAGAAATTATACCGGGATTCAGCTTGGTGGTTGCTTGTCCAGACAAGTCCAGTCCACTCACAAAGTGCTAGTTTCACTTCCCACCGAGGTCCTGCACCAATTTAAAAATTTTAAAGATGGTAAGTCCTGTGTAGACATGGTGGGAACACTCCTCCTTAGCAATACACTGTATCTCCTGCAAGGCCCTATTGGAACTTGCTGGACCCAACTTATGTTTTCTTTATACAGCTTGTTAAGGGTGCCCCAGTAACCCAGTCCTGGCAGTTTTTCATTGATGTCCCATATCTGTTCAGGTAGGCATGGCACGCGACTGGGAGTAGTCCTGTCGTATTTTCCTCCAGACGATCCTTTCAGCTTGTGACCATTCAGGCAGGCTTCTCACCATGGTCCTTGGGGCCTATCCATCTGGCAGTCACATTCCTTCTCATTATCGCTGCACCTGAGGATCTCAGTCCTGCACCCCTTCATACTGCTCATGCCTCTTACAGTTTTTAGCAGCCAGGCTGGGTCGATCTTTCCAAGGGGTCAGGTACGCAGATTCATAACGTGATGGAATGTCCTTCTCCAAATTTTCTTCACTACATTCAGCAGCTCCCCTTGACAGGCTGGTCTGCAGGTTCAGGATCATTTGGCTTCTTTGCTGCAGCGGGGGGGGGCACTGGTTTCCTTTGGCTTCTTAGGCTGCCACTTTGGTTCTGATGCAGCTGCACCCATTGGTTCTTTGGGCACACTCAGGAATGACTGTCCAGCACTAAAAAGTCTTTTGGGGTCAGTAACTTCATCTGTGCTCCATGACCCCAACCCCTTCCTTGGACCATTGATACTGGTGCTTTGGGTGGAGCTGTGGTTTTTGGCTGAGTTACTCCAGTGGGCACAGGATATTTCTGGGCAAAGGAGCTGATGGCTGCTTCCTCAACTTTCTGCACTGCTGGCACACCAAATTGGCTACTCATCTCTTCCCAGCTTTCAAGGTCTGACTCCGCTGAAGTCACAGATCCACTGGGCCAAGGGAAAGACAACCATCAGTGGGGCCTTCCTCTGGCACCCCGTGCACACTGGCAAGAGAGTCACTCCAGGCCCCTTGAACTGGCACAGAACACACTTGGAAACAGTGGACTTTTCAATCACATCTCACATCCACTTAAACATGGCAGAGGGGATGGTTACCTTGGACATTTCTGAAGCTTTATCCATCTTGCAATTCAAAAATTATGATTTCTCATACTCTGCGCCACTGCTCATTCTCCAAGAACCAATTTCATTTCTACTCTCACAAGCCAGTTCTGCCCAGCAACCATTAACTCCACCTCCAAAAATCCCAAGTCCCCAAATCGAATCAGTAAGGATGCCCCAGGGCATTTACATACGTGCACATGTTCTGGCCCTGTGAAGTGCACCATCTCCAGACCCATTGGTACCACACTGTTCTTCAAGAAGGCATGAAATTGCCACTACTGCACCATATTTTCCCAGTCCCAAAAGTCCAGAAAGAAAGTTCACAAAGTCTATTCCTTGCCCAGCACCCATTGAGGTGATCCAAAATTCTCCCGGCACCCCCAAAATGCCATCCTGGATGAGCCCCCACATTGTAAGCCCCCCTCCCCAGTGTCTAGGGGTATGATGTGGTAATTGTCTGTGGGGAAGGGGCACCCACAGCAGCAGAAACCAAAAGTTGTACCTTACCAGGAATGGCTGGCACTGTTAGGGTCCACGGTGCAGGGGGAACCATCTTCTGGAGCTGGGCTGGAAGCAAATTCATGTTAGAAGGCATAAACAGTCCCAACAAATGATTGAAGTCCACACAAAAATAATGTTAACAGGGGGATCCCATTTAATGAACAACTTCATTGCGCCATTCACACAATATGAGCTGCACATCTAGACTGCAGGGGTCCTTACAGGGAGGTTAGTGGATGCACTGTGGCTGTGTTGGCCCCACCAGACCTAGGCAGCTTTCTTATGGGCTGAGTAGGCCACTACTGAAGCTAGGCAGCATCTCTGGGGCTAAATCAGGCCCTGCAAAGGGCAGGACAACTCTCTGTCTCTCTCTCTCTCTCTCTCTCTCTCTCTCTCTCTCTCTCTCTCTCTCTCTCTCTCTCTCTCTCTCTCTCTCTCTCTCTCTCTCTCTCTCTCTCTCTCTCTCTCTCTCTCTCTCTCTCTCTCTTCTGGTGCCAAAACCCAAAATATATAACCTGACACACCAATGGCAGCCTCCGACCCATGGAGCTCTCACTGGTGTGACAGAAGGAAAATTTTACCATTTAATTATGGGATCCAAGCAGATCTACTGTGCACAAACATGTACACACCCCGCTTAAAGGTATGTATGAGGCCTACAGGTTTTCAAAAACGCCCTCACTCCATCAGGCTGCTTCATCCATTAACATATTTCACAGGATAGGTTTGGGAAACAAAGAATTTTCCTTGACACCATAGAGAGCCTTTATGGGGAATTAACTGGAGAAAATGGTCTTGGGTATCTGGACCATCCGTTAACTAGCAGTGCATTCCTAGGGATATCCAGGGATTCAATAAATAAATAAAAGTGTGAATGGTTGCAATCTTTCTGAAGTTGATGCGTATTACATCACAGGCTGGACTGAGGCAGTGTGGGTGAGCTTGTTGAGACGGAATATCAGTTTCTTATTTAGTGAACTGCACCAGGTTTTAAGTGCCTAAATAATAAAATGTTAGCAGCTTGGGACTATATTTAAAATGGGAAAGTTCTCTGTCTGGGACAATACCTTAGGGCTGAGATGCTGCTATTTGTATGACTCACAAACGTACCCTCTAGAAGACACATCATAACTATGATGAGTAATTTTTTCTTACCTTCTACGTAAGTCATCTCATACATGGCATATGCATTTCTATACCTATGAGCAGAGCTGCTCTGCTTAGTCCACTGGCCTAGCTTTCTGTGTTACCATGTTATAGCAGGTTGCCAGTTTAAGACTCTGCATGGATGTTCTTTAATTTAAAGAGCCTCTGACGTCACAAGGAACACATTGAATCCCGTACGAGGTCAAAGAAAAAACAAATTCAGTTTATAATTCATAAGTTTGCTAAAGCCACCTTCCTTACTCTTCATTACAAAGGACATGAAAACATGATTCCCGGTCACTTGTTTTCATATGTTCTATCCTGCTTGTCTACAAGTGACATCATAATCCTCTGCCTGTGTTATCATAATCACTTCTGATGTCCCAAGCTGAGGAATAGGTTGTCATGTGTAGATAACAGCAAGAGCTAATAAGGACCCAGTGACAGAGATCCTGTTTTCATGAACATTTCGAAAGTGATAACGTATGATAGGAAGGTAAGTATATGAAATATAAGCTAAAGAGAATGTACTTATTGTAGCATTACAAAGTTCCATCTGTGATGTTGGCGGTGCTAACCACTAGGCGAGCTGCCGCAGCTGCCCCAGACCCATGCTGTGCATGCTGTGTGTGGCACCCTGCTGCTGAAAGTCTAATTACGACACATTTAGGCTGGGGCGGGCTGTCCTCTATCAGATTTCCATTAGTCTGCTAGCTTATTGATCTGTTTCTCTTAAGAGGAGTAATAATTCTAGTATACCATATGGGGAGATGGTAAATAATTGATAATGTTACATCAGTGGGCTCCTGTTTCAGGTAGATGAGAAATAGCTTAGGACCTGTTCAGAAAAGCTGAGATTGACAGAACAGGCACTTGTTAGGAGGAGCTGATGAAGACTGCATCAGCGTGGGTGCAGTGGGGTGCGTGCTAATTGTATTACCTCGCTTAGTGCGAGACAGCAAGACTGACAGGAGGTGTCCTAGATAGTTAAAAAAAAAGCCTCACTTTTTACTGAGAAAGTTGTGTGCTCTAGGGGTTGGGGCAATCCTGGCTGCTGGGCCCGCAGAGGCCAGGTAATTTCACTTGTTCTCTGGTGTAGATTATGGCCATTTTGTGTTAGAGTAGGCATATCTTTTTGTACATTTAGTCAGCTATTGCAGTTTTTTTCCAGAGAGTACTTCTTAAAGTTCAGTATTCCATCTTGGAGAATACAGCACTTGGTAGGCAGTTTGGCTGAGTGGTTAGAGAACAATGCTGTTAACGTGGAGACCTGGGTTCGACTTCAACAACTGCCACTTGCTCACTATGTGAGCCTGAGCAAGTCACATGACCTCTTTGTGCTTCACCTCTCTGTAATTTCTCTATAATCTATCACTGTGCTCATCACAGCTCCATGTGCACGGAAAACAGCAGCAGCAGTCTTTCCCCTCTGTTTCACTCCTTGATTGTAAACCACTTTGGGATAGTTAGTTTGTATGAAAGGTACCCCATGAAGTCAAATTCCTTTCCTTTTCAACTCCTGCATTCTTGCAAGCCCTCCCATTAAGTGGGCATAACATGTTTTAATGGGGAGTTTCTGACTTCCTGTGCAGCATCAGAACATTTGCACACACATATATTGGTCGATTCTGCAGTTGTTAATGCACTTTAGGTGGCTGAAAAATGCCTGCCTGGAATGTCTCATGACAGGGCTAGAATTTATAATAGCTGCAAATTCTGCTGTTCCTGGGGACACTGAACAATCATTTTTTTTCTGCCCACAAAAAACTGTATTTACATTTGTACAAGTAACCATCTTGGTTCCATCCTCATTAACCAGGGATCTATGACTCTTCCAAGAATCAGTCTTCTTCATAAAGTTCCACATTTTGGCCTAAGCACTGAAGGCAACAGGACCCAGAATGTATGAGAGCTGGTGCCTAGCAGTGATGCACAGTGTTGTCTTTGCACCCTGTAGGGTATAAAGTGGCACTGGCCCCAACCGCCTTTGTTCCAAAAGTATGGTGGAACTGTGGGAGACCTATTTAAGAAATAAGGCATAACAGGACATGTTTATGGTGGGATAATGTCATGGCTCAGGTGTTTTGGAGATATGGGTTGCAGCCAGGTGCTTACAACCACCTGAGAAGTAGCCCTGTTGCAGCGGTTACTATGCAAATTCACCCAGTTCACCACTTTTCAGCAAATTTCAAGGCAAAGTGCATCAATTTGCGTAGTAAAATCCACTGCCAGGTGCGAAGTGTGGCAATTGCATAGTAATACTCAGAAATTGATATATTTCAAGGTGAACTCCGTAAATTGCAGAGTTTTCTTAACTTCACATGCAGTTACCGAGAAGTGATGCTAAACTGCATATCATATGCCCTGGAGTGCCTAACTATGACTATTAAATGGATCAGATGCATTAAAAAGAAAAGGCTGCTTATGTAGGTTTCATTTCGATTACTTTCAGACCCTGTTGTTATACTGGGATAACACCATGGCTGCAACTGCCTCTTGACCAATCAGTTTTCAGGATTTTTTCTGTGCATTCATTTTATAATTCCCATTTAGTGTCACCACACTGTACTTTTTTATTTTATTTTAGAATTTCACACACCAGGATAACCCTCTTTAGGTGCAGACTCTATATTATAAGAATGTCCGGGGGGGGGGCCCAATAGCAGCAGAGTAGTGACAAAGCAAGTTAATATAACATATGAGGCAAAATTAAATATAACCTATACAGTTTTGAAGTCTTCACCTGAACAGAGACAAACTGGAGATGGTGCAGTGTAGGGTAAACAAAATGATTCAAGTCCAACAGGGTAGATCTTATGAGGATTGGCTTAGGACATTGAACATGTACTCACTGGAGGCCAGAACG
Source organism: Neoceratodus forsteri (assembly GCA_016271365.2). Taxonomy (NCBI): domain Eukaryota; kingdom Metazoa; phylum Chordata; order Ceratodontiformes; family Ceratodontidae; genus Neoceratodus; species Neoceratodus forsteri. The sequence continues at coordinate 121,133,167 of JADMNL010000025.1, forward strand.
GAGAGAGGCGACATGATAGAGACCTTTAAAGGGGCACTGCCAGCTTTGCCCCCACATTTTTTATCACTTCCAAGTAGTGTGCCTGCTGGCACACAACTATGACATTTGTACCCTGGAATGCATCCATAGATCTAAACAAGCTCTGGCAGAGCCACTACGACTGTGAATACATTAACTAGATAAGGGTGTTTCATGGGCTTAAACATAAACATTTATTTATTGAAAAAATATCAGATTTACAAACCTTTGAGTCAGACTCATTTACAAAGGCACCTCGTTGAAACTAATACAAAGACAGCACAGTTAACAAGTCCAAAAACAATGGCTCGGAGAGCAGACAGTTATAACAATCATTCACTGGAGATACATGGGTAGCAGTAGATAAACAGATTACGTAGTTTAGGCACACAGGCACCACATCAAGAAGACCAAAGCAGTTCAAACAATATGCAATAGCTAAAGCAAATAGACATCAGGAGTCAAAGAGAAGCCCAGAGTGTTCACGTGAAGGTTGTTGCATACACTAACTGAATCAAAGTATAGTACATTGAGAAGGGCATATTTAAGCAATAAGGCATGACAGGGTGTGTGTTATCATGTAATAACGTCACTCCTGGGGTGGGTTGAAGCACGAGGCAGAGCCGAGTATTTATTTATTTATTTGCAAGTATTTATTTGATCCACTGGATCAGCAATATTTGCACAAGCTGTGCCCAGCACAGATTTTACAGCACTGGTCCTGGTCTGGTGATCTGGGTTTTACCCATACCACACTGCATATGGCTTAGTGATATACTGTACAGATGGCTGCAGAGTCTAACCCATTGAAGGTTGAAGTTTCAGAAAACCATTATGCTACAAATATCAAGACTCACTCCCTCCCTTAGCCCCCCAGTCACAATTAATCCTCTACCAAAGTCATGTTTAAATACTGGTGCCTCTACTTCCACGCCACTAAGCTTTTAATGCCAACAAGCTTCTTCTGCTGCTGTGAGTTAAACTCTTTATTTAAAAACATTTTGTTGAGAAATTTTTGTTTTAGTATATCCATGGTCAGGAAAAATGAATTTGTAAAAGAAACCAAAATCCCCATTTATCAGTTCATTGAATCACAATACGGCATGTTATGAATTTTTCAGATTCTACTGTATGTGTAACCTACAGTAAGTCAAACAGAAATTCGACACAAATGCCTACCTATTTGCAAGTGAAGCAAATGTGGTTATTATCATTCAGTTGCAAACACCTATAGTCACAGCCAGGATTCAATAAAACAGATGACTGCCATAACTAGGGAGGCAGTATAGCACAGTGGTTTAAGGCTCTTCTCTGCAAATCTGGAGATCTAGGTTTGAATCCCACAGCCCCCACACAAATGTAGAGTATCTTTTTAAGAAAGTATAAAATACTGTGAAATGATTTTAAAGCAGTGCACATGCTAAATCCTACTGCCACATTCAAAACATCATACCCTACCTACTTACCACATATAAACTCAACTATATTAAAAAATAATTCTAAGCACTTTTTTTTTTTATCAGGAGAGACACACTAAGCTGAAAGCTTGTTTACAGGTGTGACCTGGGAGCACAAGGAAGTTAAGTGATTTGCACAGGGTCACACAGTATGCAAGTGGAGGCTGTGGGAGTCAAACCCAGGTCTCCAGGTTTTTAGCTCAGAGCCTTAAACCACTGCCTACTTAACCATTTACAACATGGTTACACTTCTATATAATACATACTTCTCAAACTTGAAAGAAAAAATACGCTTTATCATCAAAGTCTGTATTTACCAAGTACTGTGCCCATGTTTAAAATAATTTGAACCCCCCCAAAAAATGTGCCCTGACATGAAACTGCATGTTTATCTGTAAAGACAATTAACAATTGTATTTATAAATGCATTACTAACACCAATGCTTCATGGTTAAAATATCCAACCCTCCCCGTGACAGATTGCATTCTGGGAAGATTACCTTGGCAAGATGCTATAAAAAAACCTGAAAAACAGGTTTAATGTAGTGAAAGCTGACATCCTATTTCTAGTGTCCGTGATAAAATAAAAATAAAGATTTTTTTTTATGTCAGCTCTGATCAGAATAACTTTTAAAATCACCAATTGTTTTCTTGTTCAATGTTTTGTGATACATCTCAAACTTAAAAAACACACTTTATCATCAAAGTCTGTTTTCAGCTTCCTACCATACACTTCATTTGTAAAATAAAAAAAAAAGATCTTGTCACAGACCACAGTCAGCACTAACTACTAACAGAATGCTGATACCTACATTTACAATTTAGTAAATACTTGAAATCTAACTGAGTGGGGTTTCTAAGAAACAGCTAGAGTCTGTTAATTATAGCATTTTATAGCATTGATGATCTGGGCAGTTAGATCTGGGTTTGAATCCCACAGCCCCCTCTCCCCAAAAAAATGAAAATTTTCTTACAGAGCTAGATGTGTGTCTAGGTCTCCTTCTGAGGCCCCAGGTGGCTCCAATAATCATTTGTTCCAAAGGATTTTTAAGTCAGTTTGAAGGCATTAAATATCTTCTGTTCTGTTCTCCACTGCCAAGGCATGTCTATTGGTTGATAAGGTCCCAAACTAGTGTATCTTGTTACATCATGCTAGAGCTATCTCATGCCCCTCCCACATGAATCAGAAAAAAGTTTGGGGTGGAGGCGGAGGTGGATCTTACTCCAAAAAAAACCCTAATGCTACCTCCCACTACTCAGGTTCCAGTTCTTGTACCACCCATTTAAGAAATAAAATAGTACCCTGCAATCGTTGACTAACATGAAAGCATATTTATTTGAGGGCGGAAAACATTGCTTGGAGGAGGGTAAAGCGGAGGAGACTATTTACACCTTCAGTCAGTTCCACGGACAGAAAACATGACATCACTCCTTTTGTACATGCAATACTCCTGTTGGCTCCACCCACAGTCGTAAAAATAGGCAGTTGTATCTGGTTTTGTAATTTTTTGTGAAATTCTTTGTTCGCTTGGTCGACCCGCCACCAGAAGCATATCGTGGTTGGGAACGCGCACCAGGCATGAGCACATTCCCGGAGTGGGATTTTATACCATGGCCACTGTAAAAAGATGTTGCCTCTGTTAATTCAGCAAAACGTAACTGCTCCTGGTGCTTATGAATCAAAACCGAGTACTGCAAGTATTAACATTTACATTTCTAGACCAGAGCCGAAATCCCGCGCATGCGCAGAAGAGACACGGGCAAAGATCCTGCATATGCGCAAGAGCATGCTGCCCTGACGCATGCGCGGGATTTCAGCTCCGGTCTAGAAATGTAAATTTTGATACTTGTGCTCGGTTTTGATTCATAAGCACCAGGAGCAGTTCTGTTTTGCTAAATTAACAGAGGCAACATCTTTTTACAGTGGCCATGGTATAAAATCCCACTTCAGGAATGCGCTCATGCCTGATGCACGTTCCCAACCACGATATGCTTCCCATGGTGGGTCATTTAACCTCGGACCGAGCAAACAAGGAATTTCACAAATAATTACAAAACCAGGTACAACTGCCTATTTTCTGGATCTGTGGATGCTTTCTAGGGTACAGATGTCATAGATGTGTGTCAGCAGGCACACTACTTGGAAGTGATAAAAAATGTGGGGGCAAAGCTGACAGTGCCCCTTTAAGTTCTTCAAAGGAATAAGCAAGGTAAACTGAGAGGAACTGTTTGGCAGGAATGGCAGGTTGAAAACAAGTGGATATGAAAAGAAGCCCACAGGCAGGAGGGGTGGGGGAGATTCAGGAGGGATGCAAGAAAGTTTTACTTTTACAGAAAGTGGTGAGCCATGAAAAGCCTACCAGCAGAGGTGGTGAGTGAAAAAAACATTAATGGGTTCAAATACGGCTGGGACAGAGAAAGGGCTTAATAGTTACTCAGTGGTAGCAGTAAGGCAAGGAACAGTGGAGGGAGGCAAGAGGGAAACCCATCGGACAACAGATCCTGGGGTACACTAGGGTAAAACTAGGCAGACTGACTGGACCAATGGTCTTTTTCTGCCAACATTGTCTATTTTTCTGTGTTTAAATACTACAGTATGTACAGTACAAGAGAGCAGGAGACAGCACTTTTGTCAATGAAAAAGTGAGAAGACACTATGGGAGATAGTACAGAAAGGAGAAATTAGTGTCTTGGGAAGGTATTTTTATCTAATGTGCAACCTTGGATTTGTGTGGACAGGATGACAGACACATGGACTAAGACAGACAATGAGCAGTTCTTGCTTAAAGGAGTGATAACAATTGTCTGTGTTGTTGGGGAGGCATGGGGTCATAATGTCACAATACATTACAGTGCAGCAATATACAGTACTGCGCTGCCAATACAGTGCAGTATATTGCCAACGAATTGATGAATGTCTTGGGGCACTGCTCATCGCACCCCTTTTACGGTGGGGTTGCACTCCCGAACCCCCCCCAACTTAAATATCCAACTCTGGAGGGGGTTAATGGTTACAGTTACACAAAGTGCGAAAAATAAAAAAAATGTCACATGTCTGGGACCAGGAATCAAAACCCAGTCCACAGACACACTGCCTGCCTCCCTTGCTGCCTGTGGCTCATCCTGTCAAGCCACGGCAGCTACTCACTGGCCCCTCCTCCCAGCAGAGATCTTATCCTCTGCCTGGGAAGAGTGAGAGGGTGCACTACTGCTCATACACCCTTTCATGGTTTTGCACCCTCTCACTCTTCCCTACTGCGCTGTTCCTGTTGCATGGTTTTGACATGCACTATCAAACATGCAAGATAATGACACCATAGGGTTGGGGCGTAGGTTCCAACTGAATAGTGTTGCTGTTGATAAGGCCTTCTTACCTAGCAGTCTGTGTTCACGTGACACATTAAGCAGTACTAGACATTAAGAGGCAGATTCGGGCTAGTTTTGAGAGTAAATCTCCATGGCAGGCAGAGTGTAGATCATTCACAGTTATAAATAAGGGAGAGCCATTTAGGAATACATCTCTTTTTCTGGGGAAAGAGCACCAGTGTTACTATAGATGCAGCTGGTTAGTCCTTGTGTCACATTCAAGTGAAAACCAGCATAGGTCATTAAAGACAGTGGGGATTTTGTACAAAGAAGAGGAATTTGTAGCTCTGTAGACTTTGCCACCACATTCTAAAGCAAGTAAGAAGGAGTGTCATAGCACTGTATCAGCTTCCAGGTATTGAGGTTGAGGCAACTGCAGTTCCTACCAATTAAAGAAATCAATTAATTAAATTAAGTCTAATCAACTATAACTAGCTATTCTTTTATACTATTTCACATTATGGTATCTTAATTATTGCACATCGTTGTCATATTTTACTGTACTCCACTTTCCCTTTCACCCAGGATGCATCTGGAAATGAGCTGTTACCAGTATGCCCTTTCCTGGTGAGGCATTTGAAATAAAATAAATACTTGCATAAAAATAAGGTTTGGTCAGAGCAAAAATGGCTGCTAATGCAGTAAACTGATAAGGGACATCGACTTAATGTGTGGCTTGTACTGTAATACCAAGATGGTGCAGGGTCTGCATCAGAAGCCCTATGAGAACAGACTAAAGGAGCTCAATATGTGCACCCTGGATGAGAGGAGGGAGAGGGTGGATAATGATCAAGACCTTTAAATACCTCATGGGGTGAATAAGGTAGAGATGGGAGGTATCACCAAGTGTTAGCCGAGATGGGGATGACATGTCACCCCTACCCAGGATAGAGCTGCCCATGGGCTAGCTTAGTGCTGTGCCTGCCCCCCTCCCCAGTTGACCCCTGCAACCCAAGCTCATCACTGAACCCTGGTTGCCGACGTGGTGCATGGTAAGAGGCTTGACAGCGCCTCAGCCTCCCTACCACCAGGCCAGCTATTGCTGCTCTTTTTATAAGAAGTCCTTATAAAAAGTCTTTGCTTGGCAATTAACTTCTGCATCCTGAGCTCATTAAGGTAACTCCTGTTTCTCATAAAATGTATCAAAATGTTGCTAATTTCTTTCTTTGCAGGTACAACAAAATAGAACATTGTGTCCCAGAAATAATCTCCTGTTGACAACTCTCCAAATGAGCTTGTGGAGGTCAAACTGCATCTCAGGGTTAACCCCCTGAGTTCCCAATTGCTTTCTGCAATGATTTCAACAATACAACTATACACATTTTCAAACTAGAGTACCCAGTTTCACATAAAGATACACATATATTTTTTATAACCACAGATAAACATGGAGGGGGAGAAAAGAATGAAACAGCAAGTGAAGGCAGGGAGATAACAGGAGGGGGAGAATCTTGAGGCTGTCAGAGTGATCAGTTTCCAGGTCTCACAAGAAAAGTTGATTGCACAGAGAGACAAAGAGACAGAAAAAGAGAGGACAGAATGGAGCTTTGCTTTGAACTATTTCTGCATAAAGATGGGACAGGGTCTAATCAACCCTGTCACAGGTAGCCAGGCCCCAAGCTGTGTATGGCTTTGTATGTTAACAGGAAGATCTTTGTGATCCTGTAACAGGGTTGGGTAAATCCCTATACCATGTGTTACGCAGAGTTAAAAGCAAGGATCTACAGTATTTTGTTCTCTCCTATTTCTGCTACTTGTCTGTCTCTTGCCTGTCTGATTGCACCGTCAAATTTTCCTTGTGGCACCTAGGAATTGGCCACTCCAAGGGTCCCACAATTTCCCCCTGTTATCTCCCTTCTTTTACTTGCTGTTTCTATTCTTTCTTTCTTCCCTTACTTCTCTGTGGTTAAAAATATATATATGAATCTGTAAGTGAAACTGGGATCTCGTGGTTTGCCTGTACTACCTGACCTATGCCTCTACAACAGCACCACCTAATAGAGAGTCAGAGCGGTTCCAACAGCAGAGATGTTTTATGATCTGAGTATGATGATCCGGAAATCATGCTGGCTGCAGCATTCTGCCTGATCTGTAGGTTGCACACCAACCTCCCTGATAGTCCAAGGTAAAGAGTTTATAGTAGTCTGGTCTTAAGGTCACGAATGAGTGTTACCAGGGTCTCCAGATCCTCTGGCACTAGATATGGCTTAATCCTGGAGCTATTTCTTAATTGAAAAATTCCAGATTCTTCACTTTATTCATGGCCACAAGGGACATGCTGTTTAAAGATGGTACCATGATGGCCACTTACCAGGCTGCCATCCCACGAGAGCCCGGTTCCACCATTAGCAGTGTGATTGCTGCTTGTTCGTGGACTCCTCACATTAGACAGATCAATGTGAGAAGCAACCGCCTGACTTTTGATTTATTCCCTTTTTGCAACACAATCTTCCTGTCACTTTGTGAAAACATATAAATATACAGTGTACATGTTAAACAGACTCTTTTAATTATAGTTAAAGAAGGTGTCTTTATATCTATCAACTTCAAACCTTTAGTCTGTACAGTGAGTGGATAAACATAGAGTTTCAGTCTCCATAGCTGTCAGTCCCTAAGATTTCCCCATCACTATTAATACGTCACAGTGTGGGGTAGCTTGCACTGTATATCTTACACACTGTACCTGGCCAATGAATAAACTGAGGGTTTCGTTCTCCAGTGCTGTCAGTCCCTCACCTTTTACCATCATTAAGTCCTTCACTGTATTAGAATTATTTGCTCTTCTGGCTAAAGTTTGAAGTAGATAGATATAAAGACACCTTCCTTGACTACAGTTAAAAGATGGTATAAAGTTACCCCAGAATAATTTGAAAGAATGCAGGCATTTGTCAAGCAATACAAGTGATACTCATATGGTCTCCCTATGTGGTCTTTGATTTTTTCTTTCCATTTCTTTCTCTGAGTTCTTTTCATTTTCTTTTCTGTCCACATGTTTCTTTGTAGCACTAGGTCACCTTTCCTTTCTTTTTCCCTTTGTAAGTTCCCTTGAATGTTGTAACTGTGATAGTACTGGGGACTAAAGCTATGATTTAAACGTGGGGGAAGCATGGAAATGTTCTGTGGTATGCTGGATCCACCTCACACCAATTTGCTTGAGCAGGTAGTTAAAGGAGAACTACCTGGACAGTTGAAGCCCCAACTACTGCACAGATTGGGGCTTCAGCTCTCCAATCACCCCTGGAAGCATCATTTCAAATAAGTATATTTTCTACTTTAACACTCGTAAAATTTGTAATCAGCTCCGATGGCTCCGGCATTTTGAAGATGGTGCTCGGAGTCCCCCGGGATCTCGCTGGTATTACCGTGAGATAATGGCCCGCGTGCCTTGCCATAACACTGTCCCTAAGTACGGAAATACAACTAAGGGTATATATCCCATACCAAGCTCCGTTTATACGTAGTGTGCCTAAATCCCATGTGTATGCATGCCATACACATGGGATTTAGGCACATTAAGTAAAAATGGAGCTTGGTATGGGATATATACACTTAAGTTTTATTTCTGTACATAGGGGCAGTGTTACGGCAAGGGTAATGACACGTCATCATCTCGTGGTAATACCAGCGAGATCCCGGGGGGGGGGAGTCCGTACCATCTTCAAAAGGCCAGGGCCATTGAGCTGATTACAAATTTTATGAGTGTTAAGGTAAACAATTTACTTATTTGAAATGATGCTTCTGGGGGTGATCAGAGAGCTGAAGCCCTGATCTGTGCAGTGGTCGGGCTTCAACTCACCAGGTAGAATTCCTTTAACTGCCCTAAACTGTTTTACTGTCTCGCAAACCCGTAGTTGATGATTCCATTTCTGTAATGAGTGCCGTCCCTGTAAAATTAAAATGGTATTTCCCATGTGTGAAATTTATCATATGGGAAAATAGCCCCAGAGCTGGGGGTCAGTCGTCAGGTGATTGATGAGTCTGACTTGTGGGTCATACAGCAGCAGACCGACCAAAGTGTTGTCCATTCCTTCCTCCTCACTCACTCTGAGTCTCAAGTAGTCCTTGTTAGGAAACACAAGTACAGGTTGTAAGGACGCAATCATTAATGATAGCAGTCAAATAAGGCTGGAAAAAAAACTTGAAGGCCAAACAACAGTCATTTCTGAGTCCATATGTAATATAATCAGTAATGGCAACAACACAGTAATGTCCATTTCCTGTATAAGCAGTATGCACTTGCAGATTTTGTGTCCATAGTTCAGTTTACAAGTGACAGTCTGTAGCTTTATAAGAAATGCCACAAGGAGGCAGCCTCCCAGTGAAATATCACATCTGTAAAGGTCTACATCTTGCAATTTCATGCAACAGGAAAGTTCTGGCTCTACACCTATCGTTATGCAACTACGAACATACGAAATTTGCCAGCAGATAAAGGCCTAGAGGTCTATCAAGTCTGCTCTGAATGTGCAGCTAGCACCCTTATCCTGCAGCTGCCCCTCCCTCCCTTCCACCCTTTCCCTTCATTAACCCTCCCCCTTGTCCTGTCCCATCCTCATTTGAAGCAGTCCACTGTTCTACTGCATACCACTTCTGCAGGTAACGATTCCACCCAGCCACCACCCCCTCTGTAAAAAAGTGTCTCATCTCCTCCTGAACCTTTCTCGCCCAGTCTCATATCATGGCTCTGGTGGTCCTCCCTCTTACTTTGAACATCCCTCTGTACCTGTCTTGTTTATTCCTTTCATGTATTTAAAGGTTTCAGTCATGTCACCCCTGTCTCTCCTCTCTCCAGTGAGTACATGTTCAACTCTTCAACCTCCTCTCGTATGATAAGTCCCTCAGCCCCTTGATCATCTTTGTCGCCCTGCACTGCACCCCTCCAGTAACTTAATGTCTCTCTCAGATACGGACACCAGTACTGCATGCAGTACTCAAGTGTGGTCTAACTAATGACCTATACAGTGGCAGAATCACCTCCTCCTCCTCGAGGATATACCCTTGCAATACAACCCAGCATTTTGTTGGCCTTTGCAGCTGCCTTCCTACATTGTGCCGAGTTGTTCATTGACCCTGTAATGCGACACCCAGATCCTTCTCCTCCTCCTCTGTCTGGGCTAGCTGCACCCCTAGCTGGTAACTCCCTCCTTGGTTCTTCATCCCAAAATGCAGCGCCTTGCACTTTTGGCATTAAACCCCAGTTGCCAGGTGTCTGACCAGGTTTCAAGCTTTGCCATATCATCCTGCAACCCCTGCCATCCCCCAGGTCATCCACGAACGCCGCCAACCTTGGTATCATCAGCAAACAGACTGATCTTTGCTCTTGATGTCCCATGATATGTCTGCAATGAATATCCCAAACAACACTGGTCCCAACATCGAGCCCTGTGGGACACCCTGTCACTGCCCTTGGGTGTGAGAGCTCCCCACCCACCACCCTCTGTTGCCTTCCCTGCAGCCAGTTTCCTACCCATCTCACCAGCTTTGCACCCGCCCTGTGCCTACTAACTTCCTTCCCAGCCTTCCATGTGGCACGAGTCATGCCTTACTGAAGTCCAGATACAGGACATCCACTGCATGGCCGCTGTCCAGTTGCCTAGTTACTCAGTCATAGAACTCGACCAGGTTGGTTTGGCAGGATCTGCCACGTATGAAGCCATGCTGTCTGCTGTCCTGTAGTCCTTGGCCTCTAGGAGGGCCACCAGCCTCTCTCTTCAGGATAGTCTCCATTGGCTTACCCACGATGGATGTGAGGCTCACTGGTCTGTAGTTTCCGGTTCATCCTTGGGGCCACTCTTGTGGAGGGCGCCACATGAGCCATCCTCCAGTCCTGAGGTACACCCCTGAATGTAGTGAGGCATTAAATAGGTCTGCCAAGGTCCTGCAAGGACCTGTGCCAGCTCCTTCAGTACCCTGGGTGGATGCCATCTGGGCCTGGCGTTTGTCCACCCTCAGTGCCTTCAAACCCTCTCGAACTCTGCCTCCATGATTTCCCATCTGTCACCACTCTCCCCCGCTTCTGCCATTTCTCCCACCTTGGGTGTCACCCCCCTCTCTTTAGTAAATACTGAGCAGAAGTACTCATTTAGTGCTTCCGCCTTATCGTACCCTGCTTCCACCCAACCCCCCTCCTTCCTAATCCTTACTATGTGGTCCTTACAGCTCCTTTTCTCCCTGATGTACTTAAAGAAGTCCTTCTCCCCCTTCCTAATGACTTGTGCCAGCCTGAGTTCCGTAGATGCTTTGGCTCCCCTTACTGCCCTTGTCACCTCCTTCGATTCTGTCAAGTACTCCTCTCTGTCCTCCTCCCTCTCCCTGTTTTCTTGTACTTCCTAAAGGCAGCTCTTTTCCTTCTTACCTTTCCATGATCTCCTTGCTCAACCAGCTCAGTTTCTTAGCCCTAGCCTTCTTGCTCTGGGCTTTGCAGCAGAATTTGGTTGCCTCCACTATCCCCAGCTTTATGAGCTCCACCTTGGTTAGTATCCATACTAGATTGAATTCTGGCCAGGTACCTTTTACCACTTCCCCATCCTCCCAAAGTCAGCCCTCCTGAAGTCCAGCACTGTTGTGCCAGATTCCACCCTTCCTTGCCCATATCTAATGTGAGCCATACTGAGTGGTGGTCACCCCTGACAGCGGTTCTTCCACTGTAAGTTCTCTCACAAAGTCCCCATTTGCCAGCACAAAGTCAAGGGTATTCCCAACCTGGTTGGTTCACTGACCATTTGCAGCAGGAAGCTGTCCTGAATGCATCCAGCAGTACCTGCTCCCTTCTGTTCCTGGTTGTTGGGATGCTCCAGTCCACTCCTGGCATGTTGAAGTCCCCCACAATCACCACACTACCCTTCTCGCAGGTCCTCCTGATCTGTCCCGCTAATTCCCTGTCTAACTCCTCTGTCTGAGATGGTGGCCTGTACACCACTCCCATTCTAAGAATCCTATTCTTGGAATCCTGGATTTGCACCCAAAGTGACTCCGTACTACCCTCCTCCCCTTCCTCCCTTACACACTTCAGTCCTTCCTTCACATATAGTGCCACCCCTCCTTTCCCAATCACCCTGTCCCTACGAAATAACCTGTACCCTGGTACAGACAGGTCCCAGTCATTATATTGGGTGGCCCATGTTTCCGTGATGACTGCAATGTCCACCTCTCCCTCTGCCATGAGAACCTGTAACTCTGCAGTTTTCCTCCCAAGGCTCCTAGCATTAAGGGTAACCACCTTCCACCCTTTCCCCTCCCATCCTGCCCTCCTTTCCTAGCATCACCAACAGTACTTGCCATTTGTCCTTTGTCACTGTTATGGGGGGTAAGCTCATATGATTTCCCAACCTGTGGTCTCTGCATATCTCTTCCCCAACTGCCACTCCCCACTCCTAGTTTAAATTCCCAACTTCCTCTATATACTCTTCCATCCTCTGTTTCAACACTTTCTTTCCCTCCTCACTCAAGTGTAGTCTGTCCTTGGCATACAGCCTACTGTCATCCCAGGTCCCTCCCTATCTGCGTGATGAAGAGTGGAGCAGGTACAAGCAGCTTATGGTATGGGTACTCCATCTTACCCAAGTTAACAGTCTTTGTCAAACTTAAAACGGGCATTTGACATGGCATGATAGGTATTTATAATGCAGTAGGCACCAAAGGTGAGCTATGATTAAGTACACATCCATGTCCAGGAAAATAAACTCTAGTTAGTTTCAAGAAGACATCCAGTGGCATTAGTGTAAGTAACATTATATAAGAATTTTTGCAACCGTGGTATTTGTAAAAGCAAGAAGTTTACATGTCTAAATATCTCTAAAGATATCTTGTAACCTGTTCAGGACAGATGCACTGTATGCAATACACCTCAGTTCTCCTAGTTTCATACATATCATCTGCCTCTGTATTGCTAACTGTGTCCAGTTGTATAGGAGAAGAAAATCATGCAATATTTCATTCTTGTTAACAATAGTTTTAAAATGTTCATCCAAGGGTCTCTCTCGATGTGTACTTTGTCTAATACTCCTTCTTTAAGCAGTTTTCAAAATTGTTTGGTATTCATTTACTGCCGCTACATCCATTGTATTCCCATTCCTGAGCCTAAAGTGCATGTTGCATCTCCTCATAGACTTTCTTCCCCTTCTAAGACCTTTACCCAGCTGTGGCAGAAGCTGTGGAGGATCAAACCTAATATTTCTATTTCTAAAATTAATCCACATTACTTGATACAGATGTTTCAAGTGTTGAGGGCAGATATCCTCTAGCCTCGCAATACTAGACAAATTTAACAAAACAAATACAGTAACATATCGTACGTTGTTATACAAGTTTTTTTCCAGTTTTTGATAAGTATACCCATTTTCTGGTACTGGTGTTATAGCATTCTCAGAAAGACAATCATTTACTTTATTTTGTGCAACAGAAGAACTGGTATTAGCAGAAGAACTCTGACCTATGTTTGTAAAATTGTCTGGGCTCTAGGTGATTTTAAGCCTGATACCTTTCTTTGTTAAAAATACTTTTTGTAACTGAGCTGCTGTGGATAGAAAAAGCACAAGTAATTGCCTAGAGTAACTGGTCCCACATTTGACCACCCAGTCCCTAGGGTGCTACAAGTGTCTTTGTCAAGTCTGTCTGGCAAATCATCATTGTGACTACCCACCCCTCTAACTGCCAGTATCTTCCCACTTCCTCCTGTCGAGGGTCCAAGACATAGAAACATAGAATTTGATGGCAGATAAGGACCGCTTGGCCCACATAGTCTGCCCATTTTCCTACCTAACAGATAAGCTGCAGATCCTAGTTAACCAACAGCTTACTTCCTCCTACCCCCCACTAGGACTGCCTTATGCTTGTTCCATGCATTCTTGAAGTCCCCTACTGTTGACTCCATGACCTCCTCAGGAGGCTGTTCCATGCATCCACAACCCTCTCAGTGAAAAAATACTTCCTCATATTACCTCTGAGCCGTCCACCCTCTATCTTCAAATTGTGCCCCTTGTTCTTGCACATCTCTTTCTGAAGATGCTACCCTCTGGACTTTGTTAATTCTTTGAGGTACTTGAAAGTTTCTATCATGTCCCTCTATCCCTTCTTTCCTCAAGGGTATACATATTAAGCTTCTTTAGTCTTTCTTCAGATGTCTTTTGGTGCAGACCCTGCACCATTTTGGTTGCCCTCTCGACAGCCTCCACTCTGTCTATGTCTTTGTGAGATAGGGTCTCCAGAACTGCACACAGTACTCCAGATGGGGTCTCACCAACTGTCTGTACAGAGGATAACAACTTCCTGTTTTCTACTATTGATGCCTCTTCCTATGCATCTCAGTATCCCCAGCCTTCCTTACTGCCTTCTCACATGGCTTCCCACCTTTAGGTCATCTGATATAATTACCCCAGGTCCCTTTCTATTTTACTGTTGTCAGTATCTCACCCCCATTGTGTATGCTTCCCTGGGTTTTGCTTCCCATGCGATTACCTTGCACTTCTTTGCATTGAATCTGAGCTGCCATACATTTGACCATTCCTCCAACCTTGCCAAGTCCCTTCTCATCCTTTCCACTCCATCTTGTGTATCAACCCTGTTGCAGATCTTTGTGTCATCTGCAAAGAGACATACTTTTCCTTCCAGTTCCTCTGCAATGTCACTTATAAAGACATTAAAAAGGACCGGTCCTAGTACTGAACCCTGCGGTACCCCGCTAGTAACCCTCCTTTCTTCACTGTGGACTCCATTTACTACTACCCTTTGTGTCCTGTTGTCTAGTCAATTTTTTATCCAGGCTACCACCTTGGGACCCACTCCAAGGCTGGCTATCTTGTGTATTAATCTTTGTGTGGGACTGTATCAAATGCCTTGCTAATCTGCAGTAGGCCATGTCCACAGCCCTCCCTGGTCTACTACTTTGGTCACCCAGTCAAAGAAATCTATTAGATTTGTCTGACATGACCTTCCCATCATGAATCCATGCTGCCTTGGGTCCTGTGCCCCACTGGCCTCTAGGTACTCAACAATTCTTTCCTTCAGAAGTGATTCCATCATTTTCCCTACCACTGAGGTCAAACTAACTGGTCTGTAGTTTCCTGCCTCTGTCCTGCTCCCACTTTTGTGAAGAGGAATCACATCTGCCCTCCTCCAGTCCTCAGGTACCACCCCATCCTCCCATGATTTGTTAAAGAGAGTAGTCAGCAGTGTCACTAGTTCTAGCCTTAGTTCTTTTAGAATTCTTGGATGAATCCCATCAGGCCCCATTGCTTTGTCCACCTTCAATTTTATTAGTTCTTTCAGAACCCTTTCTTCTGTAAATGGACTGGTATCGACCCCGTCTTCAGAGTGTTTCTCTTGTTTGGTTTAGGTAACTCCCTCCTCTTCCTTTGTGAATACTGAGCAGAAATATTTGTTCAGTATCCTGCTTTTCACTGTCACCTCTACCCACATTCCTCCCTTTATTAAGCTTCAGTATCCCTCCTTTGGTCTTTCTTTGTTCTAATGTACCTATGAAAGGTCTTATCCCTTCTTAACAGAATTGGCTATCCTTTCTCGGTTTGGGCCTTTGCTATTCTGACTGCCTTCCCAGCCTCTTTTCTGCTTTAACTGATAAAGTTCTCTGTCCTGCTCTTTCTGTGTTTCCTATATTTCCTGAATGCTGTCCTTTCTCCTTAACCTTCCTGCCACCTCTTTTGAGAACCATAGCGTTTTTTCCTTCGTTGTGTTTTACTGATTTGCTTTACACAAAGGCTTGTTGACTCTGTGATGGCTGTTTTGATCACTCCCATTGTTCCTCCACCCTCCTTCTGCCTGTTTGCTAGTGCTTTGCTGAGGCACTCTCTCATTTTCCCAAAGTCAGCCCTCCTAAAGTCCAGTACTTTTGCTTTTGTATGGCTTTGATTGTATGGCTGTGTTTATCGTGAACCATACTGTTTGATGGTCGCTTGTTCCCAGATGGCTACCCACTTCTAAATCTGAGATTCTTTCTCCATCCCCATTTGAGAGTACCAGTTCTAAGATTGCTCCTCCCGAGTGGGTTCCAATACTAGCTGTCTGAGGCATGCCCAGTAGGGCATCAAGAATGACCTGCTCTTGGATGTGCCTGCAGCAAAGGTGCTCCAGTTAACATCTGGCACATTCAGGTCCCCATCAACAATATCTCCCTTTTCTGCCATTCTAAGAAAGCCTTCTGTCATTTCCTTGTCCATTCCCTCCCTGAGATGGGGGTCTGTACAGCCCCCATGCGGATTGTGGTGCCATTTCCTGTCTCCAGGGTGACCCAAAGTGCCTCATCTGCTCCCTGTTTACTCTTTAGTTCTGTTGCTTTGATCCCTTCCTTTACATAAAGAGCTACTCCTCCTCCTCCTCTTTACCCTCCCTGTCCCTCCTGTAGATTGTGTATCCTGGTATGTTGACATCCCAGCCATGGTTCTTAGTACCATGTTTCTGTGACTGCCACAATATCCAGGCAACCCTCTTCCATCAAGGCCACTAGTTTAGGGAGCTTGTTACACAGACTCACGGGCATTGGTACTCATCACCTCCACTTTTGATAGCCTTACCCCTTTTAGCCCCATTTCTGTCCTTACTGCCTTTGCCTTTTTTTACATTTAAATCTGTTCTGCTCACTAATAACTTCTGTACCTTGGTGTTTACCTCACTAATCACCATGTTTTGTGGGGGGAGGCTCGGATTTCCCTGCTTCTTTTCAGTGCCTCCCCCCTTGGCTAGTTTAAATGCTTGCCAATGAAGCATTTAAACCTCTCACCTAGGATCCTGGTTCCCCCTGGACAGATGCAGACCATCGCACCAGTATAGGTCTGCATCCCTCCAGGTGGCTCCCCAGTCCCCAATGAAGCCAAAACCCTGAGCTCCACACCAGTTTTTCAACCACTCATTGAATTCCCTTGTGAGAAGTGCCCTAAGATGCCATCTGCACTCAGCACATAGTAATCGATGTCAGCTTGAGGAGGAGAAAAGATCTGCCCTCTGCACTGATCCCAAGCGGACTTTGATGGGAAAAGGAAGGTGGAATCATCATCTATTTTCCTTCAAGTTCAATGGACAATCTCAGATCCTGTGCTGGCCAGTCTGTTAGTGAACAGGTTCACAGTACTAATAGCCAGCATGTGTCTTCCTAAAGACATCTCCCACCACTCCAGCTCCACTTCCCACAGTCTTCTGAGTTCTGCTTGGTCCCAGGTCATCACTGGTGTAGGCCCAGCCATGTTACACTGAACTGTAGTCAGTCAGTGAGTGTGCCTGTGTGTGTGTGTGTGTGTGTGTGTGTGTGTGTGTGTGCGTGTAAGGACTGCCACTGTAACTTTCTCAGACAACCTGAGTGCTCTGCCATCCATGTCAGTGTCTCAT
The DNA here is from genome assembly GCA_016271365.2 of Neoceratodus forsteri. NCBI lineage: Eukaryota > Metazoa > Chordata > Ceratodontiformes > Ceratodontidae > Neoceratodus > Neoceratodus forsteri. Next base: position 121,150,344 of record JADMNL010000025.1, read on the forward strand.
TCTGTTACTTCCTGGTTGATGGGGCCATGAGTTGTGACCATCGACCAAGTCCTCCAGCCCCTGCTGTTGTATGCTCTGGTGTTATGGCCTGCTGTATCTTTAGTTCGCCTCCCTTTGGCATGATGACTCCATCCCAGTCCCAGACTGGACCCCTGTCTGCTCTCAAGTCTGCAGGCAGCAGCCAGTCAAGGCCCAGATTATGAGGCAGCAGAACCAGGTAGGCCCCCTGTGGGACAGACAGTAGTCACTTACAGTATTTAGTTTTTGTATTTGGGCATTTTGTATCATAATAGTGATCATCAGAATTTAGATTCAGAGCAAGTGGCCAGAATGTGTTCTTCTTGATTACAGAATGATATGTCTAAGAATCGTGGGCTTCATATGTGTAGTCAGTGTTAAGAATGTTATGTCTCTATCAGGTTAGTGGTATGCACCGACTGTTTTTATAATTTGCATGTCCAGAAATAGCATGCTGGGGGGCACTGTACATTGACACAGAGATGACTATAAAATTTATATTCATCTTTGTATCAATGCACACTGTCCCTCACCCTCTGGCAAGCAACCAACCAGTCCTATTAATCCAACCTGTGGCCCTTTTAAACTCCTTTGCAAGTATAGGTCGGTTATATGGGCCTGTGGCTCATGGGCTCCAGCAATATTCTTGGGATGTAAATTAGCCCCACCAATAATTTATTTTGTTGTCCACTGGTTTTTCTTTTTGGCACTTGTGTTTTTTTTTCTTTTGTGAACTGGTGCACTCCATGCCCCCTCCCCATTTAACCAGCCACAGTATCTATGACCCTCTCCAGTCTGGCTTCAGGAAACGGCATAGCACTGAGACGGCTCTTGTACGGGTACTGAATGATCTCCTGATGGCAAGAGATCGGAGCCCTTACAAAAAGTTCTTCGGAATACCACTGTAATACCACTCATTTGCCATTGCAATACCGTGTGATTACCACTGTACTACCACTAAGGTTTTCATGGTATCACAGTGGTTTGTTTCAATTCCATTGTGATACCATTGTACCACTGTCCTACCACACCAACAAAAATAATCAAAATGTAAACTACCATAGTACAACCATGGTACCACTGGGTGGTACCATTATACATTTTATAGCTCACCACTGTGTTGCCATTGTGTCACATTTGGTAAGGGAGAGCTCGTTCCATCTTGGTTCTCCTTGATCTCTCAGCAGCATTTGACACCGTAGAACATGGGGTGTTGCTCAAGCACCTGTGGTTTCTCTGTGGACTAAGAGGGGTGGTCCACAGTTGGTTTCAATCTTTCCTTCAGGGCAGGAGTCAGAGAGTAGTGTTGGGAATTTATTCCTCGGCTCTCACTGCCTGCCCTGTGGGGTGCCAAGGGTTCGTTGTTGTCCCCATGTTATTTGCAGTGTATATGTCTCCATTGGGGACATTATAAGATGTTATGGGCTGAGTTTTCATTGCTATGCTGATGGCTGTCAGCTCTACATGTCTTTTGTGCCCGAGTAGGAGTCCGATTCATTCACAGTGTTTAACAACTGCCTGTTGGAGATACAGAACTGGATGAGTACCAGCTGGATTAGGTTGAACTCAGGTAAAACAGAGGTATTGGTGGTGGAGCCAGGGATGAGGATGTTAAGCTCATGGGTGGGGAAACCCTCAGGTTTAATTCTGGGGGGACCCCGCTTATGGTAGCTGGCCAGGTGCGTAACCTTGGTGTTATGTTTGATGAGGGCCTGACCCTGAGGGCACAGGTGTTGGCCCCAGTCAAATCATCCTTTTTCCACCTAAGGAATATAGCACGGGTGAAACAGCTGGTCCCACTTGAAGATCTTCCTATCCTGGTCCACACCTTAGTTGCTAGTCGCTTGATTACTGCAGTGCCCTTTATCTAAGGCTGCCTGGGTGGATATCCACCGCTTGCAGCTGGTGAGAATGCAGCAGCCAGGTTGTTGACTGGAAGCCTTAGATCCAGCCATTTAACACCTGTGCTGCAATAACTGCACTGGCTGCCTGTACAGTGGTGGCTCACCTTCAAGGTCACATTGCTGACCTATAAGGCCCTACACGGGTTGGGACCCCACTACCTGAAAGAACTCCTGGTTTCTTACTGTCCCTCCCGCTCCCTCCGATACTCTGGTGAGGGATTGCTAGAGATTCCCAGGGTAACCTTGAAAACATCTGATGTAAGAACTTTTGCCTTAATGGCACCTGCCCTATGAAATTCTCTACCTTGTCAGATATATGATAGCCTGACTGTAGAAGGGTTTAAAAAAGCTTTGAAAATGTTCTTATTCAGACAAGCATTCCTGGAAATACAATGTCTGTTATGTATAAGGTGTTTTAATTATTATGGATTTTAATATTGTTATGTTGAAATTTTGTAAAGGCACCCTGGGCTCAGGAAGGGTGCCTTATATAAATACATTTTACCTTACCTTACCTTACCCAATGAAGGCAGCATTAGGAAATTTTGTGTGCATGTGCACAAAGAGAGTGGGATCTCATTGGGCGGTGGTCAGTTAGAGCGAGTGGGAGTGACTGACTTCACAGCCCAGAACTTGAGCAGAAGAGTGGTCATGGTGGAAGCCAGCCAGGAGGTTGGAGGACATCACAGGCCAGGGGGTGGCCCAGCCAGAAGAAGGAAGCCAGAGTGCGAGGGAGCTGAGTACCAGGAAAGTTGAGCAGATGTTGGGCGATCAGTGGAGTGAGTGGCCATTGGGTGGACATGGTAGTATGTAACGTGCCTGGTTGTGATGTGGCTCTGGAGTTGGTAGGCCATGAGCGCCTGTGTCCTGCTGATGAGTACAAGCTTAGACAGCTGATGAGGTACTGAGGAGGAGGATCATGAACAACCACTGCACCAAGTGGCAGATGGTGTACAGAACCAGCAGGAGCCAGATTGTTTAGGTCAGGGAAACAAGGGGAAGCCGAGCCAATTGGGCTGCCTCACTGTTTGAGACATTTAGCTGGTGGCGTGATTGGTGCAGCCAAGTTACAACAATGTTACCCCTAGTTTCGTGTCTCCAATGGATGCAGCTGCCCCCTAGTCCCTTCTCAGGTACAGGTTGTAGCAATGTTACTCCAAATCCTGTCTTTCCATCTCCGGTTGGTGCAGTGATGTTATCTCCATCCCCTTTTCCAGTCCACATTCTTGAACAAGCTACAGAGGGACAGCACACACTCTGGTATAACTTCTAAATGCTTGCAATTTTTTTGTTTGTGCAGAGTTAAAAATAATATGCCAGGCCGAGAGAAATAAATGCAAGACATCATCGGTGCTTCAGAGTGCTTCCTGCGCCTACGTCAGGAACCCCTGCTATTTAATTGTTGTGTGTGTCATTGTAGTTCAATGAATATTATTTTATATGCTGATGTTTTACAAGTGTTTTCACAAGTGACAACAATTTTAATTAATTGAGGCAGAATCTCCAGCCTGATTTTAACTCAGTAGTGGTTTACAAAACAACCTTTGATTATGAATCAAATGAAAACAAAAGTATGATTTGGGAACCAGTAGTAAGATGGATAAAGCAAATTTCTAGAACATTTACACGTTATCTGATTTCTTTCTTGAGCAGGCCATGATATTTGAATATCTGGAGGTAGTCATTGACAGTGTGCTGTCATTTGCTGACCCTGTCGATCGACTACTTGGTAAAGTTATGATAGTACTGGTTGGCTGACTTTTAATTTATGTGAACAATTTCATTCTATGGTAATGGATGAAAAGGCTATGTTGGGCATGCTTTCTCTGGGGCTGCAGTCCAAATGTAAATTTATTGATGACATAGAGCATTCTACAAAAGGTACTGTATGTCACGAAGTCTCCTACTGCTGCCTTTTAGGAAGTCTACTTTACATAGGTAAGATTTCACAGACGTATCAATTTGTTTAGTATTAGGATGACTCATCTGATTCTTTGAGGGACTGTGAATCAGTTTATTGTTTCAAAAGATCAATTAATGGCTGAACTTACTGACTTGTACATTTGTAATTGCTTTTAGTTTTTGAAATGTGACTTTCTGTCGGAAGTATTTTATACTGCTGTGTATGTATGTTTTGTGTTCTGGATCCTTTGAAAATAGTTTCCTTGCCTAAAGGATTTTACTTCTATACAAATGGAAAATGAAATGAAATATTCTGGAATGTGAAGGATCTAGGATACCCCATCAAACAAATGAGTGGTTTAACACACTTAAACTCTCAAAGTGCAGATACTCCATCATCCAGGATATTATCAAATTTTTCAGAAGCAGAAGATTACAAAGGAGAAGACTAGGACATATCTATATTTTTTATCTATTTATGCTTCCCAGCTCCAGGCCAGTCTCCTTCAGGCCATCCTACGCCTCCCGAGCCACACTGCCTCGGTACAACCACCTCATCAACCCCATTTTGCAGCCCCTGGGTCACCCCTGGATATAATCCTTTGCCAGGTGGGTCCCCCTCCTCTGAGGTGGAAGACACCGGTGGGGCGGCCAGCGCAGTACTTGCCCCGGGTGCTGCTGGGGGTGGTACGTGGACTGCTTAAGGACTCGTGGCAGTGGGAGCTGGTGGCCGTCATCCGGTCGGTCTTCAAGCACTTTTTCTGTTTTTTGCTCCCTGAGGCATGGTGCGCCACTAGCGTCAAGGTTTACGCCGACTCTCACCACTCCCCCTTTAGTTCTTTGGCCCCTGCGCATTGCCGTACCCCCAGCCTCCGCCAGGGGTCAGAAAGCACCGGGACGCTTCCCCGCCCTCCCCCCAAGAGAAGGCGAGCAGTCATCCAATGCTTGAGCCTTCTCTCCCTGGCCAGCCCTCCAGCACCCGAGTCCGCTCCTGAACCCGGGTCGCTAGCTTCGCAGGTGGAAATCCAACCACTGCGCCAACGGGCTGGCTCCAACATATTTTTTTTTATTGTTTTACAAGCAATAAAGGGGCTTAGCCAATGCCATTTTAGTCCATAAAGGTATAAACTTTATCTCTCAGGCGGGTACAAAAATGTGTCCCCCTTGTCCATCTTTCTGGAGCAGGTTGCAGCAGTGTTACCCCTAATTCCATCTCTCTCTTTAGTGTAGCCATGTTACCCCATAGACCCTTCTTTCTGGTGGGTGAAGAGATGATTTCTTTTATTTTTTTATTTTATTCTTTTTTAACCGGGTAAGGCCCACTAGGCACAAGTGCCTGTTTTCAGGGGCGACCTGGCAGCACTAGGTGGTTAAGTGACTTGCTTAGAGTCACACAGCATGCAAGTGGAGGTTGTGGGAATCAAACCTAGGTTTGCTGGATGTACTAAGCTCATTCACAGCTCATTACTCTAACCTCTAGGCTATACTGTTGCCTGGAGCCCTTGGTCTGTCTCTCGGGTGGGTTCCAAGGACGGTACAGCAGCCTTGTCTGCAGCTTGGGGGGGATTATGAGAGACCAACTCTACATTAGTCCTCAAAATGTGGAGCAGCTCCACACTGCTAGAGCTGCTCCTATGTTGCTTGTTTCTAGTCTTGGAGCTCCCTCCTCCTTCTTCTCCCTCTGCTTCTTCTGTGCTGCTACAGCCCCGCCTGAACCCCACACAAAGTGCAGCCGGACCGGGGTTGCTATTTATATAGAACGGACATGCAGTCCTTCCTGACATCCCGCATTATTTTTAATCTCTAACCAGTTGTGTGTGTGTGTGTGTCTCTCTCTCTCTCCCCCCTCTCTCCTCTCTCCTCTCTCCTCTTTTCTCTCTTCCTGGATTGAGGCAGAGAAAAAAAGGGTTTTGGACATCACCTCAGTCAATCTGTGATCAGAAGGGCATTCCTTTTCAATAGTTGGCTCCAACTTTTCTTCTGCTGCTGTAGTAATTAACTCCCTTTATACTGAAAGCCAAAGGGGTAGCAGATGGGAATAAGAGTTTCTTCGGGTACATAAGTGAGAATAGGAAAGCAAGGGGAGGGACAGTGAGGATAAGGAGAGTGGCAGAGGGAGACTGAACTGAGGAGGATCAGGAAAAATTAGACATCCGGGACAGTTGCTTCTGCTCAGTCTTCACAGCAGAGGGAGGGGGGATGGACCACCAGGGAGCAGGAGGAACAAAGATGGGGGGAGGCAGATGGGAGTCTGTTTTCAGAGGAAAGAGTCTCAAGGGACTTGCACCTCTAAAAGTGGGCAAGGCTATGGGACTGGACCGCATACACCCAAGGGTACTCATAGAGCAGAACTCTGACTGCCTTGCTGATGGCCCTGTTCAACAACTTACTGAACTGGGCATGTTGATGGCCTTGTACAACAGCTTACTGGAACTGAGCATGGCTACAAAGTACTGAAGAGAGCAGACATGGTCCTTTAGAGAAGAATGCAGCAAGGAAGAGCTAAAACTATAGGCCAGTGAGCTTCACCTTAGTGGCGGGGAAATTAATGAAAACACTGATAAAGCAAAAGTTGGGAGAGTATCTGGAATCTAGTGGTCTACAAGACCAAAGGCAGCATGGAATCTTGGGAGGGAGGTCATGCCAAGCGAACCTGATTGATTTCTTTGACTGGGTGACCAAGGAAAAAGATTGTGGGGCAGTGGACATGACTGATCTAAACTTTGGCAAGGTCTTTAACACTGTGCCGCACAGGAAACTGATTAAGAAATTGAGCAGCCTATATGGGACCTGACGTGGTGAATTGGGTTAGAAACTGTTAATGGATAAGGACACAGGCTGGTCGAGCAACAGCACTTCTAATGATGAAAGAGTAACCATCAGGGTGCCACAGGGCTCAGTACTAGGACTGGCCGTCTTCAATGTCTTCATAAGTGACATTGCAGATGAACTGGAAGGAAAAGTATGCCTTTTTGCAGATGATACCAAAATCTGTATTAGGGTGGACAATCAGGTGAGGGTGGATAGAATGATCCTGGGAAAATTAAAGCGTGGTCAATAACATGGCAGGTGGTGTATGTTCACTGCCAAAAAGTGCAAAATCATGCACCTAGGGCATAGGAACCCAGGAACTGAGTATGAGGGTGAGCTCAGTCAGTAAGCAGGAAAGGGACCTTGGGGTAATCATATCTGAAGACCTCATAGAGGCAGGACAATGTGACAAAGCAGTGGATAGGGCCAGTGCAATGCTGGGATGCATTGGGAGCGGAATCTCCAGCAGGAGGAGGGAGGTGGTGTTGCTATTGCATCACTCACTGGTGAGACCCACTTTGAGTATTGTGTCCAGTTCTGGAGTTCGTATCTCAGAAAGAACATAGACAGGGTCGAGGCAGTCCAGAGTAGAGCAGCTAAAACGGTGCAGGGGTTGCAGCAAAAGCTCTATGAGGAGAGACTGAGGGATCTCAACATGTACTTCCTTAAGGAGAGTACAGTGAGAGTGGACATGATAGAAACCTATAAGTACCTCACAGGGGTGAACAGGATGCAAGAGGTGAGTCTGTTTCGAATGAGGAAGAACAGCAGGACCAGAGGGTATGTGATGAAGCTGGAGGGCAGAGCTTAAGAGGGATTTAAGGAAGTACTATGTCACTGAAATAGTAGTAGATACCTGGAATAGACTGCCAGCAGAAGTGGTGGAGATAACAATAGTAGGAGGCTTCACGCTTGCATGGGGATAGACCTAGGGGAGTAGTCGAAATGGACAGGGAGGAGGGAGGGTTGCCAGGATCAATTAGAGTCTGCAGAGAAAGACTAAGCGGGACCATCTACGAGACTGGGTGAGCTAAGCAGTCTTTTTCTGCTGGCAGATTATATGTTTCTAAGTTTCTTTGTCAATGTAGCTATGCATCTATATCCAAAATGGTTATCGAGCTACTAGCCTGGTGCTGGTAGATTTTTATATAGGGCCAGTAAATGTTTTCTTTCAGCTAGCCCTGCTGGTTTGTCTTCAGGCAAGTAGCATTTCAATAAATATTCTAGTTGGGTCAGCAGAATAAACTGCTGGATTTTGTGGCTGCAAAACCTAATTCTAAACCCTGCCTCTAAATTAGACTGATAGTCACAGTTTAATTGTATTCATTACTCTAATTGTGAGACCCGCCTCTGCTAGCTCTTTAACTCTGCTTCTTATACTGTGCCTGCTATAAGCTATACTATCTCTGCTGATTGGAGGTAGAGAGGCTGCACAACATCAGAAGGCTTTTTATCTTAGTTATTCTGTTTCTGGCTCCATTTGAGATTGCATTCAAGCTGTCTGCCTCTCACCTGCTGCCCACCGTGGGACACTGCTAATGGGCTGCCTTCAGTCTAGTCACCATATTCCATGACATACCTCTCGTGGTCACATATTGCAAAGGATTCTTTCTTATTACCACTCAGGATTGCTCTCTCCTAGTTGGAAAAGGTGCTGCCCACACAGAAAACATGCTGTCTCACATAACTTCAGGCTTTAAGGTAGAAATTCGTAATACTCTGATACTAAATCAAAATGAAACTGCACAAATAAAGGCAGTAGTTTCTACTCTGTTCTGAACTTGTATCTCCCTGTCTGATGTGTCCCACATTGCGTGGGCCAACATAACACATTTTCCCACATTTTGAGAATCAGTGTACCCCATTTCATGGTTAAAAGGATGGGGAGTAAGTACCATGCATAACCTCGGCTTGCACCCATAGTAAGTTCTCTTTTCCAGCCTGGCCAAAGTGTATATGGGGTAGGAACAGATCATAGCGCATCGACGGGGATAGGCTGAGCACTTGACTGGTCTGTCCAACATGGGCAATAGTAACGGGCTGTGACTCTGTAACTACAAATCCCAGAACTCGCAGCTGATGTTAGAGCAGGGCTGCAGTGCTGGAGATCATGGCCTGAAGTGCATTTTAGAGCTTTTATATGATTTGATTAGGTCATTGTTGGTCTCACTGTCTCCTGGGGCCAAGAACAGTTCTCTGTGACTGTACTGGAGCCCTGGAGGACAGAAGGACCAGCAAACAAAAGATCAGAGCTTATATAAACTCTAATTTTCCCCTGCTGCAGCCCTGCTCATATGTCAGCTGCAGAGGATTCTGGGATTTGTAGTTACAGAAAATGTCAGCCTAGAAGTAAGCAATATTTATTTATTTGATAACTGGGTAGGTACCCTGGTCTAAGGGACCATTTTCAGGAACAACCCTGGCCATCTAGATGACACATACAGAACTTTAGAATCAACATAGAAGTCAAGGTGATAGTCAAGTCAAGCCTAGTATATAACAGTTCATTCAGCCAGTATTCGGCTAATACACATATTTAGTGTGATAAATGTACTATACTGCAGTAATCAGTAAGTAAAAAAATGTTTTTGCACACAAAGTGCAAATTGGGAGCAGTCCCACAACTGGGTATGGAGGTCTTAGTACTGACTGTTTCCCTTTAATTCCTTCATGCTGTCCTCTGATATTTCCCACATCCTTCTGTAGTCCACCCCCTTGAATTCCCATACCTTTGTTTGGCTATGTGTCCTGCTGACTTCCAGTTGAGTCTTCATCCACACCATCCCATGACTGCTTGTACCAAGCAGTTCCTGGACTATGACATTTTGGATCCTTTTCCCATTGATGAGAACAGGTTCAGTGTGGCCCGAACCTTGTAGGGGCCTGAACAAGCTGTGTCAGGAACATTTCCTGGCATGCATCCACCAGGAACTGATTCCTTCTACTTGTTGCCACCAGGACACTTCAGTTCATGTCCAGCATATTGAAATTCCCTATCAGCAGCACCTATCTGAGTTCTGCTGTCCTTCTAATGACCTACCCCAATTCCCTGTCTGCCACTTGGTCCTGAGATGGTGATTTGTGTACCACTGCTTTTTTGATATTTTTTTTATTATTTACCATGATGGCTTTTACCCAATTGTAACCCATTGGCGGCACTTTTCTAAGGGCTACTACCCCTGCCTATATGGCTTCGCACAAGTTGAGGGGCCTATGTTCTGTAGTTGGGTGCCTCCACCCAGAGAAATGGTATTGGGGCAGCTCAACTGCTCTGGTATAGTCCTCTGGGATGTTACAACCACCCACCAACCCTTCTACTGGCATAAACAGTAACACAGTGGTACATTCACATTCATTAGATAGCAGTAATAATATGCTCATATCCCTTTCACTTACCATCAGGGCTGGATCGGCTGCAACTGCCCTGGAGACCCCCTGGAAAATAAGATCAGCAATGCAACAATGCAATCTTACCAATGTAACCCAACTAATAATATGCACACCAGCCAGGATAAATGTGAAAAAAAGACAGTCAGATTTATTCAGAGGCAGTGAACAAGGAGGGGGGTGAAACTGGCAGAATGATTAGCAATTTGATTTGAATCAGGATTGTTCAGCATGTACTGTAAGTCCCACTTAGACAGTTCAACAACCCTGGGTACCCAGTATGTCATGCAGGCTAGCCTGAAGCGTTGTCTAGGGTGGCCAGCATTGGAGCTGTTGATGGGGCCCTTAAGAAAAAAAGCAGTTAAACATGCACACAACCCAATTATTTGTAATCCAAGCCAGGCGGCTCAGTCTGTTGCAGTAACCCAGAACAAGAAACAATTAGATGGTAACATAATGATTGTTGCTTTTGTTGTAGGGTGCTACTCTGGTTTGTACTCACGCTACCGGGACCTGGATGCAGGACAGGCGAGATGTAGACCTCGTGGTGATGATCAGGGAGGCCAGGGGAAGCAGGGCCAACATGACTCACATTCGGGTGGTCGCTGTCTGTTTGATGGTGTTGAGCAGGGGGCCGAATCCCCAAGCAGGTCTTTCACAGGCTTTTGTTGCAGGGTGCTGCTGTGGTTTGTACTCACTCTACCGGGACCTGGATGCAGGACATGCAAGATGTAGACCATGGTGATGATCAGGGAGGCCAGGGGAAGCAGGACCGACACTACTCACATCCAGGTGGTCGCTGTTTGTTCGATGGTGTTGAGCAGGGGGCTGAATCCCCAAGTGGGTCTTTCACCGAGATGGTATCTGAAGCAGGAATAGTGGCCTAGGCTGAGGTGACAGGGCCCAAGCAGAATGAACAGTTCTGCAAAAGTTTGTGATCTTCTGCTGGCTAAGCTTCCAGCTGACGTAAAGATTCTGCCTGGGGAACCAAATCGGACCCACGAACACATTCTAGCACATTTAAATCACTTATTTCTCAAGCCACAGTTCGGATACAGTCCAGTTGCAAATTACAGCTTCATTGTGCAAACCTTTCAGTCCAAGGCTAATTCTATCATCAGACAGGCCGATCGCTTCTGGAGCAAGTCTTCAGTCCAACTCACAAATCGCAATAACAAACTTCTTTCTTCTGCTGCAGATTCCTAACATGGAAATTGGAACTAGATCCGACTTCTACAAAGGCAGTTCACTGGCAGGAGAACGTGGCAGGCAGGCCAGCAAAGCCTCTTCCCGCTGATTCCCCTATGCTCCTTCTGGGAGCAGCTGCTCGAAAGCTGGAGCTGTTTACTCTATAACCTTCAATTCTAACTGATCCACTGCTTCAGGCAGTTCTGACTATTTCCTTTGTAATCCAAAAGGTTCGCTAGGCTGAGGGAACTGTCAGTCACAGTAAGGGCTCCCCCTCCTGGTCCATTTGGGTGCCAACACTTAAAACTACAAAAACTACAGACTTCATTCCCACAAGGCCCTTGGGGACAGTCTCCATTTTAGGTCCCCAGTGGTTTGATTGGTCCAAATACTGGAAGTCCAGGACCTAACATGGTGGCTCCCATCCAGATGTTCAAGCTGCAATAAAAGCAGTTTAGACAAACTTCTCAATCTTTACTGTAACAGTGAATAAACAGTAAATAATCACAGTTCCTATGAGAGCTCCCTCTGCACAAGTAGCGACTGCAGAATGGAGCAAAATAGCCTACTGTCTGGCTGGCCACAAGCCTTAAATCACTTGGACCCAGCCCAGACTAATTTCTAACACAGCTTAGCTATGCTCTTAAAGAGAAGCGCACGAGGCTCGCTTAAGGCACTCCCCACACAGACAAATAGAACTACTGAAGACAGGATACCAGCCTGACAGTGGGCATTAGGGAGCCCAGAAAGACATTATAGTAAACCCCAATTTGTAGGGGCATTACACTCTTCCCTGCCTGGAAAACCTTAGTGTCCGTGTCAAGTCTACACATACTATAAGACTCTATATTAAAACACTATACATAACACATGCATATTTCATTTGGCATGCCATAAAAGAAATGCTGGAGCATCAGTAAAATCACTGGTCATAAGTATTACTATAGTTTTTCCATTTGCAATGGCATTTCCACAGTAACACAGATTCATACATTTTCATAAACATGTTAGCAGATTTAACAGTTCAACACATTGTTCTTGTACTTCTTGTTAGTACTACCTCCTGTACACTAACCCACCTGGCTTAGGGCCCATCCCTATCAAGCTACACTCGGGCTGCATGGGGCAAGGGTATCTGTGCACTGATTGATTGTAGGGTTTTACTGTTAGCTTAGATGTGGCAGAATAGCCCAGTTTTGAGAGAGCTTTCAAAAATATACACCCCTTTGTGGACTACATGTAATGGGAGATCTACAGGCCTTCCTGGGGAGTAATAACTGAGGCATATCACTGGCTTTGCAGCTCTTCCAGACTTTCTAGGAGGGACAGGCACAGGCTCAGTTCTTTCAATAATTGCATTTGGGTCTCTGATCCTGGCTCATTGCTTGTCAATAAGTTTGCTTCTGAAGAAAGGAGCACCTCTGCACTGGTTGTTGTTTCTGTACTGGAAGCATTGTCAGACTTGTGTTCCATTAGTTCTGTTTTAACAATATTACTTTCATTACTTGATTCTGAAGAAATTCCAGGTTCGTCATCTAGAGGAAATTCTATGGAATTTAAATCTTGTAACACATTACTGATACTTTCGGAATCATTAACTTCATCAACATCATTTTCCATAACATTGTCAGATTCATTCTTTGCAAACAGTTCTGTACTTGCTGGTATGTCACCAGTGATGCTTTCTGTTTCTGGTTCTCCTTCTGGGAGCTCAGCTAGTTCTACCAGACACAAAGAGTCAGCTTCATCAGAAGTCACACTTTGCATCTCACTTTCAGGGGGCACAGGGGCTGTGGAGAAGGCTGGAGAGTTAGACAGTCCTGAAGATTCAGCTTCATCTCCAAAGTTGTACATGGGGTTACCTTGAACAACTGACTCTGTTCATAAGATTGGTAATGGGGAGCTTCACACTCACTGTCACCAGACTCTGATTGGCAATCAATTTCATTTAAGGTGTGACTGATAGAGGGCCTTGAATCTTAACAACTGGAGAGGGGGCCAACTGTTTCTTTTTAGCTGCAGCTCTGGTTACAGGCCCTGGAGGGGCAGTGCTTGGGGTGCAGAATCATTGATACTTTGACCAATGGGCAGCAAATGATTTCTGTGCATTGTCTTGACAGCTCAGGGGTCATTTTCTGGATGCACTTTATAGACTGACAGATCCTCCAGCTTGCTGACAGCAATGTAGGGGGTGTGATGCCACCTATCTGCAATTTTGTATTTTCCATGTAGTCCCAAATTTCGCAACAAAACTCTGTCTCCAGGTTGCAGTTCTTGGGCCTTGACACGTCTGTCATGCCTCTCTTTGTTTGCTAAGTTCCTCTTTGCTGCCATGGTGTGTGCCAGTTGGTAGGCATAGTTTAACTGAGCTTCTAACTTTTGAACATACTGAAGGTCATTTTCAGCTCTGACTCCATCAGGGGACACTCCAAAGCAGATATCTACAGGCAACTGGGCTCTCTGCCAAACATTAGGCGGTAGGAGAGAACCCAATGGCATCACTTCTAGCAAAGTTATACACACGTACTAAGGTGCTTATCTGTTGGCCCCACTTTGACCTGTCCCAGGGATGAAGTGTGCTCAACATGTCTAGTAATGTTCTATTAAACCTTTCAGGCTGTGGATCCCCCTGGGGGTAATAGGGGGTGGTTCTGGACTTTTGCACTCCCCAGAGTGAGAACATTTCATTAATCAAGCGGCTTTCAAAGTCTCTCCCTTGATTGGAGTGGATTCTCTGAAGACAATGACTGCAACTTCTGATGTGAGTCTCATTGTCAGCTCCCATTTTTGGGCAGTAGAATTGAGCACGGGCCAAGTCTGTAGTTCATTCACAGCCTAAGTGTCCCATCTGGTCATGAAGGACCTGTAGAACTACACATCTGAAAGCTGTAGGTGCCACTAGTTGTTGCTTGGCAATTTGACCTTGTTGATTTGTGGTTTCTCTGTAAAGTAATTGGTTGCACAACTTTAATCTGGGCCTCTCTAAACAACAGGGCAGTTCATGGCTCTGAAGAACAAAGTTTGGACACATTTTTCCGGCATGAATAGCATCTAGTACTGGCTTAATCATGGGTGTATATTATCAGGGAGAGCTGGGGTAATGTTCTGAGATCTAAGGCTGCAAGATGGCAGTAGGCCGAGGAACAGAAGTGTCAGAAGGGCCCAAGCAGTCAACCAGGCAGTCAACTGTTTCAGGAGAGGGTGCTCATCTTTATCGAATTTTTGACAAAGAGCTTTGATAGACTGTTTAGACAGCCTCACCCACTTTGCATTCGGGTCAGGTCTTCTGGAAAGGGCCCCAGCATCAGTGTGGTTCAAGCCTGGTCGATACGCTACTGAATAATCGTAAGTGGAAAGTGCAGATAACCAGCGATGCCCTGTGGCATCCAGCTTAGCTGAAGTCTGGACATAGGTGAGGGATTGTTGTAAGTTTTCACTAGAATCTTTGCATCATAAAGATATTCATGGAACTGGTCCACCACAGCCCACTTCAATGCAAGAAATTCAAGCTTGTGTATAGGGTAATTCTTTTCAGAAGGTGTTATGCTCAGACTAGCAAATGCCACTGGGCGTAGTAGACCTTCCTCATATTCTTGATATAGAACAGCACTAAGTCCATTCAAGCTGACATCAGTGTGCAATACATAGGGTCTGGCAGGGTTGGCATACACAAGCGCATGGGCATGGTGAGTTGGTGAATTATATCATAGAAGACCGCCTCACACTCGGGAGTCCACCTGGCTCCAAAAGGTTCATTTGTCTGAAAGTAGACCTTTTCCTCCTCTTTAACTGCACTTCTCTTATATTTCTTGTTTGTAGGTGGATAACCTTGTGTTAAATTGAGCAAAGGGCGGATGACTTTGATGTAATCTTTTATGAACCGGCCAAAATAGCTGTAGAACCACAAGAATCTTTGCAGTTCTTTCAGATTGTTAGGCTGGGACCAGGTGGTCAAAGACTCCAGTTTGCTCGGTCCATCCAATCCCTACAACCGACACTATGTGACCAACATAGTTCACAGATTTCTGAAAATTGACACTTGTCTATTGATAATTTTAGTCCAAAATCCTCTAATCGGTCGAGAATATTGAACAAATGAGCTTCATGTTCCTCAAGAGTCTGGCCAAACACATAATATCATCTAGATAGACAAGGCATTCTAGTAAGTTCATGTCTCCCACAGCTCGCTCCATCAGCCTCTGGAACATGGCGGGTGCTCCGAAATACACTATGGCATGCGCAAAACTCATAGAAAACCAGGGGACAAATGAAGGCTGCTTTTCTCTTTGTCTTCTGGGGCCATCGGGTTTGATAATACCTGCTCAAGGTCTAGCACAGAGAGCCACTAGCTCGCTGAGGCAGTTGAGGGTATCTTGGATGCGGACATGGTGTATTGGTCTGGGACAGTTCTTAGATTTAACGTCTAGTAGTCCACGCACATCCTCACTGATCCGTTTTTCTTCTGGATTACCACAATCAGAGAGGCATACAAGCTTCAAGACTCTTGGATGATTCCTGCTGCCAGCATATCCTGGAGATGGCGTCGAACATCATCAATGTCAGTGGGTGCAAGGTGATGGGATCCTTCTCGGAACGGCCTCCCATCATGAAGTCTAATGTGGGGTTCAGCCCCTGTGACGCATCCCACTCTTTCAATGAGAACACTTTGCTTCTCTGAGCCAATTTCCAACTGATCTGAGCTTTCCATTCTGCAGGAAGAGGGGACTCTCCAAAGTCAAACAGATCAGGGGTCACTTCATCATCCTCTCCAGGGCACTTTTTGTTGGGCAGCACAGCAGTATCTGCACAATATACAGGAACCAAGCTGGCCCGCTGGTGCTGAGGGTTGAGGCGCTGGATGCCACACCTCGCATCATGCTGGCGACCCGGGTTCGGGAGCAGACTCGGGCACGGGGGTCAGCAGGGGAGGGAGAGGATTGAGCATCTGGTGGACTGCTCTCTTCTCCTGGGGGGAGGGCTTCAGGTTGTCTGGCATCCTGGCGGGCCCCAATGGTGATCAGAGGCATTACAGGACGCAGACCAAGAGAGCCAGGGGTCGAGCGTGACTGACGCTGGCAAGGTTGCCGCGCGCCATGGAGTCAGAGCACCCACGCTCGAGGGGGAGGGGAACTCACGGGGACCAAAACAAGAAAAATTCCCTCCTGTCGTATAGGCGATGGCCCTCACAGTGCCATCCGCCACACACCCAACACTGGATCCCCGCCTCTGTCCTTTGGTCGCCTCGGCGCAGCCTTCCAGCTTGGGTGACAGTATGTCTCTTGAAGAAGGCAGGGGTCACAGTGGGCGTAGAGTGACTTGGTGAGTTGAGTAGCCTGAGAGAGATCGGACTAGGAGGATGAATAAAGAGAATAGTAAAAAACATACATATATATATAAAATGTATACAGTAGCCAGGGTGCACCCTCAGTTTTACTCGAACCTCCCAGTCGACACGTTTGGACATACACACTACCGCCAAGCGTAGGCATTGGCCAGGGCTGGTAGAATGCTAGGCTTGACCAGTAGTCCCTCAGGCAGTTTTCCTCTTCTGGGGTATCCAGCATAAGAATCTTGTTTTGACATTCTTTTTTATGAGCACTTTGCCACTAATGGTACACTGAGCATTTAGAGGCAATAGAAGTGATTCCGGATTTTTCATACTACCCCCACGGTTCATCTTTCTTAGTCTTTGGTTTGCATCTGTAAATCATAGGCTCAGTGCACAATGGCCAGAATGTGTAGGGCCTTTCAGTCCACTTGGCTTGTTTTTCTTGATAGAGCAGGGCTAGCGTGACAAACATATGGGTGTTGGTGCCAGTCAACAAAGGGATACCATCATACATTCCAGTCGGTGGGCATACCAGGGCCAGGGTCTCCACTTGTTCATCCACGCCAGCAATAGCAGTAGGGAAAGATAACCAAATTCAAACATACCCCTGGTAAGGATAGGATTTTTCACTCAATCCCCACACATGCAGTCCTTCTAGGGGTAGGAGTGGAAGGTCAGATAAGTGCTGGTCGCACCAATTCTTTAAATATGATGGTGACCTGCGAGCCATTGTCTAGCACAGCTCGAATGGAGATGCTATTAACTGTTACTGGGGTTTTCATGGATGTGCCCACCATTTCAGACCAGTCTGGAGGAATATTAACAGGAACTCGATAGATGACCTAGCCACAAAGAAATTGAATTTGGGATTGCTGAACTTCTTCTGATCATTTCCTGCACCCTCTGCAATTGCTTTGCTTTTCAGAGCCCCCTGTAGTTTGCCGACCATTTTTCTAGGTTCATTTGAGACCTGCAATCTCTTTTCATATGTCCATCCTACCCACAGTTGTGGCAAATTATACTTTCTTTAGTTTGCTTTGGCTGTAACATTGCATTAGAAGCTGGTCTCCATTCTCAGCTAGGGGGTTGGGAGGAGTACACATTTGGTGCTGGAGCTGGAGTACTGGCAACAGAAAAGTCTTGGTTCGACCTCCCCCTCTGTCTGCGGTGTCAAAGGCGATACAAGACATCTCAGAAATTCTCTTAGCGCAGCAGTCAGTTCACTTATTTCAGTCTTTGAGCTGCCATCGGCAGGGGTGCTCGAGCTTGCACCCCCTCCCCATAGCAGATGCACTCTGAGAGGGATCATAGTCTTTATCCGCAGAGATGACCTTGGTAACGGCACCAGCTTTCATTTCTCTGAATTCTCTCAGCAGCTCTGCACTGCTTGGCTCTATACGTATGTATTGAGCCGAGCAGTGCAGCACACATTTTCTCACTAAATGGAGCTGTGCACTGTCCGCCATGTTTGGGGATCTCGGACTTTTGCAAAGTGAAAATAAGTACGTTAAAATTGGAAAAAAAGTCTTTTATATCAGAAAAGCCTAACTGGAGGGTAAAGCTTTGGGGGGTGGGGTATGAATGATTAACACAGTTTTCCTTTAAAACTGTATGAAGATTAAGTTTGCAGGACAATATTGCCCCAGAAATCGACCGGAGTTGAAAAAACAGGCAGATATTTATTCAGGATATGCTTAGTGTTAGGAGTCCCATAAGTGACACTGGGGCCTCACTCAGGCCAGCAGGGGACCAGCTTCAGAGTAAATTTATATGATGGTCTTGTATTCTGTTCTTTCATTTAAAGAAATGGCTAAAACTGGAAGGTATTTTTTTTTTAATTTAATATTATTTCAATCAACTATGTAGGCAGGAATAAACACATAAATTAGGAGTCTTAGCCTTAGCACGTTGCAAGAAAAATTCCACACTTCAGCAGGCAGTGCAAAACAATTCCAGAAAGTTACTGTAAGAGTCCAATCCATGAAGTCCTATATTAATCCTCATATGAGTGTGCAGGGCTTGCATGTAGCATGGAGGGCCCCCCCCCCCCCGGTGTCCATGTGGGGACCTCTGCAGCTGTCATGAATCAGTGTTCTGCTCCCTCTGCACTCAGTCCAGTACAGGTCAGGTATGTTATAAGTTATATTATGACCAATCCAGTCCTTGAGCTATGCTCCACTCCTATGTATGATGACCTGTAGATATCTGTCAGTTGAACTAGCTAGTCTAGAGTGTATAATCTGAAATGTGCTTACTACTCTATGTTTCTCCTAGCGTCAAATTATGTATTCCCCACGTTTGTTTACTGTGACAAAAAAAAACTGTACTGTCTTTGACATGTCTCCTTGACTGTTGTTCCTCATGTTGTGCTCTCCTGGGTCGTTCCTGAAAATAGGCATAATACTTGTCTAGTGTACTTACCTGGTAAACAAAAGCTAAATAAATAAATACAAAGCTACTCACTGGGCTGACTGTGAGGGGTGGGAAGTGGGATTAACTCCCACTACAAAGGACCCTGAATGATGGCAAAACTCATTCTGCTGCTCCAGGGTGCGTAGCCTCTGTCACCCAGAAATTTGTGACAGTAGCTATATTCCCCAGGCAATCAGAGTAGAACTAGCCAGTCTGGCCAGTGGTCAGCTCCTTCTTGACCACGACTCCATAATGGGATCCAGGGGGCATTAGATTAGAAAGAGGGCCAGTTCTTAAAATGATAACTATAGCTCATGGTGCCCATTTGTTGTCAATAGCCTCTCAATGCATGTCAGTTTCTCCGTGTGATACATTTTATTCACCCTGCACCACCATTTCTCAGTTTAGAATGAATTTCTGATCACATACTAGTGATAACATTTCTTTGCTGCAATGACTGGAATCAAAAGTTGCTCTTTGTTTGCGTTTATGTCCATTAATTTTGTTACCAGCCATTTTGCAATGATTATCTGGCAGTAGCCTCACAATGCATGTCAATGTCTCCATTTTATTAATTTTATTTACCCTGCACCGCCATTTCTGTCGTTTAGAATGAATTTCTGATCAGGTACTCGAGATAACTTTTCTTTTCTGCGATGACCGGAATCAGAAGTTGTTCTTAGTGTTTTTGTCCGTTAATCTTGCTGACAGCCACTTGGCAAATGATTATCTGGCAAAATGTTTATTTCTTTCTTAAAATTAGTAAACCTCATTAAAAATATTTGGTAGTGAAGCGGTTGTTTATTATGTTTGCTTGCACGCATATGCAAGAAACATAGTGCCACCATACGAGTTTTCGTAGGTGTGGCACCCTCGTTTCCAATGCCCTGAGGATTTTTGCAGGCGCGGCCCCACCGCACCAATGAATGCCCAGCTGTCTGTGACAGCAGTTCAAATGCAGTGGCGTACAGTTGAAAGCAAATGACTGCTACAATCAGTGGTGGTAACGTGTAGGCTATTAGCATACTACCGTCCCTTCAGCAGTATGCAAATTGACCCACACGTCACCACCACTGATTGTAGTGGTGGTTGCATGCATGCCCTCGCCCCCATTTGCTGTGTGCCGAGGTGCCCAACTCTTGGCTCATGCACACTCCCTCCCAAGCACACTGTATCTCTGACAGGGATGCCCAATCCCCGCCAGTTCCAGTGACCCCCTAAAAAACACAAACTTCCAGGTGCCACACTGGGAGCCCACCACAGGGTGGCATAAGTCCAGCGTCCTCATGGTCTTCCCCAATATTGTATGGCCAGTGGGGGTGCTCAATCCCCCATTGGCTCCACTGCCCCAAAACTTCCAGGTGCCATGGTGGGAGCCCACCCCAGCATTGCAAAAGTCCCACATTGTCTATGTAAAATTTTAAAAATCCTGTAACAAAAGAAACGGTCCCTCATTGACTCTCTTGCCCCAACCCATGCCCACCCTCTGCATACCCACCTCCCCACACACCCCCACCCCATACTTGCCTCCGTGAGGCAGTGCGATGATCTTCGATGGACCAGGAATACGTCTGCACTCTTCAAAGTCGACTGCGGACTGAAGAAATGCCAGTAAGCTGTATATTGGCATAAATAGGGTTTTTGCAACTTTGGTGCATATATCTTGGTCATTTTTTTTGGATTTTTGCACCAAATTTTTAACATGGGGTTCTTGGGACCCGACCTCATAAATTCAGTGACTGTCGTTTGGTTATTCGGTCCCGAAAGGTGATTTCGCTGTCACTGCACGGAATCACCTTTTGGGACTGATTAACGAAATGACAGTGTCACTGTTCATGAGGTGGGCTCTCAAAAAGCCTATGGTTGCAAATTTGCGAAAATTCCAAAATGATCATTGTTACTTAGCGCAGTTGCGCAGGCTTCCACGCACACCGCGAATTGCGGAATTGTAATATTTTCACTCCAGATTTTCAACATTGCCATTTTTCCACACATCTTTATGAACGGTACAGCTGTCATTTTTCACATCCTGGCCGAAATGTGCTTTCGCACTTCCGGCGCAGAATAGCACATTCACTGTGGGAAATCAGTGTTCGGGACAGGTTAAGAAAATCACAGTGACACTGTTCTTGAGCAGAGGCCCTAAAATGCCTATGTTTAAAATTTGGTGACAAATGTCCATAAAATGACTGTGTTATGAGCATGCATTGCGCAGTTTCTACGCACCCTTGTAACTTCACAGATTTGTAATATTTTCACCTCAGATTTTCAACATTGCCATTTTTCCACACATCTTTATGAACGTACAGCTGTCATTTTCACATCATGTTGGAAATGTGTTTTCGCACCTGTGGCGCTAAATGGCCAGTCACTGTGCAAAATCACCTTCGGCTAACAAACTGATAGTGTCACTGTTCATGCGGTGGGGTCACAAAAAGCTCATGTTGAAAACTTAGAGTTAAAATACCAAGACACACCCAGGGCATTAGGATTTCCGACTATAACGCCCTACCCTATAGGGTCTGACAGGCGTCTGCCCTACCCTGTAGGGACTGACAGGCGTCAGAGGTGTGACTTGTGATTATCGACAGTAATGCTCATGCCATTCCACCACCACCTCCACCCTGCAGCCAGTGACAGGAATCGAGGTGCACCTTGGACTCTTTGGCCCCGGAGTTCACACCATTCTCCTATACTGCACCCATTTCAGCATATTTCTTTATGGAATGAGGTGAGTGTAAAGTTTGAACACCCCAAGGCATACCTCAACACTTGTCAGTGTCTGCAGGGTAGGGTGAGGTGAAATGTCGTGACCGTTATGGGTGACGACCCAAAGGAATACCCCAATGCCTGTCCATCTCTGCAGGGTGGGGGTGGAGTTGGCGTCAGTTCAGTACATCACTGCCATTCCTATACTGCATCTGTCTAACTCCTGCACTTCCACTGCTAATGCCAGCAAGCAAACATTCGGCATTGACAAATGCTTGTTTCTGTTCCTAAGCCCCATGTCCTCCTTTTACCCAGCACTCCCAATATTTTCTCAGCTTGCTACTTATACACAAATGTAAGTGTGGCGTAAGTTTTCTGCACACTAGAATCTCTTGAACATTATCCAGAATATGTTTTTTCATACTCTCTTACTATACCTAAAATTTAAAATAAAAAAACTGTAACTTTCCAAGCAACCACTCCCAGACTCCTCAGTTTGTGAAATGATGAATATTAGTTAAAATCTGTTTCCATTGTTAATCGGTAGGCAATTTATTATATTCTCTTTGCCTTGCCTGGTGGATACCTATCCCTTTCAATTTGAATACCTCTGTCCTTCTTGCAGAGTCATAGTTTCCGCTTGTGTAGTTTCTATAAGTGATTTACATGGTTGCTTTACCCATTATTTTTGCAATAATAAATAGCTCTTATCTGGAAGTACAAATGTATAACTGAAATGCAGCTTTTATGTGTCTTTCATTAGAAACATGCAAAACTACAAGTCCTTTCAGGAGTCTTTAGTCATGAGGATTCAACATAAATAGATAGTAACGCTCTCCGCTATGTCAAGGTACCGCTGGAGTTGCCTTGATGTGAGGCTAAGCTTAACCATTTGTTTCCATTTGAATTCATGGGACCAAGATCTCCTGAAATGGGTTTAAATGTGCTTTTGTGACTCACAAGTGTGATACAGTATGTATCTTGTGTTTTATTCAAATATGTGAATATGGTATTTCTGTGTATAAAACAAACAGTGGGTTGCAAAACTACCTTTTTACCCTGTGCCCTTTTGAACTTCAACACCCCGCTTTCCTCATGTTCGGCACCATGTCTAGCTGTGTCTTAGTCACCAACACCTGTAACTGAGAGTCTGGTTGCCAGACATCCAGCAGTTGTAAGTATTGCCCACTCCAGTACCCTTTGCCCAGTCCTTCTTCTCTCCAGTTTTCATTTCAATTTTTGATTTTCAGGGTGGGGTGGGGAGAGTGGGAAGCCAGCAGGGCCTCCCTGATCTGTGTTTGTGTTCCTTTTACCAGCTGAGTTGACCTTCTCCTACTTTAAACTTTCCTAGATGTGCTGTGCACATCTCCACCCCAGCACCTGCATGCCCTCCTTGTTAGGATGTAGACCGTGCATGTTGAACAGCCTTCATCCCTTCCAGGTTGGGCCTCAGTCCCCAAGGGGCCAAAATCCCTCCTCTGTGTACCAACCTTTGTAAGCTTTCTCACAGCAACCACTAGCTTCAGTCATTATGTGACCTTGCATAGGGCTCATAAAGTTTGTCAAGATTCTTAGAGATGCTGAAAGCTTATTCCAAAGTAAAGGTACACAGTGGAAAAATGTTAGGAAAACACTCCTGAGGTACTGTACAGAGCACATATACACTAAAACAGTGGGCATCTCTGTGGGCTAATGCTAGAAAAGTGGCAGCTATTTTTCTTCAGTAGCAACTTCTTATGCGGCAGTGACCATGGCTTAACTCCTCTTCCACCTCCTCCCATCGGACTGGGGATGTACAGGTTATTTCAAGATGGTTTTTCCACCTAACTCATCCCCCATGTCTGAAGCTTAAAGAGGAAAAGATGACTCACAGCAGTATGAGATCTCTTGGCCCCACATGACCCTTCCCCAGTTACTGAGCAAATATATTCCCTTAATGAGCACAGGGAGAGTGGCACTTTAATTAGCTAGTATGGCTTTCTTCTGTTGGTGGGGAGTCAGACATCGAGGTGCCTGAAGAGTACGGCCCTTATACCTTGAAACACAGGTGGCATGATCATAATTGAAACCAACCTGATTAACTAGCATTTCCAATTAGTGCACAGGCCAGAGGGGATGCTGCCTGTTAACTCAGAATAAGGTCTGCTTCTTACATTAGAGAATTACAATGCAAAATTGGTCTTAAAATATTCTTTCTGTGATTTGTGAGTAGTGAAGGGAACCCCAGTGATTCTAACGAGCAACCCTGGCCTCTGACGAAACTCTGAACAGCCCAATACTGTTCAATGTTCAAGCAGCTTCTTATGTTAACAGTGATTTTATTGACTTCATTTTATGTTCCTGATGTTCCCCATGCTGTTCATTCAAGTTTCCAAATCTCTTATGATTGGGGTCACATGTCATTTTATGTCGGTCATGTGAGAGATTAGTTATTTTTTGTTGTTGCTGTAATTCAGCTTTATTGCATGGATAAATGCACAGGCCATTGCAATACAATACACAGTATGCATCAAACCAGATAGGTACACATTTGCCACATTCTTATTACAAGGCAAAATACAGTAACTGTTTTTCAATGGCAGTATGCTTCCAGAAATAGAATCTGCTATTATGAGCTAATGTTGCTTTGAAGGCCAAACAACTGGAACAAAAGATGTTAAAAACTCTGTGGTGAGAACCTTCTCCAAACAAAAAAACTGTGTTCTACACTCACGAATATTGCAGTTCTGCATGGGTACATAACTATCAGTGACAGGTGGGCATATAGGGGAGGGTGGTCAAGGAGTCCCTGGAATGCTATGTTTTTAGACTGTTATCTATACCTCCCTTTAACTTGACTACTATCCCAGTGTTGGAGGTTTCAGGCACGCCTGCCCTAAAGGTCTCCTGCCAGAGGCCAGTGTGTTTTTCTAATGTTCATCTCGAGTAGCTGTGATGTGCTTGAAAGCTTAGGTTTGGTGGCCTGGATCTAGTCCTGATGTGCCACGGCCTAGTCTCGAGGAAAGCTTGGGGGAGTTTCTGTTGCTGTTGATGTTTGTTGAAGTTTCCAAATCTGTTTTATAGCTGGTGTCATTTGTTATTATATGTCCACCATTTGAGAACTTAGATTTTATGGCCTGGAGCTTGTCCTGACAAGCCCACTGCCCGCTGTCCAATAATGTGTCAGGGGCAGTTTTGGTACCTCCTGATGTTGCCACCTACTGTTTATTCAAGTTTCAAATCCATTTTATGGTTGGTGCCACATGTCATTTGATGTCTACCATGTGAGAGCATAGGTTTTCTGTCTTAGAGCTAGTCCTGACGTGTCCACTGCCCAGTTTCCAATAAGGTCAGGGGACAGTTTCTGTTGCCCCCTGATGTTGACCTGTACTGTTCATTTAAGTTTCCAATTCCATTTTATAGTTGGTGTCACATTTCATTCTATCTCCACCTTGTGAGTAACTATGTTTTGTGACCTAGAGGTAGTACTAACGTGCCACATGCACCCTTGGAGGTGGCTAACAGAATGTTACTCTAACCCCTGGTCATGCCTTATTGCTTACGTGTATCATATCTGGTATCAAAAGCAAATAAATGGTATGGGCTTCCTCTCTCACACAAAGATAAGATGAGATCTTATTATTATTAAATTAGTCTCACACAAAGATAAGCAGAGTCTCTTTAAGCTGAGTGGCAACCATAACACTAGGGTGCACAGTCTTAAGCTGGAGGTGGAAGGTTTAGGAGGGAGATCAGGAGGCACTTCTTCACGGAGAAGGTGGTGGACACCTGGAATACACTGCCAGAAGGGGTCATCTCGCTGAAGACAGTGGGCAGCTTTAAGAGGGGCTGGGATAGGCATGGGGAAAGTAAGGATCATGGCTAGGGAGGATGGGATGAGTGGGGAGGGAGGGCAGGGACATTAGCTCAAGCTGTGGACCCTGCAATATGAGCAGACTTGATAGACCAAATGGCCTTCTTCTGCTGGCTTCTTTGTATGTTTGTATGTTCCTATGTAAAGATCAATTGCATATTTTGAGTCAGTCAGGAGTTCCATTTCCCCTAGTTACATATAAAATATTCAGAGTAGCATGAACTGCTACGTGGAGGTAATGCCACTTTTATTTCATAAACACTGCATTGGGGAAGACATAATTGGGCCGAACTGAGAATTGATCCCAGGCCCCCAGAATGCCATCCTAGTGCTCATCCAGCTGAAAGAAAGTTACCTAGGAAACTTATGCTAGCCAGTTGGTTTGAGAAGTCAACTGCAGAGCTGGGATGGTGTTCTGGGTCAGGGTTCAGTTCCTAATTACAGAGGTTCTTGCATGAATTATTTTCTTTACAATTTAGAGTTCATTTACATAGCAGTAGCTAAAACTGTACTGCACCAAAAAATCATCCTTATCTTATATTTTAAATACTGCTTGTGTTCCTCTTCCTTTTTTCTGAGAGCATATGCATTTCAGGAGGATGGCAGTCCCTTATCAATCAATCTAGCAAGTAATCAAGCTAGCGGTTTTGTATTGCAGCTAGTGAGAACACACATGAAAGTTCGTCCAAATGTTACTGTATAACAACATTGAAAAACTATAAAAACACATGTCAAAGTAAGAGAATCTTTCAATAATCTGATCTCAGACATTAGAGCCATGACAGCTACAGTACATAATACGTACGGATCTTTGTCAAAACATTGCTGGCATTACCAGTGTGGTTAACAAGAGCGTATACTTCACAGGCTTTCAAACTGTGATGGCCACTGGGTATGAACGTATCCCTTTAAATTGGTCTAACCAGGTGTTAGACATTTTAAAAGTTGCCAGAAAGTCAGCAACGAGGAAAACATTTATGTCAAAATGGAAAAGATTCATCTACTCTACTTCTGATCAAGTACCAGGTGTAGCTGCTGTCTATTTTAAAGGTGCACTTATTAAATGTCTCAACCTTTAAGGCAGCAGGAAAAGAAAAGTCTTTTGCTTCACAGGGTTCAAAAGGTTTATCAAAGACTTGAACCATTTATTTTCTCCTTTGAGGGACCCAGTCTCCCCATGGAATTTGAACTTAGTCCTGGATAGCTAATGAAACCTTCTTTTCAACCAGTGTTCTCTGCAGAGCTCAAATAACTGACGTGGAACTTTGGAAGACAGTATATCTACCAGCCATAACTTCTACCAGAAGGGTCAGTGAACTACTCCTTCTGTACAGACCCAAACTTTATGGCCTTCCATAGGGATAAAGTGGGGCTCAGGACACATGTAACATTTCTTCCCAACTTGTTTTCAGAAATTGACATAAACTATTCTGCAACTTTGGCTGTGTGTTTCTCAAAATCTCACGCAAGTGCAGGTGAGGAGAAACTCTACAGCCTGGATGTTAAGAGGGCCTTGGGTTTCTCAGAACCAGCAAGCCCAGAACCAACAGCACTCAGCTGTTTGTCACTTATTTTGAGGTAGGTAAAAACAAGCCAACAGCTAAGCATTTTCTCATTGGACAGTCTCTTGTATATAGTTTTGCTGTGAGAAGATTGGCAACCAGCCTCCAAAAGGCTTATGGAAACACATGTGTTAGAATTACATCTGCCACAATGGCAACATTGAGGGGAATATTCCTCCATGAGGTCTGCAAAGAAGCTACCTGGTCCACAGTATGCACCTTTACTTCTCATGATTACCTGGACATCCAGACTAGAATGGATGTCTGGTTTGGCACTTCAGTGCTTCAGAACCTTTCTCAAAATGGGTTCTAGACCTGCCTCCCAAAGTGTACTGCTTGAAATCTTGCAAGATTGTATGGCGTTACTATGACACTGTTGCAAGAAGAAAAATTACTCACTGCAGTAATGATGTTTCTTCTAGCGGTTGACTAGTAATTCATACAAACCCTTCCCTGCCTCCTTTCTAGACTGTTTGCATGAAATAATTCTTCAGAATAAATAAAAATATTGTTTTACTGCTTGAGCATTTCATTAATGCAGACTTTGCAAGTATATGTGGTGTTGGATTCTTAACGTTTGCACTGGATAAGAATACTTAACTTAGATTATAGGGTCACTGCTGTCTACTGGTTTTCATCCATTAGAATGCTTGGAGCCAGGCCCCAGTGCAGAGTTTGAACTTTAACATTCTAAATTCTCTGAGGCAATAAGTCATGGCCAAGATGATGCAAAATTATGTAAATTACTGAAAGCCCTCTAGAAGAAATATCATTATGGCAGTAATTTTTCATCCCACACCTTGCACTCCACCTTAGCAGACTTTGCAAGTTTCACAAGGCAGCTACATCATCACACACATTGCCCCAGACTGGTAGCCTGTGTCATGACTGGCCCTTTGGACCACTTGTAAAGAAAATGCAATGTCACATATGTTGCCCTGGGCCTGTATCCTACATCCTTGTGTCTCTCAGCATACTAGTGCCCCATTCATCATGGGATGTAACTGTATTTCCCATACTGTGTTATTTTTCTGTATTGCTCCACATTGTCAGAGGGAATTAATACATATAGTCTATGATATAGAATAATACATGGTGTGGTGTGTTTAGTGAGATTTTACACACACTTGAGGTGTTGGATGCTACATAAACCCAGAGAGCAAAGCTTTAGGGGTTTATTTAAAGGAGTAGTAAAGTCGAAATCTGCAAAAACATATGTTGTGCTGAGTGTTTTGATTTGTGTGTGTAGTCCTGGTCTGTTCTTCCCTTTTTTTGCTTTTAAGAGTTTTTTCTAAATTAGTCAACTAGTTATATAGTTTTATGGCCCCTAGGGATCTCCATCCTAGCATCTTTTTCCTACAATGCCTCCTGTCCCATGTGACAGTGATGCATCCGGGACCACTGATTCAGCAAGTACTAGAGATAAGAGGTTATGTTCTGGCCTCCACTAAATAGCTCTATTTCTTTAGTTTTGTTTTCTTTTTGGGGGTTGAAGGGTGACCTCCCAGAACTCTGTCCTTGACTCTTGTGTGTGTCAGGTCTAGCTATCATGAGTAAATGTTTTGCTTTTAAAACTTTTTATCAAACTACATACTGCCATAAAGAGCACACAAATCACTCCAGATCATCAATGTTAATTAGTAAAGACTCTAGCTGTTTTATTACAGAATAACTCATCGGTTAGCTCTCAAGTATTTGCTAAACTGGGTAGCTGTAGCCATTAAGTACACTGGATACTTTCACTAAAAATACCAACAGCGTAATCTGGTTCAATGTCAATTGGCATCCATCTGTATCTCCCTTCCCGGGACGAGGCTGAAAACAGGCAGAATTGTCTAGTCCTCCTTTCCTGGTCAACAAGGATAAGAAAAGTTACTTAATACCACAGCTCTGCTGTTGAAAATTGACTCTAAATCAGTGCTTACTGAATCCATGGTCCCGCATATATCACTGTCACATGGGACATAAGGCATTGTAGGATAAAGAAGAGCAATAAACTATGCTAAGATGGAGATCCCCAGGGGCCATAAAACTACTGTGAAACTAGCAGGCTAACTTAGAAAAAACTCCTAATGGCAGACAAAGGGAAGGACACAATATGACTACACACAAAGCAATACACTCTACACAACATATGTTTTTTGCAAATTCTGACTGTACTACCTTTAAGCATGCAACACCAAGGGTGTGTGCAAAACTTGAGTTAAACACACTAGCTCATGTTTTATTTTATATAATTGCTGGGGACTTTTTTTGCCACAACATTTATATGAAAGAGAAATATATCGCTGTTCAGCCATGGTCCTCTCGGGTTTAAGTGCGGTTGGGTTGAAGCGTCTGCAGAAACCTTTGTTTTTTTGTTTTTGTTTTTGTTTTTTTAAGTTCAATCAAGGGTTAAAAGGTAGAAATGCTAAATCCCAATCATGATAAACAACTGATCCCCACAACCGGCACTATCTTCCTCTCCTTTCACATTACTGTTCAGGGACTAGATTCACAAAAAATCGCAAAGCACAGTGCAAAGTTTTGCATTGCACTTTGCATTTGCCCAGGTGTCCAAAATTGCTATTCACAGTCTGATAGCGCAGCACACTATTCGACTGTGAATATGGCTAGGTCAAGGCAGTGGTAACCCCAGTATCGTTAGTGCTACTGCACTAGTGCCGCCTCGACATGCAGCCAGGAGTGTGGCCACGCAATGAATAGTGCAGGTGCACTATTCCCAGTTCACAAAGGCAGCCATGCCAGTGAGGAGCATGCAAGGCACTAGGTGGCCATTAGCATGCCCATTGTGAGCCCATTTGCATAGGCTATGTGGAGCTTAGCGCGGCCCCCTCCAGCCCCTGCTCGATATGCAGTCGCAGTCCCTTGTGACTAGTGGTCCCTCCCCACACCGCTTGCCAGCCCGCTTGACAATATAAATATTTCCTAGTGGCTAGTGGGCCCTCCTCGCACTCAATCACCCACCCGCCCACTGTAATAACCAGATATCCCCAATGTCCTGTGGTCCCTCCCCACCCGATCACCCACCCACTGTTATAAACAAAAATCCTCACTGTCCAGTGGTCCCCCCCCACCCGACCACCTGCCTGCTGTACTAAACAAATATCCTCGGTGTCCAGTGGTCCCTACACTCACCCAGTCACCCACCTGACATAAGTAAATAGTTACCCTGGTGGCTAGAGGTTCCTCCATCTACCTGATCACTCGACCAATAAAAGTAAATAGTTACCCTGGTGGCTAGAGGTTCCTTCACCCATCCGATATAAGTAAATAGTTTCCTTGTGTCTAGTGGTCCCTCCCCATCATATCCCATGCCTGGTGGCTTGTGCCTCCCCACTAATTGCCAGCTTGATGTGCTGAAATAAACATTCCCTGGTGTGTAGTGGTCCAAAACTGATCCCCGTATACTAATATGAAACCATTCCCTGGTGTCTCATGGCTCCTCTATCCCCAATCCCTGTATCATAATGGTATCCATTTCCTGATGTCTAGTGGACCCCCACCACCCCAGCCTACCCAACCCCAGCAGCTAGTGCCCATCCCGACCCCTAGCGCGACTAGCACACCCCTCCACTCTCCACCATATCCGACCACCAACTGAGTTGTCAGGAGGCGTTTACTGTATGTTGCACAGGGACTTTTTACCATCACATTTTCTTACTTTGGCCCTTTGTGCTTGAACCTTGATGCATTAATGTAGTTTTGTTTGCAATTAGTATGACATATATAAGTATAAACAATAGTCAGATGATACATTCTCAATATAAAGAGCTGCATGCATGTTTCCTTACGTTGTGCATATATGTGTCATATATAAATTTTAGGCCGGATATTCAGACTGTGCCTGGCAGTGGCGCAAGCATGGGCGCAGTGCAGCTGGGATGAGCCGGGGCCAGGACCAGGACCAGGTGATATTAAGCGGTGATGCGCCATGGTGCAGCACCATTGAATATGGCATGGGCAGTGCACTTACGAGACGCAGTGTAAGGCATTGCACTGGCGCAAGCCACAGATAGGGAACACAGGATGCTCCAGTGCAAATGCTGTTGCTCTGGGTACATCATCTGCGATATTCAGCAGAGGCATGCAAATGAGGCCATAATATATGCAAAGGTGCAAATGGGGCCATTGCATGTCATCATACCCCATT
This sequence comes from Neoceratodus forsteri, assembly GCA_016271365.2. Lineage (NCBI taxonomy): Eukaryota > Metazoa > Chordata > Ceratodontiformes > Ceratodontidae > Neoceratodus > Neoceratodus forsteri. The sequence goes on from JADMNL010000025.1 coordinate 121,181,572, forward strand.
GCATGCCTTGTGCAGGGCAGGCCGGTGAGTTGCACCTGGCACCCTGCACAGCATGACGTGTGCACAGTGGGGGTCCCGGGGCATCCTGTAACCGCGATCATGGTAAATCTCCATAATGTAATTCCCTGGTAGTCTGGTGGTACCTCTCTCCCTCACGATTCCCTGATCGCGGTCACTGTATCACAATTTATTCCCTGGTAGTCTAGTGGTAGCCCCCTCCCGCTCGTTGCCACGATCGTGGTAAATCTCCATACAATAAGACCCTGGTGATCCAGTGGCACCCCCCACCAACACAGAACCCCTTGCCCACCCCGCTCCCCCCATCATCAGCTGCAGCCCGCCCATACTGCCCGACGCCTGCCGAATGACAGGTACAGTATGGGCTGTAAGCTATTGGTCCACAATGTGGACCAATGGGCTTACAGGAACATACTGTGGTGCAATCCCAAATATGTAGATGAAGTCATTCACGTGTTGAGACTATCTAGTACAGTATGCCCTGGAAGTGTGGACCAATGGGCTTACAGCCCATACTGTACCTGTCATTCGGTGGCGGGTGGTATGCGGCGGGTTGCAGCCACCCACCGATGATGGGGGCAGGGTGAGCACGCTTCTGTGTGGGTGGGAGGGTGGGGTGCCACTGGATCACAGGGTCTTATTGTATGGAGATTTACCATGACAGCAACAGGCAGAGAGGGGTGCCACTAGACTACTAGGGAATGAATTATGATACAGTGATCATGATCAAGGAATCGGGAGGGAGGGGGGTACCATTAGACTGCCAGGGAGCCATGGGGGCTTGTGGACGGTGTTCTGGGTGGGCAGGTGGCCACCCACGGTTGGCGGCTGCTGCATTGTGTCCTGCAATACAGCAGCCCACCTGTAGGTGGCCAGGATTTGTTCTCACTTTTCAGGGGCTCAACTTTGAGCCCCCCCATGTGGCGCACTGCAGGGTTGCGCCAGTATACACGCCGCACATCCCGGGCTGAATATCGGGATGTGCTGCATACGCATGGGCATGCCTCATGCATCTCCGCTGCATACAATTACATTGCACCCCGGCACATCAGGATTTGCTCTGTGCCTGGCAGCCTTTCCAATATCCCACCGGGGCACAATGCGGGGTTGTGCCATGCACAACCCCTTTGAATATCTGGGTCTATATATTTTCTCTGCTCTTGTGGTATATTTAAAATACATATTTTTCTGTATGTGGAAATATATTGTTTTTCTTTATAGGGAGTAAATGCATGTCTCCTGAAGGAAATTTATGGGAAGTGCAGGGACTACAGTTCACCCAGACAGGGAGTGGGAGTTTCATATTGGGTATGCAAAAAAAACATTTTGGCTTTTTGTAGCATAACTATCTCAAACAAGCATGCTTCAAAATGCTGGTACTCCATTTATCTACAATTCTGGAATGTGGGTCTCTCGCCAATGTTGAAAATGCTTTGTGTGAAAATCTGCGCTGCCGAGATGTGCTGTTTTTAATGGAAAATTTCTTGAGATTGCCATTGCTTGAAAACTTCTGTAAGATGCAGATTTCATAACTGATGGCCTACCAGCAACCTTTGTTTTGTGCAATTTCTGTTCTCTTCTGTTAAAAAGAGGTGCAGGGATCACTTGCTATATAAGGCTTATCTGAGTGGTGTAAGTTGCTATTGCAGCCTTACAGAAAGGGGCTTACTATCAGCAAGGCAGCACAGGCATGCCAGTTTCGGGGAAGGGCAAGTATAGTGGAACTTACCAGAACATGACCAGGAGGCAGATTTGAAAATGCAATAGAAGCCGCTTAATGGGGACGGCCCCGTGGTAGGCCTTTCTTCCCCATTAAGTGACTGTCCCAATTATCAGAAGTCCATATTGTACTTATGTACAATGAACCCAAGTGTTGTGGTATGCTTATTAACTGCAATAAAATCTTTCATCTGTGTGAGCAAGCCAGCTGAACTACAGTGTGGTGCTAGAGAGCCTCGGTCCTTACTACTGTACATTATGATCTGCTTCTTGATACCCGAGTGCTGATCTGGTGGCGGTAGTTCAGACGGAAGACAATAAGATTAGTCGGTAAGACAGCATGTGTTTCTTGGCAGTGAGGTATGGAAAGAATGAAAAAAAGATTTTCTTACTCAGCACTTTTCGAATTCTGTCTTTTCTTCTGCTGCTCTCTCACTCTCTAGCTGAACCTCAGCTGAAACATACATGTAACCCATGAAACTTCCTGCATTGCGCTGCAGCATTTCCATACCACCAGTAAATTTTATTTCTGGGAGCAGCAGGAGAATAGACAGAAACTGGAAAAGGCTAACTTAGAAACTTTTATAGCAAGCGAAGAACAGAAACTGTGGCCGTACAGTAGTCACTTCAAGAGAGTCTCCTGATAGGGTGGTGATGGGAGCATAGTGGTTTGTCATGGGACATACTGAGGGGACATTAGGGGGATCGAAGAACATAACCTTTGTTTTTTTTTGCATTTAGGAGTAGTTTGACTGTTATCTAGTTATGCTGAAGTTTGACAAAATCAGACTGAAGAACAGAACATACTTGACTAACTGTAGGTTTCGATATGTAGAGGATTGTATCGTCTGCAAATAAGTGAATATTGGAGTCTATGATGCCCGAGCCCAGATTATTTACATAGATTAGGAACAACAATGGACCCAGGATGGATCCTTGTTGGACCCCTCTTGTGACTTGCAAGAGTGACGAGGAGGTTCCATTCATTTTAATGCGTTGATGTCTATTTCCTAGGTAACTGGCAAACCAAGATACCGTAGCATCCGACAAGCCGTGGGACTTCAAGATGTCAAGCAGCAGAGGGTAATCCATGGTATCAAAGATCTTACTAAGGTCCAAAAATACCACACTGGTGACATGTTTGCTGTCCATGGCCACCAACCTGTCACATTAACTTTGGACAAGGCCGAGACAGTACTATGACTGGGTCTGAAACCGGATTGTTTCAGAGTTAGCAACTCGCAATTTTCAAGGAAGGATCTGAGTTGAATACTGACCAGTTTCTCCAGAATTTATGAGAGGAAGGCAAGACAAAGATAGGCCAGTAGTTGTTAACATCACGGGGTCACCAGATTGGAAAAGGGGTATGAGTGTGCAACTTTCCAATCTTGAAGCACAATACTTTCAGACAGCGAGAGATTAAATAAATGAGTGATGGGGCAATTAAAAATAATAGCCTAGTTTCAAAAGAAAGGGTCAATGTTGTCCGCACCTCCACTCTTTTAACATCCAATCTGAGCAGTTGGTCTTCCACCTGTTTAAAGATGATTGGCGAGAAAGAGAAGGGTGAGCGTGTTGGGATGTTGGGTGGTGCAGGTGGGTGAAGGAGAGAGGTTCGTAGGCTGGCTGATGGAGAAGAATTGAATGCAAGACCCGCTGTGGCAAAATGCTCATTTAGTTTGTCAAGTATGACAAATGTATCTGTAATTGACGTGCCCTGATAGGTAATGGCAGTGGGGAGAGATGGTGGAGCTTTGCTTACCTCGACTAGTTTAAAGGTGCACCAAATCTTGGATGGGTTACCATTGTCTGACTCTAGGGTGCTTAGGTAATAGTTTTCTTTAGTATGTCTAATCAATATAGTGCAGGCATTTTGACATATCCTGAATGCTGTCCAGCCTGCAGGTGTTTTTGTGCATCTAGCAGTTGCACAAACTTATCTCTTTTGTTAGCATAGACTTAATATCAGCATTGACCCAGGGGCAGGAAGCTTTTTTCACTCTGTATGTTCTGACAGGTGCATGGGAGTCTATGATACCTGTAAGTATTGCAGTAAAGCAGGCCAGTGCCTCAGTAAGTGATGGGGCTAGGTAGAATTGTTGCCAATTAATGTCATGCAGGTCAGCTAGAAGTCTACTAGGTTAAAGTGTCTGAAGGATCTTTTAGCTATCATCTTACTTGGGTTTAGCAATTTAGGAAGATTTCTGATACATACTACAATATTATGGTCACTCGGGTTGTGCCAGACTGCTTTATGTGTGATTTTATGGGGTCTGTTTGTCAGAATTACATCAGTTAGGAGCCCAGGAGTTATTTGTGTGGCCTGGCCTAGTGGCTTGAGAGTAGTTGTAAGAGTCCAAATTCATCACAGACATTCTTGAGCGGTGCTGATTTGTTATTAAACCAGTCCATGTTTAGGTCACCTAGCATCAGTGTCTCATTAGTGCTGACATCTAGGAATTGACAAAAATGTGATAAAATATCAAAGCCTCCAGAAGGAGGTCTATAACAACCAATAATGTTTGGTGATTCTGAGGCCGATATATTCATTTTAACAGTTAGGCATTCAAATTGTTTAGGCTTGGAGCAAGAGTTAGTGACAGAGACAGAGTATTTATCTTTAATGTAGATGGCCACCCCTCCACATCTAGTAAGCCTATCTCCACGGAAGAGAGAATATGATGGAAGCGAAACAGCACGATCTGTAACATGGCCTTTTAACCATGTTTATGTCAGGACCAGAATATCTGGCATAGTGTGGGGAACTCATGCTTGCAGCTCAGTGAATTTTTTCTGAATGATGCATATGTTGATCAGCATGAATTTTAGTCCTTTTGTTGTAGTGAAATCCATGGGGGTTATAGACAGTGGTGCTGGACCAGGATTTGGCTCCGCCAGAGCATAGGAGGAGCAACAGGAGAACTCGGAAGTAACCAGAATCTAGAAAAGAGAGTGCAGTTTATATGAGTAGAAGCATACTTATAACTTAAAGTGGGAGCCCAGTTCCTCTGAAGAGCTGAATGATAGTTCAGTGTTGTAAGTAGAAGGAAAATAGCCTTGAATTTAATGGGGACACTAGAGACCAGTGAGAGTGATAGGGTATAAGTTGTATTATTCCAAATTGGGTGAGGATTCTGAGTAAAGAACATATTTGAAAATCTGATCCTAGAGGGGTTGTACTGAATGCTATGATTTCTGGCTAGCAATGCCGAGAAGGAAAGGAGGACTAAGGTTACTTGGTACATTATAAAAATGAAGTAACAGCAACAGTTAGCATGCCATTGGAAACTGAAGAGCTAGTGATAGCTGTGGCTCAGAGGAAGGTCTGAGGACTGTATGAGGTTGGAAGGTTTACTAACACAAAGAAGCCAATGGGTGGAAGCAGGTAGATGGGGCAGAGTTTTAGTGTATTTAATAGAGGTTGGGGGTGGGAGTGGACCAAAAAAATCAGGTAAGAGGACAAGTCCAATTTAGAAATGAGTGCCAGCTAAGCACGAAAGTCAGTGCAGTTCAATGAAGAGCTACTCCCAGTGCCAAAATGACCAATTAGCGTCCGAAAGCAGCCAGAGTGCACCAATGGGAGCAACAGCTTTGGAGCCTTTCAATCAGGCTGGAGTTGACAACTATGTATGTATGCAAAATATGAGCATAAAACATTGTTTTGCGAGCCGGACTAATGCTCAAACAAATGTAACTCGTCAAGTCCAGTGCATTGCTGGCCCCAAGCTAGATGTGGGAGCCAGCAGGAGGTAGAATATAGATGTAATTAATATATTTACTTATTTATTTCAAAAGTTTAACCAGGAATGACATACGAAGCTGAATAGCTGCTCGTTTCCAGATGTGTCCGGGGGAGTAGGGCCAGGGACGTAGGAGAAGAAATGTAACAAAAATAAATGGCCAATCTGTTATTAAAGCCTGCTAAAATTTAGTGAAAGAGGTCACAATCGCAATATAGTTGCAGGTGAGCTAACCTTTATTTATATTAAGATGCAAAGCAAAAATGTTGACAAGGTAGGTGCTCCCGTGACTGAGCTGCAGTGTACTTCAAAACTCAAGTTTAACTGAGGATTCTGGGACAGGGTAGTGCCCACAATGGGTCAGATTTCACCTTTGAAGTCACATATGCATCATTAGCCTATCAGGTGGACATTATCCAGTCTGTATGGAGTTGTAGTGCTTCAGAGATGATCCAGAATGGAGAGTTACTATTCTAACAGCCAAGCATCAAAGAAAAAGGAAAACTACTCGCTCACCACACTTTGTGAAGCTTGACTTTAATTGTATTGTAGTTGCAAGCATTTTTACAGGCCACATTTTATTTCAACGTTTTGCAGACTGGTTGTCATACTTCACTGATACCTGGCTTCCATCTGTGTAACATTCATGCTTGTTTTCAAGGGGCCATTAATGAATGTCAGTGACTGGATTTTGAGTTACTGTTCTAAAAAATTCAGATGTGTTCAGACCTGCAGTGTTACAGATACATATTGCAGTGGGTAACCAACGTGTTTGCCCACATAATGGGAAGTTTAGTCCAGGTTGGAGGAATGGATCATTTTGGGGGGGTCTGGAGTTGAAGGTTTTGGTTTAGAAAGTTGACCCGAGTACAGAAGATATTTGTGTCACTGTGTTACGTAGGACTTCATTTTGCGTGTTGTACCTGATTACTTATTCTAAGTGTTATCAACCTCTGTTACAAGTTTAATAATTACCTACCAGCACTGGATACTATAATACACCGATCTGGAATGTTAATAAGCTAAATAAATTAAAGTAAATGGAATGAGGTTGTACTCCTATTAAACAAAATAAGGAAAATAGTATTCTTGAATAGATACTCGGCTAAGGGAACAGGAGTGGGGCAGATTTTAAAAGACACAGAGCTCAACAGTTGCTATCTGCCCTGAGCAGTTCTCCTATAATTGAATGTGTTGCTGTTTCCCTCTACCCATGGTGCAAGTATCAGGAGGAAAGAAGGTGTGCCTGCAACTTATCTGCTTGCACCTAACACTCACAGACCCAGCAGCACTGTGTGGCCACGGAGGGGGATGTTTATACACATGGCAGATATTTATACACACACACACACACACACACACACACTGAACTTCCAAGGAAGGAGTCAAAGATTATTAAATTTAGTATGTTGAGGAGGAGTGGTAGGGGATTTTGTAAATCTGTATTCAGGGTACTGCAGACCGATAATGAATTTGTAATGGTCCCAATCAACAGCCTTACAGGAGCTTGTAGGGTCAAGCACATTGACTCCAAAATCACTGTTTTAAGAAATAGGTCTGCACAGGACGTGCTTAAGTATGGCATCCACGTTTTGTGGGTGCAGATCTGTATTGTCCTGTTTGCATGCCCATGCAGTGGACGAGGGTGCACTGTCATTGTCCCCTGTGTGAGCATGGCTAATTATAAGTGATGTGACTGGCACTGCTGGACCACCAATTCAAATTCTGGCCCTTATTCTGGCTTGGTGAAGCTGGGTGTAGTGGACATTGCACTACCACATGAGAGATTCTGGTTTGCAATGTGGATCTGCCTTCTGACCCTGAGTTGTAGGGTTTTGGGGACACTATGTAGGTAGTGCTATGAGACTCTAGGGCGGGAGGGTTGTCCCACATACTGCAGCAGCACCTCCTTGGGCAAGTAATGGGTGCAGTCCGATGCGGTGGGATTCCCCATGATGTAAGCTCTCACCCAGCAAGGATGATGTGGATGGCTAAATCAGGGATCAAGGAAGCAAATCAGGAAACCACTGGCCATAAGATGACAGCCTGTAAGATGACAGCTGCGCTGCTCAGACCCAGTGCTTCATAGCTGCCTGGTGTAACGGCTGAAAGGTTGGCTGTAAAACAACCCAAAGCGGGCAACCAGTGGAAGGAGAGAATTTATATGAGCAGTCAAACATGGCATGGTGTGTACTTCTTGTGAGATATGGAAACTCCTCTGATGTCACACACTGGAGAAGTACCTGTGTCTCCCAAAGAATGCAGCACCCTGGGGTATGTTATTGCACTTAGTGGGTATTTCTACTCATGAAATGGTCTAATGTTACAAAGTTTGGCTTATAAGAGGTAGCGCCATGCGTACATGACTACATGTAAGCATAGCATATAACCTGGTTTGTTCAGTCAGAGGGCAGTATTTGCAGTTGCTGTCTAGATCCAATTTATACTGCGCCACCATAGTTAGGGTTGAGTAGGCTGTTTAATGTTAAACCCCTAACTTTGCACTTTAATAGCTTTGCTCCTATTCATCAGATTTGCATGAAAATGTGTATGTGTGGTCTTGAGGGCAATATCTCTTGACTTGCCAAGTTTCATTCTGGTCAGATATGTGGATTCTGATATTGGGATCGTGAAAAGAGATCAGGATAATGAAAAAGTAAAACAAAAAGATTTTTTTTTGTCATTACTTAGTCTTCCAGATGGCTTGGAATTTTGGCCTGAAAATTCAGGGTAATGAGCCTGGCCCAGAGTGATGCATTTCATTGGTTTGGGGAAAGTATAATCCATTCCAGAGTTATAAAGGTTTGAAATTTCAGTTCTGAGCATGCCCAATATGCTCTTTTGGATAGCTGTTTGATACGGAAAAAAACGTGGCCATACATAAAAAGATTCTGTTTAGTATGGGGTAGTAACCCTGCTTCATGAAAAAAATTTTTTTCGCATAACCACCATTTTGTTTCTGTTTTTTAAAAAAATGTTTTGAAAACCCATAAAAATCATATCATGAAAAGACACCAACATGTATTTTGGTAATCGGATCCCATTAGCTGGATTCTGCAGTTGGTTTTGGAGAAATTACACAGAAATGTGTTTTAATACAATTAAAAATCTTTTGTGAGATGATTGTCTTTATTCATATGGCACATCTGAAGCAGGAACAGGGTCATACAAAAATATGAAACAGGATTACCTCCATACGAAAAAAGAATTTGGGCTTTCACATTCTTTTTATAAGGAAAGAATCATTTTTGTGAGAGCAACACACTCTCCTGAAAAAGATTCCTTCATGTGAAAAATAATTTGAAGTTAGCTTTTCCCCACATTCCAACATTAACAACATAACTCCATCAAATTTGCAGTTGAGACAATCTGTGTATCAAAGAAGGTCTCAAAGAGTAGTAGGGCACTAACACATAATACCCTACAAAAGAAATTCAAGGGCTATACAAAAACATAGAAAATTTAAAAATTACAATTCTCATAGGATAACATTGCAACTTTAGCAAGCTGAAGCGTGTCAGTCTTTGGTGTTAAGGGACAGTCTATATATGATCTATATATGAAAAAAGGGTCTCAATGATTACTACAACAGTAACACGTTATACCCCCAAAATATGTAGGGGCCATATGAAAAAACATAAAAATGAACAAATGAAAATACCTATAGGATAACATTGCAACTTTAACAAGCCATAACTCTTATCACTTTGTAGAGTTAAGGGAGCATCTACAGTATGTATGAAAAAAGGTCTCAATGAGTACTACAAAAACTAACATGTTATAGTCCCCCAAAAATGTATGGGCCTTATAAGAAAACATGAAAACTAAAACATGAAAATTCTCGTAAGATACTGCAACTTTAACGAGCCATAAGTCTGTCAATAGTTGGTGCTAAGGGACAATGTATATATCACAAGAAAAGGTGTAAATGAGTAGTACAACACTAACACATAATCCCCCACTAAACATTCATGGGGCATGTACTGCACCCCGAAATTACTTCCAGTTCTTGCCATGGTGCCAAATCCACAATGAACGTGTGATCATCATCATAAATGCATCAAACATGTATCTCATCTTCTGCTATGACCACAGCAAATTTCAGAGCAAATCAACAAACTTTTACTGACTTACGGGTAAGAAAGTAAAAATCAAATTTTTGCCCGTATAGAATGAACCGCTGGCAGTTAAAAGAGATGCTTAATATATTTATTCTTTTGAAGTGAGCCCCACAAAAAAGCAGTTACAACCAAGCACATGCATTACTTTTCTGGAGGCATGGAAGGGGCCCTGCACTTTCACAGCCAGATGGATATGTGCATCTATGGTGGGATGGAAGCTCATGGCCGAGAGGGTCTTGCACTTCCCTAGCCTGATGGATGTGTTTATGAATGAGGATACAATTCTGATGGATATGTGTGTGTGAATGAGAATACAATTCTGCTATCTCAAAAAGTAAGGAAATTCTTTGTAAAACAACTGTGTTAATGCATCTGTTTAAACCGACAAAAGTAGGAAATTTAACGTTAGTGTTTCCAACCCTAACTCCCCAACCCCAAGCAGGAAAAAAAATATGTTCTGGTTTTCACTGCATTGACTCTTGGCAAATCAGGGGTGAGGTCTTATTTGGGGTTCTGAACCCTAACACTCACCCCATTCCATGGCCAAATAAGGTGACATGTGATATGCTTTCTTCAGGCAGGGTCTACAGGTTCTTGGTAATATGTGGCGAGGCACAGAAGTGTATGTTTGAAGGCTGTATCACAGTGAGGTGAGTGTTAGGGTCAAGAACCCAAAGGAAGACCCCACCACTGATTCACCAAGAGTCAGTGCAGTGAAAACTGTAATGTTTTGACTTTTCCTGCTTGGGAAATGGGGGTGGGGAGTTAGAGTTGGAAACTCTAATGCCACATTCCAGTACTTTTGTCAGTTTAATCTGAACCCTAACTGATGCATTAATCCTTTTTGCAAAGAATAAATATATATAAGCAATAATACCCGGCAGAGGCATTATTGGAAAATTCCAGACCGCCCAGGGCCTTATAGCCCTGGAAGGTCGGTATTCCTAATAATGCCTACCTGTCAGTGTAATGTGTTAGAAAATGGGTATCTTAGTAAATTTCAATAAAATAAGAGAGAAATCAGTTTAAAATGAATAGTAGTAGTAGAATTGTTTTCTTGAAAAAGTAGTCCATTTGTTTAATGGCTGTTCCAGCTCTGTTGGTTCTCCCCACAGAGCTATTCTAATCTATTGACACCCTCCCCCCTTACACACACACACATACACATACACACACGCACACACCCTGAACAAGAAGTGTGTGAAAGCGTTCACCTCAGCAGTGTCTGGATATCGTCTGTCTCCTTTTGTGCAAGACTGTTTTTCTTTATTCAGTAGCCGTTGGAGGATCGTGTCTTAAGCGGGTGACTGACCTTACGTGACCCTACTGGATAGCTGCATGTAAATTATTAATTTATTTAAATTTGAGGCAGCAGCTTGGCTAATGTGGGGACTCTGTGGCATTTATGCCATTTTCTTATCTTCGCTTCTAACACGAAGCCAAATGGACTCACGGCTTCCTTTTCCTTCAGTGCAGTACTGGAAGAGCGCGGTCAGGAGAGTGGTGCCGTTGTATAAGAACTTGGCTGTTTGAAATTGCTGTTTTATCACTCTTTCCAACCGCAAAATATCTGGAGTGTGGGCTTTCTTTATTTTCTTGCACTGAAGTAAGGAGTGTGTGTTTGTGAGGAGGGGCAGTATCTCTCGCTAAGCGAGAGAAAAAAATGGTGGGGATTTGAAATTTCACCAGGTGCTTTCAGCCAATGAGAAAACAGGCTGGGCACCAGTATACAAGGGTACCTGGTGAAGTGACACTTTGACTGGCTTTATTTTTAGCTGGGCATCTATTGAAAAATAAATGCCCAGCTTGGAGCCTGTCTCAGCCAATCAGGTTTCAGAATTAATTCTTGCCATTTTCTAAATATATGTATGTATATATATATATATATATATATGTATGTATGTAAGTGGTACTACATGACCGTGTGTGCTATTATGCCATTATGGAAGGAATACGCATAACAGAGGGGGATTAAGCTATGTTAATTTACCTTAACACACCTCTCCCCTCCTATAGGGGGAGTGCTTGTGTTACAAGCCAGTATGTGCTCCTGCCTGCTCTGTAGATGGCATGCCAGTGTTTAATGTTGCTAATCCCAACCTCAGTGGATGGAGGCCAGGGAATAAGAGAGCTACCAGGGGTCATAATTTCAGAGTGAAGCACCAATAACAAAAAGGGCCTTGAACAGAATGCTGCAGATGTTTTGCAAGACACTCCAAGGGGAGCGAAGACCGAGGTCGCCTATCAAGGGAGGTGGTCTGAGAGTATTCGGGCCTGGATTACAGTCTTTAGGGAGGACACGGACCTCCATAGAACTAGAGATCTGTGACATATGAACAGCCCCTATATCATCTGAATTTTAACTACTTGTACTGAAGCTGGAGGGGGGAAGTTTAAGAGGGATGTGCGGAAGTACTTCTCAACAGAAGGACTGGTAGATGCCAGGAACAGACTGCCAGTGGAAGAAGTAGAGGCAAAAACAGTAAGAGTCTTAAAGCATGCATAGGGTAGACATAGGGGAATATTATTAAATAGGCAGGGATGATGGAGGATCGTTGGAGACCAGATAGAGTCTGCGATGACAGACTAGGCAGGGACTGTCTAGGCAGATTGGGTGGGCCAAGCAGTCCTTTTATACTGACAAATTCTAGATTTTGCTTTGTCATATGGTAGGAGGAAAGGTTAGAATATCTGGTCACCAATGACGTTAGGTGACCAGGGCATGGGAGGAAAGATCCCATTAGGCCTTCGGACAGTGACACTGATGGGGGGCTGGAACCTCAGATGGGACAGGCTAAGGAGTACTGGGTCGAGGATACAAGCATTTGAACTCTAGAGTCTCATGGTTGGCCTTCAGACTGAGAGCACACTAATTTATATGCATTGCAGTTCGTGGTAAACTTTGTTTTATACAGGACTTCTCAAGTTTATGCACCATTAGGGCTATAAATACCCTGTTTACAAAGCGTTCCTGTTCTGTTGTTGCATTATGTTTTCAAAGTTACACATCGAAGAGTAAGTTATATTTACAATACATTAAAAACAACCAAAGACAATTTTAAAACACAATAAACTACAGTACTGTATATGCTCCTAATGAAAGCTGCTCACTTATTCCATCTAAATCACATTTCACATTGCACTGTAGTACTAACAACATTGGAGGAGAGTTCTATTGTTTGTAATTTTGGATGAATTGCATTCCATGCTCTTGCAGCCTTATATCGGAAAGTCATTTTTCCATACAGATTTTTTTAGGAATGACCAGTTCCTAGCACCTTTGTTTCTCTAATGAAAGTTATGGCTTGGTGTGACTAATGTATCCAGTGGGCAGAGGGTTATTATTTTAAAGTTCTGTGTACTAAAGTTGCCCAAATCCCTTTTCTCCTCCTTTCCAAAGGCAGCCATCCCAACCTTTGATACAACTCGCATGTAGTCCTCAATCCCGGGCAGAGATTACTGTAGATACAACAGTGGTGGACAGAACACTCTAAGTCAGATTGGGGACAGATGAAGCAGTTGACAGCACAGATGGGCTTGGGGGCCTAGTTATTAATTCAGAGCAGGAGCACTTGCTCTTGTCCAACAAATGCTCCAGAGCTCTTTACAGAAGGCCTCTAGAGAGCTAGCTTCTTGTAGGTGAGCAGGAGCCTATTCTAGAGAGGAGGAAGCATAGATGAAGGATTTACAGCCGGCAGCTGTCCTAACTCTTGAGTTCCTCAAGGAGATTTCTGGCCGTGGTGCGAGCTGTCTACCTGATCACTTGGGAGTCATGAGGCCAACAAGACTTACCAGTGAATTGTCTTTAATGAGTTTAAAGACATTTAGTTTATTGTTCTGGAATTATTACCTTTGAGCCAATGGCTCTTTTACAAAGATTCCACGTCATCAATGTACAAACAAACAAGACACGTTACATAGAATGGTCAGCAAATTATAAAGGTTTCAATAAGCCAGTATAATACAGTACATCACAGGAAAAAAAAAAACATTGGAGGAATGGTCAAGGTGGGAAGGGTAGGAGGAGATATGGGGATGGGAGCAGACTTAGAGTAGTTAGAGGAACTCATATTCCTTTGTCAAGAAAGCACAGTACAGGGTACTGAAGCCGGAAAGTTAGTGATGGCCATTTGAGGCAGGACAGCACTTCACAGTGATGTCACCTAGGGTGTGACATTGTGGCAAAATGGGCTATTTTGCTATATAACATCTGCATCCTGTGTAGCTCATTCTTCACGACTGAATGTAATATCGGAGCAGCATAGGTTAATGTTGGTAGAAGGATGCTTTGAGCTATGGTAACCCTGGTTTCAGGTACCATTTGGCCATTCAGGTGATATAGGAGGCCTAGTTTTTAGTAGATCATTTTAGTTATGTGATCACATGAGTTTTCAATAAATCTAGCCAGTCTGTTATAGCTTATATCTATCCTATGTAGTTAATTCTCATTTGCGTGGCTATAAATATGGCTCCCATAATCTGTGATTGGTAGAATTAATTGGTTGGCCACAGACTGCCATGCACCTTTTGTAAGGCAGTTGTGAGGACCATTGCAAAGTAACTGAGCCTGAGGCATGAAAGAAACATATGTCATCCGATGGGCATGGGGCTTGAGCTACGTGATGTGAAGAAACACTGTAATTAGCCGAACAGTGTTCATGTTACCAATTCATATAAAAACCTTTTATAAATCATGTCTTTTGTTCCATTGAAGTGAATGAGTGAGGCTGCAGCATGAGGACGACCTATTATAGCAGCAAAGTGAAACAGTCTACTGCTGTATTAACATTCTCAAATTAATTCCTTCTAAATTTTCCAAGATTTGTTTTGGAAAACCTCATTTACTGTTGAGCGGCACCAATGGCGATGGTAGTCCGTAAAGCAGTATTCACAGCATGGTATACTATTGCACCCCATGAAGTTTTGACCCTGAAACAGTTCTTTAGTGAACACTTCTGCCTGTTAAAAAAATGGCATTGAAGTCGCATAATGCAGGTCCTGAAAATTGGTGTCCTTTCTCCATCCCAAATATTGCCTGTCATGTCTTAGAAAAAAAACCCGAGGCAACAATATTTGTGACCTGCTTTGCTGACTCCAGTTCAAAATACTGTAACTCCCTGAAACCAGTCATGTCTGTAAATTTACTGGCATCTGTACAGTTTTCAGCATTGTTGGACATAGTGTTGGGGGCCGGGGTGAGGGATGAGGGGAGGATGATGGCACTGAATGCCTTTCAACTTGAAAGTTGCATTAAACCACCTTTGGACCCAAGTCCTGCCCCATACAACATAAAAATATACAGAAACACGCTAGTTGGACTACAAATACAATCTGAAATGTGTCTCTTCTGACATCATAAATTACGGAAGTCTGAAGGTTAGATGGGAGGAGACAGTAATACAAACTGTACGGTGCACATTCTCAAAGTGGCAACACACTCATAAGAAAGAAAAACACCTGTAGCATCCCTCGTTCATAGATGGACTAACTAATGTGTGTGTGTTGGGGGGGGGGTGTAGATGAACTGCACATACTCAAACAAGGTTTGTAACAAATAGTCTCTTTTTTTTTTTTTACAACAGAGTGTGTTTTACCGGTGTGTACTTCGTTCTCATTAACTTTGGACTGTATTAGAGCACAGTCAGTAAGAAGCTGCATTGTAATTAAGTTTGCCTGAGGTTTAATGGGGCTGCTGAGATGTTTCTTAGCTTATCAAGAGTAATCATCTCGTGTCTCCTTAGGATTCCAGAACTGATTAGCTTTGTTTTGCGTTTTTCAAATCCTAAGAAGGCACGAGACGACACTCTTGATAAGCCCAGAGACATCTCAGAAGCCCCATTTAGATATAAAAGATTAATCTGGGTCTGCACTGTATGAGTACCTGGTGTGGGTAATGATCACCCCAATCCCATACAATTTACTAACGTTTGAGAGTCATTGCAATCTTGACTAAGAGGGTTACATATTGACTGGGGGGTTTAAGTCACTGGGAGGTAAATTGACATAGCGTAATCCCCTCTGTAGATATTTTATTCCACTTATAAAGTGGTATTCATGCAGTATTTTAAATGTATTTGGTCATTTCATAGCACTATGTCCGTTTGGTGTCTTTAAGGTCGAGCTGCAGTTGGTGGACTTAGGTTACTCATTGAGCTCTGCACTAGTAGGCTTTGGTTGAATGTTTAGCTGTGACTTATTTATGATGGGGGTCTGACTGTGCTCAGTTCTGTTAGTTTGTGCTGTGTGCTGAGTGCTATTGGGTTGTGCTGTGAGTTCAGTACTGGTTGCTTGCAACCTGAGCACTGGTTGGTTGCTGTGCTTCACATAGGTGATCTGTAAGACAACCGTTTTTTTTTTGTTTTTTTTATGTAAAATCTGGTAAATCCATGAGCTTAAAGCCCATTTTTATGGGTGACCAGATATAACAATCAAACAAATATTACAATGTAAATAATCAGTCACAATACAAAAATAACAGAATAATATAAAATGTAAGCAGCACATCGCTAACAAATAATTTCAATTACACTCGCAAAGCTAAGTATCCAACAAATATTTTTTTAAGAGCAGACTTAAAATTGTAAAGAACAGAATTACCTACAATTAAAAATTGAGGCAGTGAATTATAAAAGTATGGCAACTGATATAGCAGTGATTTATGGGCTAAGGTACTTTTCATTGTGGGTATGGCAAAATGAGTGTTATTAAAAGATGATTGAGTACTGAACACTGTTGAAAAAAAACTGATGGAAAATTCTGGCTACCTTTTTCAGTACAATTTTCCTAGCCATGATTGCAATTGTAACTTGTACCTCTGATCTAAAGAGGGACGATCATGTGAATTATAAAGAATGCAGTGATGTAGCCAGCCCAGTGGCACAGAGGGCTGAGGCCCTGGATGCCTTGCCTCTCGCCATGCCGACGACCCGTGTTCAGGAGTGAGCGTAGATCATCAGAGGTTGGCATGGCGGGCGGGTCAGAGCAGGATGAGCTGCAGTGAGGCAGATCTCTCCGGGAGGAACCTGAGTGCATGTGTGCATCCACGCCTCGCCTCTCTATCTGGGGCCCCAGGGTAATGGGAGGAAAACCAGGAGATGTCCAGGGCTGCCGAGGACAATTCCTCCAGGCTGGCTCATGGTAGGGGGTCCACCAGGCACATAGTGTAATAAGACCCTGAAAGACTCCCGGGGACGTAGGATGGCAGACCACAGGCCCGACGAAGGAGCATGAACACCACCATGGGAAAAAAGAATGCAGTGATGCATTTGGGGAGGGGTTCCGGGAGGGAGTTGAGAGGCAAATTTAGCAACTTGATAATATAAAACCCTAACCCTGGAGAGAACACCCTTACCAGCAGAAAATAAAACAGTATAACATAATCAATAAGCAGGCAAAAAACGTTGTGCAAGTAATAACCTAGTAGATGGTAACCAAACAGAATTCAACCTATAAAGAACACCCAGTCACTGATGTATAGCTTTTACCAAATGTGAAATATGTAAATTATAAGAGAGTGCACTGTCCAGTGTAGAACCAAGAGATCTGAAATTGCAAACTTGTTCTATATTAGTGCCTTGAATAGTTTTTAGTTCTGTAATATGATTGAAGGGCAATTTTCATTCTTGGACTAAATTGAAATCTTATTGTAATATTTATTTCAAATCAGAAAGAATGGGCCACTTGTAAAATTAACTAAACAGTGTGGTTCATGATAAACTTAGCTGTAGAGTCGAGCCATACAAAAGTGAAGGCACTGGACTTCAGGAGGGCTGATTTTGTCAAAATGGGAGAGTGCCTCAGAAAAGCACTAGCAAACAGGTAAGAACGTGGGGTGGAGCAAAAATGGGGAAACATCAGAACCACCATCACAGAGGCAACAAGGCTTTGTGTGAAGCAAATAAACAAATCAAAATGAAAGAAAAAACCAATGTGGTTCTCAAAAGAAGTGGCAGGGAAGGTAAGGGAGAAAAAGATAGCATTCAGGAAGTATAAGGAAACACAGAAGGACCAGGACAGAGAACCGTACCAGTCAAAGCAGAAGGAAACGGGGAAGGCAGTCAGAATAGCAAAGGCCCAAACTGAGGAAAAGATAGCCAACTCAGCTAAGAAGGGGGATGAAACCTTTTATAGATACATTAGGGAGCAAAGAAAGACTAAGGCAGGGATACTGAGGCTGAATAAAGAGGAAGGTGGTTGGGCAGAGAGAGACAGTGAAAAAGCAGGGATACTGAATGAATACTTCTGCTCAGTATTCACAGTGGAAAAGCAGGGGGAGATACCTAATCCAGTCAATAGAAGCACTCTGGATAGAGGGGTTGATATTAGTCCTTTCATAGAAGAAAGGGTTCTGAAAGAACTCTAAAACTGAAGGTGGATAAAGCAATGTGGCCTGATGGGATTCACCCCAGAATTCTTAATGAACTAAGGGAAGAAGTAGCAACACCACTGACTATCCTTTTTAATAAATCATGGGAGCATGTGATGGTACCTGAGGACTGGAGGAGGGTGGATGTGATTCCCCTTCACAAAAGTGGGAGCAAGACAGAGGCAGGAAACTACAGACCTGTCAGTTTGACCTCAGTGGTAGGGAAAATGATGGAATCACTTCTGAAGGAAAGAACTGTTGAGTACCTAGAGGTCAGTGGGGCACGGAGCCCAAGACAGCATGGATTCACAGCAGGAAGGTCATGTCAGACAAATATAATTGATTTCTTTGACTGGGTGACCAAAGTAGTAGATCAGGGTGGGGCTGTGGACATGGCCTTCCTAGACTTTAGCAAGGCATTTGACACAGTCCCACACAAGATTAATAAACAAATTAGCCAGCCTGGGAGTGGGTCCTAGGATGGTAGCCTGGGTAAAACACTGGCTGGACAACGGAAACAGTCGGTAATAGTAAATGGAGTCCACAGTGAAGAAAGAGAGGTTACTAGTGGGGTACCACAGGGTTCTGTACTGGGGCCGGTCCTTTTTAATGTCATTATAAGTGACATTGCAGAGGGACTGGAAGGAAAAGTGTGTTTCTTTGCAGATGACACAAAGATCTGCAACAGGGTTGATATGCAAGGTGGGGTAGAAAGGATGAAAAGGGACTTGGCAAGGTTGGAGGAATGGTCAGATGTATGGCAGCTTAGATTCAATGCAAAGAAGTGCAAAGTAATGCACCTGGGAAACAAAAACTCAGGGGAAGAGTACACAATGGGGGCGAGATACTGACAACAACAAAAATGGAAAGAGACCTGGGAGTAGTCATATCAGATGATCTAAAGGTGGGCCAGCAATGTGAGAAGGCACTCAGGAGGGCTGGGGGAATACTGGGATGCATAGGGAGAGGCATCACCAGTAGAAAACAGGAAGTTGTTGGCCCTCTGTACAGACAGTTGGTAAGACCACATCTGGAGTACTGTGTACAGTTCTGGAGACCCCATCTCCGCAAAGACATAGACAGGGTAGAGGCTGTCCAGAGGAGGGCAACCAAATGGTGCAGGGTCTGCACCAGAAGACATGTGAAGAAAGACTAAAGGAGCTTAAGATGTATAGCCTCGAGGAAAAGGGGGGGGGACATGATAGAAACTTTCAAATACCTCAAGGGAATCAACAAAGTCCAAGAGGGTAGCATCTTTCAGAAAAAGAGATGTGCAAGAACAAGGGGGCACAATTTGAAGATGGTGGGGACGGCTCAGAGGTAATGTGAGGAAGTATTTCTTCACAGGGAGGGTTGTAGATGCATGGAACGGCCTTCCTGAGGAGGTCATAGAGTCACAAACAATGGGGAAATTCAAGAATGCATGGGACAGACATAAGGCAATTCTAGTGGGGGTAGGAGGAAGTAGGCTGTTGGTTAACTAGGATCTGCAGCTTATCCATTAGGTAGGGAAATGGGCAGACTAGGTGGGCCAAGCGGTCCTTATCTGCCATCAAATTCTATGTTTCTATGTAACTGTGTCATCAGCATAAAGTAAGATATTGGATTTCTTAGGTGCAGCAGGGAGGGAATTTAAAAATAAACTAAACAGCAGTGGTCCCAGAGTGGATCCCAGAGGAACACCCATATATACTGGAGTATGGGAAGAGAAAACATTGGAAATCTTAGTTTTTTGTATTCTATACTGCAAGTAACTCACTTCGGTTGGCTATTAACAGCTCTGTCACTTCCATCATTGCAGGGTTTTAAAAAAACTGATTAGCAGTTTTTTTCTTGGGATGATACTAACTGTACAGAAAGTATTTATATAGATTTTCTAGAAGTGCTGTGTTTGTTAAACACAGTGAGGCAAGTGCTAAGCATTTTCACAAAGATTTAGCAGTTTTATGAGCAAAACGCTAATCAATATTTAGAGTTAAATAAAACCCTGCATTGAATATGGGCTTGCGATCTGTGGCTCCGCCTCTGCCACTGCCCTCCACAGAATTACGGTTGCACTCAACAAAGCATGCAGGCTTCTAACGGAGGCTGACCGACTCACACACACTTGTGATCTGTATGCTCAGGCATGTTGACTTCCTCTCATCAGCCGGATTCAGTATCAAACCTGCCTCTTGGCCAAAAAAGTCCTCCTTGGGATCATGCCCCCGGGTTGAAAAGCTCCTCATAGATCACTACAGCCCACAACAAACCAGAAGTTCACAACAACAAACCTTCCTTGTCCCCAGATGCTGGACTACTATGGGACAGAGGGCTTTTGCTCACAGAGCTCCACAGTGGTACAATACCCTCAGCAAAGAAACTCTTACTGCTGCTGCCCTTTGGCCCATTTAAAAGCCAACTCTGACTTCATCTCACCTCTACTAGCCAGTGTGACTGCTTCACCTAACCACGGGCCCTGTGCTTCACTGCCTTCTGCCCTAGGCAGGTCTACTACCTCTCTTACCATGCCCTCCCTCCCCTGCCTCCCCCTCCTCCCACTCCCCTTTCTCACACACCCCCTCCCTCCTCAGCACTTACGGACAACTATCCCGCCTCTTCCTTTCCTCTGGTGTACTCCTACCTTCCCCCCTTACTCTATGGCAATGGCCTTCCTGCCTGCATACCCATGCCCTCCCTATCCACACGCCAACAGCGCTTATTACCAAGTTTATTTCTAAGTTTATTCTCTGAGTTTTCCCTTGCACATTTTGAGGTTCTGTATTTAAACTATGCCTCAGCCTCTTGCTCTTTTTTCTTCATTTTTTACTCTGTAATTATGTATTATCCTATCGACCTTTGTATATACTGTATGTTTACCTACCATTTCCTAGACATCGAACCTTAGTAAACGAGCAGTTCCTGCTCAAAGGTATTTGTAATCCTAGATTTCAATAAATAAATAAATAAAATACATAACTCTGTCACCAGCCCTGCAAGTCTCCAAAAACCCCGAGGCCTCTAAGTACATTTAGAAGAAGTTGATGGTTAACTAGATCAGAGGCCTTGGTGAGGTCCACAAAGACGACTGTAGAAAAATATCCTTCATCCAAGTCTTCATGGACCATCTGTGTACAAGTCACCAAGGCTGTCCCAATACTACGGCCTGGGTGAAAACCATACTGGGTGGTGTCAGAATCTCATATTTATTAAGAAAATCCAAAATTCAATCAAATACAGTGCATTCCAAAACCTCTGAGAGGGGTCCAAGAAGTGAAACTGGATGAACATTTTGCACATTAGAGAGGGTACCAGATTTATGTAAAGGGATAACTATGGCAGTTTTCCATACAGAAGGAAACTGCTGTAAACAAGGTGAAGTATTAAAAATGTTTGACAATGGATGACATGAAATATTTGCACTAATTTTTACAAGCCTATAGTCTAAATTGGCAATTCCCATTGTAGACTGACGATTCATTCTCATGAGATATTTATAAACTTAAGATGGAGTGAGTGATTTAAAGTAGAAGTCAGGTATATTCTTGTGAGGTGAAACTGAATAAACATTATTTGTCATTTGAACAATCTACCAAATCTGTAGGAATATATTTGGGCAGGTTTGTAAAAAATATATTAAATTCTTCAGCTATACGGTCTGAATCAATAATTATACCAGAATCAGAAGTAAGCATGTTAGGACTGTCCTTGTGACTTGTTCCCCACCAACTCCTTAATAAGATTCCAGGTTGCCATCACATATTTGTTGTTTGTCAATTAAAAATTGTTGTTTTAATTGTCTAATCATTGATTTACATTTATTTCATAGCCGTTTATAAATAGTGTCCACAAGTTGTGTTTTCCTAAATTCTTTGCGTTCCTTATCCCTGGCCTTCATCAGGTCCATCAAATCAGCTATAATCCACTGCTGTTTATTCCTTCTGATCTTAAACCATTTTAAAGGAATAAATTATCACTCTGCATCATCAACAGAAGAGATATAACTCTAACAGGACCAATCAACTTGATGCAAAGCATCTCTAAATTTTGAAACATTTTAATTTCTTAAAATTTCTTGAAAAAATTTACACTGGAGGAACTGAAGTCTATTTAGCACTCCAAAAGCAAAAAACTGCACAGTGGTCACTTATACTATTAGGAAGAACACCAGAATAGTTTATTTTTATAGTATGAAACCGGAACCCAGGAGGTGTAGTGAAGATAAGGAGGGCAGAAGGCGAGAGGAGACTGCAGAAGAGGATCAAGAAAAGCAGACATCCTGAACAGGATACTAGATGAAAACAGTGTTGGAAAATGGTGACAGCAAAAATAGCAAGGAAAAGCAGTGTGAACGAAAACAGCAGCAGTAACAACAGTGACTGGTACTCAGGGCGACAGTGTCATGAAACAAAAGAAACCCACCATACAACGCCACCAGTGAAAAGAGGCTAACAGAATGGAAGGGGATCTGGGGACAGATGTAGCACAGTGATTCTGGGAGGTGGGGGGCACAAGTTGGGGAGGAGCACAACATGGGAACATCAGTAGTTTCTACAGAGGGCCACACTCCACCTAAATATAACCATCCTCACGTCACACATCAGGGGTCAACAGCACAACTGAAGAGGTGCTCAAATGACCTGCACTGTGCTTACCTGTTCGCTGTTTTCTCCTGTGCTGTTTTTGCCTCACTCAAATTCCCTCACTATTTTCACCTCTTTTAAACAGCTACTTCTGCTCATTCTGCATAGTAGGGATGGGGGGGAGATGAACCACCAGGGAGCAGCAGGAACAAAGGAGGGGTGAATACAAGTCCATTTTCAGAGGAAAAAGTCCTAAAGGGACTTGCAGCTCTGACGGTGGACAAGGCTAAGGGACCAGACGGGATACACCTAAGTGTACTAAAGGAACTAAGGAGGTGCTAGTTGTGCCACTGACAGACACATTTAACAACTCACTGGAAACAGGCATGGTTCCAGAAGACTGTAGGAGAGCAAATGTGCCCTTTCCATAAGAACATCAGCAGGGAGGAGGCTAGCAACTATAGGCGGGTCAGTCTCACATCAGCGGTGGGGAAATTAATGGAAACCCTGTTAAAGGAAAGGTTGGTAAGAGTATCTTGAATCCAGTGGGCTACAAGACCACAGGTAGCATGGATTCCCAGAGGGTGTGAGGAGGGGAGGTCATGCTAGATGAGTCTGGTTGATTTCTTTGACCTGTTGACCAGGGAAATAGATATGGGGAGGTCAGTGGGTATGGCCTATTTGGACTTTAGCAAGGCCCTTGACACTGTGCCACATGGGAGACTGATAAAGAAATCAAGTAGCCTAGAGGTGGGATCCAAAATAGTGAATGGGGTAAGGGACTGTTTCATGGATAGGTGACAGAGGGTGGTGCTTAACAGCACTCACTCAAATGAGTAGAGAGTGATCAGTGGGATGCCACAGGGCTCAGTACTGGGACTGGTCTTCTTCAGGGTCTTCATGGAGACATCACAGAAGAACTGGAAGGGAAGGTATGCCTTTTGCAGATCACTCAAAATCTGATCAGGTGAACACTCCACAGGGTGGAAAGAATGCATAGGGACCTTAGGAAACTCAAGGGGTGGTCAAGAGCATGGCAGTTGGGGTTCAGTGCCAAAAGTGCAGAATCATGCTCCACGGGCTTAGAAACCCAGGAGCTGAGTATAGGATGGGGGGGGGGTTGCTGACAGGCTCTAAGCAGGAAAGGGACCTTTGGGTTATCATATGTGATGACCTCAAAGTGGCAGAACAGTGTGACAAAGCGGGGGTAGGGCCTTTGTGATATTAGGATGCATAAGGAGAGGTATCTCCAGAAGGAAGAGGGAGGTGGTGTTGCCAATCTGTTGCTCATTTTTGAGACCCCAGCTGGAGTATTATGTCCAGTTCTGGAGGCCACTCCTTGGAAGGGACATAGACAGGGCAGTCCAGAGGAGGGCAACTAAAATATTGCAGGAGTTGCATCCAGAGCCCTATGAAGAGAGACTGAAGGATCTAATCATGTACAACCTGGAAGAGAGGAGAGTGAGGAGGGACATTATAGAGACCTACAAGTATCTCACAGGGTGAACAGGGTGCAGGAGGGGAGTTTCTTTTTTTTTTATCATTTAACACTTTACCTGCAGCCACAGCCCTGCTCCATATCCAGCCACCACTCCTCCATTCCACCCTGACCCAGAGCTCGCATGCCCAACTGGCAGATGCATCTACACCTGCTAAAGGGCCCCCGTTGCCCTCCGTGCCGGGAGGAACCATTCAGCATACTGGCACATGCCTCCAGGCATCGTCGGTCAGTGAAACTACGGCCATCGAGCTGCCATGGACTTGTGCTGCCATTTTCCCTACTTATCTCCCCGATGGAAGCATGGGCGTGCAAGGACATTAGTGCACTAACATGCAGATGTCTGCTGTGCTTCCCTCCACTAGACACCCGCACCTCTGCAGTACTTTCGGGCGACCCCTTTCCCCAGGACTAGGAGAGCTGTCATTGGGTGCTCTATCCTTGTCCTCCCCTGCTGACCCCCAATGATCCAGGCTCATTCCCGAACCCGGGTGGCCGGTGTGGTGCGAGGTGTGGCGTCCAGCACCTCAACCCTCAGCGCCACCAGGCCGGTCAGGTGAGTTTCTTTCAAATGAGAAAGAGCACCAGTACCAGAGGGCATGCAGCGAAGCTGAAAGGGGAGGGGGATTTTGAAAGAGCTGTGAGGGGAAGCTCTTCTTCACTGAAAGAGTGGTGGACACCTAGAACAGATTGCCAGCGGACCTGGTGGAGGAGAAAACAGTAGGGGGCTTTAAGCATGTATGCGATAGACATTGAGGAATATTAGTAAATAGGCAGGGAGGGAGGAGGGTTACCACAGACCAGTTAGGGTCTGTGGAGACAAACTAGGCAGAGACCATCTGGTTAGACTGGGTGGACCAAATGGTCCTTTTCTGTCAACAAATTCTATGTTTGATTAGTTATCCCAGATTTTTGAATATGACCATAGAGCAGACATTCTGGGTAGCACTCCTCATGACAGAATGATCATTCACAGATGGACATGCAATATTCAACATCTCATTTTTAGTGGGGTTTCTGTTGCTACCCTGTTTTCAAGGCTGGACTGGGGTACAGGAGGCCCACCTGGAAAGTTGACACAGGGACCTACCTGAAAAATCAATAGGAGAAGGACCAAGGTGACTCACTCATATCAGTATTCCACTTCAGTTTGGTACACTGGCTCTGTGTTTGCATCTTACAATTACTTGCAGTGCACAAAATTCCCTTTAATTAGAAAATAAATGATAAAACCAAAGATTTTCAGAGTTTAGAAGGTGGCTAGGCACCCAACCGAGGGGGGCCCACCTAGACATTTCCAGGTATCCTGTTTGCCAATCCAACTCTGCCTGCTTTACATTTGGGAGAAACTGAAGCTCAGGGAAGAGAAGTGACTTACCTAAGGTAACATGCAGAGTAGCAGTAGCTGTTGTGGGATTCAAACCCAGACTCTCCAGGTTCACAGCTCGGTGCTTTCACCACTGGACCATACTGCCTCTTACATAGAAACATAGAAGATGACAGTAGATAATGGCACAGTCCCACTGCATCTGCCCATTTTAGTGTGTTTTGTGCACCACTCTAATTAGCCACATGTGCTCTCTTACACTGTTGCAAGCACTGGCGAACCAGTCAATATCACTGAGTATGAGCAGTCACGTTTAGTGGCTTTCTTGCTTGACTGTTGACTGCTGCCATGGCATCTTAAATCTGATGCGTGACCCGATTTTTGAACAGTGGTGCCAGTAGCTGGATAAAAGGCATGGATTAAAAATACTCAGCTACTGAGTGCTGCAGAGAGAGACTCCGCTCTATAAAACAAACGGGATTCTCATGTTGAAGAGAAATGATCCTGCGGGAATAGTTTACTTTTCGTTATGATCTCTCAAGGTTGGAAGTATTGCTTGTGTTAACTGCTCATGATCATTTGTTTTGGTTTTTGCTGTAGGCTTAATTGTGCGTGCAGCTACTTGGCAAATCTAGTGATCCGTTGCTCTCTTTAGCTTATCTTCTGCTTGTAATGCGTTTCATTTATTCAGGTATGTGGCTACTAATGTGTCCTTTGGCTGGGACTGCCTGTTTCATTGTTTGTCTGGCATATTCTCTCGCACTGCTGTCTCCGCTGGATCATTATCCAGCCAAATCTATAAATCAAGACTTCAGATGTTCTTCTTTCAGTGTGCCTTATCAGAGGTACATGGTGCTTTTGTCCCCCTCCCTCTCCAGGATTGTAAAATGCTTTCGGATGGAGTTTGTTCTGAAGGCATTGTATGGAACTAAATCTCATTCCTTTCATTTTCTCTGCCCGGTTGGTGTTGTGCACCTGATTATGAATTTTCTTTAGACGTTCCCTGAGTGAGCCCACTCTGAAGGGCGCCACATAAATAAAGGTATGGTCGATTGATGATGATGAATGGGTGAGTGATTATGCAAAACTTATGAGCCAGAGGTGCAGACATGGAAGAAATCACTGTGAGAGATGCTGGAAATGAAATATCTAGGGAAGGATAAGGCCATGCCCCCCCCCCCCCCATCATTATTTTATTTTCACTCTTTATGTGAGCCGTTGTCTTAAATTTTAAGGGGCAAGGGATATTCTTCCTATAAAATTAGGTTAACTATATTTTCCTTTTTAATTTTTATAAGCCTGGTCCATGCACCAACAAACTCAATCTCTGTCTTTCTCCTTTCGTGGAACTGGGTTAGACTTTCAATTTTATAGTCCACGGATACATTCCTTTGGTGTCCTGCCAACTTCCTATACTGCATAAATTAAAACATCCACAATGCTCAATTATCTGTTTAGTAGTGTGCATTATATTAAGTACATGTTAACATATGATTCCATGTTGTAGTTAAACATTGATACTGTACCTGCCTGAGAACAACATGGTGATGATTTCATTGAGTGAAACTTGGAACAGGATAAGCCCCATGCCTGAAGGCTTCACAAGATGAAATTATCACCACGTTGTTTACACGCACCCATATTTAATTGATAATATATTACATGGTTAACCACCGATACTAGGGACCTCACGTAATTCTCAGGAGCACAAAATGGGTGCAAACAGATGCTCTGTTGTGCCTCCAGCCTTTTACTCCCATTTGTGTCCCAGTGCAAATTAGGGTCTTTGGACATTGATAGATACCAGTGAGGTTTGCACCTGCTAACATGCTGGTCAGCGATCCCCACGGTGCTACAGCATGGCATGGTACCAGTCACATGGTGCTATATCATGTTATGATGGCATGGTGACCAGCATAGCCAGGGAGCATTCCCCACTTTACCCCCACCTGCCAGCCCTGTACCTGTAGACTTGCTGCTAGACAAGTGTTGTGACCAGTTGTCACAAGTTCCAGTGTTTACGTCTGATGGTTCGGTGCTCCTGCCACTCACTCCCCATCCCCAAATCTGTGTGTGGCATCCATTGGACCTCCCCATGCACTGTAGCCCCCATGCACTGCAGCCCCCCACACACACACTCTGCTTCCTTTTCCTAATCCTGAGTCAATCCCTTCCCCACCGGCTTCTTCCTGGCCTGCCAGATTTGTGACATTGTTACAACCTGCCCTTTATAGTAATAGGAGCAGGGGTGTCACAGACCTGTGCAGCATGGTTTGGGAGGACACCATACTTTGTGCATAGCCCTGTGGGCTCTTTGCATGGCAGCTCCTGTACGCTTCTCTGTATAGCTGCAATGGATTTTATGACCATGCATGGAAGCCCTGTAAACTAGGGCGTGGCACTAAATGGTCATTTGGATCACTTAACCACAGTCGTTAGTGGCTATGTGTAGGGCCCCTGGGGTACTGTGTGCAGGTGCTTTCAAAGTATACACATTCATTTACTGGTGTGATGTCATACCCATGAATAACCATGAGTGAACTGTAAATATCAATACCTGAACTGTGACCAGTGTTTGTCATTTCATTGAGATCAGTGGCAACAGTGATCAACTATGTAATATACTGTATGTATTTTTATTTATTTTTTGCAGAGGCCTTGCACCTTGGTAACTTGGTTGTCAAATTTGGGTACATTTATCCCCTGAAGGACCCCAGGAACCTCATGCTGAGAACTGATGACTCCTACCGATTCCAGGTACTGTTCTCTACCAGTTTGCCACAGCAGCAGTTAGCGGTGCTTGGACAGTGTAACGTGTCTAATCTTGGATGACATCCAATAGCAATGACATCCGAGAATAGATCCAATAACCTCGGCTCACATCCATGGATCATGTGGTTCCAATCAGAATACTTGGATCTGGCTGCTCTGGTGACCCGGTGCAGTGCATCACGCTCCTGCACAGGTGACTAGAGTTCGGGCGCTAGCTCGAGATGCTGTACCAGGGGTCAGGCCTGACTGCAGCAGCTGCCGCTTGGTAATGCACTTTGGTCGGGGAGGGTTGGTGCTGCACACTGGTGCTGGAATGGTTTGGAAAGTGGTAGGGCCAATGATGTGAGGGGTAAATTCTCCCCTATTAAATACATTAACATGATTGCAAAAAACTGCTAGGGCCACTTATGAAAGTGATAGGGCCATGGCCCCCTGTTCTAGCACCTATGGTGCTGCATGACTAGTGCTGCAGCAACCCCTGTGGTGGGCCAGGGGAGCGTGCCCCCTCCACAGGGATGTCATTGCATGGATCCTAGGCCTAGATGCTGGTGCATGCCTGAGGAGGAGGGAGGTGGGGAGAAAATTGGGGGGGGGGGGAAACAGGCAGTGCCCCTATGACAGCATGGGTTTCCTGGCTGGCACTGGATCCTAGCTCACTTAGTGAGATGCCTTGGGTGGGAGGATGGCCCTCACTATGGGACCCCCACCATAGATGAGGGATGCAGTCGTGGGGGCCTGGATGAGCCAGGGACCAGTGGGGCCTGATCAAAGTACATCCGTGAGACCAGGCAGAGCATTCCCAGGGAGAAAATACAAATAGAAAAAAGAATACTTGGATCTGACTTGTGGATCTCACCTTGAATCCAAGGATTGGACCTTGGATCTGACCTTGGACCTAAAGAATTTGACCTCTGATCTAAAAGCCAGATTTTTCTGGAAAAATATTTAGATCCTGAAATGGACACCAGTGGTATCTGTCAGAGGACGGTCGGATCCTCAAACGCACTATTTAAGCACCACTAATAGCAGCTCTCAAGGCTCATTGGCTGCATGTATACCTTGTTGAAATTAGCACTCCCTACGTGCAAGTTGTTATTAGAACGGGGACCTGTGTTTAGGAAATACAATGTACTTAGGCATTTCCAGAAGGCAGGAAACCATTACCACCCTCCATTTCCACACAGTCTGTATATATTCACTGTCATTTGGCAAGGTTATAGTTTTTTTTCTTACAACTTCGAAGAGTTCAGCTGAGATACATTGTCTCATTTCAGTGGGGTAGTTCAACCCCAGCTTGTGAAGCTGGAGCAGAGCAGAGCTGAGAAATCCCTGTAGTATTAGTAAAAACCTTTATTTTTAGACAGGATGGCACTATTAGAATCACTGGCTCTATTTTCAAAGCTGTCCTGTTTGTACAGAAGTAACAAATATGCATTCAAAAGAAGAGGGCACGTTGTCATACTTAAATCTAATATGTATTCAATAGCTTGACAAAAGGTAATAAAAACGTAGTACTGTATTTCACCAAATTGTAGCTGTCCGTGAATTGTAGCCACCCTCAAATTGTAGCTGCACTAAAATTTAGCATTGTTGATAGATACTGTCCTCATTTTGAAGCCACGCCTACAATTTGACATAATACAGCCTCGGCAGTGAGCAAGTGAATATGGAGAAACCATGGAGGTCATGGACAGTCGTACTGGGATACCAGCCAGTTAACCTCCTCCCCAGGTGGAAGGTTAGTGGGTGAGTGAGTTTTTATTTAAAGCAGCAGTGCAACAAAGGTTGTATTTGCAGTCACCTGTGATTTTAGTTTAGTAACATGCCACTTGATGTCCGTTTTAAGTTATTCTAAGGGTTTCCTTCAGTTCTTATTTTGTATTACTTCAATAAAAATGTAATTAATTCATGCAGGTTAATGTACTGCCCGAAATCACATGAAGAAAACAAACATGTTGTGCAAATTAATTGCAAAATAGTAAAGAACCGAAGAAAACCTTAGAATATCTTAAACGGACATCAACAGCATATTACTAAACTAAAATCACAGGTGCAAAAATTACAACCTTTCATTGCACTGCTACTTTAGTTAAAAATCATTGTGTCAGTCATGCACTGACTGTTAGTGAGCGAAAGTGAACAGTTTGGTATTAGTGAGTAAAGCTTTGTTGTTGTTATCTGTTGTCTGTTTTCTCTGACAAATGCTGCTGGCTGCCTTGCTTACAATGCTACCCTTGAATTGTATTAATCTGTACTCTGTTTGCAATGTCCACATTGTTGTAATGTCTGTCTTGATGTTCTCATAATTTGTATTTCTCTGACATGGAACCTTTGTAAAAGAGTCAAGGCTCAAAGGTATTTGTAATCCTAGACTTGATAAATAAAATAAATAAGCTTTGAAACACAGTGGGAAACTGAGGACAATTGAAATCCCTAGTGTCAGCTCAGTTTTAACCAGGGACAGCAGCATCAAGCAGATGTTAGTGTTGGCTCAGCCAACATGGACAGCAAATGAATGGGGAGGAACCAGGTATGCAACAGTACCAATTGCTGAGTCTGAGAAGAAACAATAGCTGAACAGGATAAACAATACTAGCCGAGCAGCTACTAACAGAAGCTGCTTCTGTATTGTGGCCTCCCTAATTTGTGGCAGTGGTCAAAATCGAGTGATTTTACTAGAAGCTGCGCTTCTGTTTAGTGAAATACAGTAATCCTGGAGACAGTTGCGTTTTGTAAGCTTTTCAATATTTAAAGCTTTTTTGAACCCAAGAAGAGTTGGTTCATTATGAGTATCTGGGGTTAGCGAATTCCAGACCTTAAACACATGGGGCCTCATATTCAAAAGGTTAGCATGGCACCGAGTTAGCTCTGCAGCTAACCTGGATTAGCGCTGGCACTCCAGGCAGGGCCATATTCAGAGGCCCCCAGACAGCCACACAAACCCAGTAGTGCGATCATGCTAACCATACCAATTCACTGATACAAATGAGGGATTCCCTCCTGTGTAATAGTGCAGTGATATATTCAAATGGTTTTGGTGGCACTAAACGGCCCCCAGTGTGGCACTGTTCTACTGCTGCCAAAACACTGGTCAATGCAGTACGAAGGCCGTGCCCCAACCTCTGAAGGCAGGGCAGCTGGACTGCAGCCACCCATCCCTGTGTTTAGTGGACCCCCCTCTCCTTGATGACCCCTGTCCTAACTGTATTGGTAATTCCCTGATATTCTAGTGGACCCCCTTCTCCTGATTTCCCCAGGTTCCATGTATATTTAAGACTCCTGGAGAGCTAGCTGCCCTCCGCCCACTGAGTGCCTATGCCCCCCCCGTGCGAGTAGCACCTCTGACCTGCCTATCTGCTGAGGACCCCCACACTCCCACTGGTCTACTCTCACCTGAAAACCTGTATCAGATCAGTGGCCTGCACAGACCTTCTCTCACCTCCTCAGCTGGCCACTATCTGACAGTCACAGAGCACGATCATGAGTAAATGCAGTACTTGCGATTACGCCCTGTGACTGTCAGATGGCAGTTGGCCAAGGAGGTGAGCAAAAGGCTGTGCTGGTCACCGATCTGATATGAAAATTCAGGTGAGTGTTGACCAGATGGGGGGCAGGTGTTCTCAGCAGGTGGGTGGGGTGGCACTTGTACTGGGGTGCTTTGGTGCTCAGTGGGGGAGGAGGGATTCTAGCCCATCAGGGATCTTAGATGTACATGGGACCAATTGTGATCATACAAACATAGACTCTCACGGCAGATAAGGACCACTTGGCCACGGTTTGCCCAATTCCTACCCATCGGATAAGTTGCAGATCCTAGTTTTATCAACAGCCTACTTCTCCTACCTCCCACTAGAATTGCCTTGTCTGTTCCATGCATTCTTAAACTCCCCACTGTTTTGACCCATGAACTCCTCAGGAAGGCTGTCCATGCATCCACCATCCTCTCCATGAAAAAATACTTCCTCACGTTTCCCCGAGTCGTCCCCTCTCTGTTTTCAGATTGTGCCCCCTTGTTCTTGCACAGCTCTTTTTCTGAAAGATGCTACCCTCTTGGACTTTGTTGATTCCCTTGAGGTACTTGAACTTTACTATCATGTCCTCCCTCTCTCTCTTTTCCTCGAGGGTATACATGGTAAGCTCTTTTAGTCTCTCTTCGTATGGCTTCTGGTGCAGACCCTGCACCATTTTTAGTTGCCCTCCTCTGTCTATGTCCTTGCGGAGATGGGGCCTCCAGAACTGCATGCAGTACTCCAGATGTGTTCTCACCAACTGTCTGTACAGAGGGATAACAACTTCTTGTTTTCTACTGGTGATATCTCTCCTGTGCATCCCGGTATCCCCCCAGCCCTCCTTACTGCCTTCTCATGTTGCTTGCCTACCTTTAGGTCATCTGATAGCTACCCCAGGTCCCTTTCCATTTTGTTGTTGTTAATACCCCCCCCCATTGTGTACTCTTCCGTGGGTTTTGTTTCCCAGGTGCTTTACTTTGCACTTCTTTGCATTGAATCCTGTGGTACCCTGGTAGTAACCCTCCTTTCTTCGGAGTGGACTCGTTTACTATTACCCTCTGTGGCATGTTGACCAGCCAGTTTTTTTACCCAGGTTACCACCTTTGGATCCACTACCAGGCTGGCTAACTTGTTTATTAATCTTTTGTGTGGGACTGTGTCAGATGGCTTGCCAAAGTCTTGGTAGACCACATCCACAGCCCCTCCCTGGTCTACTACTTTGGTCTCCCAGCCAAATAAATCTATTAGGTTCATCTGACATGACCTTCCCACTGTGAATCCATGCTGCCTTGGGTCCTGTACCTCGCTGGCCTCTAGGTACTCAACAATTCTTTCTTTCAGAAGTGATTCCATCATTTTCCCTAGCACTGAGGTCAAACTAACAGGTCTGTAGTTTCCTGCCTCTGCCTTGCTCCCACTTTTTGTGAAGGGGAATTGCATCCGCCCTCTTCCAGTCCTCAGGTACCACACCCTCCTCCCATGATTTGTTAAAAAGGGTAGTCAGTGGTGCCACCAGTTCTCCCGTTAGTTCTTTTAGAATTCTAGGGTGAATCCTGTCAGCCTCATTGCTTTGTCAACCTTCAGTTTTAGGAGTTCTTTCAGGACCCTTTCTTCTGTGAATGAACTGGTATCGACCCCTCATCCAGTGTGGTTGTATTATTTGTTTAGGTACCCCCCCCCCTCCTCTTCTTTTGTGAATACTGAGCAGAAGTATTCATTCAGTATCTCTACTTTGTCACTGTCACCCTCTGCCCACCCCTCCCCTTTATTAAGGGGATCAGGGAGGGTAGTCCACTAAACTCCCAGGAATTACCAATACAGTTAGGATAGGGGTGATTTGGGGAGGGGTCACTAGACTGCCAGGGAATTACCAATGCATTTAGGACAGGGGCAGTTGTGGGGAGGGGTCCACTAGACTACCAGAGAATTACCACTACAGTTAGGACAGGGGCTGTCGGAGGTCAACTAGACAATGAGAGCATTAATGTCCAGCTTCTTCATGGCATGGGTGCTATTGGGCTGTGCACACATGTAAATGAGCCCATAATGGGCATGCATGTTGCCCTTAACAACATGCATGTCTAGTGGGTTTATTTGCATGCCTGGGCTGAATATGGCCCACAGAGCCCTGGCGATATCCAATTTTGGACACTATCTCCTGTGTGCCATATGTAGTCTAGGAGCATGTTGGTGCATCCCATATCCACTTAGCTCTGTGCCAGCATGACCTGATATTCACTCAGTTAGCACATTCTGTTAGTGCGCGCTAACTGGCTTAATATAGCGCAGAGCAGCCATGCACTATTTTTGGCACAGCGCTACAGGCTGTGCTGCGCTAGCTGCTGGCTCCGAATATGGGGGCTATAGAAGTTTGTTGTCATTTGTCCATATTTGGTATGCATTTTTGGAATTCTTAATCCAAAGTGACATATGTCCCTCATATGATATTTGTGAGATACTTATTCCAGTACATTTCCAGAGACTGCTGATACCAAACCCTTTATCATAAAAAAAATGATTGCCCCATGTTTGGTTCTCTGCAAAGCCAGTGAATCCCAAGCTAATGCTCTATGCATGAGACAATGATGTTAGTAATATGGCCAAAGGAGGACAACATGAGCTAGTTTATCGTATGATACCTATAGATTATATAAAAGTTGTTCACTATCATGCTGGTATATCAGATCTCTCTATCGTCAACGCTGGTAGAATTAACCGAGTTGTAAATGTAGCTCTAGTTTTTTTTTTAACCTTACTCTTTTTGTTATTGCATTTAATGACTATCAAAACTGAGAGAGCCCGCTGCACCACTCCTCAATATTTATATTCATTTGTATGTTCAGTTTTGTGCCCATTAAGTAACTTAATGTTTGGAGCCCTATTTTCCTTTTTGTGTTGACGGTGGAAAATCATGACCTGGGTTTTCTTTTGAGCTTAAGATCAGTTTATGTCATGTTTACAAGGCCACAATTGCATTGCAGTGACCCAACCACTCTGGTTGCTTTGATGCAAATGCGGCCATGTGAATGCTTACTCAGTCATGGTAAGCTGTTCCCTGCTCCTCTCCCTGAACCGCTGCCAAGTTGGGGACATGTTACGAAGTAAGCAGTGTAAGCTGCCATGTGGACCGGCTGTATCACTCACTCTGGCACACACTCTATGGTCCCTGCATCCTCCCACCCGGCTCCTGCACTCACGGCCCCTCTGCAGCGCAGCTTGCATAGGTGCTGAGAGGGGACGTGTAAACTTTATGCAGGTCAAGGATGGAGGTCGGGGCAGCACAGGAGCTGCCAAAAGAGTCAGCACAGGACAGCCACATAAACATGGCTTTAGTTGTTTTGAGCCAATGCTCGAGAGAATTAAAATCTGTTTCTAGCTTTGATTCCATCTCAGAATTATTTCTTGCTGTAACTACTGGTACAGTTTCCTCAGCATGTAGTCTGCTAGCAGAATTCTTCATGAAATGCAGAAGATCTTTATTATAAATTAAAACAATAAAGGATCATCACCCCCTGTAAAGTTTGCCTGGGTCAGATAAGCAATTGTCCAGCATGACACATTGCAACCCATCTTTGATCTAAACCATGTTTGTTCTGGTGATACTCAATCTCTTCCATCCTTGTCAACAGGAAGTTATAGCCCGAAGTCAGCGGCCTTGAAGGGACAGAGTACCTCTGTGCACAAGCACTAAGGCAATGGTTACCTCAAGGTCATTGGCCGGAAGCCAGGTTTCAAAGAAATACAAAATAACACATGCCCCATAATGTAAAGCATCATGGACTGTATATGCAAATCACCACAGAATATTATGCTGGTTCAACCAGAAAACAGAAAAGCATGGTGCCAAAAGGCACTTGAAGAGGTCCACAAACACCACGCCCACAGATTCCCTCCAATCCACAACTTCTGCTACCAGATTAATGAAGTCAATGAGTTCCCCTACTTTGATTGCGTAAAAGCAATGTAAAGAACTTCTACCTGAGTTTTGGTCCTGGCCTGGGGTATTGCAAATGAAGTCAGAACCCACATTTCCAGCTATTTCTTTTTATTAAGGTTATTTGCTTCTTTTGGCCTTACCACTGTTTCCTCTGGCCTGGCAACCTCCCAGCCCCGACAACTCCACCTATAAAAATGGCTGGCTCAAACAAGCAATCTGATTGGTCAAAACTGGTCACATGACCGTGTGTTAATTTCACATGGAGCAGTTGCAGTTTATAAGGGACAGGAATCTATCGGCCAAGATCTAAGTACATGGATCTCGTATCTACATGAGATCTCCATCATCAATAGTGTCCTCACACATAATCACACTGTATCATAGCAATGGAAAATGGCATCTTATCCTCCTGCAATCCCCTTCTTCTTTTGTTTTGTCATTGGGGGATCTCCCTACACCCATGTATTTTTTTATTTATTTAACAGTTTCACTTCCATGACCACTTACTCACCACTGTTGGTATTTTGGCAGTTTTTGCACTTCCTGTTTTACAGTGTTCTCCTATCACTGCCTTTAATATCTCTCTTTTCTGTTTGATTTTCAGTTGTTATCACTGGGGGCTCTTCCCCGCACCTCCCCTTACCTCCCAATTCTCCACCCTAGTGGCATGACATTGTTCCAAACACTATTCCAAATATGTATCACGACTACTATTCCAAATACCTATACCAGCATGTAGTCTCATCAGTGATGATGCTCTATGCCCAAGAATCTTGGCTGCCATATTTCTGTCCCTCATAAACTGCAGCCAGGTCATTTTACATTACCACTGGTTCAAATTTTACTTTTGTCTTATGTTTTCTTTTAAAAACATTTATAGTGGAATGACACACTCCAGGGTGTGCTGTAATGCCGTGAAATTAGTACACTTCCCTGGCTGCTGAAGGCACTTGGCCAGCCTGGGCCGCATAACCACTTGGGGTATGCAGCAGTTTAGCATTCCCGCACACCCTGTCATGCCATACTACTTACTTATCGGGTCCTCCTTGGCTTCTTTCATGGTCCTCCCATGATATGGCTTTGAAGCGTATCCTTCTTCTGTAGCACAAGCTAGTGTGAGGGGATCCAAAGTAAGGCAGTGTGAGGCCTGAGAATACTGAAACCTTAATACTGCAGTGGACAGTTTCACTCCACTTGCCCCCCCAAGGATGTCAGCAGTGAGGGCCCCATATGTGTGTGCCACGGAGGTACAGGGCCAGCTGACATCTTCTCCTACTTACAGTATGGCACACTTGGTATGTTCCCTGCCTTTGTCACCAGGTAGAAAATGTGTAGAGTTAGCCTGCCTTTCCCATCTTGAGGATGCCTTTCCAACTCCTGCCAGCCCAAAGCGGTGAATCCTGGTCATGGGTGGGGCAAGCAGCTCCTCAGTCCTTGCTCTTTCAGGCCTGAATCAACTTTATTTTCTGATTGCATGTCCCACAGAGATTTCAAGGTGACATAACCGCCAAGTCCCATAGTCATCATAGTGCCCAACGTCCTTTTTCGAAAGCCAGCGAATGCCAAAGAAAGACATTTGCACAAGCTTGATGTGTGCAGAGCAGTCAAAATGTACCTGATAGGGGACAAGGTTCACAGGTTTTTCATCCTATATGGAGCTGCAAAGAAAGGGCAAAAGGCTGCCAAGGCCACTTTGGCTAGGTGGGTTAGAGCTTGTATAGCAAAGACTTATGTGGTGGCAGAACTGCGTGTATTAGTGTGCATTAGACTAGGGCAGCATCCTAAATCAAAGGGCAGAGGCATCTGTCTCAGTACTTTACAGAGCAGCCATGACATTTCCTACACATATTTACCAGACATTAAGACTAGATACTTAAGGCTTGGCTGATGCAGCCTTTGGGCTCAGGTGTTGCCTGTTAACCCTCCTCTGAAGGGTAGCCAACAAATAGAGCATATAGTTATCGACTCACTGTATGATATAGTGTAGTGAAGTCTGAAATGGCCAACTTAAGCAAGAGGGGTTTGGTACATATTCCCTTCCAGCCCCTGTCAAAACCTGTGCTGCAGGGTTATGAAGGGGTTTACGCATGGAAGGAGTGTGATGAACATACACTCTGTCACACTCTCCCTCAGCCATACACGAACTGTAAGGGGCAAAAATCCAGTTTTCACGCAAATGTCCTTAATAATAAAAGAATGGTTTAGAATCCCATTATTTGGGTAAACCTGAGTAACTGAGTTCTGCTAATGCCAACTGTAATTATTTTGGAGGTCATGTGTGTTGGCTTACCTCAGATGGCAGCCTAATTGTTCAGCTCCTGCACACCCTGCTGGATTCCACCTACAGCCACAGACTTTTCACCTAGAGCAGCATTGCATCTACCGAAAGAGGAGAGGTATGTCTACTGACCCAGTGGATTGTGGACTAATTAAAATGTTGCCGAAATACAAAAAGAACATAGCTACCTCTCCACTTGTACAATGTTTGCTGGCTCTCAAGATAGCAGCGATGCAGGACGCCCGTCTTCAATCTATTCCTGATAGCTCTCAGGCCAGTCTCCTCAAAATCAAGTCACCCAATGTTGCTTTAGTCCCTGCCACAGTTACAGAAACACAGAGCAACATTGTGGTGCTCACCAACCGACTAATGATGACTGACATGCAGCTTGTCTTTCTCACTGATACACAGGTAACCCACAACAGCAGACTACAAGTGGCCGAGTCACAACACAAATTGAATGGTCAACCGCAAAGCTGGAGGACTTGGAGGGCTGAGGACACCACAAGAATCTACAGATGCTAGGCCTTCAGGAAAGCCTGGAGGGCAAGGTTGTGGTCCAATATTTTTGTGCGCAGCTACTAGTCTAGTTGGAGCTGGACACCAATGTATTTAATTTCGAGCTTGATAGAGCCCATAGAATCTGTTGGGAAAAATCTGCATCAGTGACTACTCACCAAAGACCGCTGATATTCAAACTTTACTTGTGTTCTATTAATTTCTTGTCCAGAGTTCTAGTGTGTGTAGTACGTACTGTTTTGTGAAAGGGGCAGATCCACTCTTTCTTACACTAATTATACAGTACATATTGTGTATTTGTGGTGATCACCCTTAATTCTCTACAGTTCATGTTATAGCCTCTTAGTTGCGTTTTTTGGATTGGGTTGGTGACTTGGGAGAGGGATGCAGTAGTAGTAGTAGATTTTATTTGTTTTGGGCACCCTTCCTCAAAGGCTGAGGTGACCTTACACAATATAAAAGACTAACAAACAGCATATAAACAAACAATCATATAAAATGAAATAAATACATCACTTACTATCAGTCAAAACATTAAAACTACTTGTCATATTCAACTCAGTTATCAGTTAGACCCCAAAGGCTTGTTGAAAATGGAAAGATTTTAGTTTCCTTTTGAATATCTCTAAGTAGGGCACCTCCCACAGGTACCTCGTCAAAGAATTCCAAAGGATTGGGGCAACCACTTCAAATGCCTAATCCCTGGAAGACTTTAATCTTGCCCTGGGGACTTCTAAGAGGGCCTGTCCTGCAAATCAGAGAGAGTGACCCAGGGTGTAGGGATGCTGAAGCTCCCTCAGGTAGCCCGGACCCAGTTCATGCAGGGCCTTATAGGTCAATATACTTACTTTAAAGGAGTTGCACCAGCACAGTGGCAGCCAATTGCAGTTCGTACAGCAACTGCATAATACGACGAACCTCGAAAAGCCTGTCAGTCGCCAGACAGCAGCATTCTGCAACAGCTGCAGGCACTGCATCACACCCCACTGACCCCAAGGTAGAGTACATTACAGTATGTGAGACTCGAGGTAACAAATCACGTATACTAGTGTTGCCAGATCGTATGGGGATAAAGGGTTTAATTTGGGCAATATTTACGCAAATGGTAGAGGCCATTCTGGACAGCACTGTCCAGAAAGATGCCAAATTCTTCATCTTAGTGGAGCCCCTAGTTCAGTCAAGCCAATAAAAGCCCTAAATCCTCTCAGGGCCTCCATCCCCACCCTTCGACTTGGCTCCACCACCAGCACTTCAGTCTTCCCTGGATTGAGCCCCAGCCAGTTCAGTGAAGTCCATGCCTGGATCTCGGGCAAATGCTTGTTCAGCATGTCAGCTGCATCTGAACTTCCAGGTGTGAAAGACAGGTACAGCTGGGTATCATCGGCATAGCAATGAAACCCCAGTCCATACCGTCTTATGGCCTCACCCACGGGCAGCACATAGACTGCAAATAACATGGGGTAGAGAACAGAGCCTTTGGGCAGTCCACAGCACAGGGCCTTTGGGCCTGAGGAATATTTTCCCAAGTCCACCCTCTGGGATCTGTCCAGGAAGAAGGGCTCAAATCAGCTGATGTCCTTGCGGTGAGTCCAGTATACTCCCTCCGCTTATCCAGCACCCCATGATCCACAATGTCAAATGCTGATGCGCTATCAAGGAGAACAAGAATCAGTCACTCTCCCTATCCCTCACCCTGCATAGGTCATTCAACACCAATACTAATGCAGTCTCCATGCTGTTCATCGCCCTAAACCTAGACTGGAGCAGCTAATTTCAAACAGAAAGACAGGTGCGCAACACTTGAAGATCACTGCTTGGTCTGCTGCAACAAGGCAAGTGCAACATGGGTAGAAAAGAAGCAGTGACACACAGCAAAGTGGAGGCAACAAATTAAATGTCTATTTGGTGCCCAGAATGGCTTTCCCCGGAGCTTTGAGGGAACAATCCCTCTTCATCAGGGGGGTAGCAGCTCATATATCTGGAAGTCCATGAGGTGATTCTCAAGCTGCTCCACAACCACCTTCTCAAGAACCTTCCCTAGAAAGGAAGTTTCAAAATAGGTCAGTAATTCACCAAGATATTGAGGTCCAAGAGAGTTTTCCAACAGGGGCTTCACCAGAGCCTGTTGTAAGACCGAGGAACACCCGTTGCTAAGGAACACTCGACAGTCTCAGCAAAAAATGGCCCAGAGCTCCAACGCAATCAAAAGTAATCATGTCAGGCCTGGGTTTTAGGCTGTAGAATGTTGGTTTCAACATCGAGATCACCCCACAGACCTCCACAGTCACCACTTGGAACTCTCCTGGGGAGACCGAACACACCTTTCCCTGAGGCCCAGCCCTGTCGGATGATGAGAATCCAACTGAAGAAATCCCAGCCTAACAGAGGACACTTTCTGAGAAGAATACTCACACTTTGAGCTGAAAATCTCTAATGGGTTCCAGATAGGCTGGATTAGAAGCCTGTCAACAACCTTGAAAAAGCTGAGCCAGTTGATTCTTCCAGCTGCAATCATCCTAGACATAAAAGCTGCCTTTTTCTGGGTAATTGCATTCTGATACTCCTCATAATGAGCCATCAGAATCAGCCTGTCCTCCTGGGTCCTGGTTTTCCTCCAACGCCTCCCTAACCTCTGCCCGCTGGTTTTCAGCACTCTCAGCTTGCTGTCAAACCACAGAAAGCCTAGGCAGCGAGACCAGCGGGTGTACACAGGCTAGTGCCAGACTGTCCAAGGCCCCCGTGACAGCCCTGTTATAGGCTACCATGGCCTTTTCCGGACCGTACACACAAGCCTCCAGCACAGATAGAATGTCCGTTTCCTCCATCGGTCCCCCTGGCTGTAGCCCTTTTAAACGGTGGAACTGTACCATTTCCACAGGGGAAGGGACAGTAAGGGGGGGCTCTGAAGCTGAACCTGACAGCACAATGATCCAACCAAACAACTGGATCAGTCTCGAGGCTGTCAATCTCAAACCCCAGAGAGAACACCAAGTTGAGCACATGTCTAGAGCAGTGGGTCCTGGCTGTGGCTTCAAGAGTTAAGCCAAGGGCCACCATATTAGACAGAAAGTGCCTGACACTAGACAAATCCTCATCAACCACCCAGGTGTTGACATCAACCAGAACAAGCCATCTCAGTGATTCCAACACCCTCCCAGAGACAAAGGCTGTCATCTCTTGTAGGAAACTCCTGTCCCAACCAGGTGGACAGTAGACAAGGAGAACCTTAAAATACACCCTGGGACCCCCACGCACCACCACGCACTCAAAGACTTGGTGTCCCCACTGGGTGCAACCAGCCCAACTCAACCTAAAACAAATGGCCCCCCCCGGCGATCCTTCCTCAGGCAGTGAACCACAGAAAAATCATCAGTAACTGATGCCTCCAACACAGGACTGGAGACATCCCCCAGCCAGGTCTCCGTAATGCATGCCAGGTCAACTGACGTCACAAGACCAGCCATTATGGAGGTCTTGTTTGCCATCAACCTGACATTGCACAACACAGATCAAAGAGGACGAAAGGTGGAGGCTGGTCCCTCAGCTAGCTGCCTCCTTGGTATGGAAGAGTCTCTGCTCAAAGAGTCAAGGCACAGGTGTCCCTGTTCCATCAGCCTCCTCGTCCCAGGGCATCTCCTGGTCCCCCACCAGATCTGTCTCCTCAATTCAATCCCCTTCAAAACCTCCCCTCCTTCTGCCCCTCCTCACAATTCCCAACTCCTTACACTGCTGATAGACTGTGGCCAAAAGGGGTTGGTTGTGGAAAGGGCACAAGGCCTTCAGGAGAGAGGAGGAAAAACAAAGCCCAGGGGTCTGGACTAGGAAACCCATTGCTATCAGTCTCCAAGAAATCTACTACTCACCCAATAATACACTAAATTAAAACCCCCAATCCACCGCAATAACCCTACCATTTACTCAGCCACTCACACTCCCCTCACTCACTCCAACTTCACCCTAAAAATCCTCAAACAATTCCCCCCAACCCTTTAAAATTATATCTAATATCACACCCAGTACAATTCACAGCAATTATGTACAGGGAGTCCAAAGTCTAAAAAAGCAGTAACCAATGTTCTTTCACAGATTCAGGTCCCAGAAGGACACTGCAATCAGAAATCCAGTCACTGGGGTAAAAGACCCCAAACAGATCTCAAGATGATGGTCCATGGGGGATCAGTACCTGGGGCATAGTTCCAGAGATAACAGTACAGGATATCTCGCCCCCAAACTGCGTGTGTGGTAGTTCTGATTCTCGGTCACACAACTGGCCCTCTCACAGCCCAGTGCTCACCTCAAACTTCAGGCCCAGCTCAGGAATCTCCAGAACTGCTCCACCAACTCAGCCCCAACAGGAGATGAAATAAAGAATGCAGCTCACATTTGCCCAGGAAGCCTGGTTCCAGATTACCACCAAGGCCTTCTCACGACCTTGTATTCCCCTTCTGGCTCACTCCATAGATCAAGACCAGCTCCTCCATCCTGTAGGCTAATCTGGTCCAATAATCCTCCTCCGTGGCTCCGACTCCAAATCTAGTACCACCACAAGCCACAGCTAATCAAATTCTCCTATCCCACAGGAAACCTCCTGGGGATCTCCTATCTCCCAGGAAACCTCCTGAGGCATGCTAAACATGCAGGGGAATCCACAACCTAGGGTCCATTTATTGTCCAGAAATTGTTACTGTTACTATTATTGCTGGGCTGTGTCGTGGAATATCAGTGGCCTTAATTGCCCAGTCAAATGTCAGAAAGTCCTCCTAATATTGAAAGACATGTAATGTGACATAGCACTACTCCAGGAGACCCACCTGTCAGAGGGTGAAGTCCCCTCCTTTGTTGCTCATGGGTGGGCAACTCCTACCACAGCTCCAACTCCTCTAAACAGCAAAGGATGGCTGGCACCTCAAGGAAGGGTCTACAGCTAGGTGTCCACAAGGTATTTAGGGATTCAGAAGGCAGACTTGTCATTCTTGAAGGTACATAGGGAGAACCTATGGTCATAGGTAGTATATGTCCCAAATAATTCTTCTGACACAACCTTTTTGCAGAGGACTGGAAGGACATTGCAGAGGGACTGGAAGGAAAAGTATGTCTCTTTGCAGATGACACAAAGATCTGCAACAGGGTTGATACACAAGGCGGGTGGAAAGGATGAGAAGGGACTTGGCAAGGTTGGAGGAATGGTCAAATGTATGGCAGCTTAGATTCAATGCAAAGAAGTGCAAAGTAATGCACCTGGGAAACAAAAACCCAGAGGAAGAGTACACAATGGGGGTGAGATACTGACAACAACAAAAATGGAAAGGGATCTGGGAGTAGTCATATCAGATGACCTAAAGTTGGGCAATCAATGTGAGAAGGCAGTAAGGAGGACTGGGGGATACTGGGATGCATAGGGAGAGGCATCATCAATAGAAAACAGGAAGTTGTTATCCCTCTATACAGATTCCCCCCCCCCCCAATCTGGAGTACTGCATACAGTTCTGGAGACCCCATCTCCACAAAGACATAGACAGGGTGGAGGCTGTCCAGAGTAGGCAACCAAAATGGTGCAGGGTCTGCACCAGAAGCCATACAAAGAGAGACCAAAGGAGCTTAATATGTATACCCTTGAGGAAAGGAGGGAGAGGGGGAACATGATAGTAACTTTCAAGTACCTCAAGGGAATCAACAAAGTCCAAGAGGGTAGCATCTTTTAGAAAAAGAGAAGTGCAAGAACAAGGGGGCACAATTTGAAGATAGAGGAAGGCTCAGAGGTAATGTGAGGAAGTATTTTTTCACAGAGAGTTGTGGATGCATGGAACAGCCTTCCTGAGGAGTCGTGGAGTCAAAAACAGTGGGGGAATTCAAGAATGCATGGGACAGACATAAGGCAATTCTAGTGGGGGGTAGGAGGAAGTAGGCTGTTGGTTAACTAGGATCTGCAGCTTATCCAGTAGGTAGGGAAATGGGCAGACTAGGTGGGCCAAGCGGTCCTTATCTGCCATCAAATTCTATGTTTCTATGTTTTTGACTCTATACTGTGTGAACTCCTGGGAGGTCCAGCAGCATCATATTAGGTGGTGACCTTAAGTTGGTTCTATACTCTGACCTTGATAGAACTATTCCTGGTAGTAGGTCCAAGAGCTAGGTTGCTTCCTGTGTGTGTAAAACATATGAGCTGGCAGGTTTCAGGGACATATGGAGGACACTCCACCCTACTGAACAAGATTTTACATTCTATTCCTCAGTCTCCATGACTCTTACAGTTAGCAGGAAGTCATGTTTGTCTCATACACTCTTTTTTCCTGCACCGGGGGTGGGGGTTGGGGAGCTACTCTGGGTAATATATTAATATCTGACCATGCACCAGTTATACTATCCTTGTCATGGGGTGAATTATCCGGCCCCAGAAACAAAAAGCATTTTAACTCATCCCTGCTCTAGCAACTTACGTTTACTGCAATTTTAGAAACAAAACTACTGGACTGC
This sequence comes from Neoceratodus forsteri, assembly GCA_016271365.2. NCBI lineage: Eukaryota > Metazoa > Chordata > Ceratodontiformes > Ceratodontidae > Neoceratodus > Neoceratodus forsteri. Next base: position 121,226,411 of record JADMNL010000025.1, read on the forward strand.
TTTGCCCTAAATGAGACCCCTGACACCTCTGTGATTATACAGTAGGAGGCCATGAAGATGGTGCTACATGGCAAGCTGATTGGCTATACCTTAAAGTTTAGGAAAGAGAGGGAACAGATTGCTAGACAGAAAGGAGACCTCAACCACTTAGAAACAGCCCTGCTGGCAAACCCTGAACAAAAAGACACTCTAAGCCCCCAGATGACTGCCACCAGAGCAGCCACTGAAGAAATGCTCTTGTATAAAACAGAATATGCCCTCTTTTCACCTCCCTTAGACATATTGGGAGACAGGGGAACAACCAGGGAAACTCCTGGCATATCGCCTGAGGGCCAAGGAAACTGAGAAATACATCCCTGCCATGCAGACTTCCAAGGGTGATTTGGTTTCTTGTCATTACTTATTAATGAAGAGTTCAGGAAATACCATCAAACTTTGTATGACTCAGAAGTTTCCCCTGCTAAGGACCAATTTGAAGCCTTTTATTGGGATGCAGGTCTCCCCCAGGTCCCTGCTCCCACTGTTCTAACTCTCCAGTCCCCTATATCAATAGTGGACATTGCTCAGGCAATTAGAAGCATGTCCTGGGGAAAGTCACCAGGCCTGGGGGTTTCTCTAGTGATGTCTATGGGGACTTTCTCCAGATCTTGGCAACCAAGTTGGTACAAGTTTTCAGTGAGATATGAGCAAAAGGAGCCTTGCATCATTCTTTATGCAATCCTGATCACTCTTAATACTGAAAAAAGGAAAGAGGTATCCTATGCTCCCAGGTTCATCCAATTTTCCTCATAAATGTGGATGCCAAGATCTTTATAATAGTGTTAGTTCACAGGGTGGAGGGAGTCATGGGAGAACTGATCCATTCTGACCAGGCAGGCTTTGTCTGGGGCAGCCTGGGGTTTGACAGTACAAGACGCATTCTTGACTTGACATGGGAGGTAAGAAATGGTATGTCACCCTCTGCTCTCCATCACTTGATGCTGAGAAAGCATTTGACAGGGCGGAGTGGGTGTATATGTTTGATGTAATGGAACAGTTTGATTTTCTCATGAAGTTCATCTCCTTGGTTAAACTGCTATACACCAAATCCACAGCATCTGTTCTCACCAATTCTGTTATTTCCCCAATCTCCCCCCTTTGGAGAGGCACCTGGCAGGGGTGCCCTCTCTCAACCTTTCTATTCCTATTAGCAGTGAAACCCTTTCACATAAAATCTGAAACTCGTGGGCTACCCAAGCATTTCAGTTTCAGGTAACTCCAACAAACTGACATTGTTTATGATATAATATTATTTCTGGTAGACATCCCAAACTTCCTACAGACCCTGACAAACATTATCCAGGCTTGCTGCCTGCTTCCTGGCTATAAACTCAATGGAGCAAAGCAAGTTATGCCTCTGAATGCTACCTGCACTCCCAGATTTTTCACTGGATGCCCTTTCTAGTGATCTCCTTGGGGTGTGACTTGTCTAGGAATACAGTTGACACCCATGATCTCTGCAACAGTATCAGCCAATGTGAGGACCTTGATGGATATACTGGATGTAGGCATTTTGAGATGGCGCCAAGTGACATAGTTCCCATGGGGAAGGGTTAGTGCATACATATTGCTAGCTTTGCCCAAGCTTCAATACATTTTATTAAATCTTCCTATCTGGGTACCCAGCTCTTTTTTTAAATCCATGTCTTCCAAATTGTCCTCTTTTTTTTTTTTTTTTTTTTATTGGGTCTGGAATAAAGCCCCTAAAATCAAAATGCAAACACTCCAAAGGCATTGGAGTATAGGGGGTTTGGCCACCCCAACATATACCAAATGCATGAGTGTGTCCTACCACGTCAGGCTGTGTCATGTTACAGGCCAGAACTGTCCTCCTATCCCCACAGATGACTTTCACTATAGCTCTCTCAGAGTAATCTTTCTACACCATCAGCATTGTTGTTCTTAGAGTGGGGCTTCCTGACAAATCTTAACCCTGTTCTAAACATACCAAGAAGGTCTGGTTGAGACATGCTCAGTCTCCGGACTGGAACTCTGAAACAGCCCAGGCCCAAACCACTATGGCAAAATCCTCAGCTCGCAATTGATCACCAAGTAGTGGACTGACAATCCTCACAAAACTGGTCATCCATACTTCAGCTGACAAGTGTCATACCAGACCAGGTTCTCTACTCTGTTAAAGAACTTTGTTTCACTTTTGTAATGCCCAGAACACACTTTTGAAGATATTTGCAATTGAGACCTCCTTTGCACTAAATAGGCAGGGAACCACACCTACCTACCTACCCTAGTACACTGGAGCGATGGGTCTTGTCCCTCTATACAACCAATCTCTTAGCAGCAAGCTACAAAACTTTGGTGAAAAAAGAACATTTTATCCCTTATGTGCCCTAAAGACAAATGGGAGTAGGAACTAGAAAATGACATCTCTTCCAATGACTGAACTGAAACCAAGTCTGGACCTGTGCATGCCAAGCTTCAAGGGTGCTCCAAGACAAAATTCTACAATTTAAAATCTTACACAGGGCCTCCTGGACCCTCAGTGGTTGTACAGGGTGAAACTCCTAACAACAGTGATTGTTGGTGTTGTTCATCCCCTCAGGCCTCCTCACACACATATTAGGGCCCTGCCCTCCCTGGATGCTTACTGGATATGGTATGGAAAACCTGTAGACATAATGTCTCTTCCTGCTGTCCATGAGCCCTCACTTTACTCTTTAGGAATCTCATCATCTTCTGAGAAATTAACTTGTTCACAATCCCTGTGGGCAAATGGAGCTCTCCAGTAGCAAAACTGATCATTCTACAACATTTGAGTGACTCAGAGCTACCCTCTTATAGGGAATGGAAAACCTTCTGGTCTTACGTCCAGATATGGAAAAGTAGCCAATGTGGCTGTAGGTAAACTTTCTAACTACATTCAGATATGGGGCCCCTACTTGAAGATCAAGAATCTACCAGCTCCAGTACTGTTACGGGCGAGGTGACTCCCTACCCTGACTTTTTTTGTCCCACTGGACTCACTCACTAGATAGCGTACTAGACCCATAGCCAATGTGGCACCATTGAGATGGCTACATTTTTGGTTTTGTAACTACAAATGTTACATGACATACCAGTCTTACATACATAATTCCGGATCCACGACAGGCGTCCGACAAAAATTTTGTCGATCGCCCCGTCATTACACTAGCAGGTCAACTGCATTCTGCAGTCGGCTGCTGGTTCGCTATTTGCTTTTTGTTTTCTGGGGCTGCACCCCTTGCACCCCCACTTAAGGATTCTCAACTCCAGTTGGAGCTGATTAGTGTGCAGACCCCAACAGACAGCGCTGGTTCCAGCAGGTCTCCCACCACGGCTAGGGCACTGTAGTCGCTGTGGGGGACCTTGCTGGCAAAATGTCGCTGTGGGGGGGTAATTGCATAATTCCTCTTTTGCCCCCAACTTGTGGGTCCCCCTTTTTGATCCCACATCTCCCCAACCCTCTCCTGTTTCTTATTTTAATATATAGGCCATACTGTATTCACTGAACTAATCCATCTCCTACATCCTGAGATTCCATTGGAGCCCTGGCCCTCTATATCTTCTGCACCAGGATAAGCCAATTACTCAGTATTCACTAGCCCCTATGTTGACCAGTAGTGTGGGATATGGCATATGTGTCTGTAACCCCTTACAAATGGGGGTTCCCAAAAAGTCTTCCTTGAGCTTGCCTAAATGCTCACTGCCAGGTTGGTGTCCTGCGTTTTAGCAGTTGAAACGTGATTACCAGAGCCTGTATAGCCTCTGTGTACTGTCCCTTTAAGAGCTGCCTGATTGCAGCATAAGTAATCTGAGAGGAAGCTCTGTTGAAAGATGTAACTATTTGCTGAAAATCATTTAGAGTGATAATGATAATGTAGTTTGTCTAACCTTCCTTCTTTGCAGCAAGGACTGTTTTGCTTGTCTCCACTATCTTGGTCCTGGACTGCAAATTGGACCAATCAGTTCTGGTGGGACCTAAAATGTAGCCGGACTACAGGAGCTGTCTGAAGTCAAAATCTGTAGGAATTGTAGTTTTTAGCTTTTTGCGCCTTTTTTGTCACTGAAGGGGGAGCTCTTGCTTTGACTGACAGCCAAATCAGCCAACCAAACCTTTTGTACCTGAGGGAATTCTCCAAGCTGCCTGCTGTTTAGGGCAGATCTAAGCTGGAAGCTGAAGAAGAAAGAGCTGAAGTGATTTTGGGCGCCAATCCGGAGTGGATTCGCATGGGAAAACTGTGAAAGGGCTGAGTTTTTGGCTTGCAGGTCTGCCTGCTGCTCCTGAGAGGGAGAGAAGAGAATTATTTTGGACAAAATCCAAGTTTGTGTGACTAAAGTAAGCTACTGAAGTGGGCCTGGCTCAACCTGAAGAAGAAAGATTTTACTGAATGTGATCGGCCTGTCAGGAGTTCCAGCTACCCCTAAGCTCCCGGTGTGTGCAGAGACTTTGCGGTTGTGACCAGGGAGCGCGTTGCCTGGTACAGCAGAATTCTCTTACATGTAAATGTGCTATGAGCTACTAGTGGGTGGTGAGTTAGTTTCCCACTGTGTGAACTGTGTTTTACTTGCTGTAAGCTGTATCCAGCCCAAAATGGACAGCATCCGAATTTGTCTCCATGCGGCCTGGGCCTTGCCAGACTGGCCCAGCCAGACTACCCACTGCACAGAGAAGCCATCGAAGAGAGACCTCCCTGGGGATCAGCCCCCTGCTTCACGCTTGAGCAGGAACAATGCCTCTGTGACTCGTATGGGCCCTGCTTCTCCTGGCATTCCAGATCAACCACCTGCAGTCTCGATTTTCGTCCAGCCTGTGTCCAGTTTTGGGTATCATGAGTAAATACCAGGGTAGCTCCCTGCAACAACAGCTTAATCTGAGTGTGTCATCTGAGTGTCTTGTTGTTTCATTTCCTTTACGAACTGAGCCCTCTGGCTCCGGATTACAAATATTGTGTACTGTGCATGTTGTGTTTTCCATCACAGGGCCCCAACCAGCTGCGACGCCGGCCAACCCCAGGCAACAGTCCTGGCTAGCCCATCTCTTCTCCACCTGGGTACCCAGAGGTGTGACTGTGTGGGGGGACTCAAAGCGCATGCATAACTGCTTGATTGATATAACCTTTAAGCTAATTAACCTGATTTTGCCCCTCCCTTGTTCAAGTCCCCTGAATAAATCAGATCTAACTTTTTCTGCATGTAATCTGACTGTGGTTCCAGTTTGTGCTCAAAGTACTGTACTGTTGCTATTTGCTGTGCATAACCTTGTTTTACAGGGGTCCTCAGGGTCGAGCCAGAGGAACCAGCCCTGGTGGTAAGTGCAAACAGTGTGGGTACTTGTGTGGTATACCAGGGGTATTGTGAAAGTGATTATTGTACAGTGTTCAGGCCACTAGAGGGGAAGAGGGGTTACAGTGTCCTGGAGGCTGTACCAGGTTAGCTTGACCACTACCAACCCTGACCTCCGGGTGGAGGCACCCATTTCAGAACTCAGGCCCTTAACCTGCTACGTGCCAAGCAGGCAGGTAGTAACCTCTTGGGATAGTGCCACCCAAGGGTTACATGTCTATGTATCTGGCACATGAATATACTGAATATCTGCCAACTGCATATCAGGGTCTCTAGGACTTTATATCTCCTTGGTCATTGTTACTCCAGGTGACCAGATGTTTTGTCAAATGTCTTCTTTGGTTATACTGAATCCATTTCTGCAATGTATTTTCTACCCACAGGTGGCATAACCATCTACTGTTACAATGTCACGGCAGGATGCTTACATGTGCTTTCTCTGCTGTTTTACTTTGTGTAATTTAAAAAAAGTTCAATAAAAACTTTTATGACAAAACCTAAAAATATTATGCTGGTGACAGGGGCCCCTCTTTGATTATTTGCTCTAATCATTTTCATTCTAGGTTATGAAAACATTAAATTGATTTGCAAACTTTGAGCAAGATATTTCACGATAGGCTCAGCTCTTGCACCATATGCTTTACTGTATGTTAGTTTAACCTGTAGCACAACTTCTATCTGGTACTCTTGTCATGAAGTGCTTGTTATGCAACAGAAAGGTTTGGTTTCTTGGGACCAGCTTATAATGAGGGTTTCATGTACAGATCACTCACAGAGTCCTTGTAGACTCATTTTAAACTGGGGACTTTTGGCGTAATAGGAATGCATCATAAAACAGTCTTTCTGTCTCACTCTGCAAGCCCCAAAGGCATAATTTACAAAGAGGTCACTACTCTTCCATCACTGAAAATGGAAAGGCTGCCCTGTAAGCTGTTTATGAAGTGATTTTTGTTTATCATGCTCAAACTAAGTGTTGTCAGAGGAATGAAAGACTCACGCCTGCACAAAATAGAAGCAGCATGGACCGTAATAGCATATGATAACAATGTTACCTAGAGAGCACTGCACCTCTGAGTATAAGGCAGGTTAATTGCAGAAGGAACAGTACGGCTGAAATTACATACTGTAACCCCTCTCCCGTGTAATCTGTATTGGCTTCAGCGTCAGATGCCAATATTATTATTAATATAATGATTTTTTAATGGCTGAGAGTGCCTTACAGAGTTGAAATGGAACACTACAAATCAACATAGAAGATATAAACAATTTATTACTCTATGCTACCTACAATCTAAGCAAGTCCTTAAACCCGCCTTCCAACCCTCTGGAGTAATCATCCGTTCCCTATCAGACCCTCATCCTCTCTTAAACCAGCCTTGCTGGCTCACGTCCCAAAACCTGTTGCACCTGCAGCTAGCAATATTCTGGCACACCCTGGTATCCTGCACCCTGTTACTACTACTGTTTACTGATGTAACCCAGGTCATCTCAACATTTTTTGTAAATTGTATCTTTTATAAATCTGTAAATTTGTAAATGTGTATCTTGTGCTACTGCTGTTTTGTAAACTCACCTTGCTTTCTGACACTTTATTATTTGCTGTATCCTCCTCAGGTATCCCTCTCCTGAGTAGTACCTGAAAAGGTGCTCTGGCTGACTGCACCTTTCCTGGTCAACATATTTAAATAAACAAATTATACCACAGACAGTAGCCGCCACTTATTACTCTGGACAAAATGCCTAGCTAAAACAAAAAGGTGTTATTGTTTTGCTGAAAGATTGTAGAGAGGTTGCATCTCCAATATCAAGAGGAAGAGAATTCAAAGACTTTTGGCCATGACTGCAAAGGAACAGCGGATTATTTTCTGGACTGAGGTATTAATAACTAAACTTACCGTTCAGAATGTAGTAGCGAGAAATGGCATAGGGGAGTTGGGTCATTCCGATAAGTGGGACACAATCCAATTTGCAAGTCAATATCAAAATCATGAAATAATGAAAGACCAAAGGAAGTCATTGTGTGCTCTTCATCAGTAAAGTGGTGGTTGCACTGTAAATCAGAAATCCATATGTATGGCCAGTGCAATACTGTGATGCATTGCATGCCATGGGCCAGGTATCATTGCCACTGCTAGGCAGATTTCAAGTTCCCTCCCAGCCACGGCACCTCACCCAGACTGAGTGCATGTGGACCCAGAAATGTACATACTCAAGGTAGGGTACTGGCTGTTGAGCTAGGATATGCTTTCTTTTAACCCTACCAACCAGTTCCAAATCATGTGTTTGCACTGGACTTAAGCTGTGTGGGGATTGAGCCACAGCCTCCAGGACCAAGGCCATCAGTCCCATCCCAATCATAGTTCTGCTACTTGCAGTGTGGACTATTTTCTCCTGATGTCTTTTTTCTTTAGATGAACCCTTTTAGTTCTTTTTTTTTGTTTATAAAAAAGAATACTGCTGTTTTTCTTTATTTGGCTTTGGCATCTGCTTACATCCTTCTTCTTTCTCAGGCTTCATCCCCAGTCCAGTTGCCCCTCACACACATTTACATCTATTAGGCAGCTCCATTCCAGAACTGCTGTGGTCCTGAATCCCCCACAATTTAACCCTGACAGCAAGGTCCCAGTGTATTCAGATCATGTTCACCAACCACCAGGAGACCTATTTAGCTCCATAGATGAACCACAAGGGTACTCGGGGGTCCAACTGCTGAGGTGAGAGGGTGGTTGCCGAGATCATGTGTAGTACACTGGCTACTTTTTTTCCTTCTTGAGTCCTCCTACTCCCAGTCACTGAACAGCTTCCCAAAGTGCAGGCATGTGAACTTGGTGGGTGGGGGGCAGACGTTGCATGGTCACTCACAGTATTGGTACCACCACTCTGGCAATAGGAGTTGCTGTTGTAGCAGGCAGCTCTATACCCTTCTCCCAAGAGCCAGCATTATACCTGGGCACTGCACCCTGAATCCTATTGGTCCATAGTAGGGGAGTTGTGTGCCAGACTCAAACCTGACTCTACCACATGGCAGTGCAATGCACTACCAGCTTGTGCCTTCCAGGTCAGGAACCCTTTTACTGGTTTTATCTCTGTTTTTTCCAGTGTGTAACGCTTATCTGGGTCAGTTTAAAAATCTCTTCAAATCTGTTTCATTTTATTCATAAATGCCCTTTCCAAGAGGCCTGAGTACTCACACAAAGAGCTATGTGAAAAAACGAATACAATCCATGAACAAATATTAATACGATTACATTTTTAAAACTTCATAACTTTAAAAGCATGATTTTGATCACAACAGTGTCTCCTATTTTCTGATGAATAAAAGCTTAGCTCCTTAATCCATTCCTTGTAACTTCAGTGTTTGAGACCTGGGATACCATTCTATATTGTCTCTCTGGTAAGAAGGGTGCCTGCTGACTATAGTATAACATACTGAATTTTGCTGCAGTGATTACTTACATTGTTTGTGTATAAAATAAATAGTTTATTTTAAAGGGACACTGTCAATCCTTAGGCCTCAAAGTGTCTCTACTTTAAAAAATATGTTACAATTGGTCACATTCTGTAGAGATTGCTGATGTAGCTGGAAGTTTAATTCTTATTCCTTTTTTTTTTTTAAAGTGAAAACAGACTGCTCATCACAATGGTGTTATCACACAAGAATGTGTTTGTTTACAGTCCTTGATTAAATCCCACTGCTTCTTTCCTGGGTATGGACACTTCCAGTATGATCTAGCCACATGATATGGGGAGGAAATGAGACTATTGCACAATGATTGGCTGCACTGTTTGGGGATATTCCTAAAGTTCAGAAAGTATGCAGTAAGAGTTGATCAAGGATCTGAAACAAAACAAGGTTGTGTATAATTGCACCATTAGCATGTATTTTAGTTCTACTAAGGAAGGAATCCAATAAAAAACCTGCAGCATCAGTGAATGTTAGAGAGGTAAGCAATCATAAAACATGGGACTTCAGCTGGAAATAATATAATGCAAAAAGGGTTGATAGTGCCCTTCATTGGTTTTAAGAGTGGTTTTACTTGCATTGTTTAGTGCCAGAACACCCTAAGAATGCATGGGAGACCACTTTTACAGCCACCTTTCCTGGTCTTGGTTCCTTTTTTCAAAATGTTTCCTAAGGGGTTGAATCATTTGTCATGTTCTCGACAAGACCATTTCTCTTCCTGGAACCTTAATTTGATTCTTTTTAAATTGTTGGCTCCTCTTTTTGAACTTTCAAGCTCCAATAACTTCTCTAATTTTCACATTCCTGTCTTGGAGGTTGGTTCTTTTAGTGGTCGTAACATCAGGCAGGCTCTCTTATTACCCTGACTGATCTTCCATAAAAGAAGGGAGTTCTTAAGTCTTTAAAGTGTATCTAAGATTTTTGCCTAAATTTGTATTTAAGTTTGATGTCAACCTGTCTGTTTCATTGCCATTGTTTCCACCTTGACATAAATAGGTCTATCAATTTGTATTTGAGTAGGATTAGACTGATTCGGGCTCAGTGAAGCAGTTTGTTAAATTTGAAGGCACATTTCTATGCAGTCCCGTATCTCAAGTCAGAAGGTATCCTACTATCATGCTAGATAGTCTTCTATATTGCCCATCACTGTTCATTTGCTTCTCACCGTCTCCCTAAAACACTGCATGCCTACTTGACTAGGGGTATGTCCACGTCTATGGCAGTCTGTAGATCCATTTCCTTTGTAAAAATGTCCAAGGTCAGGGAAGTAAGGGATTTGGAAAAGTGAAGGCTGAGCATTGTTGATGAGAACCTTTAGTGTCAATGCTGCTGAATGATCTGGGAGTACTGACAAGAGAGAGTTTTTCCTCCCTTTTTTCTCTGCAGGTTCCTACCACTTCCCACCTCCTACTGCGGCACTGTACTCAGCCACTGTAGACCTTACTGATAGCTTCATGGACACATAGAAAACATAGACTCTGTTGGCAGAAAGAGGCCTGTTGGCCCATTATGCTTCCCATGTGGTCTGGAAAGTAAATTTCTGGGGCCCCACTGTAGAGATTATGGATGCTAGGAACGCCCACCTGATTGAAGACTCATTGCCACCAGCAGCACTCCTTGAAAACTGGCTGTCCACTTGCCAGCTTTTCAGGTTCACTCTTAAAGCTAGGTTGCTGGCATTGTATGGCAACACGCTACCATGGTGCCATCAGGCAGCCCATTCGAGGGTTACCCTTTTATACACAAGACACTATGGAGAGTTGAGGGTAAGGAGGGTGGTAGTGTTTCTTACAGATCAGTAACAAGTGGTCAAGCAAATAGGAAGGGGTTCAGCTAGGAGGGCATCCACTGTAAATGGATCTTTGAGCCACTCAAGATGCAGTTTTTGGAACATGGGAAAGTCAGGGGTTTGTGGAAGGAGGCCAGCTGGATACAGTAGTTTAAGCCTCTTCTTTGGAGCAACCTGCACATTATCCTTCTTATGCTCACCCTAATGGCTGCTGTACCACTTCATGGATTGTAAAGAGTTATGGGGTTGCAATGAGTATGAATGGTGCTGTATTGAAAATTCCTTTTCTTCCCTCTGTGACTCGTGATGTGATATTGTGTAGAGATGCACCCAGATACATATGATCAACTCCAGGTAAGGAAAGATTAACCTGAACATTTGAAACAGAGTAGATGTTCTATTGATAAGGTTAACCATAAGATAACTAAGATAGTTGTGTATGAAAGCCACTATATCAAATCAAACTATTTTCCATTATTCCTAAAACATTCATAGTACCACCAATGAAACTTGTTATGTAACCCTTGTATGTAACCTGTATGTACCTATTGATTGCTTGCTGTTTGACATGGAACCTTCTAAATGAGCCTCCAGCTCAAAGGTCTGTAATCGAGACTTGAATAAATAAGAATAAATGGTATTTACTCACCTGGTGAAGGTGATTGTATGAGTACCCTTTATAGTACTCTGCAGTCAAAATGAGTGGTTATTCCTCGTCCATTCTGTAGGTTGATGCATGATCCAGTCAAATCAAAGTGGGTGAGGACATACCTCTGAGCTCATCAGAATATCTCAAATTCTCTTTGTGCATCAAGATAGGTTGGTCACATTCCTAATTGCTCCCAACAACGTTTCTATTATCACAGGTACAGTCCTAAGTTTATTTTACCTTTCATCTTAAAACTAACGGCCTGGTAGCCATCATAGGATCTGTACTAACCTATCTGCCTAACAACCTCTCTAACAGCTGCATCTCAATGTGCTACAAGAAATATTTGGTTATTGTTCATACAGTATTAAGGAAACAAAGGCACTAGAATTTAAACATTCTCTGTCAGGGCGGAGGAACAAAGCGGCACCGAACTACAAAAAAAAAAAAAAAAAAGGTTTTTAAATTAATGACCAGAGTTCACAGGCTACGGTAGCAGGCATACCCCTCCAGCAGTGGGTCCTGTTCTTCTACTCCTCCTATTCATGCCACATACAACTGTTTAGAGCTGGGGCTCCTCCTGTGAGTAACCCCTTCTCTGCATCTGCTCTGAAAAGTGAACAGCTTGTCCAGTGAGCTAGTGGAGGCCCCTCCTGTAGTGACCTCCATAACTCTAATGCCTGACTCCCCTCACTGCTGCAGTCCCAACTCAGAGGCACAAAATGCTCCCTCACAGCCCCACAAAGTACTAGAAATCTCCCTACCTGCTGAATGCAGTTTTCAGCTGCCCCACGCTCAGCCACGAAGTAAAATTTATCCAGAGCCTATTAGTGTGTTACATACATGCCTTGGGAGCCAAGGGTACAAGTTTTTTGATACCTGGTGGAGCAAATTATTTTTTCCCCAATTTGTGCAGTGATGGGCTTGGATCCCTCCCATAGCAAGCCCTGCCCACTGAACATAACCCTCAAAAGCACACCAGTGGCGGAGGCCCCTCCAGCAGCGATCTCCTCACACACTGCCAGCCAGTCAGACTCAAAGGAGCATAGGACTAAGGCCTCCTGTAACCCCTCACCTGACCATAATGAGCAGAGTGCAACGGGAAGTGGCCACAAGCTCCTACCTGACCCTGGAATGCCTCTGCAGCTCCGTGAATTCACTCAGCCAAAAGCGAGAAGGAAAAGCAGCTAGATTCCACCTCACTGGGCTTTCTCCAACTCAAGCACAGATTCGCGCATTTTTGGGATCCTCTCTGCAATCCCTTTGTCTCAGGGAGGGGCAATAAATCCAGGTACTCTGCCCCCTGAGACAGCTCCCAGTTATCTTCTCCTCTCCCTCGGCCTGATTCGACAAGCCCCATGATGTCCGCGGCTCTTGCGAGAGCCGAGCTCACAGACACAGAGGGGCATTAGATTCTCGTGCATAGTCATGCGAGAAGACGGCGCCATGCTGAAGGACATAGGTACAACATACAGTGCCCCCAAACATCGCATTTTATCATGAGATCTTCATGCTGCCATCTTGCCTGGTTAGTTTTTTCAAGCCAAAACAAAGCGTTTGTCACAAATTAAAGGGGCAGTCAACATGACAGTGCAGGAAAGCAATTTTGAGGCACTGTAGGGGAAATTATGTGGCTGGCTGTCTCAAACAGACCTTATCTCATAAAATTTTTTTCTTGCACTACAGTTCCAACCATTGGAATCACCGGAAGCAGGCTATCAGACTATGACTCACGCCCGGGCCGACCCCCAAAAACACGGAGGAGCCAGAGGAGGGCACAGTGGAACAGTCCTACAATGGGCCATAGGGCACACATTAACAACCTCATTACAAGCGTTCAAGTGGATCCTGGAACTTTGCTACGCCCCAAACAACCATCCACGTCAGAGCTCCCCCCCCCCTTTACCTCCATGGGAGAGCCAGAGGAAACAAATCCATTTCCCCACATGCAAAACCCTTGATACAGTCCTACAGAAAGGAGTACCAGGTGACCATGAGGAGCATGGTCTGTAGGTGATACACCCTGGCCCAAGATCGATGTGACCAGTGGGGGAAGGCCCCCAAAGTGGACAGCACCATCCCCAGCTCCCCAAACGCACAACTTCTCCAATTGAAAGTACAGTGCCTCTCAAAGACCCAGTGATTAAAAAGATCAATGAGCACCTTAGGAGAATTCACGAGATGTTGGGCTCATTGCACCCAGCCAACTCAGCAGTGCGGACAAATGTAGAGCATTCCACAGACGGCTTGACACATCCACCAAAAACGTCCCAGAGGGCTGTTCCCAGGCCAATGCAGCACAGTGCACCATACGAGCAGCAGCGTACAGAAAGCGTCCTCAGACAGTTCAAGTACGAAACACTAGGAACTGTACTAGACAACAGAGCAAGAAGAGCACTGTGGCTCCAACTCTGGCAAGTGAACAGATAAGCCAAAAAGTCTTGATAAAGCCCCCACTGAAACAGAGAATGTCGTTTGGGGGGGCGGCCAAACACCATACCTCGGAAACGGGGAGGGTAAATCAAGCACAGAGGTATAAAGATGTGTACTTGCCGTCGGGCAGACCTTTGCACCCCAAAGTAAGTTCCTTAAACACAAAGCACAGTCCTGCAGCCACCCCGCATCCAGACAGTGGCACAAGAAACCCAGGTTTTTTTTAGTACAAGGCCTACAATAGCCAAGACAAAGATAACACAGGTGACCTCTATGCCAGGTCACAGGTCAAATTTCAGGCCCCAAGGTGATAAAACAACTGAGGGTTCACAGGCAAATGCAACCCCATGGTTGGCAGGGGACCACGGTGCCCTGTGCAACACTAGGCCATGCCAATGTCAGCATAGGGGTGCAGGACATGGTGACAAAGGTTATGCGATCGAGTTCGCCGGCAACTGACACAATGTGGACCCTTGTTTCCCATTACCAAAGTGCCCAAACAAAATACAGACAACAATGGAATCAATACAGACTTACTCAGCAATGGGGCCATCATGCCACGTACCTACAGAGGAACAGGACACAGAGGTGTATTCCTTATTGTTGTGGGCTGGAAGAGGATGAGGGCTGCCAGTACTACCCTCAAATACCTAATCCAGCTTGAGGGCATGTATAAAAACCATGCCTACCATTGACCTGGCGTCCAGCACCCTGACTATTCACCAAGACTCTCGTGGTCTTAGTGGCCCACCTAAGGAAGTAAGTGAGTACATTAGCTCATAAGGGCAAGGACAGCCGAGCGAGCACACCTCAACACACATCTGACAACCATCTGTCTACGACAGCACGGGTAGTTCGGCAAGACAGTGAAGAGCCAACTAGCACCATCCCACTCCACATCATCCACAAGCTGGTATCGGGACTGATCAACAGACCCAACAGAGCAGTGTGGGACTACCTCCAAGCCCTGGGGGTCATGGCAGCACTAAGGGATCATGGGTCAGGCTGCACATACACATACCCCAGAGATTCCAGATAGGGTCATGGAACCAAACATTACAGGACCACAAAGCCCGGATCACACCACCTGCACGAGTACTTGCCGGCCTCAGATGGTGAGCACTGCAAAGCAATATACAGAGAGGGCAGTTGTTGACACGCGCTTCCCCAGAAGTGATTAACACAGATGCAAGACTGTCAGGTCAGGGACCAATGTACAAGAACTAGGTCACCCACAACGCAGTCAGAATCCTCACTCCTGATAAACATCCTGGAGATGAGAACCATGCACCTAGGACTGTCATCTTTCTTCGCACCTCTCCTACAGCAAAGCGGTGCTACCTCGGTATGACAACCAAGTAACCTTCGCATACCTAGTCAGGCAAGGAGGCAACAGAAGCAAAGCCATGACAAAGAGTCACCACAACTCCCCCACCAGGCAGAGTGAAACCTACAACCCATGACCACAGTATGTCACGAAGGGCCATCCAACACAGAGGCAGACTGGCTGAGCAGAGTCACCATCAACCAGGTGGAGTGGAGACTCAACCAACACATTTTTCAGAAGCTACAGGCAAAACAGCCCCTTTCCAAGTAGATCTGATGGCTTCACACCAGAAAACGCAGCGACCAAATTACCACTCCAGGACCATAGACACAAGGGCATTGGGAGTACACACTCTCTCAGCACCATGACACTTCAGATGAGTCTATGTATTTGTCAGCCCTTTCTAATGATAACCAGGGTCCTACACAAACCCAGATGCATGGGGACGTCCAGTAGTAAGGGGGCAATCAATTGGCCAGGATGCCATGCCGTTCACCCATTCTAGCAATGGAGTGAGCCCACCACGGCCCTACCCAGTGGCTGGATCTACTGTCCCAAGGCCCATTTCTCCACACAAAACCATCCAGCCTGACTCTGACTCTGATGGCCTGGCTGTTGAAGGGAACAGACTGCTGATCTTAGGCTATCAGACAAGGGTG
The DNA here is from genome assembly GCA_016271365.2 of Neoceratodus forsteri. Lineage (NCBI taxonomy): Eukaryota > Metazoa > Chordata > Ceratodontiformes > Ceratodontidae > Neoceratodus > Neoceratodus forsteri. The sequence continues at coordinate 121,242,092 of JADMNL010000025.1, forward strand.
GTGAATCATCGTTTACAGTCCTGCTAGACAATCAGCCAACAAGATCTACCACAGACACTGGCAAACCTCTCACAAAGGGTGCAAGGAGAGGGGAACCTCACCAGTCTTGGCAGGATTGCCACAAATTCTGGGTTTGTTAAACAAAAGGGTAACTAGGGGCCTAAGCCTGGCATTGCTCAGGGTTCAGGCCTCAGCAATTCCTCTCTCATAAGGGGCCCCTTGCCAGGAGTAGGGCGCATAGGCTCACACCTACCCATATTCAGTTACTTAAGACCGTAACACTAGCATCACATAGAGATGCACACCAGAGCACCTCAATACAGGGCTAGATGCCCTACAGTTACACACCACCAACACGCTTCCCTGCGCTGGTGTACAATTAAGACAACCTTCCTGGTAGCAATCTGCTCCACTAGGAGGATAGGTGAGACACAGACTTTATCATGCAGGGACCCCTTCATAATGTGTCTCAATAATAAGGTACTTCTTAGAAAGGTATTTTCCTTCCTGCCCAAGGTGGTGACAGCATGTCACAGGGACCAGGATGTTCTACTACCATATACGGAAGTAGATGACACCACAGACACCACACCCCCTCACCCAAGTGATGTGGGCCATCAACAGAGAATATACCTCAGCATGACAAATGACCTACGCATGACAGACAGGCCCTTTGTACTGTTCACAGGACATAAAATTGGACAGACAGCCTCTAAAAACACCATAGCTATATGGATTATGTAGACCATTACAGAGACATAGAAACATAGAATTTGACGGCAGATAAGGACCGCTTGGCCCACCCAGTCTGCCCATTTTCCTACCTACTGGATAAGCTGCAGATCCTAGTTAACCAGCAGCCTACTTCTTCCTACCCCCACCCCCCAGAATTGCCTTATGACTATCCCATGCATGCTTGAATTCCACCACTGATTTTGACTCCACAACCTCCTCCGGAAGGCCATTCCATGCATCCACAACCCTCTCTGTGAAAAAAATACTTCCTTAAATTACCTCTGGGCCGCCCCCTCTATCTTCAAATTGTGCCCTCTTGTTCTTGCACACCTCTTTTTTTGAAAGATGCTACCCTCTTGGACTTTGTTGATTCCCTTGAGGTACTTGAACGTTTCTATCATGTCCCCTCTCCCTCCTTTCCTCGAGGCTATACATATTAAGCTTCTTAAGTCTCTCTTCATATGTCCTCCGGTGCAGACCCTGCACCATTTAGTGCCCTCCTCTGGACAGCTTCCATCCTGTCTATGTCTTTTTGGGAGATTGGGTCTCCAGAACTGCACACAGTACTCAGATGGGGTCTCACCAGCTGTCTGTACAGAGGATAATAACTTCCTGTTTTCTACTGGTGATGCCTCTCCTATGCATCCCAGTATTCCCCACCCTCCTTGCTGCCTTCTCACATTGCTTGCCCACCTTTAGGTCATCTGATATGACTACCCGAGGTCCCTTTCCATTTTGTTGTTGTTAGTATCTCACCCCCATTGTGTACTCTTCCCTGGGTTTTGTTTCCCAGGTGCATTACCTTGCACTTCTTAGCATTGAATCTAAGCTGCCATACATTTGACCATTCCTCTAACCTTGCCAAGTCCCTTCTCATCCTTTCCACCCCACCCTGTGCATCAACTCTGTTGCAGATCTTAGTGTCATCTGCAAAGAGACATACTTTTCCTTCAGTCCTTCTGCAATGTAAACATAAAGACATTGAAGAGGACTAGTCCTAATACTGAACCTGTGGTACCCGCTAGTAACCCTCCTTTCTTCTGAGTGGACTCCATTTACTATTACTCTCTGTGTCCTATTCTTAGCCAATTCTTTACCAGGCTGTCATCTTGGGACCCACTCCCAGGCTGGCTAACTTATATATTAATCTTTTGTGTGGGACTGTGTCAAATGCCTTGCTAAAGTCTAGGTAGGCCATGTCCACAGCCCTCCCTGATCTACTACTTTGGTCACCCAGTCAAAGAAATCTATCAGATTCGTCTGGCATGACCTTCCGTTGAATCCATGCTGCCTAGGGTCCTGTGCCCTTCTGGCCTCTAGATACGCGACAATTCTTTCCTTTAGAAGTGATTCCATCATTTTCCCTATCACTGAAGTTAAACTAACAGGTCTATAGTTTCCTGCTTCTGCCTTGCTCCCACTTTTGTGAAGGAATCACATCTGCCCTCCTCCAGTCCTCGGTACCACCCCATCCTCCATGATTTGTTAAAGAGGGTAGTCAGTGGTGTCACTAGTTCTACCCTTAGTTCTTTTAGAATTCTGGGATGAATCCCATCAGGCCCCATTGCTTTGTCCACCTTCAGTTTTAAGAGTTCTTTCAGAACTCTTTCTTCTATAAATGGGCTGGTATCAACTTCTGTATCCAGAGTGTTACTACTGTTTGTTTTATGTACCTCCCCTCTTCCTTTGTAAATACTGAGCAAAAATATTTGTTTAGTATCTCTGCCTTTCACATTCTCCTCTGCCCACCCTCCCTCCCTTTATTAAGCCTCACTATCCCTCCCTCCCTTGGTCTTCCTTTGCTCCTGATGTACCTATAAAGGTTTTATTCCCTTCTTAACTGAGTTGGCTATCTTTTCCTCAGTTTGGGCCTTTGCTAGTTCTGACTGCCTTCCCAGCTTCCTTTTGCTTTAACTGATACAGTTCTCTGTCCTGCTCCTGCTGCGATTCCTTGTACTTCCTGAATGCTTTCTTTTTCTCTTGAACCTTCACTGCCACTTCCTTTGAGAACCATAGTGGTTTCTTACATCGTCTTGTTTTGTTTATTTGCTTCACACAAAGGCTCGTTACCTCTGTGATGGCAGTTTTTATTATTCCCCATTGTTCTTCCACCCCTCCTTCCCGCCCATTTGCTAGTGCATTCCTTAGGCACTCACCCATTTTGGCAAAGTCAGCCCTCCTAAAGTCCAGTACTTTTGTCTTTGTATGGCTTGACTCTATTGCTGTGTTTATTGTGAACCATACTGTTCGATGGTCGCTAGTTCCCAGATGGCTACCCACTTCTACATCTGTGATCCTCTCCATCTCCATTTGAGAGTATCAAGTCTAATATTGCTCCTCTCGAGTGGGCTCCAGTACTAGTTGTCTAAGGCATGCCCCTGTAGGGCATCTAGAATAACTGCACTCTTGAGTGGCAGCTGCAGCTGCGCTCCAGTTAACATCCTGGCATATTCAGATCACCCATCAGCAATATCTCCCTTTTCTGCCATTCTAAGTATACTTTCTATCATTTCCTTGTCCACTTCCTCCCCTAGAGAGAAGTTCTGTATCTAACCCTGTGCGGATTGTGGTGCCATTGCCTGTCTCAAATTTACCCACAGTGCTTCTTCTACTCCTGTTTACCCTTTTGTTCTGTTGCTTTATTCCTTCCCTTATGTAAAGAACTACTCCTCCCTCTTTACCCTCCCTGTCCCTCCTGTAGATAGTGTATCCTGGTATGTTTACGTCCCAGTCATGGTTTGTGTGTACCATGTTTCTGTGACTGCCGAATATCCAGATGTTCCTCCTCCATCAAGGCCACTAATTCAGGAAGCTTGTTACCTAGACTACGGGCATTGGTACTCATTGCTCTCCATTTTTTGATGGCCTTACCTTCTGTTGCAGCATCCCCCACTGACCGTTCTACCTTGGTCTTTTTCTCATTTAGTACCCTGTTTTGTAGGGAGAGGCTGGGATTTTTCTGCTGCTTGTCAGACCTATGGGGCGATAGGGCAGGACTCACCTCAAGGGGATCAACACACTTCACCAGGACAATTGCTGCATCCCTGGCCGAGAGCGGAAATATGTCACTACTGGACATTTACTTTGCAGCCACCTGGTCATCAGTACATACATTTGCCATACATTTTCGGCTAGTTGTGGTGTCTGACGAAAGGACAACATAAAAAACAAACAAACAAAAAAATAACACCGGATTGAGGACCGTAACTCAGCCCATATAACATAGCACTAATCTGCCTTCACTTCACCATCCCAAGAGTAATCATTTTTTATCTATAGGCACTGCTACTAAGGTCCCACTGGTTTTGACTAAAAGTACTATAAAGGGTATGAAATATAATAGGATTTACTCACCTGGTTAAAGTGATTGTATGAGTACCCTTTATAGTACTCTGCAGCCCCACGCGGGACGGCAGATTACTCTGCAGGTTGGGTCAGCAAAGGGCAATAACCTCATGACAGCTGAAGTAAAGGGTCACATTAATACAGTCTATCATTTCATAAGAGTGTAAGCGTATGACATATGGCATTACATAGCAGCAAGTGATGATTGTATGCTCATGACTTATACTGAGAGTATTGCAATACAAAAGTGTCGTACTGAGCAACCCTAAATAAGTTTGTATTATCTTTCACTATAATAAGGGCTACTGGGCATTAATCAAATAGGCTATAACTCTAACAAAGGGATAGTTGTGGAATTTGCTGAATGAAAAGGAGTGGCCATAGGAAGCTCTGAATAACCAATCAGATTGCAGTTCAGCTAAGTTACCTTATTTTTTTCTCTACACCTTCTGTCTATAAACTGGCCAAAGTAGTGACTATGGTAGTAACCATGCCTTTCACATGGCAATAATTAACAACTCAGTTTGCCTAACTTTTTTTAAACTCTTCTTTATTGCATATTCTTTTATCATATCATTCGAGAATGTCTTCAGAGGCAAAACAGCAGCTTGCTTCCCTGAAAATCTTGTTTCTAGTGACTTGCACAATAGGTGTGTGTATCACAACTTGATGTCCCTGGACAAAACAATGACCTTTAACAATTTAAATCATTTTGGTTGATTTTGTTTGGTAATCCGTCTCTTGGTGGAGAACTGAAGGTTGTGAACAAAATTTACTTGTCATCTCAGTAGATTTTTCTGGGTAAATAAATTCTTTAAAAAATAATGCAAAAACTGACATTGTTTGTCTGTCCATTTGTGTCTCTAGACTCCTTACTTCTGGACTACAAACAAGTGGCGGCAAAAAGCTGGATTATGGTAAGGATACCTGTTGTTATGGCTGATATGTCCTGGTAGACAATGGCGTGCTAAATTATATATTTATAGGGCGCTGTGGAGTGCTCTTCTGGTTCCTATATATGAGTATCTCTGTGCATCCTTAGGGGTAGAGAATTGCGAACTGAAGGTTAGAGACTTTGTCACCCTGAGGATGTGAGGAGGCACCGATAATCCTAGCGTGCTCCTCAGCACTTCTACAGATATATTATAAATCGTTTGATGTACAATATATATTTAATTTAAGTTTAAAAAAGTCATTTTATAAATAAAACATCTTCAATTAAAGCACTTAAAACACTAAGGCATGATAGGGTGTGCATTATTGTTTGATAATGGTATGTCCCTGGAACTGAGGCACAAGGCAAATCAAGACCTTGTGCATCAAAGAAGTACTATTATTACACACACACCCTGGAGTGCCTTTTTGTGATTATAAAATGGCTCCCCTGATTTTTCACAAAACTTTAGATTCTTATCACAGTCAGTTAAACCTAATGTATTATGTGCGAACGGCTACTTTTTTTACAGTTCCTGCCACCTTGAGAAAGTGACCTTAGTTGCGAAACAGTTTTAGTTATCAGAGCTGCATTATATGTTTGTCTGTGCTATTGAAAAAATATATATTTACTTTATGTAACTACATTTGGAGACGGGATACACCCCAGGATCATTGTGGAGATAAAAGAACAATAGGCAGTGCCATTTGCAGTAATCTTTCAGGAGTCTGTCCAGAGAGGGATGGTGCTAGAGGACAAAAAAGTGGCCAGTTTGGTCTCCAGTTTTTTTTTTAGTCTTTAGTAACCAGGTACGGCCCACTAGACACAAGTGCCTGTTTTCAGTGGTGACCTGGGAGCACTGGGGAGGTTAAGTAACTTGCTTAGAGTCACACAGTATGCAAGTGGGAGGTTGTGGAACACAAAACCCAGGTCTCTCTGCTGGATGTACCAAGCTCATGCACAGCTCATTGCTCGAACCTCTAGGCTATAGTGCCAGCCCCCATTTTCAAGTAGAGGACAAGGTTGGACCAGGGCAGCTACAGGCTGGTCTGCCTGACATCAGTGCTGGGCAAAGTTCCCAGAGATCATTCTTAAGGACAGAATAATGGAGCAGTTGGTTGAGGCCAAGGATCTTTCCCATCCCAGCGGTGCTTTACCAAACAGATCACTTTCTTCAAGGGTGTGACCAGGGAGGTAGACAGGGCCATGGGCATAATCTGTCTGGACTTCAGTAAGGCCTTTAATAGTGTTGTATTTGACAAGCTTGGGCAAAGTAAACTACAGTGGTATATAGTACATGAGACATACATGAGTCATACATGAGACATACACAGGTTGAATGCTAACTGGCTTGGGGTCAGGAAACAATAGATGATGATGATGATGATGGATGAGCATTAGTTAGAGGGAGTGAAGTACTCAGTGGCATACCTTAGGATTGGTGCTGGGCCACAGACCCTCAGTATCTTAATGAATAATGGAGAAACTGTGATCTCCAGCCAGCTCCTTAGCTTACGCAGGTTACTAAGATAGCCAGGGTGGTGTGCTGTCATGAGTATGGGGACAAACTTCTGGAGGACCTGAACAAGCAGAGCAACTCCTGGATCCTAGTGAGGAAAAACAGACAAGCCCTGCACACTGTTGTGGGCTCCTCTTGCTACAGTCGAAGAGAAAAATGACCTGGGGTTCATGATTGATAAGGGAGCTGAAGAGGGGCAAGCAGTGCGCAGCTGCTGTCTGGAGGGTCAGCAGAATTCTGGTTTGCCTCAAAAGGAGTGTGACCAGCAAAACAGGGGAAGTGGTCATGTAACTTTACAAGGCTCTGGTCAGGCCCAACCTGAAGTACTGCCTGCTGGTTTGACAGAGCCACCAAAATGATCAGTGGTATGGGGACAAAAGGTGCTGTATAAGGAGAAAGGTTGCAGGCCCTTAAAGAGCACCTTTCGTGGTATTATTGTTAAAAGCCACAAAGGACCCTTACCTACCCCGGAGCTCAAGGATGTGAAAAAATTATTTTTAGATGATAGGGCTTTCGGGTGGGAAGGGATCGTATTTTGGCTCCGTGGAGCCAAGCTGCCAATCCCTTCCACTTCTTGGTTTGGAGACATGCCCCCATGCTAGCACATTTTGTGATGTAAGAATATGGAAAGCATGGAAGCGCATACCATAGGCATGTATTGTATAGGGCCATACTTTGAGAATACTTCAGAGTTCCGATCCAATGAATTAAGGCCTTTGCTCAACTAACATGGGTCACATTCACTCTGGAGAAAGGAGACTGAGATGAGACATAAGCTTCTGCAGACTCAAGGGTATCCACAAGACCGAACAGTCAGAAATGTTTGATCTAGTGTCCTGCAGCAAGACGCGGGGACATGCCCTGAAGCTCGGGGCTGGTGGAAAGGCTCTGTCTAGAACTTCTTTTTTTTCTGTCTCTCTCTTCTCCCCAGTCAGCCCTCCTTCTGGGGAGTGCCCCAGCCTTGTCAACCCAACATCTGCAAGGGCTTACCTGCTGCTTACTGTCATCCTCCAGGGCTTGCCTCCCGTGGGGTCAGGAGGGTCCCCAAGTCCCACTGCAGAACAGATCCAGTTCTGGCAGCATGCACAGCTGGTCAAGTGTGGGGCCTGCGAACGGCATCGTCATCCTGCCATCGGCATTTTTCCTCTGGTTTTTACCCATGGAGACTTGACATGCAATGACATCATGGTGCACACCACATGTGCTCTCACGCGGCGTTCACCAATGTCTGCCATGTCTCCCAATCTGTCTTGCAGTAAGCTGCCTTCCCCTGCTTCCGCCAGGAGCCAAGGCGAGCTGTGGGCTCTGCCTACCCTCCCCTTGTAGAGGAGGAGTGCAGTCCTATGGATACTCAGGTCTCCTTCCCACAGCTGACCCTCTGACTGCCCGGAATTGTTTCTGAACCCAGGTCATCGGCATCAAAGTCGTAGCGCTACATCTGCGTCAGTGGGCCAGCTTGTCAAGAACTTCCTAATTGAATAATCTTGTTTGCCTACATATTTCTGGATTGTACGATCATGAATTTTTAAACAAAGTGTAATTCTCCATGTTTTGTACCTTGTGTAAACTCAGTCCTTACACTGACTGCTTTTTGATGCTCTGTTCTGCTTCCTTATGCTAGCCGACTTTGTCTTGTATACCATTTCTACTGTTGTATTTTATACTGTACTGTATTGCTACAATGGCACCTTATGTGTTCCTGCTTTGCAAATATGTTTCTTTATTACACATTTTATATATAATCTCCTGGGTCTTCTGCCTAGTGCACTTACCTGGTGACAAAAACTAAATAAATAGCCGGCCTGGTGGGAAAGTGGGCTGAGGCACTCGTGGGTGCCTTACCTTTCCTATGCTGGAACCCGGGTTCGAAAATGGCTTGTGTCACCAGGGGCTGCCAGGATGAGAGAGGACTGAGCATCCGATGGACTGCTGTCCCTCCATGGGGAGTGGCTGCTGACTCCACTGTGTGACTGCCACCATGTGCAAGCCTAGTGGTAGGACAGCCAAGAGCGGCAAACAAAGGTGGGTGCTGTGGGACTTCTACAGAGAGTGTGTGCCTCAACACACACACACACACACACACACACACACCCCCAATGTGTGAGTCCCAGCATCAGGGAGGGGATGAAAATGGAAAATGGGAGAATGGGCTAAATGAAGCCCTGTCAGTCTCACTGTAGTCCGCTCCATCAAGTTGCGGACCAGAGCTTCTGGATTTGTTTGTCTGGGGAGGGGCCTCAGCTAGCTCTTCGAGGGTCCAAGTGGAGACGATTACCAGGAACCCAGCTTTGATGTAGAAACCAGCTACAGGAGACAGGGACAGGGCTGAAGATCCGCGTGTCCTATGGGAGGTGGAAAAAGACTTCTATGGCAAAAAAATGAATAAATAATAAATATATGGATAACGTTAGGAGGCAGTTTTTCTCCCAGGTGGTAGTGAACCTATGGAACTACCTACATGCAGAGACAGTATACATGAAAGCAGTAAAGGCCTTTAACATAAGCCTGGACACATCTCTGCTTGCCAAGGGAATCAGTGGGTACCTTGGGTAGGGATCCTTATTAATTGGAATCTGTTTGCACATTTCGTTCCTGCTCATGAAACAGGATGGCAGACATAAAGGACCTAGAGTCCCAAATTACCTTTTTTTTAAAAGTCTGTTTAACTTTGTGCTCAGGTGGGGATATACCCTATATCATTCCCCCTGCCCCCCCACCTGGCATTCCCCAACAGCTGCCCAGGACAGAGTCCCCATAGCGTATCCCCTATGGCAGGGCTCTTGAAGGAGAGATGGAGATCTACTGTTGATCTGCTTCAGCCTTAGGTTGCAGCATCATCTGGCTGGGGAAGAGGCTTCTTGTTGCTGCTTCCACATAGGGTTTTCCTCATATAGTTTTCCCAGAGGTGCAGACACTCATTGATGTCAGCACGCAGGCCTTCATTCTCCACGCATGCCCTGCAGGTGTCTGCCACTGCCTCCTCCTCTGAAATGTGGTCCTGGCTTGGCATACACCCAGTTGCCACTGGGTGTCATTTGAATGCTTGAATGCCACTCACCCTCCCTCCCAGGAGGTGGAGAGCTGGGATGCTCATCCAGGCTCTCCAGCTGGCCCTCTGACACTCTGGACTCGCTCCCAAACCTGGGTCATCAGCATCACAATTGGTAGCTCTCCTGCTGTGTTGGTGGGCTGGTCTGAGTCCCGCTGACCTTAACCCATTATACCCATTAGCACCATATGGCGTCAGAACCATCCATTGCTTAACCTGATCCAAAATAGTGGCATCAGATAGAATGAGTTAAAGGAGAAGGGAAACATTGCAACATTCCTAATTCATATTTGCTTATCGACTGTTGACTGTTTATTTTTATATGTTTACCTTTTATGTATTCTGTCTCAGTTATCTTTATAACCAGGTCTGTATGCACAGTATTCCCACACTATTGCACTGCTATACTGTAGGTACTCCAACCAGTGACATCATCAGTTAGAATTAGTCGGTGGCTCCTGACACTGATACAGCAACTGGCGTGGGCTGCTCCATTAATAAATAGGAAGCAGCTCTTCAATGCGCTCAGTTGGCAGCAGTGTAGCAGTCCATGAATGTAGTGGGTCTCAGCAGAGGAGCCACTGATTTATTCTAACAGACAGTGTCACTGGTTGGAACATTTATAATGATTAAGTAGCGGGTTTCATATAGAGCTGATTTTTTTTTTTTCTAGAAAGGTTTTTATCACTCCTTGTGCAGGCTGGGCAGCTGTATCAGCCCTGTCCCATAGCACATAGCCATCCTGAGTCTCTGTCAGTCCCCCAAGATGAGGTGGGCCACTGGTGCTAGCAGGAAGGGTTTATCCAGCCCATCCTCCATTTTTCCTCCTGATTTGCTCCCCGGCTCAGCTGGACATGTGAGCATGATATGCTCTCTCTACCACCGTGGAGGCACCTCAGCACTCCATTACTGGCCTTTCCCGACTGCGAGACTACATACACGCCCGCCCAGATCCCTCCAAGCAGCCACTCAGGCCGAATCATTGGATCCCCCCACGAGGAAGAGAGCTGTTCCATGGATGCTCAGTCTTCCTATCCTGGCTGAGCCCAGTGATCCGAGTCCATTCCTGAACCCATGTCACCAGTGTGGCAGCAGGAGGCATGGGTGCCTCAAGCTGCCATGCCATTGGGCCAATATAGAGCTGATTTTTAAGATGGGGAGACAGAAAACAAAAAGAAATGTTACACGTGCAGAAAGAAAACCAGGGCTAAGCAACAATTGAGACTGTTGCAGTGTTTCTGTTCCTTTAAATTACTTTGTTACTATTAATCACCTTGTCCAGTTTAACTGAAGCTTATATGACTTCACTATTGTACAGAACTCTTTCTGTTGTTGCTTTTACTTCTTTAGGGTTCTAAGACCGCAATGAACTTTAGCAGTGGTTTGAAAACTGAGTACTGAGGTTAACAAGTTAAGTTTTCCAGCCTATGCCATTGTGCTGGCATAATGCATGGTCATGTGATCATATATACATTTTTTAATCAATTTTTTGAAATTGTATGAGACACACTTTCATAGAAGCCCTTTTGAGGGCCATTAGTGCAAGCGAATCCTTATAACTGAATCAGAGTTGCTGCTTTATACTGAATTTGGTATCACCTGGAGGCAGAGAAGGACGTGATTAGGAATGGACAGTTACGCAGATCCTGGAATGAAAGTGGAAACCTCACTCAGTTCTAGAAAACACAAGTGAGGAGAGATTGCTATTTTAAGTGCAGGAAGGGGACAGTTACAAAAGGAAAGTAAATGTCAGCTTGATGGGTCTGGTGGAGTGTGTTGCTCTACCACAAAGCTGATCTTTGTACAACCCTCGTGCCTGGCACTGGGCTAGAGTCTAGGGTGAGCTGCAGAGACAGTGCATGCTGACTCCCAGGAGGAGGGGATGAGAATGTTCCATCACTTAGGTGCCTTCTTTGGTGAGTTTGGGGATTGGTTATGGGCATCATGGATAATCACATGGCATCCTGCCCCTCCCTCACAGCTGAGGTGCAACAGGGGACAGTTACCCAGAAGATGATGTGTGTCTAACGAAGGAAATGATTAATGGAGGCATGGTTTGAAGTGTTGTTGTACTAGTGTATACAGAAACAGAGACCATGGTGTAAGAAAAAGACCAGAGGTCCATCCAGTCTGTGCCTATTCTCTATAATCCCTGGAACCTGTTGTTCCTCCAGGGTACTAACCCTCCCCGTCCTATCTCCATTCTCCTCCCTGGTCTTGTCTCCCTGGGTGACCACTATTCCCTTCATTCTATTCCTTGCTTGTTTGAATCCCCTATGTTTGCACCCACCACCTTGGCTGACAGACTGTTCCATGGTTCCAGCACCCTTTCCATAAAGAAGTACTTCCTCATGTCCCTCCTGAACCTCCCTTCCATTAATTTCCACTTGTGATCATGTGACCTCCAGCTGGTATTCAGAGTAAATAATTCCTTGCAGTTTACCTTGTTAATTCCTTTAAGGAACTTGAAGGTCTCTATCAAATCTCCTATCTCCCGTCTGGTTTCCAGTGAGCACATATTTAGTGCCTTGAGGCGTTCCTCATAGGATCTGTCCTACTGGCCCTGAATCATTTTTGCTACTCTGCACTGCACTGTTTTCAGCCTAACCCTGTCCTTTCTGAGGCAAGGACTCCAGAACTGGATGCAGTGCTCTAGGTGAGGCCTCACCAGGGATCTGTAAAGGGAGATTACCTCTTCTTCTGCTTTCAGTACCCCTCCTGATACATTCCAGCATCCTGTTCATCTTACTGTAGGCCTTGTTGCACTGGCTCATTTGTTTAAGGGAGTTACTGATGAGAACTCCTAGATCCCATTCCTCTTCTGTGTGCTAAGTCTCCTCACTCATCAGTACTCTGTCTTGGGATTCCTTTTCCCTAGGTGCATTACCTTGCACTTTTGGCATTAAATTTAACTGCCAGACCTTTGACCACCTCTCTAGTTTTTGTTGGTCCCTCTGCATAATTCTGGTGCTTTGTCAACATCGCGCAGTGAAAAACAGCACAGTCAATAACTGCGCCACGCGGTTAGTACAAAACCATGTGGTCCAATACCATGCTAGATTAGATATACTAACTCTAGAACCATGCGGTGCGCTTATGAACATGCTGTTTTTGACCACATATATTTGCTGCTGCAATTCAGACTGACACCCATATTCCATATTCCCTCATCACTATCCACACTTCCACATCCACCCTCCCACATAGTTTTGTGCATCTGTGAAGAAACACAGCATGCCGTGGATTCCCTTACCAATGTAAGACTGGACCCATGACAGATCCCTGTAGAACAATGCTTGTAACCACCCTTTCCTCTGATTTAACCCCATTGACCACCACCCTCCGCTGCCTCCCTTCTAGCCAACCAGTCACCCAGTTCACTACGGCTTTAGCCTCACCCAGGTCTTCCATCTTTTTGAGCAACCTTTTATGTGGTACTGAATCAAAAGCCTTGCTGAAATTAGAGTAGAGCAGATCCACAGAGTGGCTCTTGCCTACTTCCTTGGTCACCCAGTCAAAGAAAACAATCAGATTAGTCTGACAAAAACTTCCCGCCACGAAACTGTGTTGTTTACTATCCTGGAGCCCACTGCTCTTTAGGTAGTCCACGAGGTCCTCTTTGATTAGTGATTCCATCAGCTTCCCCATGATGGAGGTTAGACTGACAGGCCTGTAGTTTCCTGGTTGCTCTATATTCCCCACGTTATGAAGCGGTATAACGTCTGCCATTCTCCAATCCCTTGGAACTTCCCCAGATCTAAGTGAGCTGTTGAACAGCCCAGCCAGCAATTCAGCTGGTTCTGCTGCTAATTAATAGAAACATGGAAACATAGACTTTGACAGCAGATAAGGACCGCTTGGCCCACCTAGTCTGCCCAAAATTCCCTAAGTATCCTCAGATGCAACCCATCTGGTCCTGGGGTCTTATATAGCTTAAGGGCTGCCAGTCCTTTCAGGACCCTCTAGCTAGTAAGTATTGGGATATTTCCTTTCCAGAACTCTTTTAGCAGCCACTTTGATGCCACTTCCTGGCATGGACCCACAGTCCTCCTTAGTGAATACTGAGCAAAAGTAGTCATTCAGGATGGCAGCCTTTTGCTCATCCTCCTCTATCACCCTACCCCCCCCAACTAGTCGTGCGATAGCCCCCTTTCTTTTTTTCACTGATATATCTAAAAAACTGTTTTCCTCCATTCTTGACAACCTCCCCGATATGCTTTCACTTCCCTGATGGCTCTCTTTACCTCCTTGTGTTTCCGTAGATAATCCTTCCATTCTTCCTCCCCTGCTTTTCCTTGTATTTATAGAAGGCCTTCTTTTTGGATGTAACCACTTCCCTGATCCTAGCTGAAAACCATAGTGGTCTTCTAAATCTTTAAATCTTTTTTTTTTCTTAGATACTGTCCTTATGCTTGCCTTTCATGCCTCAAGGATGGCTCCCTGTATTGCCCCCATCTCTCCTCTACTCCCCTTATGTCCATCACCCCTACTAACTTATCTCTGACCAGTTCCCTCAACCTACTGAAGTCTGCTCTTCTAAAATCAAGAACTTTGGTTCTTGATTGTGGAGTTACTGACCCTGAGGGCTAATTCAAGCCACATTGAGCTGTAGTGCTGTTCCTTGGCAGCTCCCCTACTCCCTGCACCCACCATCTCTGAATTGGTGAACACCACATCAAGGATTTGCGTTTCTGCCTAGTAGGTTCCTAACAAGGTGCACCAGTAGATAGTCTTGGAAGGTATCCACTCTTGGCCACTGGGACCTCCTAGTCAACATCAGGCAGGTTCAGGTCACCCACCACCACTACTTTCACCTTTGCCACTCCTCTTAAGTTCTTAGAGTTCTCTGTCCCTCTCTTCCCCTTGCCGTGGAGGTCTATAGATCACCCCTAAGCACGCTTTCCTGCCTGAGGCTGCTGTGAGTTGCACCCATACTGACTCAGCCTCACCACTGCTACCCCTAATATTTCCATGTTCTGCTACTTCAATGCCCTCCTTGACAATAAGGCAACTTCTGCCCCCCTACCAGTTCTTCTGTCCCCCCGAACAGTGAACACCCAGGGACCGTCATCTCCCAGTCATTTTTATCTATGGCCCATGTTTCTGTGATGGCCACCAGGTCAGGTCAGTGTCTGCTATCAGTACCTCTAGCTCGCTGAGTGTGTTGTGTAGGCTCTTGGCATTAAGGCATACCCTCCCTCCATTTGACCCTTGCTCTAACTTTGCTACTGTCTTTTTGCTTTTCATGTTTTGTTCCTTCCTTATGTGTGCTTATACCTTTCACTTTCCTCCTCACGGTATTCCTCCCTTTGTCCTGTAAATCCTACTGCATTGCCTTTTCCTCTTTGCAGTTACTGTCCCTGGATGGGGGAGTTCTGTCTGGGATCCTCTGTGTCGTCATCCACCATGGCATCCCTAGACCTGCACTCTCCTGCAGTCAGTTTAAACATCTGATGTAGACATCAAACTTCTGCCCTAGTGTGCTAGCCCCATGTATAATCCTGCATTTGGGATTGTTAGTGATCTGAGGGGCAGTGTGATACAGTCTTTCTGTATTTACTCATTCTAACTACAGTATGTAACTTTGCATCTAGTCTCCTGTTAGGGTACTCTCCATAACATTAGTATTTCTGATGGCACTGCTTATTCAGCTGGGAGATAAGCCAGTTTGTCTTTATAAAATGTTTCATTTATCAACTATGAAATCATCTCACTAGTGTTCCATCGATTCAGTACTACAGAGTGCATCGGCTGTTCTGAGTAAGTGATAAATGAATCATGGGTCCAGGACTATGAAGTGCCAGAGAAAATCTATCAGCATCAGTAACTGTGGTTATCCCATCAGAAAAGGCTCCAATCCGATCTGTCTTTCTGCACAGTCCATGCGAGTGGAACTTTTACAGCATGTTGCTTCTCTAAAGAGGCCACTAACTCCTTTTGCCAACTAATCTGCATTGGCTACCATACAGTAGATACTAATTCGGAGTGTAGCTAGGAAAAAATGTTCACACCTGGTGCCTCAATGGTACCCTCCCAGTCTTATACATAGCCCTCTTTGCTGCTCTGCTCCTTGTATACATAAAGTTGTGCATTGCCGTGCATAGCAAAATGAATACATCTACAGTGGTACAAGTTTATGTATTGTTCATTAAAGGAGAACAGTCAGCACTGAGCCCCACACCAATGTGTAGGGCTGGTCCAAAGTTGCCATTTGTATGCAAAAACATTTTTTTTTCATGTTTACTGCAGTATAGTAGATTGTATCAGACTGATTCTGATGACTTGCAGCTGACATCAGAGGAGGGCTGCAGCAGTGAGAGACTCAATAGCCTACAGTGCATGGTACAGTTTTATAAGCGCTGACCTTTTGTTTGCTGGTCTGCTGTTCTTCATGGGCTAAGTATAGCCCCAAAGGACCATCCTTAGCCCCGAGAGAACAGTGGTACTGGCAAACATCTGATAGGAGTTTATAAAAGCTCTAACGTACACTGAAGGCTATTGAATCTCACACTGTAGCTGCCCTCCTTTAATGTCAGCTGCAGGTGATTCTGGGGTTTGTAGTTACAAAAAATGACAGCTTGCAAGTCAGAAGAATCAGTCTGACACAATATACTATACTGCAGTAAACAGTACGTTAAAAAATGATTTTGCTACAAAGTGCAAATTGAACCAGATCCACACTTGAGTGTGCACATCAGATTGTTGACTGTTCCTCTTTAAGTCAAACAGAGCACAAAGGAACATTACTTACCATAACTCTTGATTTTCAGGAATATATTCTTCATAGAACCACATTCATTGCTGCTTTTGGGGCCTGTGGCTCCAGTACCTAGCACTGTCACATGGTGCCTTCCATGCACCCACAGGGTATATGGTGGCACAGTCTCCAGCCACCTCTGAACCTTTTTCTGAGACACAGAGCCAGAAGTTACTGATAAAAATTCTTAAACATCAAAAACTAGAAAAAAAAAGAACAGAAGGTAGCCTGCCAGTTACTGTAAGAAGGGATCACAAGTGTCTTCCCAGCCCATGTCGGGTCTATGTGATAATGGCAATCGTGGAAAGGCGAGCGTGGTTAGGGCGAATGTACATCAGCGAAAATCTATTTCCGATATACAGTACACTCCCAGCACATGGCAAAAGGGCATCGAACTTTATTTTTGTTGAGGTAGGCTGCACCTCTGCACTTCTACTAAAGATTCTCAACTCCAAGGGGTATGTTGGGAGGGTGAAAAATAACAAAAGTAAATTCTCGGACCGCGCAAAAATCCCAACACACCTAACACCAAACCCGGCACCCTCCTAACCATAGCCTGCCACGAACCCACCATGCCATACAGCCAGCTCGGCAACCCACCATTGCGCTACACCTCACAAACTCTCCCTCCCCTTCCACCCATTGCATGGCATGCTCGCTCCCCCCACTGCATGCATGTATACATATAGTGACAGGATGTCGCTATACCAGCATTTGCACCCCCAATCCACTGGCCCTGAGAACAGGCACCGCTATTGAATCACCCTTTTTGTAAGCGCTCAGTAGCGGTTGCCTTTCTCACGGGATACCCCCATGTCTGTCTGAGAAAAGGGGAGAAGACTAATAACATGAACAATAAAGAAAGAGATAAGTTCCAGGAATTGAGGGTGCATGAGTGTGGCTCTTTGAAGATGACAATCTTGAAGATCAAGACTTGCAGTAAAATATGTATCATTCAAGAACCAATCTTCGTAGAGTCACACTCTTTGGCCAAGTAACCCTCTATATGAAATCCCCCAGACTTGAGAGGTTGAAGGCTACAGGACTCATGAGGAGAGCAGACCCTGCAGTACAGCTAATCCAAAACCTGGATGCCTGCTGAAGTGAACATCCAGAGTGTATGGCTTGTGAATGTATGAACATTCCTTCAGGTAATGCGGCCCTGCATTCCTCTGAAACAAGGATTGAATTAAGTGAAGCCACTGAGGTAGCCACTGCCAGAGTGGAATGAGCTTTGATTCCTATTCCAGTTGCTGTTCTGTTAGAGTGTAGAAGTAGTGAATGCAACTGATAGTCCTGTTTGACAGACACTGTTTAAATGATGGAACTCTGATTGAAATTGAAAGAGGCAAAGAGTCGGGAAGCATGCCGGTAGTCCTAATTCTATCCTGTGGAAGCTGAGAATTCTAACATTGATAGCTTATAGTAACACTTCCTTTGATTTTCTGGTTTAGGGTATAAAATTGGAAGTACCAAGGACTATTTAAAATGAAAGAAATTTTGGATGAGTGCAAAGAACATACTATGAAAATGGATGGCAGCAGCAGTATGTGCATTTGCGTGATTACCATGCAAGTTTTTTGAACTTCTGCCCACAAAGTTGAAATTTTAGGAAACCCCCACAGCGTATGTTCCATGTTGGCATGTTTCTGGGTGCAACACCAAAGCGGATTGTTCAATAATAAACCCATTTCTTCTAACTTTTGTGGAGAGGAATAGTAGAAATACCGATATATAATATCTTGTATTGTATAAGTGTCCCCTGAGCTTCCCTCGCCTAGTGCTACTGCACTGCCAATCCCGGATCTGGAACTTTCATTATGAATTTAACTTGTTTACACTGTTCAGTTTTTAATGGGGTTGTTTCTAGAGGTACAGCTGGATGACCTCTACATGCCACACTATTTATTTTACTCAGTGAAAATGTGCCCCACTCGTCAGAAACGAGGCCTTCTGGCACACAGTAGGAAGCTCAGGGAGTTATGTGGATCACGCCGTCTTCCAGTGCAGTGGCAGTATCCAAAATGATGATCAGGGACAGTAGAGAAACCACCATACAGGCAAGAAACACAACAAATTACTCGGCAAAGGTTAGCTGCTATCATATTTAAATACTAAGATTGTGCTAATCGGGTGTTTTTGCAGCCATGTTAATTGCCAGCACTGTTTTAGACAGTTTTCCTTTAAGAGCATCTCTTCCATTTATAAGATGATACAAAAGTGAAACCTCTAAATTTTGTAGTTTTTCTAGTGAATACAGTACGTTGGTACGTGGCTTAATCTTGTCTGTCACAGTGTGGATTCCTATTTTATCTCATCCTGGATTTGCTAATGATTTGTTAATCCATCACATTTGTCCAGAATTCCAAAGTGTTAATTTGAACAGTTCCGAGGATTTTTCTTTTAGAATGTTGCTGGTTTCTTGCACACATAGATTGTCTTTTAGTAATAAAGGACATTGGGTAAAGGCAAGGTCTGTCAGTTTGAGGGTTTTTAAAATTAGTATTTCTGTTCAAGCCATGAGGGTGGAGTGTGTTGATTATCTGTTAGAAACTGCAGGACTGATTTTTGGAAAGTAAAAGCCCAATGATAGCATTCCCACCATCGCAGGGCAAAACCACCTTCTCTTGGAGGTGCTCTTTATTTGGCTATGGATAGCCTTGCCAGTTTAGATCCCAAAAGAACATTTTTGATAACTATTCAATCCTAGTGAAATAATCCTTTGTTGAGGCAATAGGGATATTTTGGAAGAGATGAGCAGTTTCAATGTGGTCGCCATTTTTATTTGTGTTGACTTTCCCACAGATAGACAGACTGGGTTTAATCCATCTGCATATGTTTCTAGTTTTACATGTCTTTTAAAAGCAGTATTAAATTCAGCTCTCATATTTTACTCACATCATTACTGATCTTAAGACCCAAGGAAGTAAATTCAGTGTACACCCATTCTGTCTCTATCCCTGATTGCCAGCATATACTCAAGCCCAAGAGACAAATGAGTCTTTAACAGCCTGTGTTTTGCTCCAATTTTCCATTAGCCCTGAAATTTCTCAAATGTTTCCCAGAACTTGTTTGAGATTCACAATGGAGACTGGAAGTCTGCTAAGTGTGATTAATAGATTATCTGTATGCAAAAGTTTTCTGTACGCTCTTACCCATTTTAATCCCATAAATCAATCAATCAATCAAACATAGAGCTGGGGGGAGAGGTTGGGGGTGTGTGGATGGAGAAAAATTGTTGGATGTCATTATCGTCCTAATCAACGGCTCTACAGACAGTATGAAGTCATTTGTAGATGGGGGCATTCTTTCCTTGTTCCTCTACCTAATTTAAAGGACTCAGAGATGAAACAATTTGTTATGATGCTGCCCTTGGATCACTAGAAAGTAATCTTACCCATTTACTAAAATATTTTTTAATCCAAGATTTTTCCAGTACTTTGAACATTAATCCCATTCCATAGAGTCACATGGTTTAAACGTGTTTAGTGAAATTGCAGTTGCTGGTAGCTTTGAATGCCTAGCTTATATTAAGTAGTACTTTTTTGAATTCTTTTCATTAAAAATGTTGTAGTTCAGATTTAGCAGTGAATCAGTTTATAGCTTGTGCAGTCCAAAGGAGTTTTCCTTTTATTGGGATGAGGGTATACAGGGAATGCAGGCTATACTGCCATTCCCTATGCCCTTTCTCTGAACTGCTTTATCTCTCCTGCTTAGATTACTGATATGCCACCCAGTAATGCCTCTACAATTAGGCATGCTGTGGTGTCCCAATGCCCAGCTGAGCACCTGAATTCTTACTCTTTCCCCTTCTGTTCCCCCAAACTGGAACAGGCCCGGCCTTCTCCAGAATGGGGGAACAGTTGTGCTATAGTCATGGTGGGCCCCACCCACTACAGATGCGCTTGCATTACCCCAAGTACCTTACAATTAGAACACTGATCTTTGCTGTACTAGGACAGCTGAGTAATAGCTTTAGTATGCCATCTGTGACCACTAAATACCTGTCTAAATGAGAAGAGTAAAGACATCTCGATATCTCTTGGGGCTGTTAGGAAGTTACTACTCCTTTTGTTGCTCTGCTCAGGTAATGTGGAGCTCAACCAGGACCTCCAGATACTATTTCTTCCCCTTCTGACCTACCCAGTCTCAAAGGGATAAGTTATGTGCACGTGAACGCCTGTACCCTTCTAAAGACTTACCTCCATCCAGACTTGATTATACCATACTGCTCCTGACATTTTAGTGATCACTGAACCATGGCTAAGACCTGGAACGGCGGACCATGAGGTGAATATTCCATCGTACCTTCTCTATAGGACTGATAGACAGACTAGAGGAGGTGGAGTAGCCATATACATCAAAGATAAATTCCAAGCCTCCATTATTGACTCGACCTCCATTCAAAATGAATTTGAATGCCTATACCTGAAGGTTACAATTTCACCTATGGTCTCGCTATATATAGCTGGATGCTACAGGCCTCCGTCTGCTTGATTGCAGTTGCTGCATCACCTAAACAAGCCTCTGGGATTATTATCCTTAGAAGCCATAACCTTAGGAGATTTCAACTTGAATTGTTGCCACTGCCTCTGCACTCCTTAAAAGCCATTTGTTGACTCCCTTGAGCTGACACTTATCAATGAACCCACAAGACCAAATCGAAAGAACCCAAACAATATCTCCTTCTGGATCTTATTTTAGTAAGTAAACCTTATCTATTTACTCATGCTGACGTATTTTTCACAGATACAAGTGACCATTGTCACATTGCCTGCATAAGAGCATCAAAAATGCCACATCAGCTTCAACATTTACCACAAAAAGAAGCCGCTGCAAATTCAACCCACATACATTTAATGTCCAACTAAGAAATTCATTAAGCTGGCAGGACTTTACGTCAAAAATCTGTGGACACAGCTACGACATCTTTCATGAAATAGTAACAGGAGCCCTGGATAACCTTGCTCCCTGGATTAAAGTCTGTATGCGTGAAATCCTGCTGTTGGTGTACTCCAGAGCTAAAGTCTGCCCTACAAAAAGAGATACGCTGGAAAAATGGCACGGAAATCTAAGCTCCCAACTGATTGGACTTTGTTTAGGAGGGCGAGAAATCTCTGCACCAAACTGGTCAGAGAATTAAAGGCCATTTTTTATCGTAAGGAACTCGAAACGTCTTTGAACTGCCCCAACAAATTCTGGAAAACCCTAAAAGACTTAGAAGGACACACTCCTGGTAACTCCCTACCCACTAAAATCCTAGTTGGTGGCACCTCTATCTCTGATAAGCCCTCCATCCTTGAACACCTCAACAATCATTTTGCCACTGCAGGACTAGTCTTCAGCACCTCTTCTGCCAATAACCTATGATCCCAACTTGGTGTCCAGAAACAAGTAATTCCGGTCTCTAACTCCTCATTCTCCCTGCAGCCAGTCTTGTTGAAGGAGGTTGAAGAACTTTTGTTACAATTGGATGTCAAGAAAAGTGCTGGAGCCAATTTTTTTGACCCCTACTACCTGAAAATTGGTTACCAGGTCCTAGCTGTCCCACTTACTCACCTCTTTAACCTATCTCTCCCAAGCTGCCTTACCACCAATATGGAAGACAGCTCATGTCATTCCCCTATATAAATCTGGAGACCCTGCAGACCGTAATAATTACAGGCCCATTTCCTTACTTCCGATTTTATCCAAACTCCTGGAAAAGATTGTGAGTAACCAGCTCAAAAAATATATAGAAGCTGAAAATCTAATTAACCCTTTACAATCCGGTTTTAGGACATGACATACTGTCACTGCTCTCGCTAAAGTGACCAATGACTGGCTACATAGTCTGGATACTAAAACTTCATTATGTGCTGTATTTTGGACCTGAGCAAGGCCTTAGATACTGTAGACCACAGTGTGCTTCTCACTTCACTCAGGAACATTGGTCTGGACCAACACTCCCAAAAGTGGTTCTCTAATTACCTTACAGGCCGGTACTAGCAGGTCAAGGCGGAAGGGGAATTTTCTCCCCTAAAACCTCTATTGAGAGGAGTTCCCCAGGGCTCGATTTTGGGTCCTCTACTATTCACAATTTATATTAATAGAATTAATGACAACATCAAAGCTGTCAACATTCACCTCTTGCTGTGACACAGTGCTCTACTCTGAAGGTCCCTCTCCCTGCATGGGATGACCTGCAACATGACTTTAACCTGCAAAATTGCAACTGTTAAACCAGAAACTATTACTAAATGCAAAAAGACCAAAACAATGCTATTTCACCTTGCAAATGATGCCACACCTATATCATCCCCTCACATCACTACACTTCTGGGAGAACCCTTGGAATCGTAACTAAGTTCAAATACCTGGGTGTCTGGATTGATCAAAGGCTGTCCTTTAATGACCACATAGATGAACTGCTAAAAACTCAGGCAGAGACTCAGTCTCTTTTATAGAATTAAACAGTTCCTGACAAGAGAGGCCAAGATGAGACTGGTTCAGTCCACTTTTCTTTCCCTTCTTGATTATGCTGACTTTTTGTACAGTCAGGGACAGACTGCTATGCTCGCAAAACTAGATACCCTTTACCACAGAGCCCTAAGATTTATCACTGGTCTACCCTACTTGACCCATCACTGTTCTTTGTATACAGCAGTGGGATGGTCTTAGCTTAAAATACAGACAGTAGAGAAATGCAGCCATTTGGGTATTGAGCCATTTCCAGTAGGCTGCCCCAATATATATCATATTGCTTGCCTTTTTGCACAGTAGGCAAGTACTCATTAAGAAGCACTTCCTATATTTCGTTATTTGTACCCAAAGTGAGATCTCATTTTGGTAGGGCTTCAATAAGTTATATACTCCCCCTACTATGGAATATGATACAAAAATCCTTGAAACTGGTCTGTCCTCTGTCAGTGGCTGCTTTCAAAACTAGTTATGATTTCTTCTTCATTGAATCCTGTAGTTGTTACCATTGAACCTATATTCCTGCTCCTGCTATGATGAACTGGGGTCAAAATGCTTGTTATATGTTCTTTTTATTTTATTTTTTATTTATTTAGCTTTTGTTGACCGGGTAAGTGCACTAGACAAATCCTGCCTATTTTTAGGCACGACCCGGGGGAAGGGGATACAGCTGAATGCCAACTGACCTTGAACCAGATTAAGCTGTTGGTGGTATTTTTAGTGAATGAGGAAATTTGCCAGGACACTGGGGAAATTCCCTACTCTTTCGATAAGTGCCATGGGATCTTTAACATCCACCTGAACTACCACCAATCCAGGCAGATGGGACCTCGGTTTAACGTCTCATCCGAAAGACGGCACCTCAGAAGTGCAGCACCCCTCTCATGCTCCACTACAGTGTCAGCACTAGGATATTAACCCAAGTGCCAGATGTGGGAACTGAACCCCCAGCCCTCTGATCTCCCGGCCTCAGAGGCGAGTGTGCTACCTACTGAGCCACTGACACTTATCTTCCTCTTCCACACCCCTAGCACTTACCAGTATTCTCTACCCACCCAGTGTTTGATCCCGATCCTAACTTGGCCTATGTACTAACACTGAGTCTCTCCCCACGACCATAGTACTACCTGGCCCCTCACCCCGATTACTTATCAGTTATTTGCTCAGTAAACCTGATCTTCTGAACAAGCACTTTAGGCTTCACATATTCCTCTCCCATCGGATACTCCTTCTTGGCTCTTTCTTTAAAAAAAGTCCTAGTGCCCACCTCTACTAGTCACTATCCCATCATCCAGTGTTGAACCAGCTTCCTCCTCCCTCCTCTGTTAGCTTTAGGGTTGCATGCATATGCTGGTGCATAGCTATCTAATCCAGCACACTGACTCTGAAATGTCCATACACTATAAACGTTATGTCTAGCCCGCTGAATGTTTCATCCAGTCTAGCATTGACCATTATAATGCTTATACACAGTAAATATTATGTCTAGTCCTGCTGAATGTATCACCTAGTCTAGCAACTCGACCAATGTAATGTTTATGCACTGTAAATCTTATGGCTAGTCCTGCTGATTGCTGCCATTCAGCCTGGCACTGACCAATGAAATGTTCATATGGTGTAACTATCTTGTCTACTCCTTATGACTGTATCATTTAGTCTCTGAAATCCTATACTATTTTACTCATTGCCTGTAGCCAATGTATATATATGTCTTTACGCTCTGCCCAGGTCCATCTTGAAATGAGCGCTTGCTCACTGATGTTCAGCTTGGTAAAATAAAGATTTTGATTGATTGATTGAGGGATATAAATGCATTCATCATAGATGAGGGTAATGTACCTGAGGTTTCTGATTCTGTGAACACATTAAACAAATGTATGGGTATTCATATCTGAGGGATGTATATAACTCTCCTGTGAATCTGTCTGGCCCCTGTGTTTTCACGTTTGGTAATTCCTGGACTCCTCAACTTCAGATGAAGACAGAAGTGTATTTTGTATGGCTCTGTTTCATCACTAGTAGAAACATTTCAATTTCTAACAAAGTCCTCAAATAGAAATTTATAAAAATTGCTTTTACTCTGAGAAGGTGTTACTTTTTTTTTTTTTTAATTCCTTGGCCTGGATATTCAGACAGCACCCGGCAATGGTGCAAGCGTGGGCGCAGCTGGGCTGTGCCTGGGCCAGGACCAGGAGATATTCAGTGGTGAAGCACCATGGTGCAGCACCATTGAATATAGCATGGACTGCGCACAGTGCAGTGGCACTGTGCATGGTGCAAGCCACAGATAGGGAGCATGGGGATGCGCCAGTACAAATGCAGTTGCGTTGGGCTACTTACCCACGATATTCAGAGAGGGCATGCAAATGAGGCCTAGTATGCATGGTGCAACTGGGGCCATTAGCATGTCATTATAGCCCCATTTGCCTTCCTATGCGCCAGAACAGCTACGTGGTGCAAGCCCTGCATAGAATGGCGTGAGGCGTCCCAGGGCATCCCCCCCGTGAGCTGCGATTGCAAGAGGTGTAAATCACCTACATTCCCTGGTAGTATAGTGGTACCCCCACCCTCCCATAGCCGCGATCGCCGTAAGAAAGACAGACAATCCCTGGTAGTCCAGTGGTACCCCCACCGTCCCATAGCCGTGATCGCGGTAAATGTGATAAAGATAATCTCTGGTAGTCCAGTGGTTCTCCCCCCTCCCCAGAGCCGCAATCGCTGTTACAATGCAATACATACACTCCTGGTAGTCTAGTGGTCCCCCGCCTCTAGCCCTGATCGCTGGTATGAAACATTGCACCCCTTGGCAGTCTAGTGGCCCCTCCACCCTGCCCATAACCACAATTGCAGGTAGCCTCAACAGATCATACCCCCTGGTGGTCCAGTGGCACCCCCACCCCTCCCACCCACACAGAACCCCTTGCCCACCCAGCTCCCTGCCACGTTGCTGGCGGCTGCAACTTCCCAAGATACCGCCTGCCACCGCGCTAAATGACAGATTACAGTATGGGCTGTAAGCCCATTAATCCACACTGTGGACCAATGGGCTTGCAGGGCATACTGTACTAGACAGCCACAAATATGTGAGGTTCAGTTGCTGAAGTGCACCAAGACTATTAGTTCTAAGGTGTCAGCAACAACTGTGTTTTTCCTAAAGTTTCACCATTTGAGAAAACTGGCTAACTCTCATCCAGATATAACTCCTGTCTTTTTCTGCATAGGTTTTTATTTTCTGGTGGCAGGCTGGGTGGCTGAGTCAGCCTTGTCCCATCATTCACGGCTGTAACGAGTCTCCTCCCACTGTTACCTCTGAGACCAGGTGGACCATTGGTGTTGGGTGGGCTTCCTGAAGCCCATCATCCCCATTTTTGACCTCTGTTTTCTCCCCTGATCACAGATGGATGTGCAATGAGTGCATCGTGTGTGATTCACCTCTGTGGAGACGCCCTCGGCACTCTGTAAGTCGGCCCTTCCCCATGCTATGAGACCGCACACACATCGCCACCCAGATTAGTCCAGGTGGCAGTCTAGCATCGACTCATGGGATCCCCCTTCCCAAGGGAAGAAAGCTGCCTTATGGATGCTCCATCTTCTCTTTCCCAGTCGAGTCCCTGAGTGACTCAAGTCTGTTCCGAACTTGTGTCACTGGCGTGGCAGCAAGGAGCATAGATGCCTCAACCCAGGGCACTACTGGGCAGGCGATATGACTCCTTTTAAGTCAGTTGTTTATACTTTTAATAACTAATATACATTTGAAACCCTGAATTACAGAAAAATAAAGCAAAAAAAAAAAACTTGATGAAGAACAATGTCTATGTCTGGCATACTCATTTGCCGAAAATTATCTTTATCATACGGGGTTATGCTCATCGTTCAGCATGTCACTAGGGTTGCCTCAGGAACTGCTATATATTTTAGCTCAGAATACTGTATCACATACAGGGTAATATACAGAGATGGTCCGCTTAAGCTGATCTAGCTCCCCAGACCTCGGAAGTAGCGCATCGCTTCTAGAACTTGACTCACCATAGGAAAAGTAAGTGCTCGCCACAGAAACAAATTCTCCAATAGTCAAAAGTGTAAAAACCAATACTGTATAGTCCTTTAATGTGGGTCAAAAAGTACAAATGCACAGACAAACGTCCACTGTACTCCAGCGCTTCAAAACCAGTCTGGGTTCTTCCTCAGGGGTTGTGTGGCTAGAAACAGTTAGTTCATTTCTTTAAAGTACAAGCTTAAAGTGACTATTGGAGAATTTTTTTCTGCAGTGAGCGCATGCTTTTCCTGTGGTGAGTCAAGTCTTCATTCTTTGTAAGCAGCTCCTCACTGTCAGTTGCGCTGGATTTTTTCATTTTAACACCTCTTCTAAAATGTTACCAATTTGTGTTTTTAATGTGGTGGCATCTCTCGTTCTTCGTACCAGCTTGACCATACCATACCACAACTGCTCTTCTATAGGCTAATAGAGTGATGGAGCATACCCTCTGATATCCCAGCTGGCTAAAACATTCTGTAGTATATATAAGTACACCAATTAGTCAAGGAGGTACAAAGGCTTTTATCATTTATATATATTATTTGCAAAAAAACTTCATTAATGCACCAGTTAGGGTTCTCTTTAAAGTGACAAAAGTAGGGAAATATGGTGTTTCCAACCCTAACTCCCCACACCCACCCTGAAGCAGCAAATGGAAAAAACATAATGGTTTTGGCTGTCCTGAGTCTAGGCAAATCAGGGGTGGGGTCTTCTTTGAGGCACACTGATGAGACCGGTGTAGGATGAAAAACGTGTCTGTGTCTTGTCCCCTTAGATTGTATAAGAGGCCCTATGGCCCAATGCATTCCTGCTTAAAGCAGAACCAACCTAAATTTTCATGGTGATTTGCACATATATTATCCCATGATGCTTTGCATTTTGGGGTATGTGTGATTCTGTCTTTCTTGGAAACTTGGCTTTGTTGCCCATACCCTTTTTCGGTAACCCATGCCTTAGTGCTTTTCTGCTGAGGGTCTTTGTCTTTTTAGTTGGCATATATTGCCACATGAGAGAGCAGTCCGCATACTGTAAATACATGGCAAGGCCTGTGGATCCTATAACTACAGCTCCCATCATGTGCCATAGTTTCATCTTTCCTTTGAAAATAATTGGGCTTGTGTAGATGCATTTTCTGCCAAACATGCATTCAGTATCCAGCTATAAGATCCAATGGTTATACTGCAATGCTTGTTTTACTCCCTTCTGAATACCAGTCAAATTAAGTATCAGAGTTCTTTTTTTACATAGACAACAAAGTCTGCAGCATCTTGTTCCAGTCCTCATTTCAGCCTCATGTATGGCGAGGGATAATAAAGTGAGTGATTGCTTTTGTTGAAACCAGCAGTTGGCAAGGTCTGCCTTTTCACTTCAGGAGCAAGTGCAGTATCTTACACCAGTGATGCATCAACAATATGAGGAGCAGAGGTGTAGATGAACTACAGAATGTGGAGTTAGATACATGTTATGGTTTCCCATACAGATCCAGATTAGGATATACACATTAAATTATTTTTACTTCATGTTAAAGGTTCATAACTGTCTTGGGTTCCATTGTTTGAGGGGCATTGTCTGTATGCATGGGCAGGTCGTGAAATACCGTACCCTAAATGCTACATGCAGGTGCCTCTAAACGACCCTAAAAATACCCTAATGAAAAACAGGTAGTTGGTTAGGGTAGGGTAGTTAGTACCCTAATCTTTCTTCTACTATATTACCCTGCCCTGATCATAACAAAATGTGAAAGTCTTTGTTTATGACTACTCTAAACAGAGTAAACCACTCACAAGGGGCTGTCTTGAGGCAGGTAGAATAGGTGCAGCTGGTCTGATCAAGCCTACTCCTGTTTCCGAAATACATCCTTTCGTTTTATGGCTGTGCAGATGACCCAGGTATGTGAATTAGCGTTGAATCTGAAGGCAGTACATCTTGGCCAGGGAGGGTTGGCGGTGGGTTCCACCGCCACAGTAGCACCTGTAGCTGACAACTTGTTCCCATTGCAGTGGGAAGCTATGTGTCAGCAGGTGAGAAAGGGCAGCATTCATGCCAGAGGAGACATGAGGGAGAAAATGTACGAGGAAAGCCTGGTAGTTATCTTTATGAGGGCTGGGGGATCTCTTGAGAACGGAGTGTATCCATGTAATGACAACCTACCAGCTGAGAGAAAAAGTGCTATGAAAAATCAAACATCTCTCTATCCGCGGTTGCAACTGTCCTTCTGAAATCCATTCATACATGCAATTTTTGGAAACGGCAGCAGGCTTACTCAGAGCATATTTACCTCTTCTACCTGCCTGTCTCACAGTGGCTCCAAGGCCGATGCCTTATGCAGCCATTAAACTTTTAAAATGCTAACTGTTTCACTTAGTACAGCAGAGTCTGGCTGGCTATGCCAGATTATTAATGCTGGGGCACTTAACAGTACCCGAAACCAAAAGCCTAATACAGCCGTAAAAGGTGATTTGTTTCACCAACTGCCCTGGACTCTAATCTAATATCCTTCCCCTGCCATTAGTCCCATACCAAAATCCCTTTCCCCAATTCCTGACCTGTTCCACTCAAATGTGTTTTTTTATTGAGAGCCAGAGCCACTCTCATGAACCCTGCCCAGTGTCAGACAGTGGAACTTCATCTGGCCCCACCAAGGACCTTTAAGTCTGACTCTGAACATACAGGGACTGGCAAAATGTAGGGGCTAGGAGAATGACTATTGATTATATTAAGGAATCATAATTTGAGTCTAATTTGACCACTGGTGATGTTGCTACATCTGCCTAGATAGTATATAATCGTTTAGTACAACAAATACACTGTATGGTTGTTTA
This sequence comes from Neoceratodus forsteri, assembly GCA_016271365.2. Classification (NCBI taxonomy): domain Eukaryota; kingdom Metazoa; phylum Chordata; order Ceratodontiformes; family Ceratodontidae; genus Neoceratodus; species Neoceratodus forsteri. The sequence continues at coordinate 121,271,748 of JADMNL010000025.1, forward strand.
TCAGAACTCATGACAGACAGTAGTATAATTGCCAAAGGGATTTTTTAATACATGCTGCAGTCTGTCTCTCACCCTTTCAAGCAATTATTGCAACAACCAGCAAATGCACCTTGAGTGCACACACACAGTCATGAACCCCGCTGAGTGCTATGCTAAGCCTTTACTGTGCATAGTGAATTACATAATAAAAAAAATGCAGTCCTTTGGTTTCAGGGCAAGGTTATATTATTAAAAGTCCTCAATTTCTCTCTTGAGAGATGCTGGCCATCACACTAGTCTCAGATTTAGTGCACAATAGCACCAGCAGCACTGAGCGTCTGCTACGCGTTGCAGACAGTCAGCTCTCAGTGTCAGCTGACCAAATCCATCAAGCTTCATTTTGTTGTAGGAAGCTGCTGCCTGTCGGTAGTCTGTCTTTTTATGATTACTGGTGACCCCCTTTATCAGCCTGCTTTCAGGGGTCTCCAAAACACTGTAATAACCTAAAACAAGTTATTACAGCGTTAAATAAACTTTTTTTGCCTCAGTGTCCTTTCTCTGTCACTACAGTTTGTACGCCACTTCATTGGCTCACACTCTGTGTGGGCAGTCTAGGCCATTGTATAAACATGGTGGCTTACTTTTCCTCCTATGGATGAGACGCTTTCCTTTACAACCCTCCCCATCTAAGACATCCCTAAAGGTGCAGTGGAGGTGAAGGAGATGGAGGCACTGGCACTACTGGCATGATGAAATCTGCTGTTGTATTTTCCTCAGTGAGGAAGATGAAGGAGGGGCTGCTGGGACTTCCCTCCTACCTAGTGGAACCAAAGGCCATGGTGCAGATTGGCAAGAACTAGACTGGGACCATTGCTGTTGCTGCTTATTCTTATTCTTATGTGAAAATCTGGTTGAACAATCCCAGGAACCCAGTGGTAAGCGGTAAGTGGTAAGTGGTAACTCACCCCTGACCCCTCTAGGGGCCCTCTCTATCTCACCACTGCCTACATTCCCCCCAAAAAACAGAACCCAGCTCTGGTATCACTAACTGACTATCTGGCCACCTTTCATCATACGGTGGAGCAAATCCTAGTTGGTGACCTCAACATAAATTGGCTCAGCACCTCCTCTTCCTCAGTCCGAGACACTTTTGCTGCCCAAGACTTGACACAACTCATCACCCAACCCACTAGAATAAACCCCAAAACAGGAATCAGTACCCTACTGGATGTACTCATCACCAACCAACCCCAAAAAATCCAAAACATCCAGGTCCTACCAGACTCTCTAAATGACCACTCCCCCATCCTATTTCTTTGGGCTGCCCCCAATCCCAAACCCAAAGCACAGACCACCCTCCGCAGGCGCCTCCGCCCCGGTGGACTGAAAAAACTCAGACAGTTTCTTACCGAGATAAACTGGTCCCCCATTCAGCATGCATCTGATATTGACACTGCCCTCATTTTCTTCTCCCAAACTTTCATCAACGCCTGTGATCTCTTTGCCCTCTTCACAAAAATCCGATTTAAAAAACAGAATGCACCCTGGGTCAGCCCTGCCCTCCTACAATTGCTTAGAATCTGGGATAACCTCTGGCACCATGCCACTGAAACAGGCTGGCTGTCTGATAGACAAGCCTACAATGCAGCCTGGAATAAGTGCTCCTGGGCGGTCCGTAAAGCCAAGGCCGACTATTACCAGGCCACCCTCACCTCTTCCTGGAACTCGGCCCGGAAGTTCTGGGATAATATAAGCAGTTAAATGGCAAATCACGCTCCCTCCCCCATCTCAGCTTACTAGTGATGGTACCACTGCCTCCCACCGATCCTGCCTTCACTTAGCTAACTTGCCTCAACACGCTTTCACCGACCTTAGCTCAGTCCTCCCCAGTAATTTCTTTGAACCTCCCCAAACCAACCAACCCCGCCCGCCACTATCCCTGCTTCCACCTGTAGAAGTATCTGCCTGAGAGGCCAAACCCATCCTCATCAAAGCTTTAAATGGCAACAGTCCCAGCAGCGACTCACTGGATCCCAGTATCCTCAGGCTGGTGCTAGATGAAGTCCTTGCCCCGCTCACCAGCCTACTAAACCGATCGCTCTGCCTGGGACAATTTCCTACTGCCTGGAAAACAGTCACAGTCACACCCATTCATAAAGGTGGTGACAGGTCTTCAACCAACAACTACCGACCAATCTCCATCCTCTCCCCCCTCTCAAAAGCCCTGGAAAAAGTGGTGGCCATTCAAGTCACTGAATATCTATCCAAGCATAACATCTTATGCCCAGAGCAACATGGCTTCCATGCTGGCCATAGTACTAACTTTTCACGCTTCATTAGATTCTCAATTTCTTCACTCCTCCCTGGACACCAGCTCCCTAGCTGGTGCAGTGTTCATCGACCTATCAAAGGCTTTCGACACTGTCTCCCACCTTCTTCTGCTGAGCGCCTTCTGCCACACTGGTCCGCAGCTGGCCCTCTAGCATGGTGCTCAAGCTACCTAGACTCTCAGTCACAGTGTCTTAAAATCAATGGGACTCTCTCCGATACCCGTCCCATACACTGAGGGGTTCCCCAAGGCTCCATACTAGGCCCCCTCCTCTTCTCACTCTATCTGAACACCCTGCCCAGTGCTTGCTCTGGCATAATGCTTCTGTATACTGACGATGCTGTCATTTTTGCCACCCACCGCAACCCCATCTCCCTTCAGAAATCCCTACACAGTCCTTCAATGAGGCAGATGCCTGGTTTAAGGAGCGCAGACTCATCATTAATCTTAAAAAAATCAAAGCTATGCTTTTTGCCCACCCCCAAAACAAAGCTAGCAACCAACATCTACATATCCTTCCTAGTACCAAACAACCTCTGGAACAAGTCTGCTCCTACAAATACCTCGGGATTACCTTCGACTCAGCCCTCACATTCTACAACCACATTGATGCCTTGCATCCACCACCAACATAAGGCTAAGCATCCTCTTCCGCCATCAGAACTGCCTCCCCAAATGCTCTCCGGCTGCATAGTTACATCCTCAGTACTGTCCCTTGTAGACTATGGCTACCAGTCTATGGTGCTGCCGACACGACTGCCCTCAAAAATTCACATAACCTAAATAAGGCTTTTAGACTGATTACTGGTTCCCCCAGACTTACACACACACCTGTCAACGATGCTAAACTCCTGACCTTAGATGAACGACTTCGCTATCATACCTGCCTCCTCGCTAAAAAAAACCCTACTCGGGCTCTCCCCACCAAGGTGACTGCATCCATCCACCGGGTCCCACCCACAATTGCTACTCTGTCCTCCAGCAAGACCACCTTACTGGTCCCCAGATCAAAAAACACTCATGGTCTGAGGTCCTTCTGCTACAGAGCCCCACTCTGGTTTAACTCTCTCCCTGCCACCATCTCCAATGCCACCACAACCTCCAAATTCAAAATCACTCTCCGAAGCCAACTCCTCAACACTCGTAGCTGCTGCTGTCTCTGAATGAGGCCCTACCTTGACCTCTCCACTAGTGACAATTCCTGCCAGGCTGCCCCCACCTAGCCCACCCTTTAGCCCTTTCCCAGCACACCATGCCTAAGTATTCCTGGCCTGAGCCTGATGTCTTATGGTAAGGCCTGTTGGCTGCTCAATATTTGTAACCATTGTGTAAGACCTATTACAATTACCTGTACCCTGAAAATCTAATGTATGTTGTCTGACCACAGTGTGACGTGGCCTCTTTCGCGCCTGCCTTAAAAAAACCTGTACTATATAGCTGAAATGCTATGTATGTATCATATGTCCTCAATGTGACGAGGTACCTTTGGAAACAAGCCACTGGCTCAAAGGTTGAAAACTGATTCTCATAAATAAATAAATAAAGCATTAGTGGGGCAGGGGCCATTTCTTTTATGACTCTGGGAGGACTACCTACCCTCCTGGTCATAAGACTGTTCAGTACTGAAACACTCACCCAGAAGGGAGTGGTGGCTAGAGGCAGACTCATTGCTACAACAACTCTCCTTTTCAGGCAGTCTACCCGACATACATACCTCTCCCTCTTGCCTCATGAATCAGGGACAAGGCTTAAAAAAATCAGGGACAAAGACCCCAAATCAGGGACACATCTTAAAAACTGGTGCTGTTCACTCAGAAAGCTGACAGAATAAAGGGGTTTGTGTTAAGATGCATTTTCTGAAGAAGAACAAGTATGTTACTTTAATGTTTGACATTATTTTCTGCTTTTAATCCCCACTGTTCAGTCACAAAAACACAAATTTTATGAGGGACAGAGGAAAATTTTGAGGCAAAATCAGGGACGTCACTGAAAATCAGGGACACTTGAGAGGTATGCTGACATAACAGTAGTAAAATTTCATCATCCAGGTCAGACTGAGAGCAACTTGAGAGAAAATTTGATGCCAAAACTGTTAAAACAATAAAACTTGGGTATACAAAGAAAAAGATACGTGACAAACTAGCTAGAATGCTATACTTATGCAAATTGAAATTTCAGTCCCTGACAAGAAAGTACCATGCTTCAGTGGTAAAAAAAGGAACTGAGGCATTTGGGACTATGCCTCTATATACCCTCCGGGCATGGGCATAATGCAGTGTGTCAGTGACAGGCACTAGCGCTCCTGGCTGCAAAAGTTTTGAGTTCCACATGGTCCTGTCAGCTCTAACACCAAATAGTGCAGCAGATTGATTCTTGAAAGATCTGTCGTATCATAACATCAGTAGGGCTAGGGATCAGGAGGTGTGAGCAACCATTCTGATGGGCATTTCAGGTACCTAGACATAGACTGGGAGGAGGGAACAACTGAGTCCAAATGCAGGAGGGAGTTTCAGGATCTTGTGGTGGACTGTTACCTAGCGTGAGTCTGCTAAAGGAACCGATAGAAGTCAAGTGAAGAATTCTTGCAAGAGCAGCGATACTGCACTGAGTCCCAGGATGGTGCTACTGAATGGACTGGCCAACCCCATGGCTACAGATACATCAGGTCAAAGTTCAGCTGCACGCACCAAAAGGAACAGATTCAGGCAGCACATGGGGTTATCATTGTGTAGTTAATTTATTGCCCAAATGGCACACTCCAGCAAAACAATACAGTGCAATACTGATCGGCAATCACTTTGAGGAGGCCCGGTACTCCAGTGCTTCACTTCAACAGGCTTAGTCAGGGTTGTAACTGCCAGGCTTGACTACTGCAATGCTCTGTACTTGGGGTTATCTGGTGGTGTGTTGTGATGCCTGCAACTAGTGCAGAATGCTGTAGCCCGGTTGATAGTGGGCTCCTTTCGGAGGGACCACATCACTCTGGCTCTTCATGCACTACACTGGCTGCCTCTGCGGTGGAGCATCACCTTCAAAATATGCTTGTTAACTTTCAAGACCCTACATGGTCTGGGACCTGACTACATAAAAGATCTCCTGGTTCCTTACCACCCAGCTCACTCCCTCCACTCCTCTGCTGTGGGCTTCCTTTCCATTCCCATTTCACGCCTCAGACAGTCTGGGCATAGGACGTTTAGTGTGGTGGCTTCTCTGCTACGGCATGTCCTACCTATAAATGTTCATTCAGCCCATATGGTAGAAGCTGTAAAGACAACCCTGAAGGCTTTCTTATTTATGGAGGCATTCCCAGATAGTTTTTAAACATCTTAACTATATGTGAAAATATTCATTTTTAATTATCATTAATGCTATTGTATTGTTGTTTGATTGTGCAGTGCCCTGAGCCTTCAGGATGGTGTGCATGCTAGAAATAAAATTTGCCTTACCAAATACCTTGTTAAAAAGGAGGTTTTCTTGGTCTTTCAAACTATGAAGACCATTGTGCGTGAATGCTGCTATGGATACCTGTTAATTAAAATTCGTAACATGGAAAAACATTTTTTTTCTGTAAACTATAACTTCTAAAAGAAGATTCTACGAATCACAGGTTTTAAGTGTAGATCCCGATTTCTTGATTTTCCATGAAGAGAAGAGAAGATGTTCAAAAGAATTTGCTTAAAATTCCTTCTTAAAGTGGCGGCTTGTTTACCATTCACTGCCCTTAGGATTGATGTCATTGTTTTATAGAAGGGCATTGCAAATAAAGCATTTTGATTGGCTAGAAAAGCAGTGCCATATATGTATTACACATAGGGGGAAAAAGTACAGGCAAAGAAATCAATGCCCCTAAATGGAATGTTCAGAGCTAAGCATGGAACGTTCGTTTTTTAAAAGCCACCATTGTTTTAGCAGCATAGCAGATCACCGAAACTTTAGAGGCACTTGCTCTTCATTTTTCGTAGTAGAAAAAAAAACAGACTGTAGCAAAATCTGCAAGTAATAAAAGAACGGGGGCACTTCAATCAGTGCCTCCCACACCGGCTGTCTTTCACGAATACTCCCACGCGCATGGAGCAGACTGCAACCTGAGCTCCGTACGGGCTGGGAGTTTCAAATGCCCACAGAAACAGTCACCGGACTGGGATTCAAACAGTAGGGCAGAGCACCAGTCGGATTTTCTTCGGTTCAGCATCCCTCAGATTTAGTTCCCCAGTTTGAGCTTGTTCCTATTAAAAATACATATATATATATATATATATATATATATATATATATATATATAAAACCAGAAAAAACTGTAATGAGTACATAAGAGCACTGGGTAGTGCAACAAAATTAAATCAGTAGTACCACGCACAACTACATAATGATGTCACTTTTAAATAGGCTGAAGGACTATTTTATCATATATTTACAATTAAATTATCTTTTCTACATATAAACATGCTTTTTTGTCTAAACTTTTATAAGATAAAAAAGGTGCCCATTTATAAGCACAATAAGACACTCCAAGGAGTGTGTTGAACAAGATATTACCGCACTTCTAGGGCTGAAGACATCCAGCCGTGGCCTCGCCCTACTACACACCCCTCATGCAGTATTAATATCTGTTCAGCACACACCCTGTCATGTCTTATTGCTTACATATTGGACACAGCACGATCTCAGAATATTTTGACATTGATCTTCCCGTTCCAGGTTATTAATGTCTGTAGACAGGACTGGGACGAGCATGGGGGTAGTATTGCCATCTATATGGCATAAATGACTACCTAAAACAAACTAACTAATGTGACAAGGACTAAAGCAAGGCAACCAGAATGTTGGGGTGTATTGGAAAAGGTTTTGATAGCAGGAGGAAAGAGATAATACTACCTCTCTGTGGAGCACTGATGAGACTCCATCTGGAATACTGTGCCCAGTTCTGGAGTCCTGAACTGAGGAAAGACAAGGACAAGTAGGGTAACCAAAATGATTCTGAGCCAAAAGGGCAGAGTCTAAGAGGATAGGCTCAGGGCACTGACCATGTACTTGCTGGAGGCCAGAAGGGAGGGTGGTGACATGGTAAAGACCATCAGGTTCCTGAAAGGAATAAATAAGACAACTCTGAGGAACTATTTACATGTGAGAAAGTTTTACTTTATGGAGAGAGTGGTTGAGCCATGGAACAGCCTAGAGGGGATGGGTGCAAAAAAACATTGATATGTTCAAGCATGGCTGGGACAAAGTAAGGGACTTGGAGGGGAGCAGTCATCACCAAGGGCACCACACCCAAGTGCGGGGCTGGTCCCAGTATGCACTTTGTGTGCACAAACATTGTGGTTTACTTTCTGTTTACTGTAGTACAGTAGATTGTATCAGACTAATTTTGCTTACTTGTAGGCAGACATCTTCTGTTACTACAGATCCCAGAATCCCAAGCAGCTCACATCAGGGCAGTAGGCATCAGTTGGAGATTCGATAGCCTGCAGTGCATATTAAAGCTTTTAATACCTCCAGTCAGATGTTTTCTGGTTCTTTTCTCCAGGGGCTAAGTACAGTCCTCTATGACTGTATTTAGCGTGGGAAGGACAACTGGACCAGCAATCAAAAGATCAGAGTTGATATAAACTTTAACATGCACTGTAGGCTATTGGATCTCCAACTGATGCCTACTGCTCTGATGTGAACTGCATGGAATTCAGGGATTTGCAGTAACAGAAGATGTCTGCCTACAAGTAAGCAAAATTAGTCTGATGCAATCTAATACAGAAACATGCAAACATAGAATTTGATGGCAGGTAAGAACCTCTTGACCCACCCACTCTGCCTATTTTTCCCTACCTACAGTATCATTATGGTTTTACCAAGGGCTGATCCTGTGTTACAAATCTGTGCTTTTATGAAAAAATCAACAGTCAACTGGATGTGAAAACACCTTGTGAAATTATCTTTTTGGATTTTAGCAAGGCCTTTGACCTTGTTCCCTATGGAGCTATAACAAAAAAATTAATGTAAAGAGGGGTAAACCATAGAATGATAAAGTGGATATCAGACTGGCTAGGTGATAGAACATAGATGGTGGTAATTAGCGGCATTCCTTCATTGGAGGGTGCTGTGTCTAGCGGGGTCCCTCAGGGGTCAGTATTGGGCCCTTTTACTTTTTTTATGTATTTATTGCAGATTTGACTTAAGAGTTAAATAGTTGGTCTGTAAAATATGCAGCCGACACTAAAATTGGTGGCACTAGTGCAACACAAGAAGACTAAATGCATGTTCAACAGGATCTAAATACCATAAGTGCTTGGGACACTATGTAGGATATGCACTATAACTTGGAAAATTGCAAGGTTATGCACCTGGGGTTTAATAATTACAATCATAATTACTTTTTATGTGGGAAGCAGCTGAAGACAACAACAGTAGAAAAATATCTTGGGATCTATGTAACAAATGGTTTAGCCCACTCGAGACAGACAAATGAAACAGTCAGTAAGGCAAATAAAATCATATGGTCCATTAGAAACAATATTTTGTCAGGAGCATCAGAGGTTTTCTAGCCTCTATACAGATCATACATCCACCCACATTTAGATTATTGTTCCCAGTTTTGGTGTCCATATAAAAAAAATGGCATAAATCAGATAGAAAGGGTTCAATAAAGAGTAACTAAACAGATAAATGGGTTGAAGGAATTTAATTATAATGACAGAATGAGTAGGCCAACCCTCATGTCACTTGAAGAAAGGTTACATGACGACTTGCTTCTTTTGTGGGACATCATTAATGACCCTTGTAACATGGCAAAAGCAAGAACTTCAGAAATAAGGAACACAATTGGTTTAATAGCGTCAGGTGGTACAAGAGCAACATGGCATTATGGCACGATAATACCATGTTGCTTGTGTAATACAGAAAGTAGGTACAGGGGAGAAATGAGCAGTGTAAAAAAAGAAGAGATAAAGCAGGGCAGCGCAGGACTCACCAGAATGGAGCAGGAATTTAGAGGGAGAACGAGCATGCACGGGAACGAGCAGAGAGGAGCAACTGGTGAGCCAGGGTCATCTGGAAACGCAGCCCCACGGGTAATGCAAGGAGAAATGCGAACGGGATAATTAGCAAAGTGTAGCACTAGGGGCCAGAGTGAGTTTTAAGTAATGCTGCTGAAAATGCAAGGTGGAGAGGTGCAAGAGTGGGAATGAATTGAGGAAAGCAAGGAGAATGGTGCAGAAACGCAAGTGTGAAAGAGTGGATGGAGCGATATCGGAGCAACGTCGGAGAGACACACAGAAGGTTACAAAATATGCAAAATATATTGACGCAGAAATAGCGAAACACAGAAATAACTGTAGCAGAGACCTCCAAACGGAGCTATTGAAATAATAGCCATGCAGATCTTCTAAATTGTTAGAAGCAAGTTTTGATAGATACTTTGTGCAGACATAAGTTAAATATTGTTTAGACAACATGAGCATATAAATGGTACTGTCCTAAATGTTGAAAAAGTGCAGCAGATAAATCAAAAGAGGGCAAAATGTCTTTGTATTATTGCATGCACAGTATGAGAATAAGACGCAGAATAACCACACAATCCTAAAAGCCATGTTACAAGCGCATTAATCCACTCCGAAGGTGGCTTCTAATGGGGAGTTAATGCATGGTTGGTTGTTATAGGAACGAGACCGCCAACCATGCATGAACTCACCATTAGATGCCACCTTCATTGTGGATTAATGCTTACATATTTATTTAATGAAATAGGCTTTGAAGTTAAGCAGGAAGAAGCAGAAACTAGAGGTCATCCATTACAGTTATAGTGCAAATATAACAGTGTTAGGAGGAAGTTTTATTTTTCACAAAGGGTGGTGAACACATGGAATGCCATCCCACAATATATAATACTCAATAAAAACAAATCCATCTTTAAGTGCACTTTAGATGCATGGATCATGGGAAATGGGATGAAGTGGTACCATGGATTATGAGATGGGGGTTATTTATTGGCATGATTGCATTTGGTTTCCTGATGCTCCATAGTATGATCCTTAGTATGATCATCGCAGACCCTACATGATCTCTGGACCCCCTTCCTTTCCGCTAACACTCCCTTATGTCTATCCCATGCATTCTTGAACCCCACCACTGTTTTTATCCCCACCACTTCTGCTTGAAGGCTATTCCAGGAATCCACCACTCTTTCTGTGAAGAAGTACTTCTTCACATCTCTCCTTAACCTACCCCCGCTCCAGCTTCATAGCATGTCCCTTTATTCTTGAGCACCATTTTTTTCTAAAAAATACTTCCCTCCTGTACCTTATTTATCCCCATGAAGTATTTAAAGGTCTCTATCATAGCTCCCCCCTCTTTCCTCTCTTCTAGGGTGTACATATTGAGGTCCTTGAGTCTGTCCTCGTAGGGCTTCTGATATAGATCCTGCACCATTTTAGTTGCCCTCTTCTGGACCACCTCCACTCTGTCCGTGTCCTTCCAGAGATGAAGTCTCTAGAAATGGATGCAGTACTCTAGGAGGGGTCTTACCAGCGATCTATACAGAGGCAACACTGCCTCCCTGTTTCTGCTGGTGATACCTCTCCTTATGCACCCCAGCATCCCGCTGGCCCTCCCAACTGCCTTGTAGCATTACCTGGCCACCTTTAGGTCATCTGATATGATTATCCCTCATCGTCTCTTTCTTGCTTTGTGGTCATCAATACCTCTTCACCCATTTTATACTCCGCCCCTGCATTTCTGTGCCCCAAGTGCATTATCTTGCACTTTTTCACATTGTAACCCAGTTGATATACCCTTAACTACTCCTTGAGTTTTCTCAGGTCTCTGCTCATCCTCACCACCCCCCAAGTGTCCACCCTATTGCAGACTTTGATGTCATCTGCAAAGAGGCAGACTTCCCTTGCAGCACCTTTGTAGTGTCACTTATAAAGATGTTAAAGAGGACCAGTCCCAGCACTGATCCTTGAAGCACCCCGTTGGTCACCCTCCCTTCCTCAGAGTAAGCTCAGTTTACCGCCACTCTCTGCTACCTATCCTCTAACCAGTTTCTTGCCCAGTTTACCACCTTTGGTCCCACTCCTAAGCTACCCAGCTTGCATACTAGTCTTCTTTGTGGAATGGCATTGAAGATCTTACTGAAATACTGAAATCTAGATAGGCCACATCCACCATTCCACCCTGATCCAGTTCCTTGGTTAGCCAGTCAAAGAAATCTGTTATATTCATTTGGCATTACCCTCCCATGAATCCATTCTGCCAAATGTCTTGTAACCCACTAGATTCAAGATATTCCACAATCCTGTCCTTCAGCAGTGATTCCATTAACTTTCCCCTCCACTGCTGTCAGGCTGACTGGCCTATGACCTATAACCTCCAACCTCCTCCCTGCTCCCACTTTTGTGAAGTGGGACTACATCTGCCATCATGCAGTCCTCCAGAGCCACACCCATTTCCAATGAGCTGTTAAAAAAAAGACTGTACGAGGTGCAGCCAGTACTTCCCTGAGCACTCTCTACATACCTCTCATGTGCTCCTCATTATGAGGGACATCCCTCATTTTGCCCCTTAAAATTGCTCTGTCCCTCACCCATCCCTCATGAAAAAGCTGCTGCCCACACAAAGAATGTGCTGTAAAGTCACATTTTAAAGCAGAAACTCTTAATATTCTAAAATATGAAATCCAAAATACACTTTGTACAAATAAACACTATGGTTTTCACAGTGTTCTGAGCTTGTATCCCCATGTTTGAGGATGTGTCCCTTATTCTGAGGGTCTGTGTCCCTCATTGTCCCTCATTTTTGAGTGTCCAAAAATGTACATGTCCCTCATTTCAGTGACAAAAGGTTAATAGGTATGGCTGTCAATACCCTTGGATGCACCCCGTCTAGTCCCATTGCTTTGTCCACTTTCAGATCTCTCCTCCGAAAATGGATTAGTGTCCACCTCCCTCCTTCCAAAGTTTCTGATACTTTTTTGTGGACCCAACCCTTCTACTTCCTCTGTGAACACTGAACAAATGCATTTTTTCAGAATGTCTGCCTTTGAAACATGTATTTTTAATATACTGCAGATACGTACTCTAAAATATATTTCATATAGAGTTAAAATAGATTTGACCTGATATAGATTTGGAAAATATATGACATATATGTTATTTATCCCCACTGTATACTGATAAGAAATGTTAAATATATGATCTGTGTAGTAAATAAATACATTTTATTAGTCCGTATATATGATTGGTGTATACGTTACATATATCTCTAAAGTATATGTAAACTACATTCTGCAAATATATATTTAATGCATTATTTCTACATATTATCTTATAATAAAACATGTATCTGGTTTACATGCAAGATGGTGTGCAGAATACATGTAGAATATATTGTCTTTATACATATTTTTTTGTAAATGCATATTTTGGTATTGTGTACATATTTTAATAACTAATTTGCGTATCTTAGAAGTATAGTTTATCGACCAAAATCATGGTAATTTCTATTTTTAAAATAATTTTAAATTGACAGTATTAGCTTACAGGCTAGAGGGGACATACAAGAGTATAAACAAAGTTCATGCAGGATCTTACCCAACCTAAAAGGGAACCAAATAGGGGTGGTGATGTAAATAACAATTTGAACCTTTATTAAGCATGGGATCGAGAGATGAGTCCTATGCATGAGTATAAAGGGAAATCTGTATGTCTGAGTTAAAGGGGCATTATCAAATGATAATTCCCATATAGATATCTAAATGGTTGGTAATATGATAAATTCCAGCTGAACAGATAAAGATACATTATATCATGCTTAATGATCATCTTTTCGCCTGGGTATTTTAATATTTTTACAATGAATATATTCACAGAATATTTTAGGTATATATAAACTACACAAAATACATATCTAAATTTATAACATGTATTAAATACATTTATCACTTGTATTTTGCACGTAAAGCATATCTTGAAGTTGGAACAGTTTGTGCTTTGAAACAACTGAGAGCTGCATGGGAGATACTATATTGGACTAGAAATCTGCAACAAATCTCACTCTTGCTTAAATCTGAGGGAGGTGTTCCATACCTGTCAGCCTCTTGCTTCATGAATCCGGGACAAGGCTTAAAAAAATCAGGGACAAAGATTCAAAATCAGGGATACATCTTAAAAATTGGTACTATTCACTCAGAAAGCTGATAGAATAAAGGGATGTGTGTTAAGATGCATTTTCAGAAGAAGAAGAAGTCTATAACTTTAATGTTTGACATTATTTTGTGATTTTGCTCTCCACTGTTCTGTCACAGAAATGCTAATTTTATGAGGGACAGAGGAAAATTTTAGGCAAAATCAGGGATGTCCCTGAAAATCAGGGACAGTTGAGAGGTATGAGGTGTTCCTTGCTTTACATTCTTAAATTGGTATCGCTTTGTGTTTAATTATTTTCATTTTTAAATCAAGAAGGGGGTTTGCAAAACTGCTTATCTTGTGAGTAACTTCAGAAGGGTTGAAATAGTGCGTATTTGATTTTCCCTTGTGGCTAACTGGACTATCTACTAGTATTCTGTGACAGGTTGCATCAAACTATTTTTAAATAATTTACTGGCCGTGGTGGACTATAACTTCTCGTAGCAAAGGCTGCAGTTTGTGTATTTGTATCCAGACAGAGTCTCAGGTGGAGTAGAATGTCTTCCCTTGATTGCTTTCAGAGCACACAACACCAGGTTGTATAGGGTCAGGGAGGCTTACCTGTGTTGTGCTGAACTGCTTGATTCTTCACTGTTTTTTTCCTTTGCTGGGTATTTTCTCAGTTAACTTGTTGTGCAGGTTGTCTTGCTGAAAGGAAGGTCAACACTCATCATAGTGGTGGGTCAGAGCTTGTAGTTGATTGTGTCTGGAGGGCACGGCTCAGGCCCAACCCCCCCATGCCCCTCATCCATCCCCCCTTTGGTGTCACTTCCTTTATACCAGGGATTCTGACATAATTTCCTCTGAGGGCATACAACTGACATATCCTTACCAGCACAGCACAATGTATTGACAGAAAAAGTGCACACACTGTTTAAAAAAAAATGTAATAATTTACACAGGGTACATTAGGAAGGAGACAGACATGTGGGGAGTAGTGCAGTGCACTGGTTGTGGGGCATCAGTCTTCTAAGAGACTTTCTGGAGGCCGAGATGCTGCCCTATTTGCAGGCAGCTCTCTGCTCTGAGGGAGGTTTCCCATTTCCAGGCCAAACTGGACAGGAGTACAGGAACCCCCCCATGCAGAGAACACCAGGGCCACCACCTCTGCCTCAGAAATTGCCAAGAAGGAGCAGCGGTTGGACCACAGTAGGCTCAGGGAGGATGAGGGTGGTGGAACAGAGGCACTCCCCTTCAGACATACCACTCCACAATCCATACATCATTCTGGTGGAGCATAGTTCCCTTATGGAGGCACACACGGTGGAGACTGAGGTTGCTGGCACCCATCACAAGGGAGGCCCACAGGAAGGTGGCACAGGACGCAGCAGGGAAAGGAAGCAGCTCCTGGGGGGGACTCAGTTATCAGGGGGATAGAACTTGGAGGGGGCAAGGGAAAGTGAAGTAAGGTGCCTGCCAGGTGCCATGGCTAGGAGGGACAGGAAGTGGATTCTAAAGCTCAGAACAGCAGCTGCACGGGAGACAGTGCTGGATGTCATTGTCCACCTAGGGAGTTGTAGATGCTATCTCGAAATGTTTGTCACATTTAACATTCTACACTGCATTCAGGTGGTGTCCTGACTTTAAAAAGTTCTGTTAGTGGCTATGTCCATTCCCTTGACCCCCACTGTTTCAGATGCTTCCAAGCCATACACAATTTAAAAGCACTGTACTTGGCAAGTCTTCTCCTGACCCCACAGTAGGCAGATACTTTTTTACAAACCTTTGTCTTGGTGAACTTGGGCTCTATATAAGAGCATATGCACTGTGGTATGCAGGTGACCCAGGGATTTTTTCAAAGGAAACACACATTTGCTGGTACTCTCTGTATAATCTTCACTTTCAGGCAGCTTTTCCCTTTCCAGGCAGGGCCAGGGGATTGCTCCTGAAATGCTGGAATTCTCCCCATCCCTCCGAGGATGGGGCACTGGAACAACACTTGAAATGGTCTCTACCACTTTCTTCTGGTCTCTTGTGTGTTCCTCTTTAGGGTAAGAACACACAACCCACTTTCTGATGTAGCTCTAAAGCAGAGCAAGGCTCCGAGGGGCTGCCAACTGCAGCACACCTCTTCCTCTGACTGCTCCCTCTCATATTCTCTGATCACTCTCTGAACACCCCAGCGTTCTACAGTTAACCCCTGCTGCTGCATTCCAATATGGCTTATGCTGCTGTGAGAATTCTATGGTGATGCCAGACTGAGGACAGAGTGAGTCAATGTGAAACCCATTTAACTGGTATCTCACAAGCTGCCTTTCCCTGCCTGCCACTGGTTCTAAGTGGGATTCTAGTAACCCCAGGGAACAAGGGGGTTACATTTATATTACTCAACCTTACACAAGTGGATCTTTTTTTTTTTTATTTTAAACTCAAGTGACCCACCAACTAACTGCAAGAGAACCTGTAGCTTCTCTCATTTCTTAAAACCCCATAGCCTATGATTAAAGTTGGCCACCGTCTTTTCCATCTTCAAAACTTTGAGTATTGTGGAGTGCCACATCCTATGTGATGGCAACTGTTCATCTATCCAATGTCTTAACAATATCCATCTAGCCATAACCCTAATTAGGGCCAATTGATATTTTAGCAGCCCTACCAGGGTTTTAATACCCAGACCAGTTAAACATAATAGCGGGTGAATGCCTCCTGTAGGCCTCAAAGTGGGTCCAGCTCATTTTGGATTTCTTTTCACAATGGTCTAGCCTAGTACTGTGTGGAATTTTCAGATTCTGACAGAATTTTGCAGAATTTTCAAAACTCTACTGAAATTCTGCTGAATTTCTTCAGAAGCAGAATGTCAGAATCCCATGCCAAAAAATGCAGAATGGTTTTCTGCTACATACTTGTGGAATTATGTTCTGCAGATCTCAATATGTTCCATGGAAATGATTGTGGAATGGTTTTCTGTGGAAAAATGCTGTGAAATTCTGCAGAAGGACCAGCAAAATCCCAGCAGAAAGTCCGCCAGCAGAATGGTCATTTTGCACTAATTCTGCCAGTGCAGTTATGCATTCCGCACCACACAAGTCTAGCCGTATTGTATTCCCAGAGAATGTGTCTGAGGT
Source organism: Neoceratodus forsteri (assembly GCA_016271365.2). NCBI lineage: Eukaryota > Metazoa > Chordata > Ceratodontiformes > Ceratodontidae > Neoceratodus > Neoceratodus forsteri. The sequence continues at coordinate 121,288,298 of JADMNL010000025.1, forward strand.
TGCCCCTTTGCTAGCATGGAGTACAAATGTTTGAGTTCAGCTTTTGCATCCGATAAAACTTTTCTGAAGTGAAGTACATGTTGTTGGGCATTCCGTTCTGTGCTAGTCTGAAGCCAAGTTTGCATAACAGTACTGCTGCAAATACAAAACCGCAGCAGCACAGTCAGGACCACTTGCCACCCATGGTTTGTCTGTTTACATGGCCCCTCTCTGCACCACTGCAATCTGTGCCGACGAGGGGGCCGCACATTGCAAGGGAGCTGGACATCTGCTGGTTGCTGCGGCGCAGGCAGTCCACACTGCCACTTAAGTCACTGTCAGCCGCTCACTCCTCTTGGCATCCCCAACTTGCCAGAGAATCTGGGGGTGTCCTAGCGGCTTACTCCAGTTGGGTACGTGTGTACACAGTTACAACTGCACTTGAGCAAGCTGAGCACATGGGTTACTCCAATACAAATGTGACTGTGTAAACATGGCTTGAGTACATCACACTTCATTTATTTATTGTGTTTTTGTTATCCGGGAAGGACTTTAAGTACTAGTGTAAGTTGTCCCATACTTTCGTAGCATTTCCTGGCTCCTAGAGCTCTTGAAATTCTGCCTGTTAGTAGTCTAGTTGAAGGTGCATTTTATCTGAGGTGATGTCTCTCAGTCTATTGCATAGTAACAAAATAGCATGTCTTTGCTCTGCCAGCCTATATAATTCTTCCCATACTCTCTCCAAGTAAAGTACACGTACCAGGAATAGGAGCCCATTGTTTTATAAATTACTGTAGGGGTTGCATCTGCATGAATGGAGACACTCTTGGATCTGAAATGATTCCTTCTTCGAAATGTGGAAAAGTTATTCTTTAGAGTTATGATAAGTAACTTTCCATTTTGTTAGGGGACCCCATTTTTGCAGTTGGAAACTCCCTTAGGACTTTTGCAAATCAGCTGGTGCAGCAGTGCAGAAATGTTAATAGGGGATTTGTGGTGAGTAGTACATCCACAAGGGGAGTCCCACTCACTGATTTATTTCCATTGCTTTATACTGCCACCATCCTTCTTCCCAACCCCTTGTCCCTAACCCTTCCCCTTATACATACAGTATTTATAGTTTTGGTTTATGCATTTTACACTGGGTGCACTATTGTATTTTTGTGGGTCACACAGCTGACTTGTGAACTGAATTGTGGTTGGGATTGTGTGTGTCAGGATTACACGTATTACTTCCTTGGGGGTAGGGGGTAGCTTCCTGAGTGCCAGGAGATATTGTAAGGGACCACACAGGTGGAGGCACCACACTAACAGGTCCCATTACATACAGTATACAGCATCAGTGCCCAGGCCAGACCACTTATTAAATGGGGGGGGGGTAGTAGTAGTAGTACCCCTTGAGGGACCCAAGTTTACAGCAGTTTCTAGTAAAGTGAAGGCAGTATCTGTTATTAGGCAGGCAGACAAAGGATTGTTATCACTGAGGTGAAATTTTAAAGTGACAAAATCTCTCACTCCCTGGTCGAGGCACCTGCTACAGCATGCTGCAGAGGGACAAACTTGCCTGATGTTTGGGTGTGTGAAATTCGTGAATGGAAAATGAAGGGGAACGGTATCACCTCTGTATGCTCTCCAGTTTTCTGTCATTTTCTCACAGGAACGTAATTCGCTTCTGGCAGCGGGGCACTGCAGGACACTCGGAACTACTTCTGGTATATGACTGCACCATAGCTGGGGACAGCTGTAGTACAACAGCTCTGCACATGGGAAGGCGAGCAGACACATCTGAAAGATGTGTGCTGGAAAAGAAATGAAACTTGAACCGTCACAATTCAGAATAACTGCTGCCTAGTTTCGTTACCTCTGTGGGAGGTTAGAACGGACACAGATATTTCAGCAGGAGTGCATGATGGGGCCTGGGGTATCACGAGGCAATCTCCCCCGTCCCATATGTCAAGCTATATAAGACATAGAAGAGTGTGTTCTGCTGAGGGGTGGAACTGCTGATCTGGCTATTATGAAGTAGTAAGACATAAAAACATTTAAAGTGATTCTCTGATCCCTAGCAAAAAATAAAATCATAGTTGACATCAGCAGAACTGTTATACAAATATCCCCTGAAATTTGGATTTCTGAAAACTCTATTTCTTATTACTGAAGACATTTTGCATATAAACAGGCTCTGTATCCCTTAGACTTTATCTGTTCCAGTGGCTTTTCATACTTTGAAGTCACAATCCTCTGCATGTAACATCAGAATCATTTCTATGGCAACATGTGATGTCACCGCAGAGAATTTCAACTTCAAGACAAGAAATGCAGCAAGAAGAGGTGAAATCTAAGGAGCAGACCAATTTCCTGCAAATGTCTTTGCTAATAATGAATGGAATCTCTTGAAATTCAGTTGAGCTCATTTGAGATTTGAGCCCAGCTGATGCCAACTGTCAGTGTTTTGCAGAAAATAGGAAACTCACTTTAAAAAAAACAAAAAACTAACATATGCCTCCCTGTGCAGACTCCCTGCTTCAGATAACAGCAGGGCACACCTGCAGCCTGAGGTGATACTGTATGGTATTCACATGGGTCCCATCTAATCAGCAGGCTGGATTTCCATGGAAATTTTTGTACTGTAATGCTTGTTATGCAATATTATTTGTTTGTTTGAAAAAGCTAGATTCAGCAAAGAACTGGACAATGTTCCTTTCAGCTACAATACCCATGGAATGGTAAAAAGTTCCTAATCTAATTTATTCATAACTTTGTTTTCATTTTGTAGCAATTTATCTAACAAAGAAGAATATACGGAAGCAAGGAGATCTGATTGACTATGAAAAGGTTAGTTACCCTACAGCAGAGCTTGTCTGTCTGATCACTTTGTTTAAAGAGGGGCTTCAATCACCATAAGCCAAAAATCACAGTTGGCATTAGCAGACCTCAAAGAACAAATGGTGGCATGGCAGGAGTCCAAATATGGAATATTCTAAGTTTTTTATTCTGAATGCTGGGTTTACAGGAACTGCAATGTAGTACATGGCTAGCCTTTGTTCTGCATAAAAGTCGGCCTGTTCCGAATCCTTGTTTTGCACATTCTAAACTGGTATGCACATTCTGAACAGTTGTTCTGCACAGTTCAAAGGTGCTATCATTTTAATTTGCTCTTTCACCCACACCCACCTGCTTACTAACTACCTAGTGCCCAAAGTTGTACCTTTTAGCTTGTAAAAATATTCAGATTTAATTTCAATCATGAAACAACAAAGAAACTGCAGTTTTTTTTGTTTTACTGTGGGGGCGGTTCTGTGATTTCTGTGTTTAGAAACAAACAAACAAAAAACTATATATAAAACACAGTACTGTATGGGCAACCACACACAACTCGTATGTGTTTCCATCTCAGGGTTCAGATGATATCATGGACCTCTCAAGCTTCACCTTTGAGGGTCATATCCTGTCATTTTTTTTTTTTTTTAACTTTCTTATGCTCCTACTTGACTGGGGCATCTCTCAGGCTTCCCATGCGCAGCTGTGCTGCTCCACCACCCGCCTGAACCACTCCTCCCATATGTTACATCGGGATCAGGATTCTGGACTACCCAGCCCCATGGAGAGGCCCCATAATCCCAGGGGGAGAGTTGGGAGTTGGGCCGACATTGGGCGTGTGGCCGGGGCTCCTGATGGTCGCCATCACCTCACCCGGCAGTAGGGGATTTTTCTTGGTTTCTGCCCCTATTGGCTGGGAAGTGCAATGCACTCCAGCATGCTGCGTGCTCACTCCCGAGCACACCCACAGAAGTGCCTCCGAGCCAATCCCCAAACATCTGGCTCCCCAGCGGCCACTAGACTGCGGGAGCATGAAATCCCCCTCCCCAGGGAGGGAGAGCTGTCCTTCAGATACTCAATCCCTACCCTCCCCTACCAAACCCCGATGGCCCGGACTCATTCCTGAACCTGGGTTGCCAGCGTGGTGCGAGGTGTGGTGTCCAGCGCCTCAACCTTCAGCGCCACCAGACCGGCCTTATATGCTGTCATCGTGACCCTTCAATGGAAACACATGCCGAGTTGTGCGTGGTTATTGTGAATGGTTGTCCATACATTATTCTCTATATATTCTAGTAAGTATTCTGCTTTTACATCCAACTCCATATTCTGAATAAGCTTGGCTTGGGTAGTCTCAGACACTGTTTTGTTAATTACTGGAAGCCTTTCTACAGTGGTCCAGAGCAGGTGTCCCACTAGTATTAGGAATACTATTAGGAATACTGTGAGACTACCCAAGCTGTGTGATTCGGAATACTAGTAATTCTGAATGCTATCACCATAGATCAGTGTCAGTGGCTCAGCAGGTTGCACATTGGCCTCTGAGGCCAGAAGATTGGAAGGTTGTGGGATCTAGCCCCACACAGGGAGCTTGAGGTAAATCCCAATACCAACACTGTAGTGCAGCATGAGGGGGTGCTGCACTCCTGAGGTGCTATCTCTTGGATGAGATGTTAAGCTGAGGTCCATTCTGCCTGTTTAGCTAGGCATTAAAGATCCCACCTCACCTCTCGAAAAGAGTATGGGAGTTTCCCCCCTAGCCCTAGCTATATTTCCCCAGTTCACAAAAAATATCACCATTAGCTTAACCTGATTCTCTGTTTCAGTTTACATCTTTATACCCCACCCCCACTACCCCGATGAGGCTCAAAACAGGCAGTATTTCCTAACCATTCTTTCCCAGTCAACAAAGATAGAGAAAGAAAGAAAGAAACATTCAGACTACTGGTATTTACTTAGCTGGAATACTTATTCAGAATACCGAATATTCTGAATAAGGTTGGAATATTGCTGACCATCTATTACACTGATATCAAGCCATACTGTGATTTTAAAGCTTAACACCTGTGCATCAAAACATGACCCTTGACTTTTTTTTTAATTCGTGTATTTCTTTTTTGCTTTAGATATGAACCACTTCCTTTGCAGCTAGGTTGATGTGGGACTGGAGAGTTCTGGTGAGGGAGGGTGTCTTTTAGCATGTTTTGTATCACAACCCCCTCCCTAACCCAAGTCCCCATTCTCTCAAAATATATTTATATTGCTCCTGACCCCGATCCTTAATTTTGGGGTGGACAGCTAGTATGGCCTCTGTTCCTCAGCACCACCAGCCTCTGCTCCATAGTGCTGCAGTGCTTGCTAAATAATGAACAGAACCAGTGGGCACACAGTTGGGACTCGGGATGGAGAGGGTGGAACAGCAGTGACATTTATGATGTTAGGCAGCTTTGGAACTACTTCACCCCCTTCCTCTCAGTCACCTAACCACTCGCTCCATTCACCATTAAATCTGCAATACTGTGGAGAGGGTTGTATGTGCCGCAGGAGAGGGACTCACTAAGCTTACCAGATTTGCCTGCTTTTAGCTGCTCCCCCAAAATTAAGTATCGGGTCAAAGGAGGGCAGAAATACAAATATCATCTTTTGAAGGAATGGGGGAGTCAGGCTAGAGAGGGAGCTGTGATATAAAAGATACTGCTGGCTCTTGGCATACTGCCAGGAATCAATATTTTGTAGTATTTTTTGGCAGTCTGGGACATCGGCTGAGGGGCGGGTGGGTAGGATAAGATTGCAGTGGGAAGAGAAGGTGGCCAAGAGACTTGCCATGGCCACTTGGGGAGGGAGAAAGACTTCCTTTGCCATCTCCATCTTCCATGTGAATAACAAATACTGAATGTGCAAATATTTTGCTCATGTGGGCAGAGGTGAGTGGCAAATGACTAGGCAATGACTGGAGCTCTTTTAAGGCAGTTTTATTAGCATACTTTTGTCAGGATCACCAAGAAAGAATGGCGTCAGCTCAACTTATCAGTTTATTTACATAACAGTATATTTACATAGAAGATCTTGGGCATCAGTACACCCGTATCGCTGCATTAAAAAATAAAATTACTAAGGCCTACAGTACCAGCTGGATAGGACCCCAGAATAACAGCAGGCTGTGCAACCTTGCAGTAAAGGGGAACCAACGTCCTCAGGCAGCCTGCGTAATGTAGCACAGACTTACTTGCTGGCTGCTTGAAACAGTGTCCCTGCGATCAGCTGAGTCCTTGTATACTCCCTTAAGATCACCTTACCGCAAACCAGTTACCCTAACACACTCATCAGCCACAAAAAGTGCCCAAAACTGTCTTTTTAAAACTAGCCAGACAACATAAGCCCTTTCCCAGATGTTCACTAAAAGGCAAAAATTTATCAAAAAGAAAAAGTAACAAAGCCCAGGTGTACTGCACTGTGCAGGTACGTGTCCCTTTAAATGCTGAAAGAGGTAGCCATGTGGTTGCCTATTGAACTAGAAAGTACTGTACCAGGCCCCGTGAGGCTGCAGCCAGGCTCCTCCAGCTCTCTGTCCTTGTCTGTCTGTGGCCTCTACAGCAGGCCACTTCTTCAGTTATGTTTTTGTTGGGGGGGGGGTGTAATTCTTCTTTCCACGTTAGTCTCCTCTTTGGTATTTATTTTAATCGAGCTGCTAATGGCTGCAGGTCTGTTGATGTTGTTGGCTTCTTAGATCCCCCCAGTACTCTATCTCCCGGTGCTCCAGTGCTGCCTTCTGGTGCTGCAGCATGGAGGGGAGTGAGGGAACGCACTGTCAGGCAGTAGGGAGTGAGAGAACACACTGTCAGGCAGTAGGGAGTGAGAGAACACACTGTCAGGCAGTAGGGAGTGAGAGAACGCACTGTCAGGCAGTAGGGAGCAAGAGAACACAATGTCAGGCAGTAGGGAGTGACAGAACGCACTGTCAGGCAGTAGGGAGTGAGAGAACACACTGTCAGGCAGTAGGGCCATCCAGCAACCTTCGTTGGCTCTCTCTCTCTCTCTCTCTCTCTCTCTTCAACCACCAGCACTGCCTTCTGGATCAGCAGTCAAACACTGGAGTACTTCCAGCTACGCGGGAGAGCATTCATTAATTCAGGCAGCATACTAGCCACCTTTTGTGACTCCACTCCCTCTCTTCCATTTGGTTGGTGTTTTCAAAACGGCAGCCAACCTGCGTGAGGAGTGAAGCACACACTGCATCGCTGTCTGTCTCTGCTGCCCCACTGAGAAGCCAAATTGTGGGTGACAGGGAACAATAAACAGGACTCCATTCCCTGATTGCCCTAACCTCTCCAGCTGCAGTAAGGAGGGTAGCCTCTGCATGGACTGGGGGTGGGAACCAACAGACAACCCCTTCCCCCAGAAAAACAACCACATAAAATACAAAAAAAAAAAAAGGAAAAGAAAGAAAAAGAAAATATGTTGCCCAATTTAAAGATATATTATAGGGCGGCCCAGATAACTACTCTCATTATGCATTTTTCAAAAGACGAAGATGATTCATGCTGTAAGGGAACAGAGTAGGTGGGGCTCCCATTGCTTGCCCCTAAAGGTACTACCAGCTCTGGGATTACCCCTATAAGATATACATACCCTCAAAAATCCCTGGACTAACCAGCTGTCCCAGGGGAGGAGCAGTTGTGTTTCTGTCCCTCCCCATACTGGTGACCTGGTTTTGGGAATGGACGGAATTGCTTGCTGGGCCAGCAGGGTGAGGGAGGATCGAGTGCCCAGTGGCAGCTCTTCTCCGTCTGAGAGGGGGGGTATTTCAGTTCTCGCTGCAAAGACTATCTGCTGGCAGAGGTTGGGCAATAACGTAGCTATACAGCATATAAAGGGGAAGAGCTGGAGCATGAAGTGCTGGCACATGTCCCTGCGCTGCAAGCTCAGGGAGGAAGAACGGAGGAAAACAGCTGGGTTGCTACATGCCAGCACCCCCCCCCCACAGGTTCTCATATGATTGCGGCTGGCGACCCACCACAAGGTGGTCCTGGGTATGTGTTGGATAACGGTAAGTCTACGAAGGTTGGTGACTGGGCTCGGGTGGTTCCTTTAGGGCAGATCTGGGGAACAGGTCCATAAAATACTGATTTAAACAAAAAACAAATCCCTGGACTGGAGTCCCTTGGAGGTCTGGAGAGAGTATCTGTTGACAGCCAAGCCCTGCACTTCATGTACTGCCTTCATCCCAATAAAAGCCTGTCCACATCTTTTGCCTGCAAAGATAGATGCCACCTTTAGATGCTGGGGGAGACCAAGGATTGTGTTTTTTAGGGCAGTTATTTGTGTGGTGAGTGCTGGAAAAGTTTGCCACTCTCAGGAGAGATATCCACCTCCTACAGATGGATTTTTTTCAGGTGTCTCCAATTATGAGCTAGAATCCAGCAAAACCCCTTCAGGGACCAAAGCCCTCAGTATCACCTACTGCCCCCACTGCTGGGAATTGGCAGCTCAACCATCGTGCAAATCACAGGTCTCCCAGATTGTCATCCATCTGGCCAGAAGCACAGTAGCTGACCCAGGGGAACATATTCATACCAAATGGCAAGGGGAAATACGGGTTACCCTGATGGACCGCCATTGGTTCTGAATCAGGCGGGAGGCAGTGAGAACTACGGGCAGTAATCAATGGCATGAGTTCAAATGGAAGGCAGTCTCTTGTTTTTTCCTGCACCCCTGTCATTATCAGGCATCACCTAGCTAGTCATGCAGACAGATGCTGGAGGCAATGTGACAATGTGGCAAACCACCTGCACCTCTTTTGGTGCTGTCCAGTTATACAGAGGTGTTAGGAGTTAAAAATCCATTGAAATTGAAACATTTACTTTTGGTTCTTCCACCACAAAGGTTATCAAACCCCAAATTATTCCTTTTCCAGATCTTTACAGCTGCCTTCACTAAGGCCACAACATGCAAGTGGCTGGACCCCCACTCCAGTCTCTTGGACTAGGTCCAGTTCTGCATAAGAATATTAACCATGGAAGAATTAACCCATCAGTTCAGGCATCCAGGCAAAGAGAGGTGATCTTACCCCTCTACAGGTCGCTGGTAAGGCCGCACTTAGAGTATTGTGTGCAGTTTGGGAGGCCATACCTAAAGCATGATATCAGGCTACTGGAGAGGGTGCAGAGGAGGGCAACAAAGATGATGTGTGGAATGGAGGGGAGAGACTATGACAGCAGGCTGGGAGACCTGAATATGTACACCCTAGAGGATAGAAGGGACAGGAGGGACATGATAGAGACATTCAAGTATCTGAGGTGAATCAGTAAGGATGGGGCAGACAAGGTCTTTAAGTTAAGGAGGGGGAGAGTCACCACAGGCTAAGAATAGAGGGAGGAAGATTTAGGAAGGAAATGAGGAGACACTATTTCACAGAGAGGGTGGTAGAAAATGGAACGCCTACCAGAATGGGTGGTATCATGTAAATCTGTGAACAGCTTCAAAAGGGCATGGGACAGAGAACAGGGAGAGTGGGGGTGGGGGAGGTGGGGTGACAGTGGGATGACAAAGAGGAGGGGGTGGCAACTGCAAACTAGGGGTGTTGGCTGCACGCTCGAGCAGACTTAGATAGACTGGGTGGTCTGTTTCTGCTGGCACATTCATATGTTTGTATGTTCGTAGGCATCAGGCAGATTTATACAATGTGTGGTGGTTGCCCTTAAGTTTCTCGAGGATAGTAAAGGTTCCCTGATCACTTGCCACCTTTTGGTAGCTAGCTCCACAGATTTATAGGTTCCAGATCTGAGTACCTTACGTAATACCTCTATGAGGATTGTCAATACCAGCTCTTGGGCTTTAAACCCTTCCAGGAGAGTGAAGGCGTAATAGACTCTTACAGTTTCATTTCACCTTCAGAAGGTTTATGTGATGTCTTAGCTTCTTTTCTTGTTTCTGTCTTGCTATTTCTCCCTGTGTTCTGCAATGGTGCCCACTTGATCAAGATATTTTCTATTTTCCGTTTGTGCCTGGTAAGTGCAGTGCTGCTTTATGATGCTGTATGGAACTACCAGGTATAACTAGCCACTGCTAGACCATGACTTATTGTTGTACTGTATTTGGGGCACTGTCACTGTTTCTAAAAATCTCAATACACTTCAAGTTTTAAACAAACTCTGACAGAGTCTATATTGCTGCAGCTAAAGAATGTGTGGTAAAAATATTGAAAATTTGCTTTTTAATATTTTTACACCAAATTTTCAACATAGCCTTGTTATGACCCTGCCTGACAAATTGTGCAACTCCTGTGCTAAAGGTGATTTTGCATAGGGACTGCAAAATCAGCCTTCAGGATGCAGAAACGTATTTTCTGGCGGAGAACTGAAAGGGCTTTACAGCATCTCAGGTCTCTTTGCCCCACGGTCGATCCCCTGATGAAGTCTCATTGATGGAAATTGAATATGATGTTGAGGGGGAACTGACTGCAATCACAGACCAAGCCCTATATAAGGTATCGTCCACAGTACAGCAGATTGGATCAGCGTGTGTAGACCTCAAAATGAATTTGAAAGCATTAGATAAAAAGCTGGCGGTGACGAAGAGCAAGATGGGGGCAGTAACAGAAACAGTATATACACATAACTGCCTGACATATTTGGTGCAAAGAGAGAGGGAACTGGAGACTGAAGCCAAGGAGGTGGAGAACCGGGACCGAAGAAATCATTTGCGCATCAATGGGATGCTGGAGGGGGGTGAAGGACAACTTCCCCTCTGTGGAAGATTTTATTCAGCATGTACTATCCACCAACCTTGAGTTGCCACAAGACCATCCCCAAAGTATCAAGAGAGCACACGCTCTCTCCGACCTGAGCCTAAGGAGCAGATGACATAGCCTAGCTCAATCATCATTAAAATGGTACACTTTCAAAGTAAGGAAACCAGCTTAGCTGCTGCTGGAAAAAGAGGGGGTCCTCGTATGACAATCACAACATTTATTCTGATTAGGACTTTTCATCTGCACTGTGGAGCAAAAGGCAGGTAGTCCAAGGTATGATTAAAAAGCTGAAAGAGTCAAGAGAAATTAAAGCGCAACTGCTATTCCCTGCAAACTTAAAACTGCACCTCGAGACAGGCATTAGGATTTATGACTCCTTGATGGAAATGTCACTGCAGCAGTAGCGTAGCAAATTCCCAGAGGGCCTGGGTGCATGGCTATGTTATAGGGCCCCCCCGGTTTTGAATAAACATTAAAATTATGATTTGGGCCTCTCAAACCTCATGGGCCCGGGTGCGACTGCACCCCCTGCACCCTTGTAGCTACGCCCCTGCACTGCAGCTGAGAAAAATGGGTCACAGACTGCTCAGACTGTGAAATGGCAGAGTTGGAAAGCCCAGCTACTGCACTCCACATGGTCAGTGACTGGCAGAGGGAGAAACCACGCTATATAGGGCACGATTTACTCGCAAAGCTGAGGGAAGATTTCATGGTGCTTATTAAGGTAATCACAAAGGAGGCACATGGAGCTAAGGAACCAGACCACACACACACACAGTTTTCTAAAAAGAAAAAAAGACTTGTATGGCATAAAATATGTATTAGGAGGAGGCAATTGAATTAAGCCTTCCTGCTGGGATGAAGTTCTTAGAGCTTTCATTTTTTTTTTTTTACATTCCCCCTTTGCTTACACAAAGCAAACATGCAGCTGTTATAACAAACTAGGCATGGAGAATCCTGTACGACGAGGGGGACTTCCTCCGGCTCCTTGGCCCTTTGTCTCTCTCCCTCATCTATGTTAAAACAAGCAACCCCCTTCCCTTCCAAAAAAATCTCCGTTCATCCTCCACGGTCGCGGTTTCTGCCTACTGCTGACATGGGGAATTCACACTGGATCCCTGCTCGTTTGTCTCTACCTGCACCTCCATGTTAAAACAAAGCAATCCCCTCCACCCCCCCAAAACAAAAAACGCTGTCCAGTCCCTTGAAGATTGCGGCTCCTGCTGGCTGCCGATGAGGGGGAACTTGCATGGGCTCCATGACAATTCGTCTCTCTGCCCCATCCGTGTTAAATTTATTTATTTATTTCTTGAAATTGTTTCACCAGGAAAGGCACACTGAGCAAAAAGATGCTCATTTCCTGGTGCGACCTGGGCGGTAGGAGTACAATGGGAGATAACTCGCAGGTTATCGAGAAGTTACATATAACAAAGATACAGTAGACCGAAGTAACAGATGTACATGTTACAGTAATACAGTAGACTGAAGTTTCTGTTGTACAAGTTACAGAGGTAGAGTTATGGTTATACAGTTGCAAGATAAACAGGGGTAAGACATTCAATGCAGTTCAACAAACAGCACAAGGAAGGCATAGTTTATACTTTAGCAGATTCCAGGGCATTGAGTTGCTGATTAAACTTGTAGCACAAGGACTACATTGGATAACTGTAGTGTGGCATTTGGACTGAGAATCACTGAGGGAAAAAGTCAAAGTATCAAGTGCAGTTTAGGACAGGACAAAAACATGTACCAAGAAGTGCTGTAGTTGGTATAGATAAGCCAGCTTCCATAGCGTAAGCTAGGTGCCGCTGGTCAGGCAGTCAGGAGGGATGGGGCCATAGGGGGACACGTGGGGGTCAGGTGCAGGAGCAAATTACCGTGAGGTAATAGCGCTGTAGATAGGGAGTGGGTAGAGGAGGAGTGGCGAATTTGAGGAGGGAGCTCATTCCAGAGTTTGGGGAAGCGATGAGAGAAGGCTGATTGCCCGATAGTGGTCTTCTGCCTTTGGATTTGTAGCTTCTGGATGTCAAGGGATCTGAGGGCATGAGTAGGGGAGGGAACTGAGGAAAGTAATGAAGAGAGGTAGGATGGGAGGGCATTGTGCTAGAATTTAGCTACAAATTTAGCACAGTGTTGTAGGTGGCGGTTATCGAGGGATGGGAATGCGAGGGAATGGTAGAGGTTGCAGTGATGGGTGCGGGGCAGTCGAAGCGTAAGCGACAGAAGGCATGAAAAAGTGGCTCTAGTCTGTATAAGGTAGATTTGGGAGCAGCACTGTAGACTATGTCGCTAGTAGTCGTGACGGAGGGAAGGATCATCTTTGCACAAGCTCTCACCTGGCGTGAGAGGAGGCTATTGAGGTTTCTGTAAAGGGCACCGAGCTTGGGGTGTAGTTTTTTTTTTTATGATGGCTTCAATGTGGTCAGAGAAGGACAAGTGACAGCTGAGCCAAACTCCAAGGTACCGGAAGGAAGTGAAGTCCTCCAATACTGTCCCATCAAGGGTGTGGAAGAAGGGGAGGGAAGGGAGCCTGGTTAGACGTTGCCGAGTGCCGAAGGTCATGGTGGTAGTTTTTTAACATTGAGGGAGAGCTGGTGAGAGCTGAACCATAGCTGAACTTCGTTGAAGTCAGCCTGGAGGTTGGCTGTTACCTCATCCAGGGAGGAGTCAGAGGCGAAAAGGACAGTATCATCTGCATACATATGAATAGAAGCAAATGAACACACTAGAGGGAGATTATTGAGAAAGATGGAAAACAGGATAGGTCCAAGTACTGACCCCTGGGGGACTCTGGTGTTCATAGGGAGGGGGGAGGAAGTGACGTCTGCAATTCTAACTGATTGTGTTCTGTCTGAGAGGTAGGTGTTGAACCAGTTGGTAGCTGAGCCAGCGAGGCCAGCTTCTGAGAGACGTTGTAGCAGCAGGGGGTGGGAGACCCTGTCGAATGCTTTGGCAAGGTCAACGAAAATAGACGAGGTGATCAGCTCTCTGTCCATTCCAGAGAGGATGTTGTCCGTGAACCTAACCAGGGAGGAGGCAGTGGAATGACCCTTCCTGAAACCGGACTGGAACGGCGTGAAGAAATTGGAATCGGAGAGAAAGGAGGTGAGTTGGTTGAGCACTAGGTGTTCTTGCAGTTTTGCGAGAGCTGGGAGGAGGGAGATGGGGTGGTAATTTGAGGGGCAGGTAGTGGCACCCCCTTTAGGGAGGGGGATGACGATGGCATGCTTCCAGATCTGGAGGACAGCAGCAGTGGAAAAGGAGAGGTTTAGGAGGTTGGCGAGGGGGGTTGCTATGGCAAAGGTGGAGAGGTGGAGGAGTTTGCAGTCAAGACCATTGGGGGATTTTCCTTTTGATGGGTTGGGAGCCTGTAGGGCATCAAGGACATCGGCTGGCAAGATATCCTTGAAGGAGAAGGTGGAGGACCCATGAGAATTTGTACATATGGGAGGAGGACTGTACACTCAGAAGTGGGCAAGGAGGAGAGGAATGCAGAGGCATAGGAGGAGAAATATGTGTTGAATTCAGTGGCAACAGCATGTGGGTCTGAGAGGAGAGTGTTATTCGCAATAAGGAGTGGGGTAGGGTGGGCGGCTGGTGGGGAGAAGAGGGAGTGGATGACCTTCCAGAATTTGGATGGACTATTTAAGTTAGAATAGAGGGAGGAACTGAAGTATTCCGCTTTAGCTAGATGGGTTGCTCTGGTACATTTGTTATGTAGAGTCCGATAGATGGTAAAATCACGTGGGTGGCATGAGGTTTTGTGAGTGCTCTATGCTTTGTCCTGTGCTATTTGGCAGGCTATAAATTCTTGGGTGATCCAGGGCAGGTGGTTGCCATGTACCCTGGAGCGACACAGTGTGGCATGAGTGTCCCAGACATTGAGGAACGTATTTTGGAAGTAAAGGATGGCATCGTCTATGGAAGAGGATTTGGCCGGGGATTCCCAGCATGCGAGTGCTAGGTCTTCAAGCACAGGTGCGAGGTTTAACGATTTGTAGGAACGTTGGACTATGCACTTTGGGGCAGATTTAGGTCGGTGAATTTTCTGGACTAGGTATATAATATGGTGATCACATAGAGAATCAGGTAGTGCCCCCAAAATGATGACCCAGTGGGGGTAGCTGGTGAGAGCTCAGTCTATTAACAAGTGGTTGCCCGTTTTGGGGTTCAGACATGTAGGTTCAGTGATGGTTTGTGAGAGATTTAGCCTGGAAATGTCAGACCTGGTTTTGTTGAAAGAAGGAGCTAGCCAATTGTGGTTGAAGTCGCCCATGATATATAGTTCACCAGTAGGGGTTAGGGAGGCAGTTTGCACAAGGAGGTCGGTAACAGATGAGGCTGGGATGCCAGGCTAGCAATATACTCCAGCTATGTAGGTTGGGACAGAGAAAGGGAGAGTCAATTGTAGCCAGGGAAGTTCGTAGGCATGGGGTTCGGCTTTGGCTAGGACTACTGAGAAATGCAAATCAGAGTTTACGTAGATAGCCATGCCACCGCCTCTAGTCAACCAGTCCTGATGGGCCATTGTGTAGCCCAGAACAGCAAGTGAGGTATCAGAGAAATGCTTATTTAGCCATGTTTCAGAGAGGGCGGTGACATCTGGGGCATAATAAGCTGCGAGTAACTGGAGGCAGTCAAGTTTAAGGGGTAGGCTTCTTATATTTAGATGCAGGAGGCACAGACCCCATGGGAGGTGATCTCCAGTGAGATTTGTGTGTGTAATTGTATTTGAGGAGGATCCTGCTGTTGTTGACAAAGTGGGATTGTTTGGGGGGCCTGGGTTAGGGTGTATGTCCCCTGCTGCAAGGAGTAAGAGACCAATAGTAAGGTAGCTTGTGAACACTTCTGAACACCATGGTGCTGTTGACCACCATCTTTGCAGTGGGGGGGGGGACAATTATGAGCTGCAGGTTGGCAGGTAGTTAGGTGCATAATAACCCAAGAGTGTGAGGGAGCAAGGAGGAAGGGGCAGGGACGCAAGGTGCAGTGGGACCAGTTTGGGCTGGGAGGTGAGATGGTCTCGGAATTAGAGGGATAGAAAGGGCTATCGAGGTGCAGCATGATGTGGGGGGGGCAGGTTAGGGAGAGTAGGAGGGATGTTGGACAGGAGTGGTGGGAGGCAGGTGAGTAGGGTAGTAAGGAGGAGCGTATGTCCAGGCTGGAGAGACATGCTTCCTGTGCACAGGGAGTGATAGCACATAGAAATTCAGAGAGCACTGTAGTGGTTGGGGTGAGGGGTGAGGGGTGAGGAATAGGCAGCCAGAAGTAGATTGGCTGTAGGCAGAGCTTGGCCAATGAACAGAGGTGGTAGATGGCCAGTCGGAGAGGTGTCTGGAAAATGGGGGCCGGAAGGAGGTGTATTTAATCAGTGGAGGGGGTTGGGGAGGGACAAAAAAACATGTTCAACAGAGGTCCCGGTGCTAGCAGAGGTATACTATCTGTGGGTTTAGCCCCTGGCCAATGGGCTTGAAGTAGCAGCATGCAGCAACCAATGGGAGGCTGCGGTGCTTCCGACTGCTCCAATCAGCACACAGAGCGGGTCCCGGGTTGAAGACTGGCTGCTCACCTGGGATCGGAGTGTATATGGTGGCAGGAGCTCCTAGCAGAGGTCGGTGGCTCGGTTCTGGAGCCTAGGCGGTCCGTCCATCAGAATGAGGTCTGCCCACGTAGGGCTGCCTGCGGGGAGGGAAGGGAAGGATAGAGAATTTAGTGTATGGGGAACAAAAGTAGGATTAGGCAAATTAGGGGGAGGAGGCACAACACAAAAGATAGGGGGAGGCGTGAGCACTGAGCTCTCTGCGGGGGCCGGGGGACAGGTTTGCGATTAAGGCACACAAAGAGTCAGGAGAAAGTGCACCAAACTGGCTGAGCTCTCAATAATTTTAAAAGTAAAAAGATAAATAAAAATTTAATGTGTCTGGATACGGAGGGGGTAGCAGGCAAGTAAGGAGGGTACTGCCAGGCACTGACCCATTCAGACACAGGCAAGGGGAAAGAAATAAACAGGAAGGAGGAGACAAACCCCCCAGCTTTAAAGCTGAGAGCGTAGTTAACGGGGGTGACACAGTTTTGGCAGGAGCAATTGAGCAACTCAGGCACATAAGGCAGTACTGGCACGGTTACTCGCAATTTCCTACACTAGGCTAGCTAAGCAGGCAACACAGTAGAATAACTCTAAAATATTAAAACATGCACACATCTCCAATAAATGCACAATTAGGGAAAAAACATGCTCAACAGAGGTCCCGGTGCTAATAGAGGTACACTATCTGTGGGTTTAGCCCTTGGCCAATGGGCTTGAAGTAGCAGCTTGTGGCAACCAGTGGGAGGCTGCGGTGCTTCCGACTGCTCCAATCAGCTCACGGAGCGGGTCCCGGGTGAAAGACTGGCTGCTCACCTGGGATCTGAGAGTATACGGTGGCAGGAGCTGCTAGCAGGGGTTGGTGGCTCGGTTCTGGAGCCTAGGCAGTCCGTCCATCAGAGCAAGGTCTTCTCACGTAGGGCTGCCTGGGATCGGAGCGTATATGGTGGCAGGAGCTCCTAGCAGGGGTCGGTGGCTAGGTTCTGGAGCCTTTGACGGTCCATTCATCGGAGTGAGGTCTGCCCACATAGGGCTGCCTGGGATCGGAGTATATATAGCGGCAGGAGCTCCTAGCAGGGGTCGGTGGCTCGGCTCTGGAGCCTAGGCAGTCCAGCCATCTCCCTCAGAAAAATCTCTGTCCATCTCCTCGATGGTCTTAGCTCCAGCCTTCTGCCAATGAGGGAGGACTAACTCTTGTTCCATGTTCATTTCTCTTTCTCTCCCCACATCATGTTAAATCAAGCACCCCCCCTCCAAAAAAAAAAACCTCTGTTGCTATTTGATGCTTAGGGCTCCTGTCCACTGCCCACAAATGGGAACTCGCTTGGACTCCATGCCCACTTGTCTCTGCCTCCCGCCCTGGTGAAGTGTTACATGAGCTGCATCAGTAAAATGTTGGAATCTTGCTTCAGAATACAGTTTATGAAATGCAGACAGTAAAGTAATAGAATAATTGTATAAATATTGTTTGTGTTTGTCTGTTTTCACTCTATATTCCTCAGTGTGAGATGCCGTTGTCAGCCACCGGCTGCAGGTCAGAGCTCCAGTTAGCGGTCAGGTGACTACACAGGTCACTCCCTCTGTTCCCACTCAGATGTTTCATTTTGACAGTCACTTAACCAGCAGCACAACGTCTTACTGTGCGGTTGTCCCCTGTCAGATCCTCGAGTGACACAGAGAATTAATTTTTGGTTTTTGCAGGTCCCAGTGGCACAAAACTTATGCTGAAACAGACTTTTTTTGTTGTTAGCTAAACAGCTTTAGTGAAAACTTATGCTGCATGGTTGTAATCTTCGTCTGTTCGGTTGAAAGAACTGATTGCCATTAACTCTGTCACCGACATCATGCTCTTTATTCTTTATTATGACATTTGCACAAAACATTATTTATTTGGACAAAGTACCAACAAATTAACTTTATTGTTAAAACAATCTGCATTACCCAAAGTTATCAGGGGACTTTTTTATCGTCTGTCACTGGTAAGCTTTATTCACTGGTTGGCTTAATTGCCTAAATCCACAGTTGTGAAGAATACAATTCATATTTTCCTTTACTTCAGCCGGCATTTCTGGTCCTCCTTTACACCACAGCCGTGAGCAGGGAAAATTTACTGGATTTAGGCAATTGAGTCACGAAGATTTGCAACATGTACTGACTTGGACTGACTAATACACTTCCTGCGCTTCTTTATCTTTATGTATTAATTATTAACTAGCAAATAAAGATTACCAGTGATGGATGATAAGTCCCCTGATAACTTTGGGTAGTGCAGATAGAAGATTGAACTCCTGTGGTTTATGCCACAGTTGTTTTAACAGTCTGTCCCTGCTATTGTGCACACTGAGAGTCCCAGTACACTTGTAAGGAGTAAAACTGAGCAGAAGGAATTGCTGATTTTATGTAAATTAATTGTACTGTTGTTGCTTATTTAATGATTGATCACAGCATAAATCAGGCACACAGAGATAATTAATCTTGTGTCAGAAAAATATTGTTTCCTTTACCAAGTTTTGTGCTTTTTTGTTGAAACTGACAGCTAATGTTAAAAATATAGAAATAAACATGGTAAGAATAGGAAAATGTATTTTTTTAACAATATAGTATTTAACATTTTTTCTGTGAGAGCTAGTCATTTGAAGCACCTCACTACTGTGCGGTTTCAAAAAGCATTGCAGCTTACACCGAATATTTAATCGTTCGGTAAATAGTGATGAATTGTATTAATTAACTTAGTAGCACCATTTGTTAAATATGCACCTTCAATACTTGTGATATGAGTTGAAACGACACCGTGGGCCCGATTCTAAAAGCAGCTGCGATCGCCGCAAGGGACTTGCGGCAGGTTGTCAAACTTGGTATTGCAGAAGCTGATGCCACAAGCCCCTGACACTGCAAAGTTAGACCATCTCCCTGTTGATCTAACCTTGGGTCAGTGGGGGTGCCCTTACTATGGGGCTTGCGTCAATCATTTGGCGCGAGCTGCCGTAAAGTGAGAAAACTGTCGCAACTGTGTCAACCCTTCTGGAATAGCGCCAAGTTGCATTAAAGGGCTTTGACGCAGTTGCATCAAACATTGCGGTGGATGCAGGGCGTGACACAAGCCCTACGTCCACCTTCTGGAGTTGGGCCCTGTGTGTCTGCATCTCTGTGAGCCAGTGCTGCAACTCTGCATTTCAGTAATGAGTATGTGCTGCATGTGATGCATTTGATGCATGACAGTAAATAAAATGCATTCCAACTGCATACATACTGCATGTACTGGTTGTTACTATTTATAGCTTCATACCATTAGAACAAGAAAATGACAGCACGTGTCACTGGTCTCGCCTTGCACAAGCTGACAAACACTGAGACAACAGAAGCTGAAATACTGTAGTTATCATACAGATTACTTACATACTACAATGGGCAAACTACAAAAAAAATCAATTTGTGTGAAAATCTTTACTAGATATAGTATAAATGGATTATCAGAATCAGCAGCTGCTTGTGTCCCAGTTTCAGTGACATACAGTACACTAGGTGAGAAAAATTGGTGCTGAAACACCACTGGGGGAAAAAAATAACTTTCATAAATCATTCTTTTAATACACAAATTGTCACTTCTTTACAATAAATGATGGTGACTGAACTGTTGAAAATATTTAAAATCAAAACAAATATTCTGTGTGCAATGGTATGCATAGGACATCTAGCACTTGGCTGGCTGTCACTGAGGTAGCGACATCACCGATGCCATGCGCTCAGTCTAGTACTGCTTGGATTTGAGAGGCAATTGCAGACTGGGGTTTGTCATAAACCAGATTAAAAATAGAAAGGGACATTATAAACACAAGACATGCCATAACAAATTAAGGTATGTATACCCACTGCTTCTTTACTTAACATCACTTTCCCAAATGAATGCTTTTTTATCACTTCACGAGCACCCCACTCTCCCCAAAAAACTCTGTCTCCTTGCTTGATGGTTGCGTCTCCTGCTGTCTGCTGATGAGGGGGATTCCCTCAGGCTCCATGATGCCCGTTTGTCTGCCCCCCTTCCATGTTAAAACAGGCAACCCCCCTCAAAAAAAATCACTGTCCCTCCCCTGGACAGTCCGGATTTATATTACTATGTTGAATATCTTACCAAACAAAAAAGTGTAAATGATTCAGAACTTGCGTGTTGTTCTCTAGTAATTTTATAGTATTTCACTTTATTTGTTTATTTAATACTAGGATTACAAATACATTTGAACCAGAGGTTCTTTTACAAAGGTTCCGCGTCAGCATAGGGTGCACAACAAAACAGTAGCAGATACAATACGGGATCTTACTTCAAGAGGGCTCTTGCAGTAGTAATTACATATAGGACTGACAACGGCAGACGCCAGGACCCCACAGAAAATTTCTAGCTAGCAATCTCTGACGGGACCTCTGTCAGGTGACCGACGCCAGCGATATGTCAGTATAAAGGGCGTCCCCACTCCCACCTTCCAGTTCTTTCCGCTAGCTCATGTCAGCGCCTCGCAGAAAAGTTCAACGCTCATCAGCCTCAGTTGTCGGTAGTTTTACCAAGTTATTTTCGATTTGTCAATTTTGTCAGGTATTCATCAATGTATGTCGTCCCTGCACCCTCCGAGCACAAGAACAAGTGCGACTCGTGCGACTCCTGCGGCGCCCAACTCCCACAGAAGGGCGCTCATACCAAGTGCCTCTTCTGCCTAGCCCAGATCATCAGGTGGAGAAGTGCCAGCACTGCCTTAAATTCAATGCGTCCACCCGCAGACCGCGTTAGCAGTCCCTGGAGGCCCATATTTTAAAGAAGAAAATGTCCTCCGTGGAAAAGGAGTTAAAAAAGCTCCAGCAGGTGTCCACTTCCCCTGAAGGCCATCGCAAGAAAAAAGACAAGGAGAAGCACCGGGACAAGGGCTCCTCATCCTCCGTGTCTTCCTCGGGAGTCGCCGTACTCCAGGTAACATCCCCCCGGGGGACCGATCTGCGACGGCCACCTTGGAGGTTTCCAAGGTGGCATCGGCTCGCCCATCTGGCTCGAGCTCGGGCCCTTTAGGCACCTCTGGGCTATTGGAGGCCTCCGCTCCCGGTAAAGCCTCCACCATGCGGCCTACTGGTTCGAGCGGCGCCGGTAAGCCGGACATTAGCTCCTCCGACGCCCGCACGGAGAAGGTCGATAAGTCACCCGACCCCTCGGGGCGGTGCACAGCCCTTCTTCCACCCGACCAGGCTGCCCCTCCTTCGCGACCAGCCTCGGGCGACGGGTCCGCTAAGTTGGATGTCGGGGCCCCTCCGGCGTCTGCCTGGACCCCACTGATAAGTCAGACATTGGCTTGTCCGACGTCCGCACGGTGGCTGAGCCGACGCCAGACCGTCCAACGTCCGCTGTTTCCAGCTTCCCGCAGCCTTCGCTGCCCTCCGGGGACCCTGGGTCTCCTCCGCCTGACCCTGGGATTTTCCCTCCATCCCTGTGTGATGCCAAGGTTCCTGCGTGCCCTGTCAGACTGTCTGCCCGTAGGCCGACTGATCTGACATTGGCTCCCGGACGCCGGCCCCGACGCCGGCTCCCCAGCCGCTGGCACCGACGCCAGTCTTGCCGACCCTGGGTGACATCCTGCTTCCGGATGCCGCTCCAGTGCCGGGCCCTCTACCCACCGAGCCTTCTGCTCCAGACCCACCCGTGGGCCCTCCAGCCGGGCCGTCTGCTCCGGCAGACCCCTTGGTTCCCGGGTATCCGACCCCATCTTACCCAGCTCTACAGTATCCGGTGCCCTAGTGCCCGACACGCCTATCCGATGCTGCAGTACCTGGGGCCTCAATACCCGATGCCGGGCTTCCCGCCATTGGGTTATGGATATGCGCCTTATGGGTATAATCCATACCCGTATCCCCCTCCTCCTCCTCCTCCACCGCCCCCTCAGCTGCCGGTGGACTTGAAGGAGACTCTGGCCTCCTGGTGGGCTGAGGCCAAGGCTCAGTTCACCAGAGAGGTGGAGAGTCATCTCCCAACGATGGTGCTGGTTCCAGTTCCCGTACGTCTGCGACAACAGACTCCCTTCCCTCCTCCAGACACCAGAGCCGAGCCCTCTGGTTCCAGGGCGGGGCAGGACATGCTTCCCCGAGGGATTCCCAAGGGGTCCATTCCTCCCCCACGCCTGGAAAGGGAGTCTTCCTCATCATCTTCTTCCTCCTCGGACACCTCAGACGACTCCGATGGTTGTTCCAAGCCAGACGACGAGCCACGCTCTCAATCTAAGCCCAGGCCAAGGACTCCTCCGAAGTCCCCATCCGGAGGATCCTTCTTTTACGGAGCTGCTACGCAAAATCCAGGAGGTTCATAAGTGGTGTTCCTTTGAGCCAGATCCCCAGCGTAAGAAACTCGCTGAGCATCTGGATCTGCCCGTGACAGCTCCCACCTTGGTGCCACCCTGGATTGAGCCTCATGCCGATCTTGTTTCCACTATTTAGAAGCAACCGTCGGCTTTAGCCCCACTTCCTCAGAAGTTGAACAGGCTATATCAGGATCCCGAGAATGTTGTCTTTTTAGATTCTCACCCTCGAGCTGATTTGGTTGTGATTAGTGCCGCTCATGGCCGAACAGCTAACCCGAAACATCTGAGCTCATCTCCACCTGACAAAGAATCCTGTCTTCTGGACCAGTACGGGAAGAAGATCTATGCTTCTTCCACTCTGGGTTTTAGGGCCCTAAATTATGTCGGTTACATGGGGGATTACCAGAAAGTGATTCTTAGTGAGGTGGAATCCAAATTGAACTCCCTTCCGGACTCTCAAGTCAAACAGGAAGTGGCTGACCTCATCCGCTCTGCACATTCAGCCAGTCGGCACATGCTTCATGCTACTTACGATACAGTGGACACTGCTGGTAGGAGCTCCGCTTTCGCCGTAGGCTTACAGCATCATGCCTGGCTCCGTGTGTCAGGGTTGGTCCCGGAAGTGCAGTTCAGCTATTCAGGAAGTGCCCTTCCGGGGTTCGGTGCTGTTCAGTGGTGATGTCAAGGACATTATCACCCATCTGCAGGAGAAGGGGACTGCACTGAAGTCTGTGGACTCTATGTACCATTTTATTTTTATTTATTTAGATTTTGTTAACCAGGTAAAACCCACTGAGACCAGAGGTCCCTTTTTCAGGGGTGACCCGGGGTGAGTACACCAACTACTTTACATTAGGTACAGTATGCAGCTTAAAAATACATATACAGTTTGTACAGGAGGCTAGGTAACAGTAAGGCAGAGACAGAGAGCATACAGCAAGTAACAGAGTCAGAGAACATGCATTGTCAGTGGGGTACACTAGTCCACAGTCTAAAAGACATACTCAGTTTGTACAGGAGGCAAGGGGATGGTAAGCCGGTGTAGGAGCAAGTTCAGTAAAAACACCAGACCATCCCCATCAAACGCAGCCCCGTCCCTTTCGCAGGTGGAATTGTCAAAAGGCAAAACCCCAGGGAAAGTGGGCCGCTAAACGCTGGGCCCTTCCGGCTGCAAAGCCCTCGCTGCCCAAAAAAGCAGCGAGTGCTTCAGCCGCGGTGCTGCCCCACACCACCTGACTTCTTTCCTCTCCCACAGCCTCTGGGCCTTCCGGAGGAACTGGTAGGAGGGAGATTTTCCTCTACCTCCTGGGTTGGGAGAGGATAACTTCAGATTCCTGGGTGCTCCAGCTGATTGCAGAAGGACACTCAATAGAGTTTCTCCAGAAACCACCTCGTCACCCTCCCCCAAGGTCATTGTACTCTCGGGAACACCTTCTTCTGGTCCAGGAAGAGATTTCAGCACTTTTGCGGAAGGAGGCAATAAAGCACGTCCCCTTCCTCTTCAGGGAATGGGTTACTATTCCCACTTCTTCCTGGTCCTGAAGAAGACAGGAGATGTAAGGCCGATTCTCGACCTCAGTTCCCTGAACTTGTTCATGGAGTACAAAAGATTCAGGATGCTCTCCTTATAGGGCCTCCTGCCCCTCCTTCAGCTAGGACAGTGGCTGTGCGCTCTGGATATGCAGGATGCTTGCCTGCACGTCCCTATCTGCCCTTCTCACCGTAAATACCTCCGTTTTGCTTTCCACGGGGACCACTACCAGTTCAAGGCCCTCCCATTTGGCCTTTCCTTGGCACCCTGGGTGTTCACCAAATGCCTTTTGGTGGTAGCAGCCTACCTGCATACCCAGGGGGTGCAGGTTTTCCCGTACCTGGACGATTGGCTTCTGGTGGCCCCGTCCAGGGAGGATCTCCTGTGCTTCCTTTCCCTTACCCAGGGGGTGTTTTTCTCCCTGGGCATCACCATCATCCACTCCAAGTTTCACTTGATCCCATCCCAGAGGCTCCAGTTTATCTGGGCAATCCTGGACATGACCTCTGGCAGGGCCTTCCTGCCACCGGACAGGGCAGCCACACTCCAAGCTCAGGTCAGTCTGTTGTCTGGCTGCAAGCGGGTCAGTGCCAGGTCGGTCCTTCGCCTCCTTGGGCTTATGGCAGCTGCAATCCCAACAGTCCCTTGTGCTCAGCACCACATGAGGATCTCAGAGGACGCTTCAGTCTCAGTGGGATCAGTTGGTGGACGACCTGGACCAGCTTGTCCTAGTCTCCTCTCCCATGGTTCGGGACTTGCAGTTGTGGATGGTTCAAGAGAAATTTTGTCGGGGAGTTCCCTTCTGTCCCCCCCCCCAAACTCTGACCACAGATGCCTCGAGCGAAGGTTGGGGAGCCCATCTCGGACCTCACAGGACCCAGGGCTCCTGGTCCAAGCTTGAGAAAACGCTTCTCATCAATGTGCTCAAGCTTCGAGCAGTGCTTTATGCTCTTCAAGCTCTGCATCTGCACCTCCTTTCTGGCCATTTAGCAGTACAGATGGACAATATGTGTGTGGTATGGTACATCAACAAACAGGGAGGGACTTGTTCCTACCCTCTTTGCAGAGAAGCGATGCAAGTTTGGGATTGGGCAGTTCAGCACAACCTCCACCTCATGGCAATTCACGTCCCGGGGGTCGAGAACACCTTGGCAGACAAACTCAGTCACTCGTCTGCTCAAGCTCACGAGTAGGAACGGGATAAGGGGGTCTTAGATTAAATCTTCGTACGTTGGGGAACACCACAGGTGGACCTGTTCGCCTCACCTCTAAACACAAAGCTTCCCGACTTCCGCTTGCTCGCTCCAGAGTGCGGCATTTTTTGGAGAGACGCTCTTTCTCTAGATTGGAAAAACAGATTCGTCTATGCTTTCCCCCCGATCCCTTTGATTCCAAAAGCCTTACAGAAACTCGGTTCAGAAGGAGCTCGAATGATACTGATCGCTCCTTTCTGGCCCAGGCATGTTTGGTTCTCTTCTGCAACAATACTCAGAGGAACCTCCTCTTCCTCTGTCGCAACTTTTACTGACCCAGGATCAGGGGACCCTGGTCCATCCAGGTCTCAAGTCCCTTCAACTGCATGCATTGCTCCTGCAGATGTAGCTCAAGTTCGATTTGGGGTTTCACCCCGAGTGGCTGAGATTCTGGTGGAGGCTAGAAAACCCTCCACTAGGTCTACCTATGCCATGAAATGGAAATGGTTTACAGTCTGGGCCGCTTCAAAAGATTTTGAGCCTTTCTCATGCTCTGTTGGGTGGCTGCTGGATTACCTGCGCTACCTCTTTGATCTGGGTCTCAGTCACTCGGCCTTGAAGGTACACATGGCGGCCATTTCGGCCTACCATGTCCCTTTTGCAGACAGGATGTTTGCTCAGCTGGAGGTCTCTAAAACTTTCCTTAGAGGGGTTCTCCACTTGAGGCCCCCTATCCGGGTTCCTGCCCCTCCTTGGGATTTGAATTTCATCCTTGAGAAGCTTACTCTGCTTCCTTTCAAACCGGCAGCCTCAGCAGACATGAAGTTCCTCTCATGGAAGACTCTCTTCCTAGTGGCCATTACTTCTGCTTGGAAGATTTCCGAGCTCCAGGCCCTGATGTGTAAAATCCCATATTTGATTTTTCACGAGGAACATGTGGCTCTACGCACCAACCCTAAGTTTCTCCCCAAGGTGGTAGCGGAATCTACATTGATTCAGTCCATAGAGTTACCTGCTTTCTTTACACAGCACTCCAATCAAGCGGAGTATCTCTTTCACACTCTGGACGTTCACCGAATTCTGAGATACTACACTAACAAAACAAAAGATCTCAGAAGACTGATCAACTGTTTGTCTCTTTTGCCCACAAAAGAGAAGGCAATGCTGTTTCTAAGCAATGCCTGTCCAAATGGTTGGCTCATTGCATCACTTTGTGTTATGACAAGTACAACAAGACCCTTCCGGGTCAAGTGAGAGGCCACTCCACCAGAGGAGTCGCTGCTTGTTTCAAGAATGTGTCAGCGGCAGACATCTGTGCTGCCGCCACTTGCACTTCCATCCATACCTTTACAAAACATTACAGTTTGGATATTGCCTCTCGCCGTAGAGCAGGCTTCGGGCTTGCTGTTCTGCAAGGTCTCCTTTCCTAAGGCCTTCACAGCTAAAGGATCTACTTTGAGTAGCTTTCCTCCTCCCGTTTGCTTCTTCTTGTTCCAGACTGCTTGGGACTCAGTCCTATGTATAATTACCTACTGCAAGAGCCCTCTTAAAGGAAGATAGTACCGTTATGTAAGAACTTACCGTAACAGTAGATCTTCGAGAGAGACTCTTGCAGTAGGTAATACCTTCCCGCCCTCCATCCCCCTAAGGTTTTTTAGCTCCTTTTCCAGGTTGGGAAATATCTGTTTCTCTTTCATCTCGCCCTTTTGGGCCTTTGGTGGGAAAGAACTGGAAGGTGGGCGTGGGGGACTGCCCCTTTATACTGACATCGCTTGACGTCAGTCACCTGATGGGGTGGTCCCCTGCCAGAGACTGCTAGCTAGAAATTTTTCCATGGGGTCCTGACGCCTGCTGGCGTCAGTCCTATATGTAATTACCTACTGCAAGAGACTCTCTCGAAGATCTACTGTTACGGTAAGTTCTTACGTAACTGTACTTTTAGGAGTTAGCATAGAAGTACAAAACCAGAGACAAATAATGAGGTGCAATTAACAAAGAACAGGTATACAGTCAGCAAGCTCAGATATGAAGAAAAACATCCTTGAGGTGAGGGGAGAGAAGCTATGGGTGAGGGGAAAGGGGGGGAGGTTAGGCAGTCAAGGTTTTGACATTGTCGTAAGTGCTAAGAACAGATCAGATTAAGTGCAAGGTGGCCTGGGTGGGCGGAGTAAGAAGAGACGAGGGGGCAAGGGGGGAAGTAGGAGAAGGTACTAGGGGAGGGGGTAGAGGACAGAGGGGTAGTACGGAGGAGATGAGATGGGGGAAGGGGAGGAAGGAGATGTTATAGTGAAGAGACATTGGGGGAAGGAAAGAAGAAGAGTGAGAGTGGTAGGAGTGAGATTGGAAGGGGACGAGGGATAGGGCAAGTAGGAGGGAGGTAGGAGCGAGACGAGGGAGAGGGAGGAGTGAAATGGGCAGGAGAAAAGTGGGAAAGGGTGGCAAGGGAGGTGAGATGGGTATTGGGGGGAAGGTGAAAGTGGGCCACATGCCTAGGCAGAACAGTCACCATGTGTTAAGGTCAGAGAGGTGCTGGTGGAGTTTATGCTTGAATGGACCAAGCTTGTTTTCAGCTGCAATTTCCAGAGGAAAGCTATTTATCAGCAAGGGGGCCCGGGTATAGAATGCACGTTGAGCCTGGGAGGTATGGCAGAAAGGTACGATATGCAGGGATTTGAGAGAACTGCGCTTGAAGCATGCATTGGCTGTGGGTATCATTAAGGTGTATGTTGCACTTTGACCTAGTAATAGCTTAAAAATAAAAACACCGTGCAGTTTGCAGATAGTTCTCAAGAAGCTATATCTCTCTCTAGATAGACATACTTGAATATCTTCTGCTTTGATGGAGCCATGTATCTTGCAGTGTTTTAAATACAAGACACAAGCAACAGAACACACCACAAATACAATGAAAACACATAGGAAGGAACTGCAAATGCCATAGCTATCTAAATTCAATTTACTACCATTAGCCACTTTAACATATTTATATAGGAACGTAGAAAATGTAAATAAAAGCAGTCCATCACAGCCTATCAAGATAATTCCCTGCTACTCAGCGATTGTAACCAGTCAGATTTCTAGATCCCACCTATTTAAGGTCTTATTTGAGGGTTCCCACAGATTCATAATTAACCACTGTTTCTGGTAAACTGTTCCACAGTGTAACCAACCTCTTTGTAAATAAACTCCCTCTGTTGAAAGTCCTGCATTGTTTCTCTCTCAACTGTAGCACATGCCCTCTTGTTCTATATGGGTCCGTTTCGATTCTTAGGTTCATAGCCTAAAATATGTGCCATCTTCTCTTACTTTAAAAACTAGGATCACGGTGACTGGCATCCTTCTCCTTCTGAATGTAAATAAATCCAGTTTAGCAAGTCTTGTTTCATAGCCGAGTCCTTTTATTCCTCACACTGTCCTTCTTGTCTTCTTCTATACCCTTTGCAGCCTCCTTGCATTCCCTCGTTTACACAGAGACCAAAACTGAGTGCAATACTTGAGATGTGGCCTAACCAATGAGTGGTGCAGGGTGATGACAACACTTGCATTCCAATTTATGAAGTTCTTTCTTGTACTACCAACAGTATTATTTGATTACATTTTTTTAAATAAGCTCTGTCGTCACCTTGCTGGTTTCCAATGAGGGGCTCGATAAAGTTATTAAATTTGGAAATTTATTTTAATATTTACTTAACAAAATAAAGAATATTGAATGAAACTGATAGCGGCAAATAAAATTCTTCACAAATCTAAAATCAAGGATAATTTAGGATGCTCCAAGAATGAGAGAAACAACACTTGCTGTCACATTAGTAACCTACCCCCTAAAAAAGAGTTTTCTGGCTAACATTACCATTAAATTAGCAACTCACTAATCAGGCTCACAATAAAAGAAATATGTTTTACCTAGCCTATAAAATATTTATTCCAGAGATATAATTCCACCAGTGTCGAACATTTACTATTACTTGCTGTAACATAAGAGTGTTCAAGCAACGGGCAAAAATGTCAAGACTTTTTCACACATACATGCAGCTGTCTTCAGCACGAGAAAACTGTGTCAGGTAAAACATCTCTTTTATTGTGGGGCGGATACTGCTTTGCTAATTTAATGTTATTTGTTAGCCAGACAACTCTTTAAGGATTAGCCAGTGAGGGGTGAAACACATGTTACTAATGTGACAGCAAGTGCTGTTTATCTCATTTCTGGAGCTAAATGATCCTTGATTTTTGAAGGTGGTGGGTCCAGCTGACTACCGGTTAGGGGCATTCATAAAAGATGTATTAGCAGGAGGCAATTGAATTAAGCTTTCTTGCCGGGATAAAGTTCTTAGAGTTTCCATTTTTTTTTATATTCGCCCTTTGCTTGCGCAAAGCAAACATACTGCTGTTATAGCAAACTAGGCTTGGAGAATCCTACGCAATGAGGGGGGCTCCCTCCATCTCTGTGCCCATTTTTCTCTCTCCTCCTCCATGTTAAAACAAGCACCCCCCCAAAAAAATATCTCTGTCCCTCGCCTCAACAGTTATGGCTCCTGCCAACTGCCTACAAGTGGGGACGATTCGCCTCCATGCCTGTTTCTCTCTTCCCTCCCTGTAAAAATAAGCACCCCCAAAAAATCTCTGTCCCTCGCTGAAGGTAGTGTGTTAAAGTAAATTGAGAAATTTGTTTATGAAATATTTCATGCAAATTCACACATTTTATAAATTTAGCGGTGTGAAATTTCACCCGAGAATTGCAAAAGTTTGCCTGCAAATCAGAATTGCTCTAAAATGCAATTTTCGGGCAACATTTTGCAATTGTCAGGTGAAATTTTGCAGTTTGGGGGTGAAATTTTGCAATTTGAGGGCAAAATATTTTGTGAATTTCATGAAATATTTAGCGCTGCCAAACTGCTGATTTCGCTGCAATTTTGCTAGCGAAATTATATTTCGCAACATCTCTACTTGAGGGTTGCGGCTCCTGCTAACTGTTGATGAGGGGGAACTCACTTGGGCTCAGTGACCATTTGTTTCTCTGGGTGTTTCGCTGCCCAGTCTCTGTTGCACTACACAAGCAACCCCCCTGCACCCCTTAACATGGGGGGCTTTGCCCCCACACATCCCCGGGCTTAAAATAATCAACTCCGGGGGGTCGTGGACTTCAGGGATGGAGAGAAAATTGGGAGGGGGGGAAATTACTTATTTAAAAAAAACTTCAGCAGGAGGAGTCCTGGCAGGAACCGAACTGCAGTCGCAGGTCTCCTGCTTCGCCCTGTGCTGGTGCACTAGCCACTTCACCACGGGAGCAGCTTGGCCAGGCACCCCAGCACACAGCAGCTTGATCTCTCTACAGGCAATCCGCAGAGCAACAGGGGTAGCGGTAATGTCCTACTGCTGTTATACCCCTGTCGATCTAAATCCATTCGCACTTTACAATGCACGGTTCTTGCAGCGCTCTTCCTGGTGTGCTGTTTTGATCTGGTACCCCTCGACGCTGCCTGCCTACCTACCTACAGCAAGGGAACATCTCCAGATGCACAGCTGGAATAAAATAAATTACTGGAAAGTACGACACTGTCCCTTATTCTGTACCATTTGCATCTTGGGTGAATAGCATGTTATTCACCCCAGAACCCATTTTATTTTTCCTGTAGCTGTCATTCATATCGATTCTGCTGCCCCTTAACAATCCCATAATATAAACAGGGTGTTCCATAGGGAGTGCAGGAATAAGCTATTCTGTCAGAAATGCTGCCATCACTGCTGTTGCGCACTGGTGACTACACTTTGTTCCTTCACTCCTTACCTGGCAGCAGTGATGGCACCACTTTTTAGAAGAATAAATAGTTTATTCTTACGCTTCCTATGGAATGTCTCCTATGCAATCTGTGTAAGTAATAAAATGTCGTGTCTATAAACTGAATCCTCAAACAAGTACCATATCTTCAAAAGTTGAGGTCAAAATTTAACAAAGAAAAGCACATGCCAGCAGCAAATGTTCAGCATTGACAAATGCTTGTTTTGTTTAGGTGTGCTAACTCGCTAAAGGTGAAACAATGAAGAGAAATCCTTTTCATATTTAAATTTAACAGGTATGAACAGGTGGGGACTCTAGCTGTTGCTGGCGGGAACTTGGGGGGGGGGAGCGGTAGTGCAATGTGAGCAGAAACAGTTTTTGTTTCTGTGCCGTATTTCCATTCTGTTTCATTGAGGAAATTATTTGTGGGGCTACTAATTTTTCCTCCTTTAGGAATAATTTTTTCACTTCTTACATTTATAAAATAAACTTTTTTTATTGTTGCTCTGCTGACCAACATTTATTGCCGAATAAAAGAGCCAGGGAGCCTTCAGCAGACCCCCTGATGACATGCACAACAGGCTCTGTCAAGGGGAGTGTCTATGCCCTAGTAATGTAAAATAACTGTACATTTTTGGCTCTCCAAAACAGAATCCTACTTACTTAAAAAAAAAATTCACTTTGCTAGCTTTTAGAGGAGGTGGAGCGGCTGAGCAACTGAGGAATGTGAGATATAGATTTTTTTGTTTAGGTATGAGAACTCACCAGAGGTGAAACAATGAAGAGAAAGCTTTTTAGTATTTAAATTTGACAGGTAGGAGTGGGCAGGGACACCAGTAGTTATGGGCAGAGACCCAGGGAAGCTGTAGTATAATGTGAGCAAAAACAGTTGTTTTTTCTGTGCCGTATTTCTCTTCTGTTTCATTAAAGAAATTATTTGTGAGGCTACTAATCTTTCCTCCAATAGGAGTAATTTTTTTCACTTCTTACATTTGTAAAATTAACTTTTTGTATTGTTGCTGTGCCGACTGCTGACCAACATTTACTGCTGAATAAAAGAGCCAGGGAGCCTGCAGCAGAACTTTTGATGACATGCATGACAGGCTCTGACATGTGTCCTAGTAATGTAAAATAACAGTACATTTTTGCACTGGCAACTAAAACAGATTTCTGGCTTGGAGATTGAATAGATGGGAGCCTAATCAGTATCGGGGATGGAGGGAGGAGACATGTTGCGGGAGCAGCAGCGTGATCAACAGCAGAAATGAAAGGGGCTGTTTCTGTGTGTGAAATAGTGCAGTGCTGCAGTGGGTAGGGACATCATGGTTGGATTGCTTCACAGACAGAGGTGACTGTGACGCAATCCAACATGTTGTTCATTCAGAAGGAATATGGAGTCCTTTTTCTCGTTGATTGTAAAAGGTCTGCAGGTCTCCACCCACTGCAGCCCTAAAAAGAAAACCTCCTGACAGCCCTATCTAGCAGAGCTATTGCTGGCCTTTCTAGACCCCCAACCCAGGCATTCCAATAGTTTCTCAGTCCCTGGCTATTAACCCCTCCCAGAAAGCTAGTGGTCAATCAATCCAGCCAGAGTCAGGACCCACAAAATGCCTCAGGACCCGAGACTCCATCCTGTAGCCAGAACAGCCAGCTGGAACCCATGCCGAAAAGCAAGTACTTTTCATTGCCTTTTTTTATTATTTTGACCTAGGCTGATGGGGGGAGAATCTTGTTATGGCAGCCCGACTTTCCACCAACATTCCCCTTATCCTTGTCCTTATAAAATAAATCCCAGGAGACAGGGTCTTAAAGGGACTTGGGCCAAATATTTGGAAATATGTATTCACACACCCATAGTGCAATAATTTACTGATAAAGAAAACAATAGGTTAAAATTTAATACAAAGCTGAGTAATAAGGGCCTGCTGATGCCAACCAACTTGGGGACTCATCATTTCCTTGGGGACTGGAGACCCTCTTTAAACCTTAAAAATCCTTATATTATATAGCCAGCTGCTAACGACCTAGTAACTAGTGCCACTACTTACTATGAGGGAGATCTAGTTTCTATCTGAGTTTGGCATCATAGTCAGGCTGGCCGGAGGTGGATTGCTGTTCTCAGGGTATGTACAAGGCCTCCAGGTGATTAAGGATGCCATCTGCTGCTGTGTGGCTTTCTCCAGGTAGCCCATAGGAGGGTTTTATGCCAGCAGCATACTGTGCCCCATTCCCCATGTTAGACATTAGGCCAGCGTGCTGGATGAGAGGCAGGCTGTGTACAGGCAGCATAGGTCAGAGGCAGGGCCCATATTAAATTGCAGTTCCCATCCCCCACTGAGGCCACACCATGAGGAGGTGAAAGAGCAAGAGTTGGTACAACCCACATCAGCTCAGAAGGAGGGGGTCCAAGGTAAGTCTCTGAAAGTGTGCAGTGGGTAGCAGCTGGGGAGGGATGAATAGTAGGGTGAAACACTGGACCGGAGTGGAGTGAAAAAACATTTTACCATGACATTTCTTTTATTACTAATTGAACATATTTACATTGACATTATTCATGCAATCTGTATGTGACATCACACGGACAAGATCCTGCTTACTTCCACCAGGCGCAGCAGTAGTCGCCTCTGAGCTGTATAAAAAAAAAATGCTTTTATGGGAAGAAATGAATTACAAAATCAGTGCTATTCTCCTTTAAGAAGCCTTTCTAGATTTTGGAGTGTGGGGGAACACCGAAAATGACTTCAGTGTAAAGTGCAAACTAAAATGTTCTAAAGACATTACTTATCTCAAGTTCTGAAGTACGTTTGTCAGTTGTGCGTCCCACTCCCACCTCCGACTGAAAACATTTCCACCTCCAGCAGTGCATGAGCTGTATTAAAAATAGCATTAAATCAAGATCCTAAGGAAAACTTGCATGACGTGCTTGCTCACGTGGCCTACTGCAGTATCTTTTCAGATGCCTCATCAGTGCACGCGGGCTACGCAGAGCTGTGGCTTCTGATCTGTAAGTGAGTCAGTCTGGAATCAGCCCACAGTAATAAAAGCCAAAATCAGTCCACTTGGAATCAACAGAAAACAATTGTGCTGTACTTCATTCCAAAAACTCTTTTATTACTAAGGGTATTTATATGAAACCACAAGCTTAGTCTCTTACAGTTTCATTTTTTCTGTTTTTTACAACTGGACCCAGTATTGCCCACCTGATACATTTACCCCAGTTTACAGTTGGGGTTGGATTCAAGTACAGGGATTTTATTTACTGTTTTTTTTTTTGACCGGGACAGTACACTAGACAACTGAATGTCTATATTCAGGTACGACCCGGGAGGGTACAAGTCATGAACAATCCAAATATTGGGCAGAAGCGAAATACACATGACAAATTCAGTGCAAGTAGCATACAAACTATTAGTATGACAGAGGCAAATTGCCAAGAACAGGTGCAGTGAACACTTTAATCGCAACCCTCCTTGCATGCGGCAATTCCTGCTTGGGGGGGGGGCTACCCCACAAATTACCACTGTTCTTGGAGAAACACTAGAGTATGTAGCTAAATTCAAATATGTAGGAGTTTGGCTCGATCATAAACTTTCCTTCGCCGACCATCTCGAAGAACTGCAGAAGAAACTAAGGCAAAGATTAGGATTATTCTACAGAATTTACCACCTGCTCACAAAGGAGGCCAAGATTCAACTGGTTCAAGCTACCTTCCTATCTTTTTTTTTGTATTTTATGTTTATTGTTTTCTTCTACAAACATACAGTAGAAAAACCTGTTGTAGTACATCAGTATCAAATCTGACATTCTGAGGGGGGCATCCCTCTTAATAATAACATTAATCATCTCGTGCTACAACAATAAGATACATCATAGGGAGTACATCTCAGGACTGTATAGCCCTAGTTTTATATACACCATATAAAGAAACCGTGAAATAGGCTGTGTGTGTTGAACCCATGAGCTACACGCTATAACATTTAAAAGGAAAATTATAGAGAATTACTTGAACTCTGTCTCTGAAATGAGACTATCAACGCAGCGTGCATTAATTGGATTATTGTATCTTAATGGTACTATAAAGCTGCAGGTTATAACAGAAGCCCCAACAATAACATTTATCTTCAAGTATGCTACTTTAGAGTCTCATTATTTAATATAACCTTTACTTTTGAGTCTCTGAGATATGTCCCATACAGATAGAAAAACAAAACTGCTTCCCTTCATCATAGAAGCCTTCATGCATCAGGCCAGTCTGTATGTAGAGACCGGAACTCTCCCAAACGCCAAACTAAAACACTGGTGAAGGTTAGCAATGCTTTCTCAAAAGTTTTAACTTAACAGACCTGAGGATTTCTAAAGAATAATGAAAGAACAGTCCTTCATGTGTCGAGATCCTCTTCCACGTCTGATCCTGAATTGGAGGATTCCCCCTTTCTGCCGCTCGGTTTCGCAAACCTTTGGGCCCATTTCAAGGCGTCTGCTGAGTCCGAGAAAATAAAGATCTTGCCCTGGTATGTCAGCCGCAGTCTCGCAGGGAAAAGCATATTGTGTGGGATATTCGCTGCCCGCAGCATCGCTCTTACTCCATCAAATTTTTTCTTTTTCTGTCTAGTTGCATAGCTTAAATCCGGATATAAAGAAACTCTTTCTCTATCATGTACAAGGGATCGCTTCTGCCTGGCCAACGACAAAATAAAGTCTCGAGTGCCCATGCTGTCTAGAATGGCAACTATTGTCCTTGGGGAGTCTATATTTCTGGGCCTACGCCGAAAGGAGACTCGATACGCTTTTTGAATCCCCCATGCCCTCTGCTGTAAGGGCTGACCCAGTTGTTGCTCTAGCCAGTCTTTAATAAAAAGACCCAGGTGGTCACCCTCGCTGCACTCCTGAATGCCAATAATTCTTAAATTCGTAGCCCGGGCCTGGTTCTCTAGATTTTCAATACGAGCCCGCAAGTGGGAGTTTTCCTTCAGGAGATTCGCAGCCGTTCCCATCACTGCTTCAGACTGTTTTTTAACTTCAACCGCCTCAGTCTTCATTGTGTTCAAATCTGTCTCGAGGAGCGTAACCCTGTTTGTGAGGGTATCAAATCTCTCTGAGAGTCCTGCCATTGACGCCAGCATTTGATTCATTTTTTGCCCTAGCGTCTGTAGTGTCTCTTCCTCACATTCCATGCTAGATTCAGGCAATGCTCAGCCTGGCATCAATCGCGGTGTTGATGATCCCACATTGAATCTGCTTCTTGCATTCTCCCCAGCTGTCCTATCTTTCTTTGGGTTCCCCATTTCATTGCTGTAAATATTGCAATCTCGTATTCTGCGTGGGTAGATGGGTTTATCTTATCTTAAACCCTTTAAAATTGAATTTGTTCTTTCAAACTCGCGGAGCACCATAAACCTGCGACCATTCAGCTCGGGCCCCACAGCGCCCCCCCCACCTTCCTATCTTTAATAGATTACGCAGACCTGCTCTACAGCCACTGCACTGCCTCTGCACCAGGGGTGTAGCCAGAAATTTCCATTTTGTACACAATCTTCAACAGTTACACCCCCCCCATTAAAAAGTATACACATCCTTTTCAAATGGCACCCCTTCCAAACAAGTCAGATTATTGTCAGATGATTTCTCTACACTCTAAAGAGGTTATACATGTATCTGTCTCCTAAACAACAGAAGTTTAAACAGAGACACTCCTCAGTGGCCTACACTAACCCAAATACTACAGAGTGGATTGCTAATGTTAACAGAAAGGCATATGGTTTGTGACAGGCACTCAACAAAACTGTACACAAATGTGTACAGTGAGTATGCCTGTCTACACCCTTGCTCTGCACTGGCTAAGTTGGACACCCTCTACCACAGAGCTATCAGGTTCATTACTGGTCTTCCACTTTCTACACACCACTGCTCCCTGTACTCATCATTAGGCTGGACTTCCCTTCACTATAGAAGGAATAGAAACACCGCCCTATGGGCCTTCGGAACGGTGACCAACAAGCTCCCCTCATATGTCTCAGATTGTATTCCCCGGATTGTGTTAGGCATCTCACGCCTAAGGAGCTATTCCCTAATTGCCCTCCAAGTTCCAGATCAACACTGTTTTCGCAAACCTCTAAGCTTCTCTTCACCCACATTGTGGAATGGTTTACAAAGGAACTTGAAGCTGAGCTGTCCTGTTAGCCTGAATATCTTCAAGGCACTCTACGATCGCTACATGAAAGCACCTGCAAATGTTTTCCTCACCGCTAGCCCACTAATTCCACAACTCCCCCTTTCCATCCTGACGCTTGCCATGTTTCTACCCCTGGTTCTCACTCTTTCCATATTAACTCTTCCTGCTGCACCCACCCTTTCCTGTCCACTCCAGCCTAGCTAAAGTCCCACCCCATCCATAGTAGTGTCCCAATTATCTACCCCTCCTCCGTCATTATCATAATAAACAAGTACACGACAGCCATTGTCACTTTCTGTGGTTGTAGCCCAATTTTTCTCCCAGTCGTCGGTAATGTATCCCTCCTCTTCTTTACCTCTCTGACCTGCCACCCCATACATGGCCTCTTTCCCCTATATGTGTAGTTGCCAGCTGCCTCACTCAAAAGATCTCTGCTTATAACCCCTGTATGCCTATGGTTGATTGTAC
The DNA here is from genome assembly GCA_016271365.2 of Neoceratodus forsteri. Classification (NCBI taxonomy): domain Eukaryota; kingdom Metazoa; phylum Chordata; order Ceratodontiformes; family Ceratodontidae; genus Neoceratodus; species Neoceratodus forsteri. The sequence goes on from JADMNL010000025.1 coordinate 121,325,894, forward strand.
ATCTGCTGACTTCTTCAATTGTAAAATAATGCTGTTTTTTTTTTTATTTATTTCAACCTTGTACTGTACTGTATACACTGTATATACTTTTTCTTCCTTGTATATTATTGCTTTTTGTATACCTGCTTCTGTACTGTACTTTGATGTATCCGTGACCAGGTCCACCTTGCAAATGAGCCTTGCTCAATTGGTGCCCGCCTGGATAAATAAAGATTTTGATTGATTGATTGATTGAAGAGATCAACAAAAGTAACAGTCAATAAAATAAAAGGAAAACTTGGACAGGCTGACCACACCATGAGACACAGTGTTGGATTGGACATGGGGTAGTGGCTAGGGTTGACTTCTCATTCTCTGTACTGGCTTTACCTGTTTTGTACTCTCCCAGGTCGTGCCTGAAAACTGACATTTTGTATGTCAAGCGCACCTATCCGGTTATCAAAAACAAATAAATAAAAGCAGATACAGGCCACGGATAGCTGGAGATGAGCCTTCAGAGCTACCTTGAACGATGATAGAGTGGGAGACTTGCTAACATTGCTACAGAAGGAGTCCCAAAGCCTTGGGGCAGACAAGGAGAAGGCCTGATCGTTCATTTTGGTCAAGTGCTTAGGGACTACCAGGGAGGTGGTATCTGTAGATCGAAGTATGTCTGGCAAGCACCATGCAACAGAGATGGGGTGGCCAGGAAAGCAGACCTAAGTAGTTTGAAGAGAAAGCACCCAAGAGCAAAAGAGCATGAGGCAGAAGAGGAGAACCAACCTGGAGAGGAGCAGAGGGAGTAGTGATGGATTAGGCGGGGGAAGGGAGGACAGGGCAAAGCGATAGATAATGTTGTAAGCAATGTCCCATTTATCTAGTGATGTTTTTGGGGCATATGTGGGGATAAGAAATATGTGCTGTATGCAGGGAAGAAGAACACCTTGGGAAATAGCTCTGTGTGTTTCTGGAGTAAGGAAGTGGTGGGGGCAGTGTGCCATGGCACAGATGTGAGCGGAGAAATCCAGAGCAGGGTCTAGAGTGATGCCAAGGTACTTGAGTTCACCCACTATTGGATGTTAAATGACTTGCTTAGGTCACACAGTAATTGGCTCTGCTAGGATGCAAACCTGGATCTTTGGCTTCATAGGCTTATGCTGTAATGACCACTACAGCTGAAGCATGTTTATTTATTGCCAACGTTTCACCAGGAAAGACATACTGGGGTGGTATCAGCTCATTTCCAGATGTGTACTTGGGGAGAAAGGATGAAGGAGTATACAACACAAAAGGTGCAATGGTAAATACAATACAATAAGGTGCAGAGTAATTAAAAATATATATTCATTATGTATGGGGGTCAGTGTATAACAAGAATTTAATGTCCACCCGAGGTGTGGGATGCTACATAAACCCTGAGGGCAAAACCTGAGGGGTTTATTAAAGCATCCCACGCCGAGGGTGGGCATTAAGTTCTCATTTATACACTCACCCCCATACATTGTTTTATGTAATTGCTGGGGAGTGTTTTCTCAGTTGCATCAATTTTTAATGTGAGTGACAGTTTGGCCAACAGATGGGTATGATGTTAAGAAGTTTGTTGCTTCATCCCCTGCATATTGTTTCAATTTGCTGCTTGCTAGTCTATTAAAAAAAAAATCCCACAGACAGAGTAGCTGAGAGATTAGCAAGCAACCTCCCCACCCACGTTAGCCCCATGCTGATGTGCTGACCTGCGATCAATGCAAGAGACGGAGAGTCCGTGGCAGCAGTTGCAAAAACGATGAACGCTGGTCTTTGAACTTGAATGAGCACGAGTCAGGAAGGTGTGGTGGCTGACAAAGATGAACCGGGTAGGAGCAGGAGCAGAAAAGTATTTTTTTTTTTTGTCGTCTGTGCGGTATTCGTCAGTTAGGGAGGCTGCGAGGGGACAATGCATTTCCAGGAACAGTCTGTACATGGACGCAGTATGCACATGCGCATAGTGAGAGAAATCAGGCACGTGTTTGTCGTTATAACCCACGGGTTTATAACAGCGAATTATAACCTGGTTTCTCAATAGGAGAAAACACTCCCCAGTTATTACATTACAGTTAAGCAGACACGAAATTCAGGCAGGTGGACCAGTGTAAACCAATAAAGGGTGTGAGGACAATACAATGTAATATACACAGAATTACACATGGGACTCTGTTACGGTGCTGTAACACCAATGAGGGATTCTGTGACATCATAAGCCTTGAGGGCAAAGCTTGGGAGGTTTATGATGTCATTAAATGCCGAGATGGTGACACAGCTCCATAACAGATAGAGTCCCATGTGTTGTTGTTTTTTGTAATACATGGGACTCTATCTGATTTTCCTGTTTTTCTTTCTGACTGACTTTTGTGCTTAATTATTTACAGTCACTGCAAGCAATCATTCCTTCATGTCAGTGGCCTAATTATTATGCATACATGCTCTGTAATCATCTGTCTCATTCGCACACAGCCCAGGTCATCAGGGCAATGGCTGATCACTTCCCACACACATCCCCCCCCAAGCTCTCCATGGTAACAGCCAATCAATACTCATGCCTAACTGTCTGTGCAACCCACACGGCCCTGTCTCCCTCATTTAGTCATGGCGCAACAGCTTTTTGTCATTTTACATTTATTTATTTATTTTATTTATTTCGTTTTGTTGACCGGGTAAGTGCACTAGACAAATCCTGCCTATTTTCAGGCACGACCGGGAGGGATACAGATGAATGCCTACTGACCTTAAACCAGATTAAGCTGTTGGTGGTATTTTTACTGAATGAGGGAAATTTGACAGACACCGGGAAATTCCTACTCTTTTCGATAAGTGCCATAGGATCTTTGACATCCACCTGAACTACCACCAATCCAGGCAGATGGGACCTCGGTTTAATGTCTCATCCGAAAGACTGCACCTCAGAAGTACAGCACCCCTCTCATGCTGCACTACAGTGTCAGTACTGGGATATTAACCCAAGTGCCAGATGTGGGAACTGAACCCACAGCCCTCTGATCTCCCGGCCTTAGAGGCAAGTGTGCTACCTACTGAGCCACTGACACTGCATTTTAATGTTGCTGGCTAGCTCACCCTGGGAAAAACTCCTATTTAGCGGGTGACTTCTTCTAGACTTGGTGGTTTCAAGTAAGAGTGCGAACCTGAGTCATACAGGGTTTCAAAATCATATCATCATCGATCTGCCATCCGATCGATGGTATTATGACTTTGTGACGTCAGAATGATAGTATGATGGGGTTGTTTGTTGGCTGACTTTCTATGGCAAAAAACTGATACCATGTATTACAAAACAGTATGATGTGGTTCAAGTGCATAAAATTCTGAGTACGAGCATAGGTCTAGGAGCAGAGTAACAATACCCAGACTATGCAAAGGTGCGAGAGAAGTCAATGCAGTACAATACAGTATGGAACAAGAGTAATATAGACATTCATTAGGTACAGATCAGATGGCACACAGAGTGTAGCATAGATGGACATAGTTGCTCCAAGCCTGAGGTGGGGCACCCAACATACAGGGAGAGGGGACACAAGGTCAGGGGTCAGGTACAGTTGCAGAAGGGACCAGCAGAAGAGAGTGATGGAGGAGAAGGAAGGGGCTGAGCAGAAAGACAGGGGAAGAGAGGACCAGAGCTTGGCAAAATTATATGAGAAGGCAGCTTGGCCCACAGTAGTTTTCCTGAAAGGGAGGGGGAAAGGTTTGAGAGGCAGTGTTTTGGAGAGAGTAGGAGGAGGTGGGAGAAGAGGAAAAAAAAGGTGGGGGAGGTAGTCAGGAGTTGATGTCATGATAAAGCCTTGCTCTTGACATCACAGTAATTTCCATGACAGTGTGCTGTGACACAGTTACTGGTTAATTGTTGTTACATCCTGAAAACTGGGTTATAATTCTCCATTATACATGAGTGTGTATACTGGAGCAACAAGCATCTGTAGCCAGCCAATGAACTAAAAAAAACACTTTAGTTTTTGATAGTTTTATTTACAAAGGAGCGAGTTAAATAAAACTCCAAATCAAAAGTGTGGTTTAATAATTTCATATGACAGCACAGTAACATGGGTTCACTTTTAGGTACAGAGAAGAAGAGTACTGTACCTTACCACTCCCAAGCTTTCCATAACGTCCCTCAGTCTCAGTTAATCATTCTTTGCACTTCTTATGACTGCTGCTCAGTGTTCATATCTTGTAAAGTGCTTTGCATTTGTAATACAGCATATAAACTGCGTATGAAAAGGTTCCATATAAAAAAAAATCCTTCTTCCTTAAAGCGAAGGCTGCAGGATCAGTTGAGGTGGGGACTAACCCTGTGCTCTCACACCAGAGGAAAAGGTTTTTGTTTAGGGCTAATTGAAGAGCGTATGTCAGTTAGTAAGCAGAAGTCTAGAGCAGTGGCAGGTTCAGACAAGCTTTGGAAAATACATTTCAACAGAATTGAGCTCCAATTTTACAATTTTGTGTATTTTATTCTTTATTATAAGTGCTAGTTTCATGAAAATAGGATTATTTTCTCTCTGCCCATTGTTTCTGCTGCTTATTTCACAATGGAAGTCATAGGCTTGTGATATCCTGAACTGTTCTGTCACAAGCAGAGGATTATGAGTTCAAGTAGGGAACCCACTACAAGAGTGCACAAACTCTAAGGGACAAACATCATGTTTTTATAAAAAAAGTGCTCCACAATAAAAAACAATTGTATTTAAGTGGATAAATGAATGAAAAGTTTGCTGGTTTCAGTTGTCAGCTGATCAAACCAGTTCCCCAGTTACTACTAAGCCAGCTTTCTCTGTCCCTCAGGGCTGTAGCTGGTTTTCTGGTTATCACTGTGGACGTTCTCCCCACCCCCGTGTTCTGTTTTCTTTTTGGCTTTGGTTTCCTTATTCCGTTTGCTTACCCTCACCTCTTCAGCTGTTGGCGGCTTGGTGGCACATCCGTTTTCCTGTCCTCCAGTCACCTTGGTGGTCCTGCCGTGCTCTATGTCTTCTTTGCTCCCCTCACTGCAGCATCACAGCCAGAGCTGCCGACCCTGAAGCACTATTACCCACTAACCATTATGCGGTCATTCATCATTTCATCACTCACTTCCGGTCTCCGTCACCTCTGCAGCCAGTGTTCTTGTTGTTCATGCCACCTGCTCCACCAGGGCTACTTGTTTTTCCTGCTCACCTATCCTTAGGACAGGTACTGTACCTGACTGCAGTTACCTCTTGTGACCTCTTTCCTCCTTCATCTGCAGCATCCCTCACACACCAGGAGGCTGCTCCCATCAGCCTCTTCTGTCAGCCCAGCTGTGCCACCTGACCAGCAGCAGGACCCCTTATGTAACTTGACTCCCTGGTTTGTGCAAGAAGGAACCATGCTGAATGCACAGTAACATATGTTTTGTATTTTACACATCTCTTGGCAACTTATTTTAATCAGTTTCAACCTGTGCAGTGCTCACTAACATGGCGCCCTTCAAAAATCAGCTTCTGTTGTAAACAAAGTAGCCCCTCTCAAATACTCACATCCATACCCAATTCTCCTTCAGCGTGTTAAACTGGCAGATGGTTCAATGAGTTGCTATGCCTCTACTGCCTGGACATTTTGATCCTAGTCCTAGCTTTAACCACTGTTCAACTGTCTGCATTGTAGTGGTGAGCTTTATCTCTGATCTGCAAGTGCTGCTGTTGCAGCTGCCAGTGTCGTAATTCCTTCTTGCTATCCTGTGAATCTGTTTCTCTGGCATTATCTTCTTCCATCAGGCTTTGTGTTGCTGGTGGACAGCCTGGTTTCCAGATAGTCAGCTGCTGCATTCTGTTGGTTCTGACTCAATCCCAAGGGTTTTCTCCACTCGCAGTAGTCTCAGTAAGCTACAGCACAGCACAGTACTGGGTCATGCATGTTGTGCTTGTGGCTTCCTGAGCCTTCTCAGATAGATCCATGGCCTTAGTCCAGTCTGCCACCCAGGGCATCCACCCCTTGCAGGCTTCACTGCCTCTGCTTTGCTCTCTCACAACCTGCTAGTCTGCTGTGCTCAGCACAGTGTCATGGAGGATGATTTTCCTTTTGCAGTTACCTCGGAGGTCACAAACTGTTTGGTGTAGTACCTCCCAAAAGGCATTGCAGCCTGTGCGATAACATTCCAAACTGATCTCTTTCGGGCATTGCTCCCTGGATTCCATGGGTAACTTGTCTATAGCGAGCTACCTGGATTGGCTGATACTCACTACCTGCCAGACTAGAATCCTTCTCATTAAACCTTGTCAGGTCAGCTAGTCTGTAGCACTAGAATGGAAGCAACTATGGCCAGTGGAGCATTCCTCAACTGCTGTCTCTAAGGCCACCAACCGTATGCCACCTTGCTTCAACTACTGTACATCCTCTGATCCTACTCCAACAAGTGTTTTGGTTGAGTCTTGAGAATAGAGCACACAGCACTATACCTCACTGACAACTGAGATCCTTGTACCTGCCCAGTTGTAGACTGCTAGTACATTGCCCTCAAGGCCTCCCTGTGGTCTGACTCTTCACCTCGCACCTCGCATCTACCATGGTGTCAGCCATCAGTTCTGGTCTTTGACTCCATCCTTTTGGGGTTGCTTCTACCCAAATAATTTTCACAAAGAACCATGGTATGTAAATGGGTAACATTTTACTACTCTGTTATTCTATTCCGCTGGTAAAATAAGTTTTAAATAAATAAATTACATCAGCAGTCATTTACTTTTTTGCAGTTCCACTAATCCATTGGGGGGCAACAATCACCACTGCCTTTCCAGAAAGTCTGACTGTGTGCCAGATTCTGATCACCTTTCTAAGTAGTTTCTGCTTTCTGTATTCACTTGACCTCCATTTAGCGAAGCCAGGTCATGCACTTCCTGCAGTCAGACTTGGCATTACTGAATCCTTTCCATGCAAAGACAAGGATCAGCGTGTAAAGAAGTCCGCTTGTCCTTTCAAGTCAGCACTCCTACATGAGAGTGAAAGGGAAACTGCCTTGTACAGCACACAGAATGTCTGATTCCTCTGTTGTATCCCCTTATGCATTATTCATCCTGGCTTCCTGACCCTATGCCCTTGCTGCAGTCACATCCTCTCCTGCAACTTCTCAGCTTGTTTTGGGCATTTATTTCTCCTTGACTAGAACCATTCAGCTCTGCCCAGAACTCCAACCAAGCAGTCATCCAGGACTACCTGTATTATCTCCTTCTCTATTGTCCCACTGCATCTACTACACGTAGGCACTACTTCTCAATCTACATCATGCCCTTCGACAACTAACAGGCTTCAGCCCTCCATCAGTAAGGCATGTGCCCGCTCTCTGCTCCCGACGGTACAGTACGCTTTTATCTCCTAAGGCTTTGTACTGCTGGCTATGCCCTCCAACAATAAACAAGCATTAGCCCTCCCATCAGTCGGCCATTCACCCACTCTCTGCCCCTCAAGGGCACAGTACACTTTCACCCCCTATGGCTTCATAGTGCTTCTAATCAAGCCCCTCTAAGGCTCAGCCTCTTATATGGTCGCAATGACCTGTCAACCGTAAACCAAGAGTCTCTAGCCTTCCCACCAGCTATCTAATCTGTCTGCCTTCCCGGGAGGCACAGCTAGCTTCAACCAGTTAAGATACCAGCTGTCATCTGCTCCTATGGCCTGGCTGTTCTCTGCTTCCACAAAGGTCTATGACCCGACCATTCCGAAAAAGGTGGGCACCTCACAGGTCTTGTGCATAGGAAATGTTTTGCTTTGGCCATGCAAACAGACTCCAGCACTAACCAGAAGCACTCAAATAACTGTCAAAACACATTTCCAACATGGAACTCAAACTGACCTCTGTTCTCTGACAAAAATTAGAAGCACATCATCCTGTTTCAGCTATTTCCTTAAGACAAGCTGCCAGTCTTCTTTGTAACCATTATTCATTTTCACGAAATTCATTTAGCTCAGACTAGTTCATCTGCATCTGGAATGAAATTCTAGCCCACATCAGGCTTGGGCAGCACTTCCCCCTACGTAATGACTACAACCAAGATCTTACACAAATAGAGCTGGATCATGCTGTTCTTCTTCATGACTTGGGGTTCCTAGAGGGAAGGTGTTCCCAAGGCCTTGGATCCTCAGGAGTTTTCCCCACAGGGGGGTCCACTCCTCCATGCCAAGGGATACCATAATTCCATGATGTCAACATCTTTGGCTTCTTCCAGGTACTCTATTTCCTTTAGCCATAGGTCTTTACCTATGACATCTCTAATAGGGCATACGTAAGGGGCGAAATGAGCCAAAGTATATATTTCATAAGCACTATTCCTACTCCCATCATGATCAGGTGCCCAGTGAATATAAAGCTTGTTGGGGTTCAGTGTTCAGCTAATCAACCCACTTCCTGAATCACTACTTAAATTGTCCCTACCCCCTAAGGGCTCTAGTCTTTCTTCTCCTCCCACTCCTCCTCTAACTTCTGCATTCTTCTGAGTCTTATGTGCTTTTCCCAGGTGCGTGTTTTCCTTTAGCCATAGTGCGCCACCTATTGCACCTCTAACAGTGTGTAAATAACAGGAGAATTGAGACAAAGTATTTGCTACATAAGCACTGCTCCACTCCCACCATGATCAGATAGGTTCATAGGTAATTACAAGCTAGTTAGACTTGCGTCCATAGAGCTTGCCTTTATTTTATGTATTGAACATTAATTTATCATGTCTTTTATTTACCAAGAAGATACTTGTCTAATCTAGATTTAAAAATATCCATATTAGTACTGGCTACCACTTCTGCCGGTAAAGAGTTCCAGCCAGGAACCACTCTCTGGCTAAACCAATGCTTTCTCGGAAGAGTAAGCCATTTTTGAATTGTTAATTGAAACTGATGTCCCCTGGGTTCATATTTTGATTTTTTGGGGGTCAACCCTAGGTCGGCTAATAGAGCATCATCTTGTAAGCACTTAAATAACACAAAATAATCTCCCCTAGTTCTCCTATGCTGCAGAGTAAACAAGTTTAGCTCCTTTAACCTTTCAGAGTATGACATATCTCCTAACCCTTTGATGGATCTTGTAGCCCTTCTCTGAATACGCTCCAAGCTATGAACATCCCCTTTTTTATATGGAGCCCATACCTGAGCACAATACTCCAGGTTGGGTCTCACCAGGGCACCATAGAGGGGCATAATCACTTGCCTATCTCTACTGGCAATATGCCTCAATATGCAATTCAGTATCTGATTATTTTTCTTCACTATTTTATCGCAATGGGAACTAAATTTTAGATCTGAAGTAATTATAATCCCTAAGTCTCTTTTCCTCTGTTGTTTTTCTTAGTTCAGTGGTGTCTGTCTTATAAGATGAGTTGTTATTTCTCTTTCCTAAATGCATAACAGTACACTTGTTTCTATTTAATTCTAATTTATTTACTTTTGTCCACTTTTGAATAGTATTTAGTGCATCCTGCAGATCATTTGTATTCTTTTGATCATTTACTATGGTTCCAATTCTGCAGTCATCTGCAAATGTCATTACCCATATATTTTCATTTTGTACATTTAATGAAGTTATATAGATGTTAAAGAGACAGGGGCCCAAAACTGATCCCTGGGGGACTCCGCTAGTCACTGCCTCCCAGCCAGATGCATCTCCTTTAATTACCACTCTGTCTTCTCTCCTTTCAGCCATGCATCAATCCAATTAACTATATTATTGTTAAAATTATAATCTTTAAGTGTGTTTATTAGTTCCTGATGTGGGAGTTTATCAAAGGCTTTGGAAAAATCCAGGAAGACAACATCTACACTATTTCCCTCATCCAATGCCTTTCCCACTTTCTCATAGAACACTAACAAATTTGTCTGACAGGATCTGTTTTTCCTAAATCCGTATTGTACTGGATCCTGCATTTTCTAGTATCTAGAAAATCCATTATATAATCTTTTAATATTGACTCCATGATTTTTCCACAACTGATGTTAGGCTGACTGGCCTGTAATTCTGTATGTCAGTTTTTGATCCCTTTTGAATATAGGTATCACTAATGCCTCCTTCCACCTTGTGGAACATGTCCCAAATCTATAGAAGTTTGAAAATGTGTTAGTGGTGAAGCTAATTGTTCTGTTAGTTCATACAATACCCTTGGATGAATTTCATCAGGCCTTGTGATTTATTTCTATTTGTCATTTTTAATTTATCAAGTGCACTTTTTACTGTAATTTGTATATGTCCCGGTATAGAGTTAAATTTATTTTCTTCCTTATCTGAAGTAGCTGGGTTAAAAACTGAACAAAAGTATTTGTTTTGAGTTTCTGCAGCTTCTTTATTATTTAATATATCTCCTTGTGCATTCTTAAAAGGTTCAATGGTGTTAATATTTTTTTGTTTATTATTTATGTATGAATAGAAAGCCTTATAGTTTCCTTTGACTTGTGTTGCAAGTTTGTATTCATATTCCTTTTTGGCCCTTTTAATTTCCCATTTGACTTTTTTAACCATATTTCTATATTTATTTAAAGTCTGTATATTGTTGTGATTTTTAGTATTTTTATACAGTTTATACTTTTTGTTTATTAATTTCTTTATTTTTGGTGATAACCATTTTGGAGCACTCCTTGTATGTTCATATTTTATATATTTGGGTATACCTATTTCTATTGTTGATCTCAGCCTCTTTACAAATAGCTCCCACATATCATCTATAGAAAGTCCTTCAAATTCCTTTTCCCACTTCCAAGATGCCATAGCTTCCCTCATGATGGTAAAATCCGCTTTGTTAAAATTTAGATGCCCAGTGAACTATAGGAAATATGTGATATATAAGCTGTCAGGTCTAGAATTACATTTTTCTGCATTTCTCTAGAGGCATCAACTGCTCTGTCAGGCTCCAGGGCCATTCATCTCTCATCTTCCAATGTGTTTTATTTTTTTATTTCTTCAGTTTTTTAACTGGGATAAAGAGCTGAAATGTGTTTGCGTGTGTGTGTGTGTGTGTGTGTGTGTGTGTAAGGTGAAGCTGATGCTACCCAGTTGTACAGCTGAGGGGGGGTTAACAGAGGGAGCTCAAACAACTTGCTAAAGGTCATGCAGATGTGAGGGGTTCAAACCTGGAATCTCTTGCTTCTCAGTCCCATGTCCCATCTGCTGGACCCCAGTGTTTTCTAAATGAATGTAGTTTAGCAGCACAGGGCCCGAGGGTGGAAAAAAATAATTCTACTCTGTTATTGATATACCAGTTGGCTATAAATCTTGAAGCAACAACTAGATGTGCAAAATATTTGTCTTTCACCTTTGTTTATCCACTTGTTGACCTCTGGGGAGTCTGGATGTGTTCTTACCTGTAATCTGCTCTGGAGCAGCAGAGCTGAGATGCGCTCTCAAGAGGAGACGTAAGCTGCCTCAGACCAAGGGATAGCCTCTGACTGACGACCAGCAATTGAGCGGAAAAATCCGACCTGTTTATGCAGCTTCAGTAGGTCCCTTGGTTTCTTGATGGGCGCTTTGTATTAAAAAGCATTAATATTATTTGTGATACTGTATGCGAAGGCTGAGAGGAGGTGCTTGTGACTTAAAGTTCACTTTCATTTTCAGGACAATTACAATCTCCTACACAAACGGATTAATCATAGCTGGGACTTTGTGGTAATGCAAGCCCGAGAACAACTACGGTAAGTTCTGGGATTTTTTTAAACAATCTATCTACCCATATATGTGCTTATATGAATAGTATGTGTATCAACTGCATATAACACAGAAACCAAGACAAACTGCTTTTAAGAAACATAGGCTATTTTCTGCATCCCTTAGTTGCTGCAGTTCTGTTAGAACTAAAATGTGAAGATGAGGGATAATTAAGTGCTTAAGACAGAAGAATATGCTCTGGATGCCTCTACCAAGCGAGAAACTGAAATATGAAGGTGGTGCAGTTATTGGGAATGGGTAACACACTTTGGGGGGGCTTCAAGAACTTTACTGACATTATCAGGATCCCTTGAGTGAGGTCCAACCTTATTATGGGACCCTGTTCATATGATGTTCACTGTTTGGTTTCCTGTTTCATGCCAGGTCCCAGGACCGTCTATCCATAGTCAAAGCAAAATTTAAATGAATCCATTTCAAAATGTGAACCACTGTCAGCTATGGCTCTAGCCTGTACTCGAGGTGGACATTGTTTTGTTTAGCTAGCTCGGGGCAGCGCTGGGCGATCAGTCAGAACAATAAGTAGGTATGGAATGTTGGAATATCTAAGGGTTCTGCTGGCGGTGCAGTGCACTGTCACCTGGTGGAACAGTCACCTTGTTGTACCTCTGATTGCAGTGTAAATTGATTCAGCATGCTGCCTCCCTGGTAACTGTATGTGCCAGGTATCTGTAGGGCTCAGAACAGTACAGAATACTACATCCAATCGAATCACGAACTTTAATTAAAAACATTTTTTTTTTAAGGAATGCATTTTAAATTATGTTGAAACAGCCTCTTGTTGCCTTTTTACAACAGTATTGACTATTCTGATAGGGTTTGGCTGGTTTCTTCACCATAAATAATTTGTATTACTTTTTTCTTTTTTTTTTTGTCACTAATACTTAGTCTGCTTTCTTCCTTTCCTTTTCACCATTTACTGTTAACTGTTTCCATGCTTCCTGGACATCCTATGATATCTGTACCCCCATTCTGTATGCTGAGTGATGGAAATGACATCACACAGTACCCAGGAAAGCAATGCCGGCCCAGTGCTGCTGAGGGTTGAGGCGCTGGATGCCACACTTCGCATAAGACTGTCGAACCAGGTCCTATGTGGACTGGGGTCATGGGGGGACAGCTGGGGAGAGGGAGGATTGAGTGTCCAGAGGACTGCTCTCCTCTTTCAGTTCCCAGCACTCGCCTGACCACAGGCGTTGGCTAAGGGTGAGGCAAGCTGGGGCTGCATGCATTGGAGGAGGGAGTGTCAGCCACTGATGCTCCACAAGTAGAGGCATGCATGGAGGCATCCTGGCAGCATTGCACACTACCCCTTGAAGGAGAACACAGGAAAAGATTCATGACTGACCGAGCTGCTGCTGACCCCTACTGCCTGGAGTGCTGTCCCTCCATAGAGCACCAAGGCCACACTGCCTCATGCGTGAAGGTCTGTCCTGGAGGAAAGAGGGGAAACATGTCTGGAGCCATCAGCATCCAGAGGGTGACTTGGACTCCATGAGAGAAACATGATTAACTGCAAAAAGCCTGTCCAGGAAACCTAGAAACACAGCGGAATGCAGTAAAGAGGGAAAAAGTAAGGCAAACTCAGTGGCACCAAAAATATAATAAAAATTATTTCTTTAGAAAACAAATCACGCAGTGCATAATTAAAGAGTGGATACCGCCAATTGGTAAGAAATTAGAGGGCATATAAACTTATAAATGCAGATAGACATATTTAAAAAAAGTTTCCTGCACCCTTTTTGGCAGTGGATTTACCTAATAAATATTATAACAAAATCACTCACCATGGAGAATGCATTACTGAGTAGTCATCAAGGACCAGCCTGTCAGTGCAGCGGTAGCACTACCACTTGCGACACTGGTACCCAGGTTCAAAAGCTAGCCACAGTCCGTGGGGGATGGCTTGCTGGGGGGAGGAGGAGAAGGAGCCAGCATTCCAGAGGATGCTGTCCGACAGGGAGGGAGGGCAGCCTGCTCTGGTGCATTACTTCCACCTGTGTGACCACGGGTGGCATTGCACTTACCAGTGGCTTAGTGGTCAGGAAAGATGCTGACGGGTGACATGCACTACACGTCAGTGTGCATACTTTCATCACATCCCCAGGTCAGTGTCTCGGGGGTTGGGGGGAAGAAGGAGGAAAACTGGCAGGCCTGGGGCAGAATGATAGACCGACCTACAGCAGGCCTGCACCAGTGACATGGCAGCCATCCCAGAAAACAGGAACCATAATGCCACAGTTGGGGCCCTGCTGCCCCCACCACGGGGGGGGGGGGTAAGCCATTATGGCAGACATGGGAGAAGAGATAAGCCCACGAGATGCCGGGCAACAGGGCTGGAGGGTGATACTGAAGGGGGAGCACAGCCTGCCAAGAAGGAGAAAAAGAATAACAAAAGCGAAAAAATACTAAGTAGTCATCAGTATCTCTTCTCTATGTAAGTATTGCCTCGTGTACTCTTAGTGTTCTGGCACCCTAAGGATGCCAGAGGAGAGACACTCTCAGATAGAAAAGAGATGCAAGTGAGTACTTAGTAACAGAAAAGAATATTAGTAAACCTTATGTGAACCCACTCTGTCATACTCTTGGTTTATTTTCACCAAGTAACTTCTCATTCTGTATGATCATTTTTATGATGGTGACATTTTGGCCATTGGTGGTGGGCTTCTAATTGGGAGAGATTTCTAAGAGTGTTGCCAAACCAGATAATAAAATTGGCATGAAATTAAGGTCAGTCTGAGTGTTAGTCTTTCTCTTCTCCAGATATCACCGTAGTTCATTAGCTTCATGCATTAATAAAAAGACTGGCATGGCATGCTTGGTGCACTTAAACCTCCTGTTGTCTTTAAGAATTTCCGTTTCCTATATTTGAGACAAAGTCATTTTATTCTTGTTGCAAAAAGCTGATACAGTTGTAACCCCCTGCAAATGGGGGTTCCCAAAAGTCTCCTAGGAACTGGCTATGTGCTCCCCGCCTGAATGGTGTTCGGCGTTTAAGCCGTTTATCTGCGAGTGCTTTTAGAGCCTCTGGTACTGTCTCTTTAAGAGCTGCCTGCTCACAAGCTAAATTAGCTTGAATGGGGGGACTGTGTAGTTACTGCTCGAATCCCGCCCTGAACTGCTGTCTGATCGCTCCGTTTCTGCAGTCGCTAAGAGCGCAGAGGGAGCCCATCTGAAAGATGTAACTGTTTTACTGAAATCATTTAGAGCATTTGTAGAATTGCAGTTTGTCTAACCTGCCTTTATTGCAGCTGGGACTCTGTGTGTGTTGCTCCTCCATTTTGGACCTGAACTGCTATTCTGGGCCAATTGGGTAAGGGAGCCCTAAAATGGAGACTGCCTGAGCCAACCAGAACTTGGACTCTCACCTGGAGCCTGCTTAAAGGGGGAATGTATGGCAGATGCTTCTGGGAGCTGTAGTTTGGACCTTGGCGCCTTTTTTGCACCAACAGAGAGAGCTCTGCAGTGACTGACAGTTGAATCCACCAACCGAACCTAGATGGAGCCTAAGGGAAATGCCCTGAACTGTTTCTGGAGGGCCAGATGCGAGTTGACTGTGAAAGGAGTAGGAGCTCTGTTCTGCTGCGGCTTGCAGTTCGCGCGGGAAGCACATGTAAGGCCCTGAAGTTGGCCTGTAGCCGTTAGCAAGTGCTCATCGGACTGAATCCGAGTTGTGGAGAAAAAGGAAGAAGTGTGCAGAACCAGGCTTGCCCGTAGAAGACCGAAGATTTGCAGAAGTGCAATCTGCCTGTCGGGGACTCTGTTGCTGCGTGTGCTCTTGGGCTTGCAGTATTTGCGATCGAGATCGAGAAGCAGCTGCCTGGTATAGTAATTTCCTTTACATATAAATGTGCCTAGTGTTTGTAGGGGATCATGATTCCTTTTTTCCCCTTGTTCTGTGATTTGTGATCTGAAGTTGGAAGCTGGACTCAAAGCTAATCGGATTAAATCCGTCTGCTATCTAAATCAGTTAGGCCCTGTCACAGGAGTCTCATCTCCCTGCCCTGCTCATTCTGGCCATCCAGAGCCACCTGCTCAGTTCAGCTCTCGGTTTGGGGTTTGTGAGTACAAATAGGGGTACCTCCCCTCACCTTCATTTTATCAAAGTGTGTCAACTGATCGTTTTGTGTGCTTCTGTTTGTGGACTGAGCCATCCAGCTATGGATTACAGTTTGTTTGTGCATATATTTTCTTCATACAGGGCCCCATCCAGCTGCACCAGCCGGCCAACCCCGGGCAACGGACCTGGCTAGCCCCCCCCATCCTCTGTACCCAGAGAGTGATATTTTGGACCCTAAATATCTGTGCACAGGCCTGTGATTCGAACTTGTCTAAACTAATCAACAAGATTACCCCCCTCCCGTGTTACTGCCCCCTGAATAAACCAGATTTGTTGTTGTTATACTATATGCTGGCTGTAGTGTTAATGCATCTAGAACAGTATTGCAAATTGCTGTGTATGTTGTTTAACCTTGTTTTACAGGGGGTCCTCCGAGACGGGCTGCAGAATCAGTCTCGAGGGTAAGTGGTATCTCTATGTGTAAAAAGTGTGCGTATGTGGGGTATTGGGAAGGTAACTCCCGTGTATTGTGTGGGCCACTAGTAGGAACAAAGGGGGGGGTCACAGTGTCCCAGAGGGCTGTACCTGAGCTAGTTTAACTACTACTAACTCTGACCTCTGGGTGGAGGCACCTGTCATAGACCCTAGGCCCCTCAACCTGTCAGTAGCCAATCAGGCAGGGGTAGTAGCCCTTGGGATAGCGCCACCTGGTGGTTACACAGTGTTGTTCAAATTGCATTTAAATGTCTGTGCATCTTCTAAGAATCAGTCTTCACCACTGATTCCCACTAAGAGGACTGGGTCTGGAGGCACTAGGATCCCATAGGAGTGAACATTTTGCAGGAGAGAGCCAACATTGGCTACTGATGGCACCTGCGCTCTTAACATCATGCCAGCCGGTAACCAACACTGGCTCCCTCACGCGCCTCAGTTCTGTTCTTCCCGCTGTCGAGTGCACATCATGGAAGCAACAGTGCCTCAGTTCATCGATGCTGGTGAATTTCTAACTGCGTCACCACTCAGTTTTTTTGTCATGGTGCCTTCTAACTTTGTTATTTTCCATTACTATGATGCTGAAACCCGAGAAAGACAAGAAAGGGCCCAAGAAGTCCAAGAAAGACTGGCAGCCTCCCATCATGAGTTTTTGCACCTGTGAGGAGCTGATTGCTGCAGTGGGCCAGCATTAGCATTGTTAGGCCTGCCTTGACTCTTCTCACAATATGGATTTGTGCAATGCCTGCTTCTCAATGGGCTGCCATACCCTTAAAATCCGTGAGATGAAGCAAGGTTGTCTGATCCTCACTTTTAGAGGCAGGCATTGGACTGATGAGGCCAAGGTATGGTCTTTGGGCTTTTCCCTTGGGCCTCTTCCTGGCGCCTCTGGTGTTGAGGAAGCATAGGGTTCTCCTTGACCTCACCTTGCTGAGGCATTGGAGGCCCTGGGGGTGGGTCTGGTGGACAGCTGGCTTCTTCTGGGTGGCTTGCTGTGCATTCCACCAGTCTTTCCTGGACAGCAGACATCCCCAGTGGTGAGACTGAAGCTGCACGCTCGGTCTTTCCAAGTGAACACCTTGGTGTTGCAGTCTGGTGCTGTCCTGGCTCCTGATACTATTCCCAGTGTCAGTGAGTGGGGTGGCCCTGGCCGCAACATCGGGTCCATCTTCTGACACCATTCAGGGTGGGGGTGATCTTGGGGTTGACTTTGAACTGAATGTCGGGCCCAGCACCAAGGACAGTGCCAGCCACAGTGACAGGGATGAACCCATCTCCAGGCCAGTTGCCAGCCCTGAGCCTGGCGCTGGAGGTGGCACTGATTCAGGGTCAAATGATGGCCAGGAGGTGGAGTTCTCTCTAGACCCATGTGCTGATCCTCTCGCAGGTGAGGAGCTCCCCCCAGGGGATTGTATGGCTCTTCTCTCCTCACCTTGGGGAATCACTCCATGGGCACTGACTGGACTTTTCCTGTTTTGTAGGTAAACCCTGTTCAGGTGGTCCTGCCAGGCCCTCCCCTTGGGCAAGACTCCCTGCACATCTCTGCAGCCCAGGCAGAGGCTCTGGAGTCCCTGATTCCCGTTTCCTCCTTGGGCCCTCTGGGGCCACTCACCTGGACTCAGTACAGAGGGGCGACTGGTGCCCTACACCAGTTCCATAGACATTCCAACAGGGTTCAGTTTCAGCTTGTTCCCCTGGTGCCACCCCCCCCCCCATGGCCAGTACCTCCTTTCCACCAGCATCCTCCTCTGAGACACAGAATTTTCCTTGCATATGTCCTTGGCCTATAAGTACTCTCTGGACCAGAGATTCCTGGTGGACATGTTTCAGGCGCTGGATGTGGACTCCTTTGCTAGTCACAGTCCTATGTCCTTGCAGTTGGGACTCCTAGGAGATTTCAGCAATGGCTCCTCAGTCATCCATCCTTTGCCTAGAGTATTTAAGGAATCAGCAAGGACAGTCTGGAGATGTCCCTTCTTGTGCCCTCCAACCCCCAGGGACATCCAGGTCTGATACTATGCACCCGTGGGTTCTGTAGGGGCAGTACCTTACCCCTCATCGAGGATTGAGGTCATGCAGACCCTGACAGGGCCTAAACATCCTGCACATGACTGACCTCCTGAGGCTGAACCTGCTCAGGCAGCTGCCCTGGCAAGAAAGATTTTGACCTTGGCACATGCCATGAGGTGCATTGCAGCACATCACTCACATCAGGCAGCCTATAATAGTTGCATGTAGTGCGCAGTTAGGGCAGCTTCTAGCTGCCTTTCCTCCTTGTGAGTTAGTTGGTATACTGCAAAGCTGAGAGTTTTTCAGAAGAAAAGGGATGCTGCATGGAGACTGGCAAAGAAAAAAAAGGAGAGAGTGTTTTGGGAAAAATATCGAGCAGCACGTAATTTGTACATTGCACAAATAAGGAAAGCAAATCAGATTTTTACCTATCTGGAATGGCAACTGATCAATTTAAAAAAAACTAGGGATTTTTGGAATATGGTTAAAAATTTACAAGGAAAAAAGATCTCAGAATTGCCAAATGATTTTATGACAGAAAATGGCCCATTGAAACTTTCAGATGGGGCAGCTGCCATATTGAATAAAATGTTTGTTGATACAGGGTGTTCCCAGATTAATGCATGTCCCCTTTCTGGTATAGTTAAGCAAGAGAGAAATCAAGAAAAGAGAGATGAAGATGGTTTACTATTTTGCTTCCAAAATATCATTCCATGTCAAGTGTATCGGGAATTATTAAAACTAAATATAAATAAGGCCCAAGGCCCAGATGGGATTCCATCTTTCCTGCTTAAAATTGCTGCCCCAGTAATAGCTCCAATACTGACTGACATCTTTAACCTTTCATTAAAGACTGGTACTTATCCATTAGTCTGGAAACAGGCAGAAGTGATATCAGTGTTTAAGGGAGGTGAGAAAAATGATATGCGGAATTATAGACCAACATCATTGCTTTCGGTTACTTCTAAAGTATTTGAAAAAATTGTGGTTTCCCAGCTAAATAGTTATCTTGAAAAAAACCAAAAATATAATAAATATTAGTCAGGTTTTAGGGCACAACATAGTACTGCTACTGCACTTGTTAAGGTTGTGTCGGACATCCAGGTGGCCATGGATAGGGGCCTTCTGGTTGGAGCAATTTATATCGATCTATCGAAAGCTTTCGACACTCTGGGACATCAGGTATTAATGGAAACATTGAGATCTGTAGGCCTCAGCCAGGGTGCCCTGGACTGGTTCCATGGTTACCTGGATGGCAGACAACAAAGGGTTAGGTTAGGTACAAATTTTGTGTCTGGTTATCTAGATATTAATTCTGGTGTTCCTCAGGGGTCAGTGCTAGGACCCATCCTGTTTAATATATATACAATTGGTGTCGGACATCTGATGAATGATGTCCGGCACCATTTGTATGCAGATGATACAATTCTGTATCTTGAAGGAAATCTGTGGATATATACAGGAGAAAATTACAGAAATGTTTTAATACATTACAAATATATTTTTCAGAACATGGTTTGGTCCTAAATTCACAAAAATCACAGATAATGTTGTTTTCAAATAAAAAGTATCTGCAGATATGGATATTGAGACATTGGATGGGTATAGCCTGGCCTCTGTGGATCGTTATAAATACTTAAGCGCCTGGTTGGACTCCCATTGTAGTTAGTGATTTTCATATTGATAACTTGATACAAAAATTGTGCAAAAAGCTGGGGGTATTGTATAAGCATAGAAATTGTCTTTCATCTGATGTCAGGTTGAAGATTGTGAATTCAATGATAATTCCGCATATCGATTATGGTGATGTTATACAGGGTTTTAAATAATTGATTAGCAGTTTTTTTTTCTTGGGACAATGATAACTGTGCAGAAACTATTTATATAGGTTTTCTAGAAGTGTTATGTTTGTTAAACACAGTGAGGCAAGTGCCATGCATTTTCATAACGTTTTAGCACTTTTATGAGCAAAACGCTAATCAATTTTTGGAGTTAAATAAAACCCTGTTATATATAAAGGGGCAGCTAGGAACAATTTAGAAAAACTTGACGTCATTTATAACAGACATGCACGTTTTGTTTTGGATGCTCCCAGGAAAACACATCATTGCACTCTCTACAGGAACTTAAATTGGATATCCTTGGCAGAACGACTAAATATGCATGTGCAATGGTTAACTTATCACTGTTATTCTAAAAAAGCTCCAGGATATCTTGTGGAGTTTCTGGAGGAGTGGAATGTTAAGGTAGGATTGAGATCTGAAGGGGAAGTAAAATTTAGGGTACCATTCATGAGAACAGTGAAGGGCCAACATTGTTATGTATATGAAGGCCCAAAATTGTGGAATTCATTGTCAGGCCACTTGAGGTCAAGAATAAATAAAATATCTTGGGATGAAATAAAATCATGGCTTGTAAAGGAAGCAATGTCTTTAAAAATTTGTTGTATTTGAGATGCTTGTATACATGGTTTATTGTTTCTAATTTTTTTTTTTCGGTTATATATATTGTGTTTTATGTAATGTGTAATTGTGTGTATCTGTATGTATTCAATATGAAACTGATGTTTTCTTTTTTGTACAGTAGGACCCCATTGTAAATTAGCTGATGCTAAATTGGGTTTTATCCTGTTTCTGATATCAGAAATAAAACTTTTTACTACTACTACTACTAGTTGGGCAAGCCATTTGCTTTTCTGCCAAGGGCCTGGAGCTGGCAAGGCACCCATCAAGGACATCGTACAATGCCAGTGAAGTGACCGCCAGGCTGGAGGGAACTGCAGTCTGCATTGGGTGAATGGTGTGGCTTTGCTTCTCAAGACTGGCACCTCAGGCCTGATGTAAGTGCTTAACTCACTATTCAGTGGGGCTCATTTCTTCACCTGCAGAGTCAGGCAGGAGCTATAAGGGTACCCTCCTGCTTCTGCGCCACAGGAGCCTCCACCTGACCCCGACAAGTCTCTGATCTTGCCAGACCTATAAGAGCCCCTGCCCTCAGGTGTTCTCCCCCACACAGAAAGTTGAGGGGTAGTTCTTCAGTGTAAGCAAGATCCTCCCTAAAATTAGAGAAGCATGGTTCTGGGACCCGTTAATGGGAATCAGTGGAGAAGACTTATTCCTGGAAAATATGAAAATTACGTACATAATTGTTGATCTTCCAAAATATCTTCACCATTGATTCACACGTTCACCCACCATCCCCTGCTCAGAGTCAGGTTCTCTGGGTAGCTCACCCTGTGGGCATTGGTAGCACCTTATTTTATATCTGAACATCACCGCCTTTGCCGTAGCCCTTTAGAGGGGTTAGCCTTTGTTTTGGTTATCCCTCCCAAAAGGAAAACAAACAGAAATATAGTCAGGCACCCTGGTGCCAACTTTTAACAAAAATAATTTAAAAAAAAGGGTGTGAGGGTCTTTTGTGGCCCTCTCACCAACCCAAAAAAAAAGAATGCTTGTTGTGGGTGAGGAAGGTAGCTCCTTCTCTTCTCTTTCTTTTTATCATCCTTCTCCCTGTCTGGGGTATGTCCCCTCTATGGGTATATCCCCGTTAGTTGCTACATGCAACCTGTGCCCTGGGCACTAGCCAATCTAACTCCACAAGCAGCTGCTCAGGAGGGGTGCAGTGCACTTTGCTTTGGATCAATACACTAGCTTCACAAGGGGTGTATCCCTGTGGTGGCAGTGAGAAGCAAGTCATGTTTCTATCTTTTTTCTACCCATTTTAGAATTTTTGGATTGGTATACCCCTTACTTCTGTCTGTACTTGCAGGCTATGGCCCACTCCCCCTGGGGATACCAGAGGAGATGGCCACACCTTGACGCCCTGGGACTGCTCAGTCCTGTAACTGCTATTCTCCTGGCCCCTACTTTTCTTCTATCTGTCATAGGGAAAAGAGGGGATGAGCTTACTTTTGAGTCCACATGGCTCTTATCTAGTAGCATAGAGTTATTTTTTTCTGGGAGTCCAGATGTCAGTTTTCCATTTTTGACTCATTACCGTCTCATTTGCAAGGAGGGCCCAGTTTAAACAGTCACCCTTTTTGCATTTGCCAGAGCCATTTGCTCAGGGCTGCTGCCCTATCTCCTTCCTTATCACTATCCCCCTTCTGCCTGGCTAATGGTACGAGGCTGTGGCTCTTCTACACCCAGTTACCCTTGTGCAATCTGGTAGGCCTAGCCCTTAGGTACTAAATGGTGGTCTGGTTTTGTTTTGTTGTTTATTTTATTGCCTCTGTCCTTTCCCTATCCCTTTGAGTTAGAAGGTATCTAGTCCTCTCTTGTATAATTTCTTTCCACTTTGTTTCTCTCCTGGCAAACAGAACTGAGGTGCATTAAGGAGCGTGCATCGTTTGTTTGCTGATACTGGTGGCACCACATGAGGTGCGCAGGCACCATCAATTGCTGGTTTTGGCTGCCTCCTGCAAAATAATTTGCTTCCATGGGGTCCTAGTGCCTCTGGCCCCAGACCCATTAGTGTAAATAAATGGGGAAGATATTCTGAAGGTCACAACAATGGTAAGTACATAATTTTCATTTTTGTCCCCCTTTTAATCAATCAAAATTAGTGATTTTATTAAATTCTGTTTTTGCTAACTTAAAGCCTCCGATTAGGCCCCTCTCAGGTTGATACCTCATGTAGCTTCCACCCTCTTTTGGCTTTAGCCCGCAACTTACCCTGCCCCCACACACACACACACTTGCACACAGCAGGGCCACACAGGAACTCAGGGTCAACTGGTGCTAAGGCAGAAGTTGGGAAAGATCCCACCCCTTAACCCTGTCCCTTCCTGCACCGAGGTAGCTACACCCATACCGTTCTTAGGGCGGTGAGGGCCGCCATGCTGTATGTCTTTATATTTATATTTATATTTGTCTGTATAGATTATTTTATTGTCTATTGTATTTGAACGCAATTGTAAATGAGTTTTTTTCTCTCAATTTGCTATCCAATAAACTGATGATGATGCCGTTAGGGTATCAAAGCTGCTCTAGGTCAGTCACCAGGATGGTTCTTCTACATTAAGCTAATGTCTTCTCTCTGGAACTGAAGCATGCCACTGCTGCACACAGCTGACAGTCAGGACTGTCGTACTGCTAGCCACGTAGCCAGGACTGGCAAAATCCACTGATTACTACAGTATGCCCTGTGATGGTTTGTCTTGTACACCCAAAGTTTAGACTTAACACAAACATGTCTTCCTTTCTAGGGCAGCCAAACAGCGGAGGAAAGCAGATCGACTTGTTCTAGAGTGCCAAGAACAGGCATACTGGCTGGTCAACAGGCCACCGGTAAGTCATTTGATTTAGTCATGTATGTTAGCCACAGCCTTTTTAAATCTGTCTTCAGAACAAAGCAGCTGTGCCGTGCAATTGTTTTGTCTATATTTTATTTTCTTGTTTATGAAGGGGATATTATGAGTGACAGCACTGGGGGGTTTAAAACTTGGGTTGAATTGGATCCACTGATGTAAAAAATGTGGGTCTAAAAAAGAACCTTCTGGGTCAAAACATAATCAGTGAAAGATTTTGAACAGTTTATGTCACAGAATCACAGAAATCTGATGGTAGAAAAGGACCCCAACGGCCCATCGAGTCTGCCCCTCCCACCACCCCACTCATCTCCTTTTCCATGGGCCCTCCCCTTCCCCCCACTTACCAACCCCATATGTCTGTCCCATGCTTTCTTGAATCCCTCCACTGTTTCAGCTCCCAACACCTCCTCTGGTAGTTTGTTCCAGGCCTCCACCACCCTCTCCATAAAGAATCACCCCCTTACATTGCCTCTATATCTTCCGCCCTCCAATCTTAAGCCCTTGCCTCTAGTTTTAGCCCCCTCCTTCCTTTTAAATAAGCTCCCCTCCTTCACCTTATTGATCCCCTTCACATACTTAGAAGTTTCAATAATATTCCCCCTCTCTCTTCTGGTCTCCAGTGGGTACAGATCCAATTCCTTACACCTCTGCTCATGTGACTTCCCCTCCAAGTCCCTTCCTTTAGATATTGTTATAGAGTAGGTGCATCAATTTGGACCCACTGGCAAAAGGAAGAGGAGTAATTTCTGGGCAAGATGCAACTTTTGCCCTTTGGGTGCATGTCAGCACTGTCCCTTTGTCCTCTTTTTGGGTTGAGTTTGTCCCCTTCTAAACAATTCCAACAAAATTATTTATCAGCTTTACTTTGACTAAATACATTTCTACAGCATAGAGGAAGACCACCCTTTGTATAGTACATGTATCCCACCTACAAGCCGAAAATAAAGCTAGAGACTCCACTGTGATGGGCTGCATGCCCTCATGTATACTGAAGACTCCAGTACCCCAAAACAAGAGTTGTGTAAAGTGCCAAAATCTTCATGTTGAGGGCACTTTGTGAAAATCTTTGCACGCTAGGTGTTTTTATGTGGAGGAGGGCATGTTGCAGGAAAACTATGCAAAGTGGCACTTGGTGTTTTTAAATTAAAAAAGACTTCCTTCACCTAACCTAAGTTGAACCCATCCCCACCGCCCCCATCCAGCCCCACCAGGAAATAAATATATATCATCTACACCCCCTTCATTGCACCCATCCCCCTCCAGCCCCCAGTCAGCCACAACAGAAAGGAAATATGTATTATATACGCTTCCCCCTTGCACCCATCCCAGCCTCCTTACTCATGGTCAACCACTTCAGCAAAGAAGTAGGTATTGTATACATTTCCTGCTTAGCATCATCTTACCCTCCCCCCCCAGCTCAGCAACACTAAAAAAGAAATATGTATTATATACACACACACCCTTCATTACACCCATCCTCCCCCTCCAGCCCTCAAACCAGCCACACCAGGAGGTATCGGTCCTGACTGGCCTCTCGGTTGTTCACTGCCTGAAGAAGGACTGTAGGAGAGAGCAGGTGGCCACCTGCTTTAGATCTTAATTGTACATTGTGGCACACCCAGTGGGAGATGCTGGGTTGTTTGCGTGCATGCCATGTGATGTGATCCGGGTGAGGGTTGCAGAATCCTCCTCATGTGCTGGCCTCCAGGTTACAAGGGGGAGTTTCTGCAGGAAATCATGTCCTTTGTTACTGACCTCATTTTGGAATCACCAAGATGGCTTATCTTGGATGATTTAAATGCCTGGGGGGGGGGGGGATGACGAAAGCTCACAGTTTGGTAAATATTTCTTCCAGAGTATGGAAGCTCTGGGCCTAGCACAGGTGATTACCACTGCAATCCATCTACATGATCACACCTCAGACAAGATATTCTCCCTGGGGCTCGAGGTTAGTAGCTCAGTTGGTTGGATCACCAGGTGATCAGCTTCTGTTTGAGGGCCCACCCGTAGTCTATCCCCTGTGGAGGTTGTCCAGTACTGACCTTTGAGAGGGCTTGAATCTGAAGGACTGATGTTAGTTCTGGACACCTCAGAAATGTTGATAGCATATGTTGGCCACCAGTCTGTGTTTGTCCCCTGGTGTCGCGACTCCAATCGTTGTGGTTTGACAGCGAGCTGAGAGAGTTAAAAAACAAGGCTCAGAGGTTGGAGTGTTGTTGGAGGAGGTCCAAGTCTTGGGAGGACAAACTAGTTCTGATTTCTCATTATGAGGAATATCAGAAGGTAATCACTCAGAAAAAGGCAGATATTCTGTGTAGAGGAATTGCTGCTGGAAGGAACTGACCAGCTCAGCTCTTTTGGACTGTAGACGGTCTTCATCATCCGTCTTGCCTGGAGCTCATAGGAGCAGTTACACCCATGAAATGCAAGGAGTTTGCTTGCTTCTTCTCAGATAATGTTCTACAGCAGGGCCAGAATTACTCCAATTGGGCCTTGTGAGCTCAGCAGTGGACAACCTGTGGATCAAGAGCACATTTGGTGGACTTGGGGAGAGTTTCTGTCAGTGACTATGGAGGTGGTATGTGGGGTGATCTCAGAGCTATGGCCAACATTTTGCAATCTGGACCCAGGCCCGATTCGACTACTACTTGAATTGTGTCAGGCATCTGGGCCCGGTGTTTGCCGAGATGGTCTGGTGTTCTTTGTCAGAGGGGTTGCTTCCTGTAGTGCTTAAATATGCACTAGTGATACCCCTTCTGAAAGAAACATCTTTGGACCGGATGTCTTGGCAAACTACTGTCCAGTCTCTAACCTTCCCTTTTTGTGAAAGGTTGTCGAAAAGTTGTGCTGCAGCTTGAGAACACCTGGCAACCTTTGACATCTTTGAGCTTCTCCAGCCTGGTTTTAGAGTCAGGCACAGTACAGAGACGGCTCTAGTTAGGGTGCACAATGACCTGCTCAGGGCGTGGGATACAGGAGATGGTCAGTTCTCATTCTCCTTGAGCTCTCTTCTGCATCTGATTTGGACTGGCTCAGGGAGTACACTGGACTCACCGGCACTGTAATTTGATTCTTTGAGTCCTGTTTCCAGGATAGAACCCAGAGGGTAGTGTTATAAAGCTTTTCCTCGCACCCAGTGGTTCTATCCTGTGGTGTATCCCAGGGTTCAGTCCTGTCACCAGTGCTGTTCGCTATCTATATGGTCCCCCTGGGCAAGGTTATTAGATGTTATGTGCTTAGGTTTCACTGCTGTGCAGATGTTACCTAGCTCTATATGTCTTTTACACCCGGGACACTAGGTGCTGTCGATGTGCTTAATAAGTGCCTGGCTGAGATCCAAGACTGGATGGCATCAAGTTGCCTGAGACTCAACCCCGAGAAAACTGAAGTTTTAGTGATTGAGCCTGGTTGTGGGTGGAGTTGGCAGCTGGTGAAAGAGAGACTGGGTTGTGGCTTGATCAAAATTGGTTGTTAGCTGCCCCAGGATGAAGAATCTGGAAGTCATACTGGATGAGGGTTTGACAATGGAGGCCCAGGTGTCTGCCATAGTCCAGAATGGCTTTTTCAATCTTCAAAATATCCACCAAATC
The DNA here is from genome assembly GCA_016271365.2 of Neoceratodus forsteri. NCBI lineage: Eukaryota > Metazoa > Chordata > Ceratodontiformes > Ceratodontidae > Neoceratodus > Neoceratodus forsteri. The sequence continues at coordinate 121,353,025 of JADMNL010000025.1, forward strand.
AGATCCCTCATTCCACTCGAGGACCTGGACACACTGATTCATACATTTGTGACCTCCAGGTTAGACTGCTATAACACTCTGTACCCTGGGGTAGTGGGGGTAGGCTGTGACACCTGCAGCTGCTGCAGAACACAGCTGCTTGGGTACTTACAGGCCTCCCTAGATAATGCCATATTTCTCCTACACTACGAACTCTGCACTAGTTGCCAGTGAAGTGGCGTATCTCATTTAAGGTAGGTTTGTTCACCTGTGAAGCCCTACATGGAAATTATTAATCAGTTTTATATTTAGTCTTGGATGAAATCCATATAGCTATTTATTGTTACTTATTTTGGGTTTTAATGTGGTTAATTGTTTGCTGGTTTTAAATTGTTTTGTATTGTGATGGCACCCTGTACCTCCGGGGATGGGAGCCATAAACAGATATAGACTACTACTCCTCCTATAGTCACTTTTCCCTAGCACTCATCTCACCCTCCTCCTCCCGCTCAGCAGCACCGAAAGAGAAATGTGTATTATTTACTCTTCCACCACCCTCATAGCACTGTCCTGCCCTCCTCTCTCCTGCTCAGCCATACCAGTACAAGTAAGTAATAAGACATGACTGGGTGGTAGTTGTCATGGGTTAATGCATGCCTAGGCGCATAGTGAGGCACAAGGTGCTTGTGCCGAGTGCCTTCAGCACCTGGATGTACATTAATCCATGACAACCCCCCCCCCAAGTGTCTTATTGCACTTATAAAATGGGTATTCATGAAAAAACAATAAGAGATCAAATAAAAAATTTACTAGAGGAACAGATTATATAACAATCACCATTGTGCTATGCAAATGAAAAAGAGTCGTCACTGCAGATTCTGCCACTCTATGATGGTACATGCATTCTTTCTTCTAGTACACTGCAGTCCCTTTAAAAAAGAAATACAACATTGACCAGATCAACAGGACTGGAACATCAGCATAGAGGATAGCATATGAGCGATCATAAACAACAAGGATGTTTTTCACTCAAGAGGTTTCCGTGGTAACAGTAGACCTCAAGAGTGTAGATTGAGAAGTCCCATTACCACGGAAACCTCAAGAGTAAAAAACACCTGTGCTGTGTATCATCGCTCATACACTGTCTTATAGTACATAGATAACCAGATTTGCCCTACTTTTGTATTTTGTTTCTCACGGACGCTTTCTTCCAGGTCCTGCTCTCGCCACCGCAGCTGTATCGGGAAAAGCGGAGGTTATCAAAGTGCACATGTGCGAAGACATTCCAAGTTGTTTCGCTGCAGTAGCTATGGATGTAGTGCAGTACAACAATGATATAATTGGAAGGCTGGGCCTGTAGTTCAATGGACAAGCAGCCAGCCACTCCCACTTCCTGAGCTGTATAAGCAGTTTCTCTCCTCCTCCTTCTGAGGCACTTTTTCTTTGCAGCTGGAGGCTCTGTTGGTCTGTCCTCTTAGCTGGCTGGGGCCTACCCCCCTCCCCGCCTTGCTGTTTCTGTTTGTCTCTACTGGACCTCGGTGTTTGTTTTCCTGCTTCTGGTTTGTATTTTGCCTCTGGCTGTGTGCTTCTTTCTGTCCTTGCTCCTTGCTTTCTGTGTTTTTTGTGTGTCTTTGTTTTGGTTTTGGGCCTTTGTTCATTGTTTTCCATGTTTGTGTGTTTTGGTTTTGTCTTTTGGGGCTTTGTTTCTAAGATCCTAGTATACTGCTACTCCAGAGCTCATACTACTTGCTTTCAGTAACTCACAGCCCTCAAATTACTTGCAATGCAACTGCAAACATTATCTGTGTATTTCAGCTCAGCCATAGCTGCTCTCCATGTAGCATACTTAATTGTTTTCATCTGATTCAGGCTCACTTTGAACCCTAGCTGTGCAGCTCAATCATGCTCTCTCAACTCATTCTGCTTACCTCATTGCTGCAGTTTCCTTGCACTGCCTGGTGACAGCTGCTTTCAGAGCATTGTGCCTCCTTGTATTTTATGTTTATTGCAGTTTACAACTCAGTGTACTCAGTACAGGTGCTGCTTCTATGTTTGTACATCCTGTTATACCCTGAGGTCAGCTAAGCTACTTCTGATGCTGTAAATTAGTTTCAATACCTGCATGTGGGTCTCAGCCCTTCCATTACTTTCTTGTTTTTCCTACAGCAGGGACTTGGAGGTGTTTGGGGAATCATGGCCCCGTGTGGGTAATTATTATGTTCTAAATTCTGTCTCCGCCGCAGGAAAATCCTCAGTATTTGTCACCAATATTGGCTTTCCATGCCTGGCTGGCTTGCCCCATTATTCCTAGTGCTGCTCCTTTGCTACTACATTTTGCAGACCTACGTGCAGGTCCACTCTTGCTTATGCAATCATTGCTTCATGCCTACCACCATCCCCTCATCTTCAGCCTCTGGGATGTCTGCTGCACTCACTACTGCATCCGACCTTTGCAAGGTCTCAGCGCTTAACACTCATTAATGTCTCAGCACACCAGTGCTCATTCAGCTGCTCACCAGTTTTTCATCTTCTTATCAGTTTCTGGGACATGTCAGCTATACCATTCTGGAGCAGGATTCCTGTAGCCGACGGTCTCACTCTGCATTGTAAGTCTGCATCTTGCTAGGGAAACCACTAAAGCCAATGGATAACTGAGGAGACACTGTTTTATGGAGAGGGCAGTGTCTGATTGGAACGCATTGCCAGAGGAAGTGGTATCCTGTAGAACAGTGGGCTACATCAAAAGGGGATGGGACAGGGTAAGAGTGAAGGTCACTGGGGGAGGGGATGGGAGGGAGAGGCAGCTGCAATATAAGGGCTGCTAGCTGCACAATCGAGCAGACTGTAGGGAGAATGCAGTGAAGGTGCCTTGCTAGGGAAACCACTAAAGCCAATGGATAACCGTTATAGTGGAACCGCTAGAGCCAAAGGAGATTGGAGTAACCAACCTTCACAGCTAGTCTTAAATTCTACACCAGGAGCTGCTGTCACATCAGTGAACGGCTAAAGCCAAGCCTGGAGTGAGGACATTCCCAGTTACGGGCCAGGTGAGAAGGACCCCGCCCAACGTCGGGCACGCTCAAGATGCAGATCCATATCGCAACACAACTATGCTGTGCGATTGTCACTTCTATCCAGGGGCTCCTTGACCATTATGTCTTGTATGTGCTCACCATTCATGAGCACCAGATGAAGGATGACTCCCTCCCATATGGGTTCTGTGACACCCCGTGTCAGGAACCCACTCTGCAACACCTCTAGGATCACATGACCCCTGGCACATGATGTGGTAGGTACCATCCAATCTGCCTTGGGCAGGTTGAAGTCTCCCACTATTACCTTCTCTTCCTCCTTTGCAGCATTCAGTATTTGTGAGTTCAGTTTCCTGTCCCTTTCCTCTTCCTGGTGGAGTGGTATGTAAACTACCCCAACCTCAACTTCCCCCCTTTGTTAGACTGTAAGTAAACCTTCATTACTTCTGTCCTGTCATAAAAGCTGCTTTAAAATAACCGAGAGATTACAGATACATAGATGATGAGTCTAAGAATGTCAGAAGTACATTATTGCTGAAAAAAACAAAACAATACAATGAAATTCTTTGCCAGCTAATGAATACTGTTGCTTTAAAGGAAAGTGGTCAACAATACAGGCTCCTGCCCCCTCACGGCTTACTCTCCGGTTAAGCCTTTTAATTGTGTTGCAGCATTTTTCTCGCGCTGCACATACTTTATTTTAATACAGAAAAGTCCGTGATCCAGAAGTATGGCGGATGCTTGAGGGAGGCTCCATTATCTGTAAAAATGTGGCGCTGCACGCTTTGCTTCAATACATCATGCATACATCATGTATTGAAGCGAGCGTGCGGCGCCGCACCTTTACAGATAATGGTGCCCCTATCAGCTTCCGCCATACTTCTGGGTCGTGGACTTTTCTTTATTTAAATAAAACACGTTGCGGTGTGAGAAAAATGCTGCAACATGCTTAAAAGGCTTAACAGAAGGGTAAGCCTTGCAGGGGTGGGAGCCTGTATTGTTGACCATTTTCCTTTAAAGAGCTGCAGATGCCATTCTTAACTTGAGGTGGCAGGCAAGTCACATTTACGGTACTACCTGCCTCAGGGTTCAAATAAGCAGTTTAAAACAATAATTAACTGAATATTTAATTAGATAAAAGCCTTGGGAGGGCCAGCTTATATTCGGTAAGCTTTGGATTCTCAGGATATACTGTAGCTCTGCCCCAAAACAGTATTTTGATGATGCTGAGAGACAGGGCTATAGCAAATGGGAAAGAAAACAGCGTTATTTATATATACTTTATTTATAGGTGCTCCATTTTAGATTACCAGTCCTGGAAGGATTGTTTTCTGTCTGAAACGTTGTACCTACAAGTCTATACATTTCCTTATAACTGTCTGCATACTGTTATGACAACAGGAAGAATGATATGGCTGCACTGCTAATTTCTCTTCCTGCTTGTAAGGCCCTTTAGAATTGCGTGTATGAAAGGCACTGTATAACTTCAAATTGTCTAAAAACTATAATCTATGGTGTTAATGTGTTCCTCTGGGGTCCAGTACTTTCGCTGATGTGTGGTCAGGACCTACTGCAGATATCAGCAATGAAAAAGAGACTAGTAGTGCAGTGTCTGTAAACTTGTAATGACAGTCATTCTGCCCATCAACACCCCCACACAGCCTTGGGCAGTTGTCTGAACCAGATCTAGTCAATCTCCTCCATAGAGCCTACTTGTTGCTCTTAGGGATGGAGGCACTAGGACCCCATGTGTAGGGGTGTATGACGACCTTATTCCAAAGGAAACTGATATCAGGTCCTCCCTCCTCAAGAAAGACGAGGGCAATGGCACCAGTTCCACACTAAATGGAGCAAACAGCCTTAAGGCAGTGTGGTGAGAACCAGATTGGGTCCTGTGTCTTTGCATCTTTTTCCTGTGAGGATGAGGTCAAGCATTCCCAGGAGGCTAATGGGCTGCAGGACAGCAGACAGCATGGGTTTGTTTCAGGCAGATCCTGTCAGACCAACCTGGTGGCATACTATGACTAGGTAACCAGGCAACTAGACAGGGGCCATGCAGTGGATGTCCTGTACCTGGACTTCAGTAAGGCATTTAATTCGGTGCCTCATGGGAGGCTAGGAGGTAAGCTGGAAGGTACAGGGGCGAGTGAAGATGGTGGGATGGGTAGTGAACTGGCTGCAAGGGAGACAGCAGATGGTGGTGATAGGAAGGGAGCTCTCATCTCCCAGGGCTCTGTACTGGGGCTGGTGTTGTTTGGGATCTTCATAGCAGACATCAAGAGCAAAATCAGTCTGTTTGCAGACAATACCAATATGGGAGCAGTAGTGGATGACTTAGAAGGGTGGCAGGGGTTGCAAGATGATCTGGCAAAATTGGCGGCCTGGTCAGACACTTGGCAGCTGGATTTCAATGCCAAGAAGTGCAAGGTGCTACATTTTGGTGCAAAAAACCCAAGGAGGAGCTACCAACTAGTGGGGATTCAACTAGCCAAGACGGAAGAGGAGAATCTGGGGTGATCATAGCTAGAGCAATGAACAACTTGGCACAGTGTAGAAAGGCAGCTGCAAAGGCCAACAGAATGCTGGACTGTATTGCCAGAGGCATATCCGCCAGGATGTGGGAAGTGATCCTGCCACTATACAGGTCACTGGTTAGACCACACCTGGAGTACTACATGCAGTTCTGGTGACCATACCTGGAGAAGGACATTAGGTTACTGGAGGGGGTGCAATGCATGGCAACAAAAATGATCCAGGGGCTAGGAGACTTACCCTACGAGAGCAGGCTGAGGGAGTTGAACATGCACTCCCTGGAGGAGAGGAGGGATGGGGGGACATGATTGAAACCTTCAAGTACACGAAGGGAATAAATAAGATGGGCACGGAGTGGCTTTTCAAATTAATGAGGGGAGGGACACTTGAGGCATGATCTGAGATTAGAAGGGGGAAGCTTCAGGAGGGAAATTGATATGGATAATATGGACTTGATAGACCATAAGGCCTTTATCTGCTGGCAATTTCGTATGTTCTTTTGTAGGAATGTGACATTGAACATGAGTGGAGCGGGTACCATTACTTAGGCAATCTTCCTTTTGTGATACTGTCTTGCCGAGCATGACGCTGTTCAGTATCGAGACACTCACCTGGAGAGCAGTCGTGGTCTGAAACAGACTTATTTCTCAGCAGCTGTCTTCTTAAGCACCCTACTGGAAATAACAGTTAGCACACATACTGGTCATTGAATGATGTAGGTGTAAGCAACTTGTACATCTGTAAAGAAAACTGTGACAGCACTGAGAACAGCTAAGGAAATCACATACTTGGTGCTGAGAAAAAAATGTCATACTGGTGAACCCAAGGTTTTGTTTGTCCCCTAATGAGGTGTGCTCTTGGCAAAAAAAAACACAAAAACTGAGACAGTTAGGGCCTGCACCACTATTTATGCTGTTTGTGTTAGCACAAGGTCTCCCCCCTTCACCCCCCACCTCTTCTGGGCCCTCAATGATCTTTCCCTTTCTGTTGACTAGCTTCAGCCTGCTCCCAGTTGATGACCATGCCCTTTGGCTGCAATTTCTGCCCTCTCCAACTTTGCTCCTCACATTTATCTTCATCTTCCACCCTCCCTCCTACTTACCACTCTGTTACTCAGTTTTCCCATGTATACATTCTACTTATTTTAGCCATTATATTGATTTACCATTGTAACCTAATATGCCGATCTATTTATTGTTTTGTTTCTATTTCTGTAACTTGTATTGTATTTGTTCTCTGACGTGGAACCTTTGTAAAAGAGCCTGGCTCAAAGGTACTTGTAATCCTAGTTGTAATAAAATAATAAAAATAAAAAAAAACATGTGGCACCATACGTCAGTGCCATGCACGTGTGCATGGTGCATGTCAGCCCCCAGAGGTCTAACTCCTACAGGTAGGGGTGTGCAAGTAATGAGTATTAATTCCCCAATATCACAAATATTAGGCTTTCCAAATATTCATCTGAATAACGAATAAGGTATTCAGGACCTCATCTCTGACATACCTGCTGCCATTTGGGAAAGATTACTTGAGAAATTTGGTCAGTGGACTCTGGCAGTTGGCTCCCTGTGGGCATCTGCCACCTTGGCTTAGTCCCTGGATAACCTGGCCTCCAGCAGGGTTTAGATTTACTATATGTGATTTATTGAAGCCTTTATTGAAATGACCTCAAAGGGTTATTGAAGCAATATAATTAATATACATAAAATACATTAAAAAAGAAATATACTGTACATACATCAAATGGTGAAAAATAAAAATGCCATACAGAAAACAAAAACAACAATAACAGAGCCAAGTAGTGCAGCCTTAAAATACTAGTTATCTTTTAGTAAAATGCCATATACAGAAAAAGATAACGGTTAGTTTGTACATTTTTCATATGACTCTTCAGGGAAAAGGGGTCCTGATATACCTAATATCATACCGAAGTCAAATGATGCAATTTATGACTGTCATTCAACATCTTATTAAAAAGTTTAAACAGTGCATCTCCTTACGGGATTAGAACGGATTCAGACCAGTTTTAATTCGTTTGATCTCATATTTAAACTCTTATCCATAACTAATATCACATGCTTGCATTTGGATATCTTCCAGCCTTGTGGAATCCCTCTTGGTTAACCCACCATGCCAAACCTGGCACCCATAATCAGTTACAGGCCTAATAACGGACTTGTAAAAATACAATGAACTGTAACATGAGAACCCTGTTCTCCTTAATAAGCTCAAATAGTCAAGAGAGGATCCCATCGTCTTACGAATATCATCGTTGAAAATTGCTTCACGCCAGGGCTTTTCACTGACTATGGAGCTGTTGTAGCTGTCTTTTTTCTCCAGTGAGGACTTCACCATGGGGCTACCTTGCTGCCAGCATTGGTTCTACCCTCAGTGTCATTGACAACCTTGTGCCAGAGTTGGTGCTCAACATTCCCCAGCATTATTTTCCTGCAAATTACATTTTTCATGCAGTGTACATCTTTTTCACTTATCTTGAGTGAGTTTCAGGCAGGTCTGTAAACATTCATGCAACTGATGTTTTTCATTCAGTTGACATGTTCTCACCCATCTTGCGTCTTGTAACTCAACATGATTGATTTTCATTCAGTTGATGCTTGTTCACTTAACTGGGGGTTTCCACTTGCGTTATTTTCACTCCTGTGAGGGATTTTTTTCACACTAGCCTGTTTTGTTCACGTAATTTGCATTTTAACACAATGTGCATCTTTTTTCACACATCTTGTGCTATTTCTCAGTCAAGCCTACGTGTTTTACTCTCAGTGTCATGAAACTGGTATCTTTTCCATGCGCCTTGTTTTCATCTCCTACATCTTACATTTTTTGTCACTCAAGTCTGTATTGTTTACACAAGTAACGTCATGCATATTAAGTCTTTTTCTCACATCTTGCATTATTTTCTCTCATTTTGCATTTTTTTCTTGCAGACTTGCATTGTTATTCACACACTCTTGTGCTGTTTTAATGCTTAATTTTCACAGTTTTGCACTATATGTGTTGCACAAACTTGTACTGTTTTTATGTTTGCTTGCACGCATGTGCAAGAAACATAGTGCCATCATCTGAGTTTTTGGAGGTGTGGCAGCCGTCTTCCAATTCAGTCAGTGTGTTTGCAGGCACGGCCACAGTTCTCCAATGAATGCTGCAGCTGTCTATGACAGCAGTTGAAAATGCCGTTGCTGTACAGTTGAAAGGGAGAGCGACACTTCAGTGAGCAGCGATCAGATATCACATGTACCACGCCGGCCCCCCACACACACACACACGCATACTGCATGCTTTTGCTTCCCCATGCATACACTGTATAGCCGACAGGGTGCCTAATCCCATTAGCTGTGCTGCGCCCCCAACAGAGTTCCAGGTGCCACGCTGGGAGCCCACTTCAGCGTGGCAACAGATTGTAGGTCCATGGGTGCCCAATCCCGCCGGCTCCTCTGCCCCCCCCAAGAGACTACAGGGTGCCACGCTGGAGCCCACCCCAGCGTGGCACAAGTCCCGCGTCATCTTCGTAAAAAAAAAAAGGAAACCTGAAAGAAAAAAAACTTCCCTCGCAGTCTGTCCTGACCCAATCACCCCCACCTGTGCCCACCCTCTGCACACCCTGCCTCCCCACACACCCTCTTCACCCCATATTTACCTCCAGAGTTTGGTGCGATGATCTTCGGTGGACCGGGAACACGTCTGCACCCTTCAAAGCCGACCGCGAACTGAGGAAACGCTGGTAAGCTGTATAATGTAATAAATAGGGTTTTTTCAACTTTAGTACATATCTCAGGCATGTTGGGGAATTTTTTCACCAACTTTTGAACGTGGGATTTTTGGGACCCCACCTCATGAATTCTGTCACTGTCATGGCGTTAATCGGCCCACAAAAGGTGATTTTGCGGTCACTGCACGGAACCACCTTTCGGGATTGATTTACCAAATGACAGTGTCACAGTTCATGAGGTAGGCCCCCAAAAACCCTATGTTGAAAATTTGGTGAAAAAATTCCCAAAAATGACTGTTTACGAGTATGTGTTGCGCTGTTCTTACGCACGCTCGAAAATTCGCGAATTTTCAATATGTTCACTCCAGATTTTCAACATTGCCATTTTACCATACCTCCTTATGAGCAGTACAGCTTTCATTTCTCACATCTCACCCAAAATGTGTTTCGATGCATGTAGCGCACAATGGCGCAGTCGGTGTGCGAAATCAATGTTCAGGACAGATTAAGAAAATCACAGTGACACTGTTCATGAGTAGAGTTGTTAAAATGGCTATGTTAAAAATTTGGTGAAAAAATTCCCAAAAATTACTGTTTTACGAGCATGCGTTGCGCTGCTCCTACGGACGCTCGTAAGTTTGCGAATTTTAATATTCTCACTCCAGATTTTCAACATTGCCATTTTACCACACCTCCTTATGAGCAGTACAGCTGTCATTTTTCACATCTCGGCCCAAATGTTGTTCCGCCCACGTAGCATACAATGGTGCAGTTATGTGCGAAATCAATGTTCGGGACAGATTAAGAAAATCACAGGGACACTGTTCATGAGCAGAGGTGTTAAAATGGCTATGTGAAAAATTTGGTGAAATACAGCCATAAAATGACTGTGTTACGAGAGACCATTGTGCAGTTTCCACGCACCCTCGGAACTTCATGGATTTTTAATATTTTTGGTCCAGATTTTCACCACTGGCATTTTTCCATACTTCCTTATGAACGGTATAGCTGTCATTTTTCACACCATGACCGAAGTGTGTTTTCGCACTTCCAGTGCAGAAATGCGTGGTCGCTGTGGGAAATCACTGTCCGGGACAGATTAAGAAAATCACAGTGACACTGTTCATGAGCAGAGGTTACAAAACCCTGTGTTCACAATCTGCTGTAAAACTCCCCAAACTAATGTAGACACGGGTGTGCTGCACATTTTCTATGCACGCTGCGGACTACAAGTTTTTTTTATATTTTCACTGCAGAATTTCAACATTGCCATTTTTGCACCTCCCCATGAACAGTATAGCTGTCATTTTCACATCCTGTTCGAATGTTTGTCAACCTGTGGTGCCAATGGCGTAGGTCGGCCAGCGAAATCAGCTTTCAGCTAACAAACTGATATTGCCATTGTTCTTAAGGTGGGGGTCACAAAAAAAACATGTTGAAAATTTGGAGTGAAAATGCCAACGAACGCCTGAGGCGTTAGGGTTTCCGACCATAACACCCCAGCCTGTAGAGATTGAGAGGCATCAGGGGTGTGACTTGGGATTCTCGCCTGTAATGCTCATACCATTCCACACCCTGCAGCCAGTGAGAGGCATAGAGGTGTGCCTTGGACTCTTCGGCCCCAAAGTTCACCCCACTCTCCTGTATAGGACCCATCTCACTATATTTCCTGATGGAATGGGGTGAGCATAAGGGCCAAAGACCCCAAGGCACACCGTGACACTTGTCAGTGTCTGCAGGCTAGGGTGTGGTGAAATGGCATGGCCATTATGCCTGACGACCCAAAGGCACATCCCAATGCCTGTCACTCTCTGCAGGGTGGTGGTGGGGTTGGCTTCAGTTCCATACTTCACTGCCATTCCTATTATGCATCTCTCTAACTCCTACACTACCAATGCCAATGCCAGTAAGCAAACATTCAGCATTGACAAATGCTTGTTTTTCTCTGGCATCATGGTTGCTGTATCATGCCCTTTGGCCTCTGCTGTTCTGCTGACTATGGAGTTATTTGCCTGCAAGTTCTGCATGAAGTTCATACTCCAGAAAGGAGTCTGAAAGGGGATGTTATCAGCTTTACCACAAGGCCAGTCAAAGGCTGTTTAGCTAGCGCCTACCTGCCAGCAAATATACTCCAGTGCAATGGAGCCTTCCATGTTGTCCCAAGCATTTAATGCAAAGGGGAAATAACAGAAAAGATGCCATAGATGTGTAGCATAATTAGTAGTGCCTGCTCTCCTGAAATGCAGTCTTTACAGGATTGGCTTCTGGGAGTAGAGGACCCATCCATGACATACGAGATCGTGAGCGCGCAAACGGACATACCACAAAAGAAAGATAAAGTCACTCAGGGAGATGAAGTTAGGAGGCCAGCTTATCCCCTACTGAACAGAGGGTTACCAGTGGACAGATAAAAACATCTGGACACATCTGGAAATTAGCTTTATGGCTCTATGTGTTTCCTGTTAAATGTCTTTCAGTTTTTTTTTTGGACTCTGTTTATTCCCTCCAGTGTACCAGGTCATCTCTCAGAAGTGCCTGCTCGACTGCACCTCTACTCCCCTGCCTGAGACCTCTGTCCTCCGGGACCATCTTCCAGGACCTTCCAGCTCCCTGGGTCACCGCCCCAAGGAGGGACCACCCCACCTACCTGGCAGCCTTTCTGTAATTAGAGGGTCAGTCCTGGTCGAGGGCCTTGGGGGACCATTGGAGGTATGGTCTGGCACTGGGGATGTGGGTTAGGTCCCTGGAGCTTTTGTCACCTCCCTGGTCCTCTGGGGTATTTTGCATTATGGTTTCCCCCCAGAGCATAGTTGTGAAATGACATCCTAGCACTTACATGCTGACGTCCGCTGCCACTCCATCCCTAGTCACTGCACTGCATGTTTCTTGCACTGCCCCCCCCCCATCTCCATCAGGGGCTGGTAAGGAGTGATGCTTGGCCTGGATTCCCCCTGCCCCCAGGAAGGGAGAGCAGTCTTCCAGATGCTCAATCTCTTCTCTCCCCTGACGACCCCCGGCGGCCCGAGTCCGTTCCTAAACCCGGGTCGCCAGCATGGCATGAGGTGTGGCGTCCAGCGCCTCAAACCTCAGCACCACCAGGCCAGCCCTAAATCTTTGTTAGATAATAAATAAATAAATAAAGTCTTGTGACTCATAGAGACAGGGGAGAAAGATTTGAAAAATGTTCAAGAACCTGCAGGTGAAGAACCGAGGGTGGACAAACTGCAGTTGGACAGTCACCCATTTCGTGTGGCAAACTTCCTTCATACCACATAAGAATCCACTAAATGGAGGCATTTTATTGCTTTTATTTATTTAGTGTTTACTGACCAGGTAAGTACATTAGACACCAGTATGACCCAGGAGGTTACATGAACCTATAGTGGTACAGTAGTACTGTACATGTTATCGGACAGAAACAATAAAAAACGTATAGTACCAAGTGAGAGAAGAACATTGCAACAACCGAAGGAGCATTGAACTGGAGAACAGCAGTCTGATTTAACAAGAGTAAGAGGAAGGAATAAGACTAAGCCTGCAGTCAGACTAATGTTTTGAAGAAACCCAGATGACGTACCGAACAGGAAAGCTTCCAAGAATCAGTCTTCCCCATAGAGTCCCACTTATGGGTCTGGGGCCGAAGGCACTAGGATCCTGCTGGAGCAAATTTATTTATTTATTTTGCAGGAGGGGAGCTGGCCTCAGCTACTCAGCATGGTGCCTGCACACCACCACCTTGTGGTGGTGTGTGCCAGCCAATAACCATTGGCAGCTCCCTCAGTTACGTTCTTCCCACCTTCAAGTGCACACTGTGGGAGTGACAGTGCCTCAGCTCTACTCTTGCCATGTTTCTAAGTGCAACTCTGATGTTCTTTTGCAGTGCTGCTTATGTTTATTATTCTGTTTGATACCGAAGTCCAACAAAAAAGGGGCTACGTCATTGAAGAAAGTCCGACAGCCTCCCATTATGCATTGGTGTCTCTCCGGGAAATCCGTGGTGGCTGTGGACCAGCATTAGTGCTGCATGGCTTGCCATGATATGAATATGTGTGACACCTGTTCTCAGTGGACTGCCTTACTTTAGAAAACCACATGCTGAAGTGGTGGGGTCATCGGAGCCCCACCTCAGGAGGCAGGCATTGCACACATGCGGACAAGGCAAAAGAGTTAGATGTTTCCATACAGGGCTCATTTCTTCTCCTCAAGGATCAGGTAGGAACTGTTGGGGAACCCTCCTGCACCTGAGCCACGGGAGCCACAGTCTTCTGCAGCAAAGAACAACCCCCCGCACCACGTTGCTGCTATAATCCAGTTTTATTAACCAACTGTGCAATTCTAGCAGCAAATGCCAAATTAAAAATCCACACTCACAGGGCCCAAACAAATGCTCCAAGGGCCCCCTGACGAAGCTGTCATAAGCGAAGCAACAAGACGTTTGTTCGGGCCCTCTGCGAGTGTGTTTTTCATTTGGCATCTGATGCTCAAATTGCACGATTCATTAAATAAACTTGGATTATAGCAACAACCTGGTGTAGAGTGTGGTTCTTTTCTGCAGTAGACTGTTGACTCAGCCTGAGCTTGCCGCCCCATGAACTGGCACCCCTCCACCTAGCTGAAAGCACACACAACTTTTGGTGAATCATATGAGCCCTATTCCGGCCCTGACTAGCCTCAGGTCTCACCAGACCTGTAAGAAGCTCCTGTCATCAGGTGATCAGTCCCATGCAGAGGGCTATGTCAGACTGGTTTTGGCTGGGATTGCCATTGTCTAGCCTTACATCAGCTGTGCTGTTGGTGCACTACTCTTAAGGATACTTAGGAAGATTAGCACACCTTGACTCTTTTGGATGGTATAGTCCAACAGATTCACATACATCTAGAATTCCCCATTTCTCCTCTAGTAAGGGCAAAAAGGGATATAATAACTAGAAAATAATTTAATCCTCTGTCTAACAGCATGGAGTTGTTGTTTTTTTCTTCCCCAGGAGTCCATGTGTTTCATTCCTAGTCTGACACATTATGACAGCTTACTTACAAGGGGGCCCAGTTCTCAGCATCCCCCTCTTGTCTTCTGCCAGAGCCGCATACTTCAAGGCTACTGCCATTTAGATCACTATCTATCTCCAGTCTAGATAGTGGTGCAAGGCTCTGGCCCTATACCCAGCTACCCTTTTGTGCCACCTAGTGTGTTGTCTTCATCTAAAGGTTGGTAGTCTGGCTTTATTTTGTCATTTGTTATATTCCCATATCCTTTCCTTATCCCTTAGGGATAGAAACCTCTTTTCCCTCTCTTTCTTTTCCTGTACTATATTTCTTTCCTGGTGAACAGAACTGAGGTAACTCAGGAAGCCAGCAATGGTTCTTGGCTGGCACATGACACCACGGGGGGCGAACAGGTACCAAGCTCAGTAACCATGGCCAGCTCTCTCCTAGCAAAACAATTTTCTCCCATGGGGTCCTAGAGCTTCTGACCCCAGACCCTAAAGTGGTACTCAATGGAGAAGATATTCTGAAAGATCAAAAATTATGGTAAGTATGTAGTTTCCATTTTATGGGTAGAACCCTGTTAAAAAAATGTTGACATTTTTCAGATCAGAAATACATGTGCTAATCCACGCCTCTGGGAACATGAACTTTAATATTTGCTTCAAAGTTGCTTTATAACTTGAAAGATTCTGGAAGAAGTACCACACTGTCAAAGACAGCCCTATAATGTTGTCTCCATTTGGGACAATACTGCTGACCAAACCCACAACGAAGCTAGTCACGGTCTTGTTTAAAAACGAAACTGTCAAGGTAGCAGACATTCGTTAATGGTGGGCTTTTGCTGTGATGTTATAGGATCTCCAGATCCAGTAATGGTCTCAGAAAGTATTTGGACCGAG
Source organism: Neoceratodus forsteri (assembly GCA_016271365.2). Classification (NCBI taxonomy): domain Eukaryota; kingdom Metazoa; phylum Chordata; order Ceratodontiformes; family Ceratodontidae; genus Neoceratodus; species Neoceratodus forsteri. Next base: position 121,368,180 of record JADMNL010000025.1, read on the forward strand.
GTTGGAAGTTTCAGGTGAACCTGAGACAGACAGATACTGGGGTGGTACATCTACTAAACTTTTTTTCCTACTATGTAAGAGACATATATGTTTTATCAAAATAGTGCACAAGGGTTAGTAGTCTGCATATTCAGAGAAGCAGAAGCAGCAATACGGTCAGTTTCAGTAATTACAGAACCCAGTCATGACAGTCTGTCTGGACCATTGTACAAATTCTGCTCTTAAATGTTTGCATCATATTTAATGGAGGTCTTTAATTGTGCGCTTATGAACTTAAAATGATCTGACAGTATGCATACTTTTTTTATTAATTTTGTTATGTGATAAATGGGTTTCTAATTAGCTAAATAACTGGTATACAATTTATAGTTTGAATTGTGGTTATAAAATTATTTCAAAAATACTGCAAGACTGATGTAGCAAGGCATCTCATAGCCCCATCCTAGGCCTGCTCCATTAAAAACAGGGAATTACATAACAATATATTTTAGTTGGGGAAGTTGTAGAAAGGGGGCAGCAAAATTGACTGATGCAATTTCTTTTTTCACTCAGTCAGGAAAAGGCATTCAACAGGATCCAGCATAAGTATATGGTATGCCATGCACATTTGTGCAGTGGCTGCAATGCTATACGAGAAGGCCACACTAGTTCCTCTAATAAATGTGTGGTTAGAAGCTAAATAACCATAACAATCCAAGTGTGGCAAGGATTCCCATGAAGCCAGTTACTGTACATATTTTGTTTAGACCCCCTGTTATTGGGGATAATGTACACTCCTGACATAAGGGTCTTGGAAGTTCCAAACAGTATTCTGGAGATAAATGTCCTCTGCGTGCAATGCTACTTATATTTGCTTGTATAGGATAAGGCATCAGGGTTTGTGGCGTAGGTCCTCAAATAGTATTCCTGGATTGCAGGCTCCAAACTTAACTTGCAAAAGTGTGGGACACCAGTTAGGGAGCTGGGAGGGTCAAACATAAATATGAAAGCATCCTTTGAAGTCAGAGGGGAGGGAAATCTAGAAGTAATGATCGGTTCATTGAATGATGCTAGAGTATGGTAGATCTGAATTTCTGCAAGATCCAACAAACCCTTAATTTGAGAAATGGGAAAAGATTTGGGGAGAATGTTTCGGTGCTTCTTGGCAAAGGGGAATGAGCACCCCTGAAAATGCTCATGGTTGATGTAAAAGAGGTCCTAGGATCCTACGAGTTAGCCACAAGGTTCAATGAAGCTTTTACTGATGTCAGTGCTGTCATCCCCAATATACCAGACAAGCCCACCTGTGGTGGCATTGATCATGAGGCTAGCCTCTTGGAGGACCCCAGCCTAAGGCACCCCACATTCTACTTCAGACCTGTCACAGTCAAAAACAACCTTAAATATATCACAAAGGTCCTTAGTAAATCGGGGGGGGGGGTACTCTCCTGATATGCAGCTATTAGCACTGGCTCTGGAGGAACACTCCTACTCAATCTCCAAAATGTTTAATTTCTCTCTCTAAAGTACCACCAGTTGCCTTATAAATGGAAGCCTGCACTGGTCACACCAGTCTTTCAAAGTGGTGACTGCTCCATCCTGCCCAGCTACAGACCTATCTCAATTCCCTCTCCATTGTCTAAGGCCCTGGAGAGGACTGTATCGGATCAGCTAGTTATTTACTTTGAACAGTATAAATTACAATGTGTCCAGCAGCATGGCTTTAGGAAATTCCACAGCACTAATACAGCATGGATAGAATACACAGACTACTTGCACAAGGCCATTGATAAAGGAAGCATAGTTGGAGCCATGGATATCTCTCTAACAAAGGCCTTTGACCTGGTCAACCACAAGCTCCTGCTCGGAAAGCTCTGTGGTCTTGGCCTGTCCAGGGACTCAGTAGCCTGGTTCCATAGCTACCTATCTGAACACACACAGTGTTTGAAAATTGACAGCTCCTTGTCTGACACCTGGAATGTATTCATAGGTGTGCCACAAGGCTCCATTCTGGGTCCAATCCTCTTTAACCCCTTCATTAAAAACTGTCTGGTGCCTGCAGGTCAGCTAATGTTCTCCCATATGCAGATGATACTGCCATCTACACTAAAAAGCAATGACCCTGGTAACCTCAAGTCTAGCCTACAAGGTGACTTTGAGGCCTTAGAAAACTGATTCTCTATTAATAAACTTGTCCTCCACTGCAAAAAACATGCTTTTCACTAACCTATTTATGAAGGGTAAGGCCCCCTTTTACATCCTCAGTAACAAAGGTCAGATGCTAGAACAGGTGGAAACATTTAAATATCTTGGAGTGGTGCTGGATGGCACGTTATCCTTTGCCCCTCATATTGAGAACCTGGTGCTGTCTGCAAACAGAAGGATGAGTGCCCTTTCCAGAAATTGGAGCAACCCTTACAGCCGACACCAGGTGACTGGTAGTGCCCAGCTCCATCCTTTCCCTAGTTGACTATGGCCTACCTGTATATACAGCAGCCTGTGACTCTGTAGTAAGCATGATTAAGGTGGCCTGCAAAAAGGCGTGTCGCTTTGTGCTAGGGGCTGACAAGCACACTCAGAACTGTACTGTATTTGCACAAATGAATTAACTACCTTTAACAGGTAGAATTAAGCTACAGACATGTATACTAGCCAAGAAAGCACTGCTAGCCCTAATGCCCCCTACTCTAAAAAGAACTGTTTCTGCCTGATTGTAAATCAATAAAATACAAGGAGTATCACCAGGAACACTTTTTAACTACCTCTCCACAGAACTCAGCTGGGAAGATGCTTCTTTGCTTTTAGAGCTGCAGGTTGGTTAAATGAACTGCCTGGTGGCCGGGCCCAGTGGCACAGAGGGCAGAGGCACTTTGCCTCACTTGCCGCCATGCCAGTGACCCGGGTTCAGGAACAAGCTTGGGCTGCATGGGGGCCAGCTGGGGGAGGAGGATTGAGCGTCCTGTTGATGCTTTCCTCCTCCTGGGATGGGGGGTGGACTGCTCCACCAGAGATGGCCCATCGGATGTGTACCGGCGATGCCGGTTTGGGGCAGTGATTCTGGGTGAGGATGCTCCCGGCGGATGATGTGAGTGTGTCTTCTGTCACACCTGTGCCAAGCCACCATGCCCTCAGAGTGTTGAGGGAGGGACTTAGTTGAGAAAAGCCTGTCCATGTCCCACTTGGATGATGATGCTTATCCTCGTAGGCCTTGCACCTGCCTGCTGGGCTCCCCAACCAGCATTCAAATTAAACACCTTCCAGGATAGCTGGGGGGTCTCCGGGGGCTACTCCACAGAGGGGGAACCATGGTGCACTGTCAGTCAATGAAAGTAAGTCCAAGAGATGGCAGGGTGATGGGGCTGCGATAGAAGGTGCAGAGGGTTGGTGGGCCGACAACTGCATAAAGTGCAGTATAAAAAAAAACCTGCCTAAATCCGTGCTGAACCTCCCCAGGTCTGACCAGTTCAAAAGATCTCTGACAGCTGCATTACCAACTTGGTGCAGCTGCACCAGTTAGTATGCTAGCTCTATCACTCTGCGTCTATACTTGTCTCTGTATGCAGATTGCTGCCTTGAACGTGTCCTTTTTTTAATCTGAATGATTTCCAATATTATGCATGTTTACCGCTTGACAAACATTTCCTTTGGAATCTGCCTTGATTATTTGTTCCTTGTTGTGAAGGTAATAATGTTATCTGACATGGAACCTGTGTAAAAGAGCACTAGTTCTGAAAGGTATTACAGTGGTGTGAAAAAGTATTTGCCCCCTTCCTGATTTTCTCTATTATTGCATATTTGTCACACTGGATGTTTTCAGGTCTTTAGACAAAATATAATATTAGATAAAGGGAACCTGAGTGAACAAATAACACTTTTTTTTTTTACTTATTTCATTTATTTAATGAAAAAAGTTAACCAACACCAACTGGCACTGTGTGAAAAGTAATTGCCCCCTAGTTAAATCAACCCAATTAAAGGGATAATTAGAGTCAGCTGATTGAACACAGCCAGGCTTGATTACAGCCAGCCCTGCTCAATATAAACCTCACTTATTTTGCCCCTTTCCATCAGAGTCACGCTGCCAGCACAAAGATTCAACAAGCACATTATGCCATGATCAAAGGAAGTTCCTGAAAAGATCAGAAAAATTTGTTGCCCTCTATCAGTCTGGAAAGGGTTACAAAGCTATTTCTAAGGCTCTGGGACTCCATTGAACCACAGTGAGAGCCATAATCTCAAATGGAGAACACTGAACAGTAGTGAACCTTCCAGGAGTGGACGGCCTGCCAAAATTACTCCAAGGGCGCAGTGTAAAATCATCCAAGAAGTCTCAAAGGATCCTAAAACAACATCCAAAGAACTGCAGGCTTCTCTTGCCTCAGCTAAGGTCAGTGTTCATGACTCCACAATCAGAAAGAGACTGGGCAATAATGGGCTTCATGTGAGAGTAGCAAGGCGGAAACCACTGCTAACCAAGAAGAACATAAATGCTCGTCTCTCATTTGCCAAGGAGCACCTGGATGATCCACAAGCCTTTTGGGAAAATGTTCTATGGACAGATGAGTCCAAAGTGGAACTTTTGGACAACATGGATCCCATAATGTCTCTCGCAGAAGCAAACACAGCATTCCACAGTAAGAACACCATACCAACAGTCAAACATGGTGGTGGTAGTGATGGTGTGGGATGCTTTGCTGCCTAAGGACCTGGATGACTTGCTAAAATTAAAGGAACCATGAATTCTGCTCTGTACCAGAAAATTCTAAGGAGAATGTCCAGTCATCCTTCCGTCAGCTGAAGCTGAAGCGTAGTAGGTCATGCAGCAAGACAATGATCCAAAACACAAAAGCAAGTCCACATCAGAATGGCTAAAAGAAGTAAATTAAAGTTTTGGAGTGGCCTAGTCAAAGTCCAGACTTAAACCCAATAGAGATGCCATAGCAGGACCTGAAACGAGCAGTTCATGCTCAAAAACCTACCAAATGTTACTGAATTAAAGCAGTTCTGCAAGGAAGAGTTGGTTAAAATTCCTCCACAGCGATGTGAAAGACTGATATTGAATTATAGGAAGTGTTTGGTTGCAGTCATTGCAGCTAAATGTGGCTATAACCAGTTATTAAGTGTAAGGGGGCAATTCCTTTTTCACACAGTGCCAGTTGGTGTTGGTTAACTTTTTTTCATTAAATAAGTGAAATTAAAAAAAAAAACAAGTGTTATTTGTTCACTCAGATTCCCTTTATCTAATATTACATTTTCTCTAAAGACCTGCAAACATCCAGTGTGACAAATATGCAATAATAGAGAAAATCAGGAAGGGGGCAAATACTTTTTCATGCCACTGTATCTCAATCTTCCAATAAGTGAATTTAATAAACAGATAAATTGGGAAGACATATTACTGAGTTGTACCAACACAAAGGCATAATGGAAAGGGTGGCAGATGTATAAATAGAAGAGAATTTAGGTGACAAAGTTTCCAATTTTCTAGAGGCAAAGGGTAATGTCCATGTCAGTATGCCCCACACCTCACTGTGGCCCCCCCATTAGCATTTTCCCCCAGTGTTAAGAAATTTGGGTACCTGCTTCTGAAGTAATTATGTTTTATATGGTTGATCCTGCCATCCATCCCACCAGCATTTTGAATGCAGTGCTTCTAGCAGCGCATCCCACAGTCACCTACAGCAGACATCAGAGGTGGGGAGCAGCCGCAGGAGAATATACAGTGTAAGCCTATGGATGGAGCTATTAACAGCTCTGGTTTGCCACTTAGAGGTCTTGGTGCTATACTGAGACCACATATAGATGCTGCCAGTCTATACTTGGTCTCGGAAAAGTACCAAGACCTCTATGTGGCAAACCGGAGCTGTTAATAGCTTCGTCTATAGGCTTACACTATACGCGATCCTCCGGCTGCTCCCCAGCTCTGACATCAGCTGCAGGTAATTGTGGGATGCGCTGCTAGAGGTGCTGCATTCAGAATGCGTGCTGGAGGGATGGCAGGATCAACCACATAAAGCAAACTTTCTTCAGAACCCACGTATTTTAACACCGGGTGAAAATGCTAATTTGGGGGTGTGCCCCACACTGAGGTGTGAGGCATTCTGACTTGGACATCTCCCTTTAAGTTGTACCCTCCCCAGCTGTATTAGATGCATGATTGTTTAACCTAGGGGCCTGGGTTCACTTCCCAGTAGGTCACATTATTCCTTTCTCACTACAGTTTGTGACTGTTTAGCCTGTTTTTCTGGCTGTTGTTAAGAAGTAGGCAGAACCTAGTAAAGCAGAATGTCACCTATCTAGCAAAAAAATAGGTAGACTTAGGCTTGGCAGATTCTGTGGCCTAGTTCAATATTATTTTTGTAATGGCCAGTATTGGGCCAGTCCTAAATTTGTCTGCCTAGATATGGGTAACATGGGTGAAAGCTTGAGTCGATCAGGTACTGCAAATGTGGGGTAGAGATGGGCCTTTCAAGTTCCACAGAAATAGGGATCTACTTAACCCTGTCTATATGGTACAAGCATTTACTTTACCTAGGAAATGGTGAGTAGAACTGAGCTTGTCTGAAGAAGGAAAAAAGAGTTTATATGATCACATATACTAGTGACAGCATTCACAAGATTTTGTTAATGCAGAAGGATTGCCTGCACTCACAATTACCAAGGGTTTTGCAGGTGTTGGATAATAAATGCATTCTCCCAAAATATGGGATACAGTTTGACTGTGTTGCCGTAGGATTTTAGGGTGCAGGATAACTTGGAACACAAACTGTTAGTAACAGAAACTGTCCCCGGAATGGCTGTCAGCAGTTTCGGGAAACGGTGAGACACCTATATTTGGAATGCTCATCTGCCAGGCAATTTTGGGACTTTGCAGCCAGAGCAACAGGGGATAATTAGATTTCTTTCTACAGCTCACAGTATTAAAGTCTAATATAGGGTGGTTTCCTCCACCATTGTCTAAGTATAAAAGTGACATCCTGACAGAGGTGTATGCCCATAAAAAATAGTAACTGTGGCAGGCAGGATATAAATATACTGTGCCGCTTACAGTGATGTCATAGGTAACAATATTGAACCTGTTAAGGGATCTTTATGAGAAATAATCTAGGCAGAGCAATTACATATACAGAGAGTATGGTTGACAGACTTGTGAAGAAGTCTGTACTGGGTCACAAAGCCTGAAAATGCAAGTTAGCAGGGAGCGTGGTTGGATCGATCAGCAGGGTACTGCTCACGAGTGCTCAATTTTTGTTGTATCCCACTTTTTGTTAGCCAGGGTTTATAAAGGAGAGGGAGAACACATTAATTTTCTGCCATTGATGTTATGAACTGAGTACGACATTTACATTTTAATAACCCCCCCAGCTCTTGCAAAAAAGGGAATGGGCTCTATGATTTCCACCTGGAAACCCATGAGGGCAGCACCAGAGATGGGCAGAATGAACCTGTGCTTAACATCTGATCTAGAACGGCCCGGTGGCACTGAGGATTGAGGCTCTGGACGCCACACCTTGCGCTATGTTGGTGACCCAGGTTCGGGAATGGACTCTGGTCACTGGGGGTCAGTGGGATGAGGGAGGATTGAGCATCCCTTCGGATGCTCTCCTCCCTCTGGGGTGGGATGCCAGGGGTGCTTCTAGCACCCGACGTCCCTGAAGCCAGTGGAAGCATGGGCTATCAGGCACCAGTGGCACTACTGGAGTCGGGGAGGGGGGATGCTGTTAAGCGCATTGCAGTCGGCGTGCATCAGCATGTCGTCAGCCTGGAAGTATGTCCTACGTGCAGGTGTCCCAGAGGAATGGGAGAAAAACAGGGGGAAAATGTAACACCCCTGGCCCTACGTGCATAAATGAAACTGGGGATGGGGTGCCTTGGGGATTGCCCTGCTAGACGCAGTAGGAGGAGGTACGAGGCCTCCTCTGAAGCTGTGGGAGCCGGACAAATAACAAAAAAAAAATCTGATCTAAAGGCCAGCACACTGCAACAGTTCCCTTTCCCCATTACCACACTGTGGTGCCAGTGTTTGGGGTATGAGCCCAAGCCTCAATGTGGGATTACAACACACAACCTTCTGGCCTAGAGACAGATACACTACCAACAGAAACATGTTGACCTAGGCTATGAAAAACCTTCCTGCATACAAAAATCTACGTTCACGAAGGCTGAAGGCTGCATGTGTTAAAATTTTGAGCAAGTCGCTGGATATTGTGCCTCAATTGAATTGTCCTTTGGGCAATCTAGAAACAAGGCCAGCATAAAGGATAAGTACAACATCACAGAGAGAGAATATCAAATCCTGCCGGGCACTGACACTCTGTATTTAAACTGTCTTTCTCCAGTTCTTTATACAATGTTGTGCTAGAGCATCTACCCAGGTAAGAAGGAATCAGAGTATAAGATAAACAGATAAAAAAGAGAACGTCCCTGGGAGGGAGAATTATTGTTCCAGTGTCCTTTAAGGCTGAACAGAAGCTTATTATTATTTGGTGATTTCTTACAGTGCTGGAGGATCTGAAGGAAGCTGTGACTGGCTGTAAACAAGTGCTTCCCGCTGAGAGACAGATATCTCCACGGCTTGAGGTCAAGTGCAGGAAAGTTACAGGGTTACAGGAACTTCATAAATTATAGAAATACTAATGAATTGCAAAGGAAGGGAGAAATAGAAAGGGCTGAGTAAGTAGTGTGTGTGTCCATGGGGGCGGGGAGAGAAACCGATTATGCAACAAGATGCTGAGCTTAAAAGAATGTATTATGTGCAAGGAATGGTGTGTTTTAAAATATTTTCTTCAAAACCTATAGACAATTAGTTGCATATAAAACAGAAATCAAAAACAAAAGCAGTAACAACAGCAAAGCTTAAACGGAGAACTGAAAAGTTAAAATAATTAGTGTTTCATGTGGCACACCTCAAAGGACTGCTGAGAAGCTGGTTATGGTAACATCTGGATTTGGCTCATAAAAAGATATTCTGAGGTATTGGGTGTATTCCGAGGTAGCAAGGAGTGTACAGTCTGACAACGTGGAGTAAAAATCTCTACCCCGGGATCTGAAGATAAACTGATATAAGTAGCGGTTTCTTTGCAGGGGGTGCTAAATGTCCCTGTTCTGCGCCCATGCTATATCCATATGAAGAATAGTGTGAGTGGGTGCAATAAAACCGCAAGTTGTGCTGCATTTGTACACCAAGTGGCCTTAAAGTGGGGCGTATGCAAGGGTTACATTGGTCTGGAACCCACAACCAGAAAATCCATTCCCCCAGTTCCTAGAAAATTAAATGGGTTGCTGGCATCTCTCCCCATTGAATACAGTTTACAGGTTCTACCACCAAGAGATGACAGCTCCCCCTCCCAGAGATTTCCAGTTTAGGCCCACGTAAAACATATATTTCAAAATGGCAACTCTTCGAAGATCATTTACATGTAACAGGAACTACGGGAATGCAATCCCTCCCCCCTCACCATGTGCTGCTTTTCCTGCTGCATTCCTAGGATTCACTGGGCCTCTGAAAATTGGGCCCCAACATCTGGTGTGTGGGAGGAAAAGGCAAATCAACAGGATGGCTGAGAAATTGGTTATAGTAACATGTAGATTAAGCAATAAAGCATGACGGGGGTGCGTTATGGTGGAATAACGGCCCACCTCAGGTGAATTGAAGCACAAGGCGAAGATGAGTGCTTTCACCATCCAAGAAGGGTGGTTAACCCACCATAATACATTCCCTGGAGTGCCTTATTACAATTATTAAATGGGTCCTTTTTACTAAATCTGATGCATTTTTTAAACATATCTTTGTTGAGCTACATTCAGTTGGGCCGTTGTGCTGGGATAACTGGTGGTTTCATGTTGTCCCCGTCAGACCAGTCGGTCGAGATGCCTGTTGACGTGGCCAAGATTTTTCTTGAGCACACTGACAGGTTGTTGACTGAGGAGGCCGACAACTCTCTCTCTGACACCGGTGCTTCTGGTGCCTTCCGAGGACTTGCCTTAGACCGTTGAGCCGAAGTCCCCAGTCCAGGACCCTGAACCAGAGGGGCAGCGGGTTTCCCCCACTCCTTCCTTGGCCTGTCGCCGGTCTCAGTCTCGGTCCTCCTCCGTTTCAGGGAAATCCCGCTGACGTTGGCAGTCTCAGTCCTGACATTGCGGAAAGCGGCTCTGCCGCTCTTCTTCCTCATCCTCCTTGGCTGAGGAGAGGCTCTGGCATAAGTTGCATCAGTGCTATGAGGATCTAATGTGGCAACAGCTCCTTTTGGCCGGCAGCAAGCCGACGCCAGCTTCCACCATGGCAGTTAAGTGGCTGTCACCCGAATGGCTAAGGCCGACTCCTGACACCGGTTCCCCAGTCGAGGACCTGGTCCCGGCACCAATGACTCGGCCAAAACCATTTGCCCTGCCCATTGTGGTGGAACCACCATCTCCCCAGCCAAAGAATGGGTCACTGACCAAGGATTCTCAGCCGGCTCAAGGTTTGCCCCATCAGTTGTCAGTCACTCTCACTCCTGATCACCCTCGGCGAGTGGAGAGTGGCCGAGGCGGTCACCAGCTGGATGTGGACTCTTTGGAGTCCGAAGACTCCTTGTTGCATTCCTGTCCAGTTGAACTGGATCCTCTGGGGGTCTTTCTGTGGACAAGAGCCCCACCTCGTTACTCAATATCCTTTGGCTCATCTCGGAGTCCACCGGGATGCTGCTCGAACCCGTGCAGAAATGGTCCAGATATCCCCTTACAGAGATTCTGGACAAGGGGGACTTCCCTGAGGCCTTCCCATAGCCGAGGCCATCAGGGGCCAGCTGTTAGAACTCTGTCAACCAGTCTCCTGCCCACGCTTATCGGGCCCTAATGGCCCGCAGCACACGGGTCCCCATTGCCTCTCTTATGGCTTGGAGCACCCTCTGCCACAAGGGGTTGGTGGCAGATTCTATCTTCAGGCATTCGGACAGCATGAGGGATGTGGACAAACCCCCAGATAAGGGGTCCAAGAAACTGGACTACTCAGGGAGAAAGGTGTATGCTGCCACCTCTTTGGGCCTTTGCCAGGCCAGCTTGGCTGTCTCATCTCCCGGCTGACCTCCAGACCATGGTCAAGTAGGTCCAGGATCAGGGAAGAGTAGTGGCAAAGCAGCAGCTCCAGATGGCTCTGGACATTGGGGACTCTTGTACCCATTCAGTAGCGGCCGCAGTGGCCATGCGCTACAGGGCTTGGTTGCAGATCTCGACCTTCATGGCAGACACCCAACACAAGCTCACAGATGTTCCCTTTCTGGACACTGACGTGTTCAGGCCCAGTGTGGAGGGCCACCTCCAGCGCATTGAAAAATCCAGTGCCACTCTAGATTCGGTCACATCTGCACAGAAGGACAAAGGCCACCATTAGCAGCGTAAGCCCTTTCGTCCCTCTGCTCCTGTGGCAAGACCTGCCCAGCAGCACCAGCAGCAGGCTGAAACTTGGTACCCTAGAGCCAAGTCCGTCGCTTCCTCAGTTAGGAAGCCCAGGGGGAAGGGCCCTGACAGCTCCACAGCCAGATCCTCCTCCTCCAAGCCTGCCCAGTGATGGGTTCACCTCCCCTGGGTCCCCCCGTGGGGGGGCCGGCTCAGCCACTTCCTTTCCATCTGTTCCACTATCACCATGGACTGCTGGGTGCTGGAAGTGGTTGGCAGGAGTCTGCCTCTGGAATTCGAGCAGGTCCCTCCCTTTGGAGCCCACGCCCCGCGTGGGGGCTACCAGGTCCGCAGCCTCCCAGTCGGCTCTTCAAGACGACATTGACCAGCTCCTCCACAAGGGGTAGTCAGCAAGATGGCGGATCCTCCTTTGTGCCCAGGATTTGTTTCTAGGTGCTTTCTGGTTCCAAAACGGACAGGGGGCTGGTGCCCCATTCTCGATCTGCACGACCTAAACAAGTTCCTAAGGCCGCACACCTTTTGGATGGTAACCGTGGCTCAGATAATACTATCCCTGGAGCAGGGCATGTGGTTCTGCTCCTTGGACTTCCAAAATGCATTTTTTCACGTCCCAATCCGTCCATCTCATCAGCGGTTCCTCTGCTTTCGGGCAGAGAGAACCCTCTACGAGTTCCGGGCCATGGTCTTCGGCCTCTCATCAGCTCCCAGGGTCTTCACCAAATGCATCGCAGTGGTGGCAGCATTCCTGCGGTGCCGAGGGTTCCGGGTCTACCCATATCTGGATGACTGGCTGATGATAGGTCCCTCCAGGTTGGAGGTGGGGTGGTCTAGAGATCTGGCCCTCCAGGCTTGCTCTCAATTTGGCCTCCTCATCAGTGAGACCAAGTCAGAACTCGTGCCCTTGCAGGTGATTCAGTTCATCGGGGTGGAGCTCGACTCTCTCCGAGCCAGAGCCTGGCTCCCGGCGGACAGGGCCAAGGTCCTTTCCTCCTTTGCCCAGTCATTTCTGGTTGGGCAAGTGCGCCCTGCCCAGGACTTCCTGCACCTTCTGGGTCTCATGGCGGCCTACGCCAGTTCGGTCCGTTGAGCCCACCGGTATATGTGTCCCCTGCAGGTGGGACGGCCTGCAGTGGTGGCTCATTCCAGCTCATCTGTGAGAGGAAATCCCCTTTGTCCGCCTCAAGCCGATGGTCATCCTGACAACCGATGCCTCTCTGTTTGGTTTGAGTGCCCATCTGGGGGAGCACAGAGCCCACAGACTCTGGTCCCCTGAGGAGTTCTGATGCCACATCAACCTACTGGAGCTCTGAATGGTCCAGCTAGCCCTGACCGTATTTGCTCTGTTTGTTCGGGTTTTAGTGGTCCAGGTCCAGACGGACAACACCACGACCATGTACTATCTCAGCAGACAGGGTGGGGTGCATTCCTTGCCTCTGTGCCAGGAGACTCTTCGCATTTGGTCTCTCATGCTCGGCCTGGAGGTGGATCACCTAGCCATTCATGTGGCAGGAGCCTCGAATAGTCTGGCCGATGCCCTCAGCTGGATAGGCAATGCATCTCACGAGTGGTCTCTCTTGCCGGAGGTAGTTCAAGACCTGTTATCCCACTGGGGCACACCTCAGGTGGACCTGTTTGCCTCCAGGGAGAACGGCAAGCTGAGGCTGTACCATGCCCCCCCCAGCAGGGCTTGCTGCAGGGGGATGCCTTCTCCAGGCCGTGGACCCCGGGCCTCTTCTACACCTTCCCTCCTCTGCCCTTGATCCACAAGGTGCTTACGGTCAGGAGGGACAAGGCGCAGGTGATACTGGTAGCCCCAGACTGGCCTCACCAGTTCTGGTATCCAGATCTCCTCAGCCTCAGCTCCAGGCTCTCGAGGCAGCTTCCAGCCTGCCCGGACCTGCTGTCTGTCAACAAGGGGAAGGCACTCCATCTGGACCTTCAATCCCTGCACCTGATGGCCTGGTTCCTGAGTGGCTAGAGTTTTAAGCCTTGGGTCTTTCCAATGTGGTCCTCAACGTCATTGAGGCATCCTGCAAGGAGTTGACCAGAAAATGCTATGCCTTCAAATGGAACAGATTCTCCATCTGGTGTCAGGGCAAGGGGTTGGACCTTTGCCCTGCCCGCTGGCTAACATTCTGGACTACCTATGGTCCCTTTCCCAGCAAGGGCTTCAGTTGACAACCCTCAAGGTGTACCTGGCAGCCATCTCTGCTTACCGGATGGTAGAGTGGGGGAAAGTGGGGAGAGTTGTTTTTGGTGTGAGGGTACGGGGAGGGGTTTGACGAATATGATTAGCTGATTTTAAAACTAGTGTGTGCAGTGGTGAACTTCACTGGGGGAGGGTTTTCCTTTCACAACATGGGTGGTAGGGTGGGGAATATAATTATAAGGACCTGACTGACAGGAGGGGAATGGGAACAAGTAAACCAAGTAGTTGCGAGTAGGATTTTTAACAAAAAAGGATGTTTTCCTAACAACAACAACAAAGAAACATACAGCTAGGTGGTGCTGAGGGTTTTGAGCGCGGGCATACACTTCCCACCACGCCGGCAACCTGGGTTTGGAAATGGACTCGGGTCGTTCAGGGGTCGGCTGGGGAGGTAAGGATTGAGCATCTGGAGGACTGCTCTCCTTCCTCGGGGGGGTGCTGTGCACGTCAGCACAAAGAGGGGTTCAACCCATACCCAGGTGTGCTTGGCTGCCTCTGCAGAGGTGGAGATGGCTGCTGTGCCTATTGCACGGGTGTGGGGGTAGGGGAGAAAAATGGAGGGAAATACCAGGGCCTAGCAGGACCCATGATGGCCCCGATGGGCTGGAGGACGTAACTGATGGGTCCGTGGAGGAGGTGACAAAAAATGTTGTGATTTAAAAAAAAAAACACTTTTGTGCTTTATTGTGGGTGAAGTGTTATTCACCTGGCTGGAAACATACTTTGCATAGTTTCGTCAGGAGAAGTTTGACACTTCACACTGTCAAAAAACTATGTGAAGTACCACTTTGCACCTCACAAAGCTGGGGCCACTTTGTGCAGCAGGATGTGATGCGGCCCAACATCAGATATCTCTATCCCCCATATAGTTTTTTTTTTTTTTTTATAAGGACATGGTAGTTCTTCTTACACATCTCAAATTTCTGCCCATGGTAGTGTCAGAGTTCCATTTTAACCAGCCCTTGATGCCTTCAACTTTCCAATCCAAACTGGAGGATCTGGGAGAAATATTGCTCCATTCTTTCGATATTAGAAGGATTTCATCTCCAACCTCGATGGAACCATGGACTACAGACAAACTTTCCAACCATTTTTTCTTTCTTTTAATCCCGGTTGGAAGAAAGTTCCCTTCTCCAGACAGTGCCTGCCTAACTGGATTGTCCATTGAATTTAGCACTGCTGTGCTCTAGCAGGATAGCAGTTGAAAGGGTCTGTAAGGTCTCATACCACACAGACAATGGCTACCTGAGTGGCTTCGCTTTGCTTGTGCCCTATCTCTGAGTCCTGCAGGGTGAGTTCAATGGAGTAGTGTTCACACTTTCATTAAACACTGCACCCTAGATATCCACTCCAGTGGAGACATGCAAGTTTTTGGTTGGCTATACTGTAGGGTCTGCTATTTTTCTGACTCCTGTAATTTCCAACCTCCCTCCTCTGGGGAATTTTACTGATCGTCACTCAACCAAAGACTGCGACTCTATGGAGAAGACTGACTCCATAAAAAGAGGAAAGTTACTTACCATAATTCTTGATCTTGTAGAGTATCTTCACCACAGAGGCACCCTCAGTCACCCTCCATCCCTCAGATTTACATCTGCTGTTACTCATTCATATTAGTAGTGCTCACCACTCCCTCGTGTGGTTATGTTATAGGCTGCAAAGATACTTGTTATCCCTTCTTACAGGGATTGGAGGGCTTTCTCATTTTTTTTTACTTTTTATTTATAAAAATGTTTATGAAGTCACAGCGAGCTGTACGCTGTACACATAAAAACAAAAAGCGTAGTACGCAGGCCCCTGCAGTGCATGTTCAGGTACAATATTTTACGTTGTTTTTCTAACCATATTAAAACTCCAAGCATTATTGAGGGATGCTGAATGTTAACAATCAGGAGAATAATATGAACTAATTATCCTGTAGGGCTACGGCACGCTCACCACAAATCGTAGCCCACAAGTCGATTTTGCCAGGATAGCAGTCCTCTCATAGAAATATAGTAATGTGGAGATCTGAAAGACATATCCACTTGTAAAACAAAATTTAACACGAGAGCCTGGGCTCAGTTAAGTTGAGTTATAAACCCTTAGTATATGACAGAACAAGGCAACCTGCCCTAAGGTTACAGGAAAAGTATATAAAACGGTATAATTACAGTCCACAAACTGAGTGGTGACCTTACTCACCATATAATTTCAATTACAGTGCTAGTCAAAAAGGTATCTTGCAACAGATCGTGTTAAAGGAGCAGTAATATTAGTAAACTAT
Source organism: Neoceratodus forsteri (assembly GCA_016271365.2). NCBI lineage: Eukaryota > Metazoa > Chordata > Ceratodontiformes > Ceratodontidae > Neoceratodus > Neoceratodus forsteri. The sequence continues at coordinate 121,384,031 of JADMNL010000025.1, forward strand.
CCAGAGCCATTAGCCTTGTGGAAACAGCTGACCTTTATGGGACAGGTATATCCTAATTTAAACTTTGTAACATAGAAACAGTAGAAAATGGGTATTAAACAACCTGAGTAGTATAAGGCAAAATGTCTTTAATCCATGAAGTCCAAACAACGAGGCCACAAAGAAATACAATCCCAGTTCTGAGATGAAAGCAGATTAGGTTCTCTGAAAATAGAAGCACAACTTCACCCCTCTTCATCAGATGCAGTATCCGGGTGAGTTTTGTTTTCACAAGATTTTTTGGGTGAATTGGGCTGCAGCCATACGATCCAGGAAAACGTGTGTTTTTGGTTCATGCCTGATATGCAGTCTTGCAGCATAGTTTAGACTGGCTTCTATGCCATGGCTCAAGAGATCTTTTTTGATTGTCTGGTTCCTTTTTTCGTGCCTGTGTGTGAGCTGCTGAGTCAAGAAAGAAGTCTAGGTGGCTACCCTCCCACACAATCTCTCCTCTCACTCTAGCCACCTGCAGTAGTGAGATCTGGGCCTCCGGCCCCGAGAATGTGGCAATCGCCTTGAGCGGTCTTTGATGTGCATCACCCCGCTGTTTAGATCGCTGGGGTACTGCAAGGACCTGCATGATTTTTAAGTCCTGAATCCCTGGGCAGAAGTTGTAGATCTTCAAAGATCATTCTGGTAACCGCTGACAGGATCTCTGTCACACCAGCATACCGAAGAGAAAAACTCACTATGTGTACATTTGCTTGCCTTTGTATATTTTTAATGCTCTCCATTTTTGGCTTTAAAAAAGAAAAGTCCCCTTGCATAGGCAGCATTACAGTCGGCTTGTCAATCTTGTGACTGTTGGATGTTTTGTGATGTCACTATATCTTTCCTCAGTGCAAGAGGTTTGTATAAAAGATGGTACAGGAAATAAAATTGCATTGTATTATAAGAAGGCTAAGTCTCCAAGGACTAGCTGTGAGCAGTTTAATAAATAATGGGGGTGGGGGGGGACAGCAGCAATTGGAGAAGTGGGTTTCAGCAATTTGTTTCTCTTTTTCTCCATCACTACACGTTGTCAATGGGGAATAATTACATATGAGTAATGTGTGCTCCTCTACTGGTGTAATGGTACTGGAGAGGGCTGTGCTGGACCTGGTCCTGTCCACCTGTGAGCATGTTCATGACGTGGAAGTGCCACTTGCATGTAGTGACCGCCACATGGTATGGTTGCACCTTGACGTGGGCAGAGAGATGATCAGGACCAGGACAAGGGTTTTGAACTGCAACAGGCCAGACTTTGGTAGGATTTGAAATTCTGGTAGGGAACCTTGCTGGGATCAGAAAGGAGATGGATGTGAAACAGAAATGGGCAATAAGAAAAGGACTGATGGAGGCCACTAGTGACTGTGGCAAAATCAACAGGAAGACATCTATGGTAAAAAAACAAACAAAAAAAAACAGTTGGTTCTGCAAGAAGGTGGTAAAAACTGTAGGTGACAAGAGGGCAGCCTTCCAGAAGTACAAACATACTCAGGAGGAAGGTGATAGGATGGATTACTCTGCTAAATCAAGGGAGGCAAGCATAGCAGTTAGTGTGGCAAAGGCTCCAAGGGAAGTGCAGCTAGTACAGGGGGTAATACGCATTTGTCAATGCCGAATGTTCTCCGCTGGTACTGCTGTTGTACCAGGTCTTCCTTGTACACATTTTTACTGTATATTTACCCAAGATAGAGCAGATGAGATGCAGTATCTCATTTTCAGTGGTGACCTGCGTTGACACATTGTTAGAGTTAGGATAGGGCAGCTGAGAGGCAACATTCAACTTCTAAGTGGGCTTCCACATTTTGACCCCAAATAATCAACAATCTTTTTATGACCTGTCATTATAATCAAGACAGGTGGAATTTTTAAAATCCCATCTGAAAAGTGATTTTGTTGTGCAACTGTGGAAACACATTTCAGAGGAGATTTGAAAAATGACACCTGCCATGTTCAGGAGGTGGAGTAACACAAGTGATATGCTGAACATTAGGGAAGCAAAACCTGCAAAAAATAAAGTTATGAGTAAATGTTGCTATATCTTGATATTACAGCAAAAATAACAAGCCTTTGTCAATGCTGAATGTTTGCTTGCTGGCATTGGCATTGGTAGTGTAGGAGTCAGAGAGATACATAATAGGAATGGCAGCGTAGTATTGAACTGAAGCCAACCCCACCACCACCCTACAGAGAGTGACAGGCATTGGGGTGTGCCTTTGGGTCATCAGACATAACCGCCATGCCATTTCACCACACCCTACCCTGCAGACACTGACAAGTGTCACGGTGTGCCTTGGGGTCTTTGGGCCTTATGCTCACCCCATTCCATAAGGAAATACGATGAGATGGGTGCAGTATAGCAGAATGGGGTGAACTTTGGGGCTGAAGAGTCCAAGGCACACCTCTATGCCTGTCACTGGCTGCAGGGTGTGGGTTGGAGTGGAATGGTATGAGCATTACAGGCAACAATCCCAAGTCACACCCCTGATGCCTTTCAGTCTCTACAGGGTGGGGTGTTATGGCCGGAAATCCTAACGGCACAGGCGTTCATTAGTATTTTCACTCCAATTTTTCAACATGGGTTTTTTGTGACCCCTACCTCATGAACAGTGGCAATATCAGTTCATTAACTAAAAGCTGATTTTGTACAGCGACTACGCCATTTGGCAGCACAGGTGCGAAAACACATTTTGAACAGGATGTGAAAAATGACAGCTGTACTGTTCATGAGGAGGTGTAAAAAATATCAATGTTGAAAATCTGGAGTGAAAACATGAAAAAACTGGCGAAGTCATGAGCTTGCGTAGAAACCGCGTAATGCACACCCGTAATGTAATTCGTTTGGGGATTGTTTACAGCAGATTGTCAACACAGGCATTTTGGGACCTCTGCTCAAGAACAGTGTCACTGTGATTTTCTTAATGTGTCCTGAACATTAATTTCCCACAGCGACCACACATTTCTGCGCCAGAAGTGTGAAAACACATTTCGGCCAGGGTGTGAAAAAGTGAAAAACTGCCAGAGTAGACAATCTGGACTGAAAATATTACAGATTCGTGAACCTACAACGGTGCGTGGAAACTGCGCAATGCACGCTTGTAACACAGTCAGTTTATGGACTTTTGTCACCAAATTTTCAACATACACATTTTAAGACCTCTGCTCATGAACAGTGTCCTCAGTGATTTTCTTAATCTGTCCAGAACATTGATTTCGCACAGCAACCGGCACATTATACAAGCACTTGTGTGAAAACACATTTTGGGCAGAATGTGAAAAATGACAGCTATACTGCTTATAAGGAGGTTTGGTAAAATGGTAATGTTGAAAATCTGTAGTGAAAATATTAAAAATTCGCGATGTTATGAGCGTGTGTAGAACTACACAGCTTGCGCTCGTAAAACAGTCATTTTGGGAATTTTTCTGCCCAATTTTCAACATAGGGTTTTTGGGTCCACCTCATGAACTGACACTGTCGTTTGATTACTTGGTCCCAAAAGGTGGTGCTGCGCAGTGACCGCGAAATCACCTTTCGGGATAGAATAACAAAATTACAGTGCCAGAATTCATGAGGTGGGGTCCCAAGAACCCCATGTTGAAAATTTGGTGAAAAAATTCCCAAAAATGCCTGAGATATGCATCAAAGTTGAAAAACTCTATTTAATCCATTATACAGCTTACCGGCATTTCCTCAGTTCGCAGTCGGCTTTGAAGGGTGCAGATGTGTTCCCGGTCCACCGAAGATCATCGCGCTGGACTCTGGAGGTAAGTATGGGGTGAGGGGGTGTGGGGAGGCAGGGTGTGCAGAGGGTGGTCGCAGGTGGGGGGAAGGGGTCAAGACAGTCAGCGAGAGACCGTTTTTTCTTACAGGTCATTTTATTTTAAGACAATGCGGGACTTATGCCATGCTGGGGTGGGGTCCCAGCGTGGCAGCTGGATGGTTGTTTTTGGAGGGGGGCAATGGAGCCGATGGGGGATTGGGCACCCCTGTCGGCCATACGGACGTTTGCCATGCTGGGGTGGGCTCCCAGCATGGCAACTGAAAGTCTGAGTTTTTGTGTGTGTGGGGTACAGTGGAGCTGACGGGGGATTGGGCACCCCCCGTCGCCATACGGACTTTTGCCATGCTGGGGTGGGCTCCCAGTGTGGCACCTGGAAATCTGTTGAGGGGGCAGCAGAGCCGACAGGGGTTGAGCACCCCGTCGGCCATACAGTGTGTGGGGGGACTCGGGACTGCATGAGCATGCTGGGGTGGGCTCCCAGCGTGCTACATAGGTGTGTGTGTGAGGCGAACTCTCTATGACAGTTCGGATGCAGTAAGCGCAGACATGTAGGCAATTTGCATACTGCCAGTGGATGGCAGTATGCAAATTGCCTACACGAGCCACAGTGTTTTCCTTTCAACTGTATGCCACTGCATCTGAATGGCTGTCACAGACAGCTCGGACATTCATTGGCGCAGTGCAGCCGCACCAGCAAAAGGGAGCAGGACATTGGAAGTGGGGGAGGCACACCTACGAAAACTTGTATGGTGGCACTATGTTTCTTGCACATGCGTGCAAACAAACATAAAAAGAAGTCCCATACAACTGAGACTTTATGGATTAAAATTATGAGCAATAACAACAAAGCCATTCACATATCTGACCCTATGTAGTACAGTATGGTCTGCAAGCCCATTGGTCCACACTGTGGACCAATAGGCCTACAGAGCATACTGTACCCATCATTCGGCGGGCGGCCAGCTGGGCAGTATACTGCGGGTGCTGCCACCGGGCCGATGATGGGATGGTGGCCAGGGGTCCTCTGTGGGAGGGTGGGGAGGGGGTACCACTGATCACCAGGTACGCTCAGAAAGCAACAACAGCTCACGATTGGGCTGCAGGGGGGACTGCTAGACCACCAGGGTCTGCTTTTACATGTCAGATGCCCACGATCAGACTTACGGGGTGGGTGGGAGTCCACTGAACCACCAGGGAGGTATGTGTGCATGGCAACGGTGTTCTGGGTGGGCGGGTGGCCACCTACGGCTGGTGGCTGCTGTGTTGTGCCTTGCAGTACAGCAGCCCACCTGTGGGTGGCTGGGACTTGCTCCTGCTTTACCGGTGCTCAACTTTGAGCCCCCCCCCATGCAGCGCAATGTAGGGTTGCGCCGGCATATGCGCCGCACATCCCAGGCTGAATATCGGGATGTGCCACATATGCATGGGCACGCCCCCTGCATCTGCGCCGAATAGGATTACATTGCACCCCGGTGCATCGGGACTTGTGCTGCACCTGGCAACCTTTTATCCCTCCGAGGCGCAATGTAGGGTTGCGCCAGCGCAACTCAGTCGCACAAGGCGCAACCCCTTTGAATATCCCTGCCTATATTAACAACTACGAAATTGAGCCCCCACTGACTTACAGCGACCATTATACTTTTTATTTTAACATTATGACATCTCGCAGCCTGAAATCTGGGACCACAGATATCTTCCTGTATAATAAAGCAGAAGTGGGCAAGATCAGATTAAGTGTGACAAACCTTAACCCGGAAGAATTATTTGAAAATATATTGATGGATGAAATCTGGCTAATATTTAAAAGAGATATAACTGAAATATATACAAAATACATTAAAAAAATAGAGAAATCTGACAAGGGCAGGATGCCTAATGGTTTAACAAGAAAAATAAAAGATTAATAAATAAGAACAACAAATCTTATAACATCTACAAAGTTACAAAAAATAATACAGCATGGTTCAAATACAAAGAAAACTTAAAAACATGTAAGCAGGCCATAAAAAATCAAACAGAGATATGGAAGCCCAACTTGCATCAGATGTTAACAAGGATAATAGCAAGTTTTTCTGTAGTTATATAAAGTCCTTTAGAAACTAATGACATAATTCGTGATCCCACTGAGATGGCCAACAACTTCAATAACTGTTTTTTAAAGCTGCCAACCGTCCCGGTATTCCCAGGGCTGCATGTCCCGCTGTCCCCACAGTTTAGTTAAAGTTGCAAAAATGTCCCGTTTTTTATAATTTGTCCCGGTTTTGTCCCGGGGTCGGGTGACTCTGGCTATGACTCTGCTGACATGTCTGTGCTGCTCAGCCTAGCACTCGGCACTGCTAGCTACGCTGACTGACTTCAGGAATCTATGGACCCACCCACCTGGACCTTTAAAAATTAAATGCCAAAATCTGTGCAAGGAGAATTTGACTGAGAGGCACTAGCACTGCAGCGCTACTGCATATGTCTTGTAACTTACTTGCTTCCAAGATGTAATTTGATTGGCTGCGGCTGCTGGAATCATGCCTGGTGGTGGCATGGACACAAACTAACTTGTTTTCTCTCTCTTATCTCCACTCCTGCTGCTGCTGCATTTGGTAGGTGAAGTCAGTCTGTGGCTGGGGGATGGAGACACGCAGTGTGTGACTGTCAAGACAGCCAGTCAGCAGCATTTGTGACAGTAAGGAGCACAGACACTGGAGTAGTCACTGAATGGACTACTTGAGCTCAGCGGCCTGTTCTAATCAAAGTTCTTTCCAATCCTCTACCCCCAACCCCTCCTGACTTACACTTCCTCCTTCCTGGCTTCCTGTCCTGCTGCCTGCAGCCTGTGTTTGCTGTTCTTTTCAGTTCTCGGCTTGGCTCCTCACCCGCCGGACTTCCACAGTACAGAGTAGTTGCATTTGGCAGTCCGTCCTGATTTTAATTGAGTGGTGGAGCGATGGGGCCAGAGAGTGAAGGCATAGACTCAAACTGACTTGGTCAAGCAAGGTCAGGACAGGTGGTCAAGCAGAGAGAGAGAGAGAGAGAGAGAGAGAGAGAGCAGAGTCTGAGTCGGAGATGCCAGATGGCCACCTGGCTGAGCTGAGCAGCACCAGAGTGACTGAGGAGCTGACAGTCAAGTCCAGACTGGTCAGAGATGGAATGGATGTGGATGTCCAAGTCAGTGACTCACTCGCATGGCGGGGAGAGAGGGGAGTACATATGGCCGCTGTGGGTAGTGGTGGTGTACTATAGCCAGGAAGCCAAGACTGGAGGGGGGTGGTGGTGGTTAGTTAGTTCTGACGACCTCAACAACTTCACTCAGGAGGACAGCAGGTGCGGAAGAAGAGGGGGACAGCATCACTGGGTTGGATACTGCTGTCACCAGTCTCATGGAAACTGAAAAGAGCTGGAGGAGGAGCCCGGAGGAGATGGGGACATCAGCTGCATCTGCAGCTACTGTGTTGCTGCCTGGAGTGGAGGTCGGATTCGGAGGTGAGCATCTTGATAATAAGTACTGTCTTCTTCATTATCTTCATACATAGTCCCTGACCGTGGATTGTTTGCTGATGAAATGCTGTGGGGGGGGGGTCGGGTTGCACCATCCATCCAATACATTCGACTGTCATCGCGATGCTGCGCTTGTTTTGTTTGTTGTGGTTGGGTTTAGTTGGTTGCTGAAGGTCCAGGATTTAAATCTTGAAGTCTATGTCTGTGGGAGGGTTGGAACAACTTGTTTGTAACTAGTAACTAACTGTGGTGTGCCGTGTGGAGCAGCTCATCCGATCAAGCCTGTTTTGTTTTGTCACTGACACTGTCTGTACTGTCAGCACCACTTTGGCGTTTTCCCTATTCCCTGGCTTCCAGTCTCAGCCCAGCCATGTTTTTTTGTAAAAAATGAGCTCAATGAGTCAATGACTATAGTGACAAGATGCACACAAACCTACTCCCATTCATTTGTGGCACTGACTGCTCTGTCCCCCCCCAACTCGCTTGACCTGACCCCTGTTGACTGAGCTCAGCAACTTTCTGCCACCTGCTGCCGCTGTTCTCCCACGTTCTCATCAGTAGCTCACACTGGTGACACGAGTCAGTGGAGTGCAGTCATCAGTGTGGTGACTCTTCTGGCCTGCTTGCCTGGGCTTGGCTTGCTTGCTGCTAAACGCTAAAGCCAAGGTGAAAGGTCAATGGTGGTAATTGTACTGAGGCTGGAAGAAATTGGAACTTTTAGAAGTCAAGTGCAGTGAAAGAATAGAAAGCAAGGTTCTCAAAAGAACAGTATTGGACGGGTGACAAATAGGGAAGGAAGAGAGAGAGAGACACTAGGCTCTGCAGCCCAAGATCACAGTAGTCTGGAGGGACTCTGGAGAGGAGGAGGGAAGTCGGAACCAGAAGGCAGACAGACAGACAGACTGCCAAGTTTAATAAAGAGGGATCTAGTCACTACATTACTTGCTTGCTCTGCTTGTCAGTTGTATGAATGAAAAGAATTTCAGAGAGACTTAAAGGCACTGGTTAGAAAGATGCTTCTGACAAATCTGACTAGAAAGAGAGAGTAGAAAAGAGGGACACTTCTGGGTGCAGTAGAGAACAAAGAGAACTGACACCACCACCCGCCTCTGCAGCCTGAGGTGTAAGATAAGAGGTCAAGAAGAGAGAGTCTAGAAAGAAGAAGAACTGAAGAGTTAAGATAGAGTAAGTCAGATCTGACTAGGAAGAAAGAAAAAGAGAGAGAGAGAGAAAGAAAGAAAAAACAAAATGGGGAAAGGAAGACTACTTTCAATGAAGACTTGCAAAAAGAATATCCATTTCTTCAGACGATGACGAAGACAGAAGTATTCTGCAAGCAGTGCAACTCACAGTTCTCTGTCAGTCACAGAGAGCAAACGGACATAACTTGTCGCCTTAAAACATCTAAGCATCAAAAGGTTGTCATAGCACACAGTTCCAGCTTTTCATTAACCAGGTTTTTTAAATCCAAACATGCCAGTGACAGAGACCTTGTCCTAGCAGCAAAGGAGGGCACTTGGGCCTATCATTGTGTTGTGCATTCACAAAACTTCAAATCGATGGATTGCACCACAAAGTTGGTGAAGAAGATGTTTGAACCTAAGTTTAGTTCCGCACGTACTAAAACCGAAACAATTGTGACTGGTGTACTGGCTTCTTTTTCTGAGGAAGAAACCAGAGCTGAGTTGACAGAGGCAACATTCCTGAGTGCTGCCATGGACACATCTAACCACAAATACATCAAGATGGCTCCATTTGTGATGCGATACTTCAGTCCTGTCAGTGGCATTCAAACTAAGTTACTGGAGTTCAAAGATCTGCCAGAGGAAACAGCAGAAACACTTGTGGATTTCCTCATGACAGCACTAAGAAAGGAAAACATTGAGAAGAAGTGCATAGCCTTCTGTGTGGATAACACCAACACAAACTTTGGAGAGGCCACTCGAGTTGGAAAAGGCAATGGTTGGTACAAGATAAAAGCAATCACAGGACGAGAGATTCATTGCATTGGTTGCACTGCTCATATAGTGCACAATACCATGCAAACTGTTGCTGACATGCTGCCCATTGACATGGAATGCATGGTGGTAAAAATGTATAAGTATTTTTACATATACACTGTCCAAGTGCAAGAATTAAAGGAGTTTTGTAACTTCGTAGAAGTTTGCTATAAGGATGTCCTGGGACACAGCAACACTCATTGTTTATCATTGCTTCTGGCTCTTGAACGCATCCTGCAAATTTACGAGGGGTTGAAATCCTACTTCATTTCACAAGAAAAGTGCCCGACAACCCTGCAGAAGTTCTTTGAGAAGCCAGTTTCTGAACTTTGGCTGTGGTTTCTGCATGGTCAGCTGACACTGTCCAATTCAGTTACCAAGAGATTGGAACAACAAAACTACACAGCTATTGAGGCAGCTAAAAAACTGCTAACTCTCAAAAACAAACTGCAAGAATGAAGACAAGAGCGCTTCATTGGGCTAAAGGTGAAGGGAATGTTGAGGAAGTTATCTGATGAAGGTGTCGTGGACACCACAGAATTCCTCAACAATGTTGATGTTTTTTACGACACCTGTGTGAAGTATTTGGAGAAATGGGACTCACTGAAGCAGTATTGAATTTTCTCCTGGGTCTTCTTGAAGCACACTCCAGACTGGGCATCTGTGAAGGACTGCATCCCCCTTGTGCTTTATTTGATGAAGTGTCATGTCATGTGTGAAGTCCTACGCTAATACCACTAAAGTCTTTGAGTGGAACAGCAGCAACACTGAGCCGTAGTCAAGATGGTTGGAGATCTTCAAGCACTTCAGAACAAAAGAAATCTCATATAAAAACATTTTTCCTGTAGTTGAGTTTGCATTATGTCTACCTGGAACCAACGCTCCCATAGAGAGGGTACTCTGTCTTGCCAACAAGTTGTGGACAGAGATCAAGACAAATCTCAAAGTGAAGTGTTGACACTTAAAGCAGTGTTGATGCTTAAAGTGAATTTCAAAGACTCCTGTTCTGAATTCTATGACAAACTACTTCACAACAAGGCTATCCTACATAAAATACGTGCCTCTGAAAATATCCTTTCAAAGAAACTTCTTCACCTAGTACAACTGAATGTGAGAAATTCACAAAGTCTACATCTCAGACTCAGTGACATGTTTATTGCCCTGTTTCAGTCTGTAAATATGTTTGCATTTTGCTTAGTCTGTCATGACAGGACAGGACAATCCATGTGTTTATCATTTGACCTACTCCTTCGTTTTGGATGGATTTTTCCTGTTGGTGTTGGAGTGCAGTTACAAAAGAACTGAAATCTTCATGTTTACCAGTGGACTTTTTCCTGTTGGTGTTCTGGCATAGTTAGAAAATAATTTAAATCATTGTGTTCTGTGTTTACCAGTGGATTTTTTCCTGTTGGTATTGGATAGCATAGTTACACGTTACAGCAAAAGAAGTGACCCTGTTGGCGCTGGATAGAAAAGAAAATAAATCTTCATGTTTACAGTAAGCCACTGTCTGTGTGTAAATGTTTATATACACACACATATGCGCAAATATTTATTTATTTATTTCCAAATGGCATGTTCCAGTTTTAGGCTTCAGAAAGTTGGTAGCCTTACATTTTTGCTGTACAGTATATTTGCAACAAACACCAAAAATCTCCTCAAAAAAGACACTGATCAGATAGCTAAATAATAATTACACCAGAAGAAATATAAGAAAAGGTAAATAAATTGAAAAATAACTCATCACCTGGACCTAACAACATATCAAGTAAGATACTTAAAATCATGTCTAGCAAGGTAGTTGTTCCACTTAAACAAATTTTTGAAACATCTATTAATACTGATACTATATCAAGTGACTGGAAGTCTGCTGAGGTTGTCCCTATATTTAAAAGAGTAACAAACACTCAACAACTACAGATCCATCATCCTTACATCTGTCCCAGGAAAGTTATTAGAAGCAATTATAAAGGATAAAATCACAATGCAAGTAACCGATATAGAGCCAGATCAGGCAGATTATGTATCACCAACCTTCTGTGCTTCTACAAAAACATCAGCCACTATTTGGATAATAAAAATCCATGTGACATTATTATTTAGATTTCAGTAAGGCCTTTGATTTGGTGCCCCACTTGGCAATTATAGAAAAAATGGAGAAGGCAGACATTGACCTTAAATTAATTAATTGGACTGCAAACTGGCTATCAAACAGGTCTCCGAGAGTTTCAATAAATGGCTTTAAATGAGACAGTGGAAAAGTTACAAGTAGTGTTCCACATGGTTCAGTTTTAGGTCCCTTAATATTCCAGAAGTTTCATCTCTGACCTTGCTAAGAATCTAAATTGCCTGACAGCAAAGTATGCAGTTTGCTTCAAGCTGGGGCCCCCAGTGAAACAGAGGAGCAGCGTTTGTTAATACAGACTGACCTATACCATATACCTGACAGGGTATCAAAGAGGGAGATACGTGTCAATATAGACAAATGCAGGTTAATGCATCTGGGAGCAAACAGTACAAATCAGGAGGACAGATTATGTGGTAACACTGTGCAAGCAACACTAGATGGAAAGGATTTTGGGGTGATGACCACTAAACATTTCAAACTTACCAAACAGTGCAATGCTGGCATAGCCAGAGCAAATAAAATAATATGGGCAATAAAGAGAAACATAAAATCACATGATAAAAACTGCATATTCCCCCTTTATAAAGCCTATGTTAGACCCTACTTGGATTACGCAACCCCCTTCTGGCACATATAAAAAGGACATCAGCCAACAGGGAAAAATCCAAAGCAAGGCAACAAAATTAATATAGGACTTAAAAGAGCAGACATATCCTGAAAGATTATCTAATTTAAACCTAATAATCCTTGAACAGTGACGTCTGCAAGGAGACCCAGTCATGAAGTATGATGCAATAAATGACCCTTACCTTTTTCTGTGAGATGAATCTGGAGTATAAACCAAACTACTTGGGCACTAGAGGGTACCCCTTACAGATAACTGGAAAAAAATGCAACACAATAAAAAGAAAGTTATTTTCTCACACAGAACTGTAAATCCATGGAATGCCCTTCTCATTGGTATTATCATAAGCAAAACAAAGTTGGAATTCAAAAACAACCTGGATAAATACATCCTAAGTGAGGGGCAATTAAAGTACTTCGATTTGAAAATGAGCAATCATGGGCATGTCCTTTTAGTTCCTATTCATCCTTAGTATGAACCCTGATTCAGAAGGAATTAATATTTTGCGATTAATTTTCCCGACTTCCTCCTTTCTTTTTGGGGAGCTCCATTCACCACAAACCAGGGCTGGCACCCTCTGATCTCACCCCGAACCCCCCAGCTGGCCTTGCAAGAAATGTATCAGCACTGCTTACCTCAACATTCAAAGTCTCCTAGCTAAGAAAACTGCCTTCGAAACCTGAGTTGACTACAACAATTTTGACATCATTGCCCTCTCAGAGACCTGGTTAACCCCAAAAATTTCCTTTAACAAAATCACGCTCAAAGGGTATTCTCTAATTAGAAAAGATGGAAAAAAAGAGGAGGCAGTTGCCCGTTCTTTATATCAGAGAGGCTCTCATACACCGAACTTAACCTGGAATCTGAAACTTCCGTGCTTGAATCCCTCTCCATTAATCTAATCATAGGGAAAATCAACATTTTAACCATCACATCTGTCTACCTACCCCCCCCGAACACCTTTTGTGGAGCTTGAATCCCTCCTCTCAAACAGGTCTTCCTTCCCAAGTAATAGGGTGTGGATCATATTGGGGGATTTTAATCTAAACTGGGACAGCAGACAGTCTGACTGCACCAAAGAACTGCTGGCCAAGACTGGGCTTCACCAGATAATATCCACCCCTAACAAGAACAAATTATAAGACAGGAAACAGATCTACCATTGACTGGCTCATGACTTCCAGTCCCACCAGAGTGACAGCCTCGAGTGTTCTCCCTGACTCCATTAGCAACCATTGTTCTGTTTTCTGTTGCTGGTCAGCCAGAGCTCCTAAATGTGCTCCTAGTTACATCTTCACTAGACAATTAAAAAAAGCAAACAGACAAGAACTTGCTCATGCATTCAAATCAGCTGACAGGTCCTTCACGTCAGATATAAAAAAACATAGACCACACCCTAGATGAAATCACCAAAACATTTAATGGAATATGCGAATCCCACATCCCCTTAAAGAAGATCAGAGTCTTCGGGTGATCCAACAAGTGGATCACACCAGCCCTTCTAAAACTTATACATGCTAGAGACAAGGTGTGGGCTAGGTACAGGAAATCTCCTTCCTCCAGTCTCCTTCAAGAGTATGAAACACACTACAACAGATGCAAGTTAGCAGTTCGTCCTGCAGAAATCCACCACTTCAAGAACAGCCAACTATACAGCACAGCAAATTCCAAACAACTCTGGGGGACTTTAAACTCTACTGGGGAAAGATAAAAAGTGCAAGCAGATTACACTTCTGGCAGAAAGGAAATTAACAAACAACCCAACAAGCGTGGCTAACTTATTCAATTTTTTTTTCGGGGACCTTCATAAGCACAAGACCCCCTCCTTTCCTCAGCTGCCCCAAGCAGTCTGTTAAACCTGTCCTTCCCCCAAAAGTGTCCTACCCTACTTTCTATTTTAAAGCTCTCTCGCCCACTGATACAATAAAATTTATAAGAAAAAACAACCTGAGACCCAACACTGGACCAGATGGTCTTGACTATTGCATCCTGGAACTCATTATAAAGGAAAGTGCCACCCCTCTCACAAATATTCTGAATTTCTGCCTCTGTTCCAGTACCCTCCCTGCAGCCGTGAAAACTATTTCCATCAGGCCCCTGCACAAGGCTGGTTCTAAACAAGAAGTAAGCAATTATAGGCCCATCTCACTCCTCCCCCCTCCAAAATCATGGATAAAATAGTTCATTCACAAATCTCTGAGCACTTAAATAAATATGACATTCTGACTGAGACTCAACATGGTTGTAGGGCTAAACACAACACAGAAACTGCACTCATTAGGTTTACATGAGACATTTACAAGGCCATAGATGATGGTCTGTACACGGGTGCGGTCTTTGTGGACCTTACCAAGGCTTTTGCTTTGGTTGACCACAGCCTTCTACAAACTACTCTTGCCCACCTAAATTCCTCTACAAATGCATTCAACTGATTTGGTAACTGTCTACACTCGAGGTCCCACAAAACAGTTATTGAGGGTCATCCTTCCTCTGAATTTCTTATTAAGTATGGAGGTCTACAAGGGTCTACACTTGGGCCACTCCTTTTTTCCTCTATTTATTAACAACAGTCCTTCCGTCTGTTTGCATATGAACATCATCCTATATGCAGGTGATGACACCTTACACTGTAAGGATGCTAAACCTTTCACCCTTCTCTTCAAATGGATTTCCACAGCCTCCACTCCTGGTTCACCACTCAGGGAATGGTTCTGAACTCCAAAAAACTAAATGTATGGTATTCTTCAGCACATGTAAACCATCTAATTTCAATTTCACTTTCATAGATAATGATGGCATTGTCATTGAGTGGGTGCGATAATTTAAATACAGTGGCCTTATGCTGGACGAGCACCTCTCTTTTGGCCCGCACATAACACAATTAATAAAATTCACCAGAGACTGGTGCTCCTATACTGGATCAGGCAACTCCTCATCCCTGAATCTAGAAGTAGGCTAGCTTCCAGCTTACTCTTACTTTTCCTCGTCTATGGATCCATCATCTATTCGCCACAAAGTAACTCTGTCACGTTCATAAACTTAAAACTGCTTGCAATAACATTATCAGATTTGTGACTGGGCTTCCCTGTCGTACTCACAGCGGTGCTGTCTACGAGTCAGTATACTGGTTCTCGCTAGAAGACAGGTTCACTTGGAAGGCTTCCATGTTCCTCTACAAAATCCTCCACAACCACCTACCCTACAATGTCTACTCTGTTCAAGAAGACTTACTCCACTTGGCTCACTAGGAGCACTACTGCATCCCTTTTTTGGGTCCCTTACTGCAACACCTCTTTGGGGCAAGGATCACTTGCCTACAGAGGTCCCAAATGTTTTAACACCCTTCCTCCTAACCTTGTGAGCAGCCCCTCTCTCAGTACTTTTAAGGTTAAACTGAAGAAACACCTGCTCAATAAATCCGCCTGCTATTGCCCTACGTAGCATATTCACAGTTTCTTTACTACTGCCTGGGTAAGCCTAAAGGACACCTGCACAAATGACTCATTCAAGTTCTGCTAGTTTTTTCCTTTTTTCTCTCGAATCCTGGCCCCCTGATTGTTTCCTTGTCTCCCTCCTCTTCTAAGCGTTCTCTGGATTACTTATCCTGGCCTTTCCGTTAGGCTCACCTGAGTAAATATGTATATATTGTATAGTCTTGCTGTAAATATTATGGTTGCTGTACATAATCTGGTTTTGCATTTTTCCCACATTGTATGAAACTGTGTTCATTCATTGTATATGATTTACCCTGTTCTTGTGCCTTATTGTCCTGCTTCATACATTTGTCCCTCAGTGTATATAGTATATATATATATATATATATATATATATATATATATATATATATATATATATATATATAAAATCATGTGTTTGTTACAAATTGTATTTATCCACCTCTGTTACAATCTGGACAACTGGGCGCTTGTGTAAACGAGCAGTTTGCTCACATGCCTTTCCAGTCTAAAACAAAAATGAAAGGAAATGGATGTTGTGTTGTGAAGCCCCCTCTGGCTGGCAGCCATGTGAGATGCGACTCACCACAGGGTCACAGTTTAGTTATTTAAGAGCCAGAGGAGGATGAATGGCTTTGCATTTCAGTCCAAGGGCACACTCATTTAGGGAATGAAACTGCAGACTGTTTCTGGAGAGTGACTTTTTCATCCTTCTGTATTCAGTAGCCATGCAGGACTGTAGCTATGTCTGTGAACCACAGATCAGGTGTCTAAGAGTGAACAGCACAGTATGTTCATTAGTGGTGAATTACCTTTTAGCCTGGACTGGATGTCATTTTGGAAGACATCCAGGATCAGGAAGGATTCTTATCAGTGCCTAGGAAGCACCCATAACCCAACCCAATTACAAGGAGGCAGGGGTGTAGGATCATAGACAGGCGATAACCAGATTCTGGCCTCTTTAAATAATTTGTAATCAGAGATATTGATTTTTTTTTTTCTGGTGCTCAGGCAGCAGTAGCAAAGACACCTCCTATGCAATTGCAGTGGGGTGCAAGCAGGAGAGGCAAGCCCTCACGGGGGGGGGGTACATGAATACATCTCTCTGCCCAAACCTTCCTTTGGTGGGAGGCTGCAGAATCTTTTACAGTGAAGGACCCAGGTGAGGATCAGCTGTCTGTAGGCCAACCTTGAATCTCAGGACTCGGAGGCAATTATCCCAAGGCTTCCTCTATGCAAAAAGACCATTGAAGTACGTCATTCCGGGGATTCTAGCTCTCCTTGGTCTTAAGAACATCTAGCCTCACTGTATGTTTTCCTGAGGCAGACTCCCCGAGCTCTCCTTGCCGAAGGGAGAAGTATTTCCAAAAAGATAGCTTTATCGATGCCAGATTCCGGATGCCACTCGGACTTTTATCCCTCCGGCCTGTGTGTTTTGCATACCTACTGGAACAACATTCTCTACTATAATTTTCGCTGAATCATGGACAATATTTTCTGCATATATTTTTTTACTGGGGACAAATATGAAAGAACAATAACCAATAGGGGAGGTGAGGGAGATGGCTCGGCTGGGGGGAGAAGGGGGGTAACATTCCTAATTAGCCTTAGTCATAAGATAATAGCCTTGACATTATAAGGATATCTGTGTAGTTCATCCTGAGGCTGTATTCAAGACGTATGCCTGTTCTAATGGGCCTGCATATTCCCTTCAATTAGAGCAGCCTGGGAATAATGAGCTCCCGCTATCTCATCCACGGCGAAGGTTTGATTTCCCCTCCTCTGATGCCCCCTAGGCCCTGGCCTTGCTATGGACACTAGAGGGGTGCTTCCCCCCCTTTTTTTTGGCTTTCAGGTAGTGGGGACCTGGGGGAATGATCTCTCCTTGTTGAGAGCAGGATTTGGGTCCATTTCTGGTGTAGGCTGACTCTAACATTATCCAGTGGGTACCCGATTGACTATTTCCATAGGCTGTCCCCATGGGCTCACGGGTTGCCATTATGAGCTCTGCCACAACCTGTTCTCTCTTGGACTAAAGCTGAGCCTTGGGGAATCATTCAATCCTCCCCCAATATACCCAGCTTTTGACCTAAAAGACGTAGACTCGAACCTCCAGTCTGTGGGGAAAACGGGACTACTACAGTTTTACTCGGGGATTGAACCTTGGTAAGGTCCCATTAAAGGATATACACTTCCTAACATCCCAATATTATGGCTCCCAAATTGTGTAAAGGGGCTATATTCCTAACTGGGATGGGTGGGACCCTCCTCCCGACTCTTAACTCTATGCTTTAATGCTGTTTACCAATTCTTGATCCACACTCCACACATTTCATTATGTTAGCCTAAAGGTTCCATTCACAGGCAGTATGTCTCCAAGGCTTAGGGGGTTTTACAATAGCCTTGGCTTCACTGGTTCCACCATGGTGTGGGTCTATCCCCACCCCTTTTGGGGCTTTGTTCCTGATCCTAGGAATATCTTTTCCTTGGACCGGTTTAAATGCCCCATATTCCTCTTCTATCCCAAGTGGATTCCAGGACAGGATGTCTCTGGGAGAGCTCCACCAGAGCACCCTCCATATGGGAGTTAGACTGTGTATAGTTTTATCATGTTTGAAAACAGTTTATAAATGTTTTACTCTTAAGGGTTTAGTTTTACATGGTTTACTACTTGCCTTTATTATCATTGCCAATCTAAGGCTTAAAGTGCCCAACGACCTGGTTTATGGTCATAAAGTTATTCTTAGACTATTCCATGAAAGGGTTATTCATGAGAGTTGATTAGTTAGTGAACGTAAAAGTTGGGGGGGTAATAAAACACACAGACAGAGAAAAGATATTATTTAAACATATTTTATTAAACAGTTTGCGATATCTAGAATCGTTGAGGTCCTCTTCACAGGGGATAGGTCTGGCAGTATCGAGGAGCTTGGTCCGGATGGAACCTTTCATGTCCTACCTGGGGGGAAGGGGGAGACGTCAGTAACTCCAGTTAAAATTATATCACACAATATTAATGGTCTCCATGACCCTATTAAAAGCGCACGTTTAATGTAATTTTTGGTGAAAAATCCCTCGGATCTTGTTTTTCTCCAAAAGACTCACCTCTCAGAATCTGAACATCTTAAACTAAATTTGGGTGGGAAATATCAGGTGGTGGCCTCATCGCATCCTAGAGGTAGAAGGAGAGGGGTGGCAATTTTAATTCCCCAGAATACACCTATGGAGATACAACAAACCCATATAGATGCCCAGGGGCGCTTTGTAATTGTCAGGGGATTATTATACGGTAACCAGGTCACACTGGCTAATGTTTATTTCCCTACGCAAAGTTCCCCTCATTTAGTGGCTACGTATCCACCCTACTTGATCTCCTCCAGGGTCAGTTGATTATGGGTGGAGACTTAAATTTAACATCGTCTCCTCATTTAGACTCCTCTAACTCACAAAAGCATAGAAATACCTCCACAACCAAATAATTCAAAAACACCATGGAGCATTTGGGTTTGGTAGACATGTGGAGATGTATATTTCCCTCTAGCCTAGGTTTTACTTTCTACTGCCCAAGATTTAAATCATACTCCAGACTAGATTACTTCATGACAACATGCAAGCATTTATCGTTGGTTCAGGACATTACCATTGGTCCTAAGCTCCTATCTGATCACCACCCACATGATTTTAAAACTAGATATGGGTAAGGAGAAGAGAAAATATCTCTGGAGATTGTACATATCCATTTTAGGGGACAAGGAATTCCAGGAGAATATTTCATCCAGACTACCCCTTTTTTCCCGGAAGAATGTGGATCCAAGTGTTCTGGTGTCAGTGCAGTGGGGTGCGATGAAGACCACCATCTGAGGAGAAATTATAGCCTATTCTTCTAAAAAGAATAGAGAAAGAGAGGCTGAGTATCAAAGGTTGTCAGGTCTCCTCCTAGATTACCAGATGTTATAGCGAGATGGAGACACTGATCTCCAGAAACAAATTAGGGATACCAAGGCGGCCCTGCAATGGATTATAGACAATAAAATACAGCAATCTTTATATTACCTCTGCCAATCAGTCCATGAAGGTGGCCCCCGAGGTACTAAGAAAATGGCACATAAATTGAGGGAGCGGAAAAGTTCTTCTACTATTCTCAAACTAAGAAATCTGTCTACAGGAAAAATACATCACTCAGCTGGTCATATCCAACAGGGTTTTTCCAACTTCTATTCTAAATTATATTCCCCGAACTCTTCCTATAACCAAACTATAGCCAAACAATTCCTGTCTCCCCTTCAGATTAAAACACTGACATCCCCTATCTCAACCTTAGAGATAGAGGGCACAATTAAAAATCTACATTCGGGATGGTGTCCAGGGCCAGATGGCTATACCTCAGAGTGGTACAAGAAATTTCTTAAAGAGCTTACCCTAAAACTGCACTCATTATTTAATGATATTTCCCAGGGTGGCCAGTCTCCTCCATCTTGAGATTTTGCTACACTTGCCCCCATTCCTAAGCCAAATAAAGATCCCTCAGATCCGGGATCCTACTGCCCCATATCCATTCTTAATGTTGCCAATAAAATATATATGGCCATATTGGCTTCCAGACTAGAGCTCATTATCACTCAACTTATACACCCCCATCAATCAGACTTTGTTAAAAATAGAAATACATCTGACAATATCCAACGAGCCTTGGTCCTACAGGAATATGTATGTACTCGACAAATCCCTTCTGTCTTTATTAGTCTAGACGCAGAAAAAGCCTTCGATCGTGTTGCGTGGCCTTTTCTCTGGGATACTTTGAGGGCTTTTCATTCCCCTCTTCATTTATTACAAATCTAGTTAACTTATATAACTCTCCTCGTGCTTATATCCACACGAATGGGTCGCTATCACCCCCCCACACTGGGTAGAGGGACGCGTCAGGGATGGCCCTTGTCACCGTACCTCTTCACTTTATTTTTTGGCATCTATCCTTCGTAATACTCTCCAAGTCGAGGGGATATCAATTGGCCAACAGGAGTACAAAATAAGCAAGTTTGCCGATGATGTGTTGTTGACCTTGGTGGCTCCATCGCAGTCCCTGTAACGTGGAGAATTTTGTCCCTTTTTGAAAGTATATCTGGCTTTAAACTAAATGTAGCTAAAACTGAAATTTTGACATTTAACTTTGTACCGACTCCACAATTGAAGAAAGCTTAGCCATTTAGGTAGTTGGCTACCAAAATAAAATACTTAGGCCTCCAAATTCTGCGTGATGTCAGAGTATTAGAAATAATAAACTATGAACCCCTGACTATACAGATCCAATTTGATTTGGATAGATGGGCAACAGGGTTCTTTCCGTTTCATCAAAAAATTGAGATTGTCTGCACCAATATTCTTCCTCGGATATTATATCTATTGCATGCCATCCCTATTCTCCCTTCGAAATATTACTTTAACTCTTAGGACAGACTGATTTCTGGCTTCCTGCGGGGTAAAAACCGCCCAAGAATTAGGCTTTCAATTTTAAAGCTATCCCTATCCCGGGGGCCTCAATCTTCTGGATTTTGGCCTATATGCCCAAGCAGCCTTCTTACAAACAATTATCTGTGGTTGACTGAGTCATACTGCTCCCCCTGGAAAACCATAGAATTCCATCTAAACGATCTCTTTGATATCAAGAGAATATTGTTCTCTTCAGAGAAGAGATCAGTTTCGGCCTCAGACTTAATAAGTATAACATCTCAAACTTACAAGCTTTGGAAACGGATGAGAAAAGCAGGCCCTATTCTTAAGGTTTATGAATATTGTAAACTTATATCTCAGGATGAAACATTTGTTCCCATCGTCATGGACCAGGCTTTTACCTCATGGAGGGGACTTGGCCTCTCCCATGTTTTTCAGTTCCTCTCCCTTCCGGGCATTCTCTCCTTCAAGCAGTTGCAGTCCCAATTTTCACTCAGAAATTCTGGACTGTTTCGATACTTCCAAATTTGTAACCATATTCTATGTAATAGAATTATCCAACCCAATATTCCCTTTCCCACCCCCAATCTACTAAAGCTATTTATGGAGGCTACTAAGGGTAATTTGGGGACACATATAATTGGTTTAATCTATAGAGAGCTGAGAACTGAAAGGTGGGAATCTACTGCATCCATCCTCTGTGAATGGAATAAGGACCTTAACCTAGAAATTTCCATGGAAACACGGTCGTTCTTTGCATTGACAGAGGTTAAGTCAACGGTGTCCCCCCACTGGAGGGAGTTCGCGTGGAGGTGCCGTTCCCGATTTTTTTTGGCCCCTGTGGTTCTTCTCAAATACCTCCCTGAGGAGTATGGGCATTGCTGGAGACTCTGTGGATGTCAGGTCGCTACCCTGGGTCACTTTTTTGGCTCTGCCCTAACCTTATGCCCTATTTCCTCTCTCTCCAAATTGAACTTTCGAGCTTATTTAATGAACCTATTGAACTTACAGCTGAACAATTTCTACTGGAGATATTCCCGGACCACGCTTCTCCTTGGGGGGGTTACTGTACTGCCAGTTTGCCTTTTAGCAGCCAAAAAGGCAATCACTCAACACTGGATGTCACTGTTGATTCCAGTAATACAGGAGTGGAGAAAAATTATGTCAGAGATTTATACATTTGAGCGCTTTAACCTAGAATTATGGGGTAAAGGTTCATCTCTCATGCAGAAATGGCAGGGCTGGGTCCATTACTATTCTTTGGTTGAACTCACCTTCTGCCCTTGAAGCTAACCAAGGGACAGTGCTCACGTAGTTACTTTGTACAACTTAATCTTTATTTACTTGCTCAATGGTTTGCAAGGGAGATGGAGGCCTCCAACTGACTAGGGGATCATGATCTTTAAAAAGGGTAACAGGGAGATGGACCTTTGCCTGAAATATAATTTTAGGAAGGGGGGAAAAAAGGAAAGGGGCAAAGAAAGGAAAGGGGGATAAAGATTTAACATCTGTACAAACCATCTTGTGTCCTTTTTATAGATTTCAAGATTTAACAAATATGTACTTTATCTCTTCTGTCACTGTGTGGAAAAATCTTGAAATAAAAAGAAATAAAAAAAAAAGTGCTAAAACGTTTTCATTCCTGAGCTCCTGAACCATGTTCTATGGCATAGCTAGCACTGCAGTCAGGGGCTAGGGCACTACATGTCCTGTAGACGTATTGGATAGTCAACAGGGAGACATTCCCTCTAACACTGTTGCAGTGGTTACAGCACCTGGGAGTGGCGTGTCAGCTAGGCAGTCAGAGGGTCCTCACATCACTCAGCTATGTAGGAAAACTTAGTCCGGAAGACTCTAGCAGAGCTTCCAGTCAGCTGGCTCCACTAGCAGACTGCTCCACCTCTGGATCTGATGTTCACAGTATTAGTGCACAGCTCGTTCCTTGCTTCTACAGACCCCCGCTCTGCTCTGGAGGGCTGTCCAGCTTTCTTCAGTGACCCTCCCCCAAGTGATCATCCCGATGATTGTGAACAGCACCACCAGGAGCCCTGCTGACTACTGACCCCCTCCTTGGGAGCCAGCCAATCCAGTGGAGCCCCTGGAGTCCTGGGTGGGGCTTGAGGAAGCCCACAAAACATGAACTAAAGGACTGGTGCCGCAAGGTGTTTGCTTAGTGTGTGGCTCATCCCTTACTTCCACAAACCCCTGCTCTGCTTTAGAGGATTGCCCAGCTGTCTTCAGCAACCCTTCCTCCAGCAATCATCCTAACAACCAGTAACAGTGCCACCAGTTCCACATCCCCTGCTGACTGCCAACCCCCTCCTCAGGAGCCAGTCAATCCAGTGAAGCCCCTGTACTCCTGGGTGGGGCTTTGATGTTTATCAGGCATCCTAGTTCCAGTGGCCTCCGTAATGCAGCCTCCATACTAAGAATGTTAATTGGAGTCTGCCCGGTGTCTGCCATCTGCTAGTTACTCTGCTCCAGAGCCACTCCAGTAGCCTGACTGTGCTTAAGCTCCCTAGCCTTAGTTTTCTGGCTACAATACAACCTCCTCTTAGCTCCTGTTAGCTCATTGTGCAGTTGTCTCTGCTGCATGTACACGGTTTAGTCATTAGTGTTTGCATATCCTAAACCTATAATCTGCTTCTGTATCTCACTGTGCCTTAGCCCACTAGCCTTCGTTTCCAGCCTATAATACCAGCACTAGTCGTTTAAATTTTCTGCATCAGCCAGAGTATGGTATCTGCCTATAGCCCAGCCCAAAGACGGGTAATTGCTCAGTTGTCTCAGCTTCCCGTTCTGTAACTTGCTTCTACCTTTCGACCATTTAGTTGCAACCCCTCACACCATGCTTTTTACTTTCCTCCTCTACCTTACCTTTTTCTCCCTCCCATCCCTGTACCCCCTCCTCCCCTCTAGTCTGCTCATTTACTTCTCTTCCCCATCCCCCATCCCTCCCTTTTTCTACCCCTTACTTTCCTCCCCCTCCTCACCACTCCTTACTCTACTCTCCCCACCTACCCTCTCCTGTACCTCCCCGTTCACACCAGACTGCTACATTCTCCCTCCCAGAACATTGAATCCCTCCATCAAACCTGTCTCTTCTCTCCACTGCCCCCCCCATTCAAAGGGTGGAAGTCTCAATCTACTCTCATTCCCCTCCTCCTTCTCCTACTTCTTACTGGTGGCGTTGAACCCAACCTCAGCCCCTCCTCTTCCTTCTCTCCCTCTACTCTATCCAAAGGCCTTACCTTCTTCCACCTCAACACAAGAAGTCTCCTCCCAAAGCTCAACTCCCTTAAAGTCTGGGTCTCCCAGCACTCCCTTGACATCTTGTGCATTACTGAAACCTGACTGTCCTCTAGGGTACCTGACTCCAACCTAGCTCTCCCCAACAACCACCTCTTTTGACAAGACCAAAGCAAGCATGAAGATGGCAGTGCCCTCTATGTCTGTCAAACCATCCATTTCTTTCCCTGAGTCACTACCCTCCTCACATGAGCTCCTGCTAGCAAAGCTGTCTCTCCCCTTCACCCTCCCCATCTTTATTGGCATTATCTATCTGTCCCTCAAACTCCCTCCCCCTTCCCTGGTAAACTCCCTCTCATCTCTTGTCTCTCATGCTGCCTCTGGTGAGCTCATCCTCTTTGGGGACTTCAACTTAAATTGTCTCTCCCCTGGTTCCAGACTTACTCTTCACAAGACCGAGTCCTTGAACCCCACCCAACTAATCGCTAAACCCACCCGACTAAATCCACATTCCCCTAACCACTCCCTACTGGATTGGGTGCTCTCCCCCACCCTCACAGTATTATAGCTGCAGGCATTCTTCCACATGCTTTCAGTGACCTCTGCCTAACCTGCTGTGTCAGGAAAGTGCGTCTCCTTTAAGTGTCCCCACGTACATTTGGTTTAGGCCTCGCAAGTCATTAGACATTGTTGCCCTCCAAAACAACCTTGCAGTCTCTGACTGGTCCCCAGTGTACTCAGCCCCTGACATTGATTCAGTCCTGTCTCTCTTCATTGCTATTTTCAACAATACCTGGAACATCCAAGCTCCCTCAGAAAAGCTAGGGTTAAATGCTCCCACTACCCATGGGTCACAGCTGACCTTACTGACTTGTGTAAATCCCACTACCTTGCGTGGGCATGCTTTAAATCCTCCCAATCCCTGGCTGACCTCCAGTCTTACAGGGCACTCAGAAATGGTTCTATGTCATAATAGCGATCGAGCAAGAGCGATCGCTATTATGGCAATGTCGCGAAAAATTATTCGGCCGATGCACATAACGGCGCACAGAAAAAGCGGCATGATACCTACAGGTTTCATTTTTAATCTGCGGGGCTGTATCTCCTGCACCCCTTGTACCACCCTACTTATGGATTCGCAACTTCAGAGAGTGCATGTCTGGGGGGGGGGACTTGAAAAAATACATGACGCCAGGCAGCAAAAAAAAAAAATTTGCACCACGCTGGACTAGAACCTGGTACCCCACACCTCCCAGCCGACCACCTTCCCCATGATGCCAGCAATTCAGCTCAGCAGCTACTTGCCGCAACCCCTCCCACATGCCATCCCTCCCGTGCATCTCCCCCCACCCCCACCCCCACAGGCACACGCGTGTATACGCGTGAGTTCCTGTTGTGGTTTTTGCCAACCACAGTATCCGGTCGCTCTTCTCCCTAGGTAGCCATGATCACAGTCACCGAGATTGACTCGCCGTTTTTCTAGGCGCTCAATCTCGGTCGCTATGGTTACGGGCTATCCTCAGAAACACCTGAACAAAGGTTGTTCGCACTGCTAAGGCCCACTATATTTCAAGGCTAACCTCCAATCAAATCTCTTATCCCCCTCAAAATTTTGAAAGGTTATCCACTCCCTATTTGATCCCCCCCATCCCAGTCTGCCCCTCTTGCCCTTCTTGTGTATGACTCACTGGTGTCTGCCCCCCAGTAGCTTTTTTTTTAACAAACTCTTTACTACCCTGTACCTGCACTTTACTTTATCACCCTCTTC
Organism: Neoceratodus forsteri; assembly: GCA_016271365.2. NCBI lineage: Eukaryota > Metazoa > Chordata > Ceratodontiformes > Ceratodontidae > Neoceratodus > Neoceratodus forsteri. The sequence goes on from JADMNL010000025.1 coordinate 121,409,999, forward strand.
CACATACTACTGTCTCATCCCAACCCTGAACTTCCAAAGGCTTTTACTTCCCTACTGTCTCCCCCCAGGAAGTCTACCTAGCCCTTGTGTCACTCAACCCTTCTAAGTCCATCCCTACCGGTCTGAACCCCTAACTTCTACAAATCTCTGCTCCAGCCATTGTCCTCTCACTCACCTTCTGAATCTATCTTTTTTCCCTTGGTGCTGTTACTCAGGCCTGGAAAATGCCTAAGGTTATCCCACAGCACAAAGGGGATGACCCATCCACCCCAGGTAACTACAGGCAAATATCACTCTTCCCCTCTCAGCTCCAAGAATCTATCATCTACTCTAGGATAACTGACTTCCTTACCTTCTCAAACCTCCTCTTTCCATTCCAGTCTGGTTTTAGGAAGAACCATTCCACTGTGTTATCCCTGCTGTGTGTAATTGATGCTATCCTCACTGGTATGGATCAGGGACACATCGCTGCAGCCATCTTCATTGATTTAGCCAAGGATTTCGACTCTGTGTCCCACCCACTTTTATTGAACAAACTAAACTCAGCAGGCCTTTCTGCATCTGCTGTGGCCTGGTTCCATTTGTACCTTATGGACTGTCAACAGTCTGGTCAGGTGGGCAGTGTCCTGTCCCCCCCAATCCTAGTGGGGGTCCCACAGATCTCCATCCTAGGCCCAATCCTTTTTTTTATCTTCCTGAAAGACCTCCCCACTGCATGTGTCACTTCCCTTAACTACATGTACGCGGATGACACAGTGATCTACAGTTCCGGCAACTCAACCTTAGCTGTGGAGGTCACAATCCAGCATGACTTCCACAATGTGCTGCACTGGTTCCAGGCTAATCAGCTCAATGTAAACACTAAGAAGACTGTGTCTATGACCTTCAACACCAGCCAGAAATTGGCAAGGTTTTCACCTTCCCCTATGTTCTCTGTATTGGATGGCACCTGCATTGACACTGTCTCGGCTTGGCTTGATAGCAAGCTTGATTTCTCTGCCCATATTGACTCTATCCACGCCAAACTTTTCCCCAAGCTCGGTGCGTTGTACCGTAACGAGGACTGTCTCTCTTTCCAGGTCTGCTGGAAGTTGTCTACTAAATTACTTACTTAATTTACTGTTTTTGACAGAGGAGAACTTTGGTTTCAGAGCAAGAAACAGCCGTTTAGAGCTACAGATTTTTTACCAGTAAATCACTTCTACCTCAGCAGGAGTCAGTCAGTACCTGTTTGGATTAAGCAAACAGATACTTTATTAGAAGAAGGGGGTCTCATTTAAGTAAAAAAAAAAAAAAAAGAAGTCACTGTGTGTTTCTCTGAGGAAGGGGGCTGTATCAGCTCAATTTACTGAGTCAGAGCAGAGGGTGAATCTAATTGGGGGTGTGGCTTAGCAGCTTAGGAGTACAAAAGCAGGTGTCTCCAATTACAGCTTCCTGCTGTTTTTGACAGAGGAGAACTTTGGTTTCAGAGCAAGAAACAGCAGTCTAGAACTACAGATTTTTTCTAATTGCATTCCTTCCCACCCCTCCACCCACCCACGTAAAGCCAGTTCTAGTTATATAGCCACTATATTTGATTGATAACAGGAACTTCCTGTTTGGCAGTAGGAAGGGAAGGATCACTGAGACACATTAGTTTCATCAACCTTGAAGGAACCTAAAAAATAACTCTTTCTTCCCCCCTGGCTGCTGGAGGTCTGAATCCAAGCATGGAAGAAGGAGACTGCCGAAGACTACAGGAAGTTCCTGTCCCAGAACAGGAAGGGCGAGAGTTGTAAGGGCACATAGGCAGTAGGAAAGTAAGTGTAAAAATACATAGAGAGAGGAGACAGTAAGCATACAAAGCAACAGGAGAGGGAACACAAAATAAGTCAAGATGGGAGTGGTGCAGTGCAGTGGCTGTGGGGCAGCAGTGTTCCGGGAGACATTCTGGAGGCTGCAATGCTGCCCTGTTTGCAGGCACCTCTCTGGTCTGAGGGAGGAGGTTGCCCGTCTCCAGGCTGACCTGGCTAGGATTCGTGAAACCTCTTCCTCCACCCAGGGACTACCAGGGCCACCACCGATACCTCAGAGGTTGCCAAGAAAGAGGAGCGGTTGGACCAAGGTGGGCTCAGGGAGGGACATGGTGGTGGAACAGAGGTGCATCCCTCCAGTTGTACCTCTCCACAATTCATATGCTGTTCTGGCAAAGAGTGGTTCCTCTACGGAGGCACCTGCAGTGGAGACCAAGGAGGGTGCTGGGAACCTCCACAAAGGAGACCCACAGGAGGGTGGCACGAGATCCCACAGGGGAAGGAAACAACTCCTGATGGGGGACTCGATTATTAGGTGGTAGAAGTAGGGGGAAGAAGGGGATAGAGAGGTAAGGTGCCTGCCTGGTGCCACAGCTCAGAGGGACAGGAAACGAATCTTCAGGGTCGCAGGAGCAGCTGCACAAGGGAGGGAGCTAGATGTCATTGTCCACCTAGGGACAAATGACCTGGCTGTGACTGGGATCAGAGCAGTGCAAGAGGAGTTTGTGGAGTTGGGGAGGGGCCTTAGACAAGTAGCATGTATGGTAACCTTCTTGGAGGTGCTGCCTGTCTATGGCAAGGATGATACTAGGGTATTCCGCACCATGGGATTCAATGAATGGTTGAAAAACTGGTATGGAGCTCAGGGTTTTGGCTTCATTGGGGACTGGGGAGCCACCTGGAGGGATGCAGGCTTATACTGGTGCGATGGTCTGCATCTGTCCAGGGGGAGCCAGGATCCTGGGTGACAGGTTTAAATGCTTCATTGGCAAGCATTTAAACTAGCCAAGGGGGAGGCACTGAAAACGAGCAGGGAAATCCCAGCCTCCCCCACAAAACACAGTAGTTAGAGAGGTAAACACCAAGGTAGAGAAGTCAGTAGGGAGCAGGACAGGGATAAATGCAGAAAAGACAGTAAGGACAGGGATGGGGCTAAAAGGGGTAAGGCCATAAAAAATAAATGAAAGGTGATGAGTACCAATGCCGCAGTCTGTGCAACAAGCTCCCTGAACTAGTGGCCTTGATGGAAGAGGGATGCCTGGATATTGTGGCAGTCACTGAAACATGGTACACAGAGAACCATGACTGGGATGTCAACATACCAGGATACACAGTCTACAGGAGGGAAGGGTGGGTAAAAGAGGAGGAGGAGTAGCTCTCTATATAAGGGAAGGGATTAAAGCAACAGAACTAAAGAGCAAACAGGAAGTTGATGAGTCACTATGGATCACCCTGGAGACAGGAAATGGCACCAGATTCGCATGGGGGTTGTGTACAGACCCCCATCTCAGGGGGAGGAAATGGACAAGGAAATGATAGAAGGCATCCTTAAAATGGCAGAAAAAGGGGATATATTGTTGATGGGGGACCTGAATATGTCAGATGTTAACTGGAGTACCTTTGCTGCAGGCACATCCAAGAGCAGGGTTATTCTTGATGCCCTAGAGGGGGCATGCCTCAGACAGCTAGTGTTGGAACCTGCTCAGGAGGGAGCAATCGTAGACCTGGTATTTTCAAATGGGGAAGGAGAAAGGATCTCAGATTTAGAAGTGGATAGCCATCTGGGAACAAGTGACCACCAAACAGTGTGGTTCACAATAAACACACCCTTAGAGTCAAGCCATACAAAAACAAGAGTATTGGACTTTAGGAAGGCTGACTTTGGGAAAATGAGAGAGTGCCTCAGAAAAGCACTAGCAAACAGGCAAGAAGGAGGGGTGGAGGAACAATGGGAATAATCAAAACAGCCATCACAGAGGCAACAAGCCTTTGTGTGAAGCAAATCAACAAAACAAAATGAAGGAAAAAAACACTATGGTTCTCAAAAGAAGTAGCAGGGATGGTTAAGGAGAAAAGGATAGCATTCAGGAAATATAAGGAAGCACAGAAGGAGCAGGATAGAGAACTTTATCAGCTAAAGCAGATGGAGGCAGGGAAGGCAGTCAGAATAGCAAAGGCACAAACTGAGGAAAAGATAGCCAACTCTGTTAAGAAGGGGGATAAAACCTTTTATAGGTACATTAGGGAGTAAAGAAAGACCAAGGGAGGGATACAGAGTCTTAATAAAGGGGAGGGAATGTAGGCAGAGGGTGACAGTGAAAAAGCAGGGATACTGAACGAATATTTCTGCTCAGTATTCACAATGGAAGAGGAGGGGGTGGTACCTAAACCAAACTAGAGAAACTGAATGGGGGTCGATACCTGTCCATTTATAGAAGAAAGGGTTTTGAAAGAACTCTTGAAACTGAGGGTGGACAAAGCAATGGGGCCTGATGGGATTCACCCAAGAATTCTAAAAGAACTAAGGGTAGAACTAGTAACACCACTGACTACTCTCTTTAACAAATCATGGGAGGATGAGGTGGTACCTGAGGACTGGAGGAGGGCAAATGTGATTCCACTTCACAAAAGTGGGAGCAGGGCAGAGGCAGGAAACTACAGACCAGTTAGTTTGACTTCAGTGGTAGGGACAATGATGGAATCACTTCTGAAGGAAAGAATTGTTGAGTACCTAGAGACCAGTGGGGCACAGGACCCAAGGCAGCATGGTTTCACAGCAGGAAGATCATGTCAGACGAACCTAATAAAGTTCTTTGACTGGGTGACCAAAGTAGTAGACCAGGGAAGGGATTTAAATGTGGCCTACCTAGATTTTAGCAAGGCATTTGACACAGTCTCACACATAAGTATACAAGTTAGCCAGCCTTGGAGTGGGTCCCAAGGTGGTAGCCTGGACACAAAACTGGCTGGACAACAGGATGCAAAGGATAATAGTAAACGGAGTCCACAGTGAAGAAAGGAGGGTAACTAGCAGGGTACCGCAGTGTTCGGTACTGGGACTGGTCCTCTTTAATGTCTTTATAAGTGACATTGGAGAGCACCTGGAAAGGTAAGGTATGTCTCTTTGCAGATGACACAAAGATCTGCAACAGGGTTGATACACAGGGTGGGGTGGAAAGAATGAAAAGGGACTAAGCAAAGTTGGAGGAATGGTCAAATATGTGGCAGCTCAGATTCAATGCAAAAAAGTGCAAGGTAATGCATCTGGGAAACAAAAACCCAGGGGAAGAGTACACAATGGGGGGTGAGTTAATAACAACAACAAAAATTGAAAGAGACCTAGGAGTAATTATATCAGATGACCTAAAGGTGGGCAAGCAATGTGAGAAGGCAGTAAAGAGGGCTGGGGGGATACTGGGATGCATAGAGAGAGGCATCAACAGTAGAAAACGGGAAGTTGTTATACCTCTGTACAGACAGTTAGTGAGACCCCATCTGGAGTACTACATGCAATTCTGGAGACCCCATCTCTGCAAAAACATAGACAAAGTGGAGGCTGTTCAGAGGAGGGCAACCAAAATGGTGCAGGGTCTGCACCAGAAGACATACGAGGAGAGACTAAAGCAGCTTAACATGTATACCCTTGAGGAAAGGACGGAGAGGGGGGACATGATAGAAACTTTCAAGTATCTCAAGGGAATTAACAAAGTACAAGAGGGTAGTATCTTTCAGAAGATATGTGCAAGAACAAGGGGGCACAATTTGAAGATAGAGGGGGGACAGCTCAGAGGTAATGTTAGAAAGTATTTTTTCACAGAGAGGGTTGTGGATGCATGGAACAGCCTTCCTGAGGAGGTTGTGGAGTCAGGAACAGTGGGAGAATTCAAGAGTACATGGGACAGGCATAAGGCAATTCTAGTGGGGGGTAGGAGGAAGTAATCTGTTGATTAACTAGAACCTGCAGGTTATCCATCAGGTAGGGAAATGGTCAGACTAGGAGGGCCAAGCGGTCCTTATCTGCTGTCAAATTCTATGTTTCTATGATCCTTCCTGTGTTCGACTATGTGGATGTGGTCTATGGTACTGCTCCTGCCTCTTCCCTAGCCAGATTGGACACCCTTTGCAATGCCTTCTGTCATTTTGCCACTAACTCACTACCTCACACTCACCGTTGTTCTCTTTATTCATCCCTTTTCACCCCCCCCCTCACCTGTCCCACTGTACCTCCTTTTTTGCCAAATACTGGTTTGGTTCCCTTCCCTCTCACCTTTCCTCACTCCTCTCCCCCTGCCCTCTCCTTCTCTTCTTACTCTCTATACGCACCAGAGACTCCCAGACATTTGCCATTTCTCATCCTCACGCCTGTGCTGGGCAAGCTGCCTTCTCCCACCATCTCCCCTGTCTCTGGAACCAGCACCCCTCTCCCCTTGCCTCAATGCCTTTAGACACATACAAAGGTCTGCTCCTGCCCCTCCCTGCATCTGTCGACCTCTCTTGTGAATCCTTCTCCACTGTCTCCTCACAGTCTCCCCTACTCGCCTCCTCTTACTCACCTAGCTGGGCCTGCCATGGTCTTGGCTCCATACCTGCTCCTCAGTATGCTGGTGTGACAGTGTGCTGCTCTCTAGCACACATTGTTCACTGCAGCCATGTATGTTATTATTCTTATCTCTGTCATTTCACTCAATTTTTGGTTTTTAATGCCTGCAAAATCTAAATTTTTACATACTGCACTTTGAATGTTTATAACTGTGCTTTATTGTATGTACATTCACTTTTCCCCCGGCCCCTTGGTCACACCTGGAAATTAACCTTGGTTCAGTGTGCTCTCCCAGTTATCAAATTTTAAACAAATAAATTAAATAAAATTGGTGCCGAAGGTCAGATTTCTCATGAGACCTTTCCAAAATAGGATGTTGCTGGTGTGGGTTCCATCATCAGAGGATTTACAGATCCCAATCTAGTACGCAGACTGGTGTGATGGTCGCTCCCGTGGTGGGAGAATGTGAAGTTTATCTTAGAAAATTCCTCAATGCCGTCTTGGAGTGATCCTGACCTGTCAGTTGGACTGGGGCCATGTCTATTTTGGATTCCGGTCAAGGAAGTCAAGTGCACTCAGGGCATTTTAGGTCAGTGTTTTTTTTTGTTTGTTTTTTTAAATTGCAATTTGTACTCCCCACGTCCTGCCAGCCCCAACCCTTCGGGGCTGCCAAGGAGTCATCCTCCTGCCTCCCTGCTCTACCCACACCTACCTCCAGGCCCCATAGAGCTTCGGTTTACCCCCCCCCCAAGCGGGGATGAGGTGGGGCCTCAACATCCCGAGCTGTTCACTTTTCGTTGGTCCGGAGGTGACTGGGTGAGTGGGGGCACATCCGAGACACGCTCCAGGCAGCCCATCTTCCCAGTGCTGGCAAGCATTTCCACCGTTTTTCTCCCCCTTACGCAGTGTAGCCCTTGACATCATGATGCAACGCGCTAGCGTCCACATACTCTTGGCCCCTTCCCCAATGGGGCTTGTAGTACCCAGTCGGGATCATACGAGTCATGGGCATTGCTCCCCCCCGGAGAGGGCGAGCTGTCGTGGGATGCTCAAGCCACTCTCCCCCAGCCGGCCCTCCAGTGACCTGAGTTCACTCCTGAACCTGGATCGCTGGCATCACAAGCGGAAATCCAACCTCTGTGCTGATGAACCAGCCTTAAGGGCAGTATTTTTGATTTGTGGACAGTGTATCTAGTCTTGGCACACCTTGTCAGCACCAAATTCATGTTTTTGATTTACAGATAGTGTATTTTGCCTTGCCACTGTTGTCAGGACTGAGTTTGGTCGCAAATGGTGAAGGTGCAGTTAGCCAGTTCTGTTGCCGGGGTCCTTCAGGCAGTATAGCGGAGAGGTTTAGGGCTCTGACCTGCAAACCTGGAGACCTGGGTTTGAATCCCGCAGCCCCACTTGCATACTGTGTGACCCTGAGCAAGTCACTTAACTTCCTTGTGCTCCCAGGTTGCACCTGGAAACAAGCTTCGGCTTAGTGTGCCTTTCCTGGTTAAACAATTTCCCCTTCCCTTCCCTTCAGCACCAGTCTCGGAGGCCACACACATGCTCACAGAAGCGACTAGTTCCTTCAGTGGGTGGAGAACAACTGGCTGTCCTTGATGAAAATTCCTCTGGCAGGGTAACTAGGAGTGATCCCTGATCTCAGAGGTGTTAGACTGACTGTACAGAGGGTTCAGCTGCCCTCAGCTGGTTATCCTTGCATAAAAGGAGAATGCTCTGGTGCTGAGGTGTTTACAGTCAGTTTTTGGTGCTTGCTTGGTTACAGGAATAGGTCATCACTTCTGCAGTTTCCATGGGGCTCCGAGAGATTCATCAACCAGGAAGAAGTCTCTTTTAAGAGCCTCGGTGTGGCCAATAATAATGTGGTATTCAGCCCAGAAAAAACTGGTAATGAAAGTACCATTTTTCTCTCTGCGGCTCCCATTCATAGGAGCTTATTCACTTAGGGACAATTTATACATCCAGTCTAGAGGCGACATGCTTGGTGGCCTGGCTCCCGTGTGGAGAAGTTATCTGAAGCAGAGATTGCTAAAAAGGTGGTAGTCATCTTGATTACCTCTAGGAAGGTGCCCACTCGGCAGCTTTTGGCAGTGTTTGGTTCATTCTCTCAACTGAGACCAGGATCCAGGATAGTAGGCCCACTAGGGCCATGGTCCACACTTTTTAGACTTTACAGGTGGGAGTGGACAGGGTCAAGCCTTGAGCACCCTGGGGGGCAGCTGTCTACTCTCTGTCTGATTTTCTAGTCACCCTTGAGAACATCTTTGGGTTTCTCCATGGGCGTGATCCATTTTCTCAGGGCAGTCAGAAGGAGCTGGTCTGTCAGTTTTCAGTTTCTCTGTGCAATTTAAATGTAGTGCTACAAACCTGTCCCTGGTGTTCTTTGAGCTCTTTCCATCGATTCCATTGGAGTGTTTCCAGTCTGAAGTTGTCAGCCAGGGGGATCGGCAACCACCAGGTTTTTGTTCACATGGGGCACACTACATTATAATGCATTGGGACTAATAATGCTGAGGGCTGTTCTGACCTTTGTTCCCAATGTTTCCACTGTCTTCCATACAAATCTGGAAATCTGGGACCTGTCAATTTGCCCAGAGTTAGTGATTCCAAAGGAGGCAGAATCTTAGGATTTGGGATTGTGCAGGGCAATCTGGAATGCACAGTTACTTTGATCGGAGCACGATCCCCAAAGAACCTCCCCCCCCCACCACATTAGTGTTAGAACATAACAGGTGGCAGTGTTTGTTCTATTCATACATGCACAGAGCACTGCAAACTGGAGGTCCAGAACTGCACCAATGTAATCTTCAAATGCAGAGTGTGCCAGGAGGTGGAAAAAAGATGAACCCTTGTAGTTACCCTTACAGGTCGTAGGGCAGTATTCTCTCCCTCCCCATTCAGGATGGGTACTGCTTTTTAGGCCCCATATGTAATTATTCTCCTTTGACAACATGGAGCGAAACAGAAAGGAGAAGTTCCTTCATACTTACCGTACTTTCATTTCTGTTAGCGCCATCATTGTCAATGGGGCCTCTCCCAAGAGCCTGTGGTTCTTTTTGGAGAACATTGTCCAAAATATTTATAGATACTTGTTTTTGTTTCTCAGATGAAATGATGAAACAGCTGAGCAAGTACTGGCATTCATCGGTTACCCATGGATATCACAGTATAAAAGTCACTATTTCGTGTGATAGGCCATTAGTCTTACTAGTTGCAGTGTATTACATTGTGAGATAGGGAAACCTGTCCAGGTTAGTATCCACTCATATTGAAGTTAAGTTTTGAAGGCTGTTTCTGTTGATAAAATGTTACATGCTACAGTGGTGGTATCGGTCTCTCCACGAACCAGCATCAGTCTTGGGAAGTTGCACTGTTCTTCCGATGGCCCCTGTGAGTGGGATGAGAAGGGCGATCAGCTCAGTTACCGAAGATATAATCTGGGACAAAGTAGATCTATGTACCTTTTTTATTTTTGAGTCAAGTTTGGATAGGGTGAACTTTTTGTTACAGAGACTGTCATGGCCACCTGGAGACAAGGAGGTCCCCAGCCATATATGTTATTTGGTGTTCTGTGTGGACAAAGGTAAACTGGGTTGCTGATGCAGCCGGAACCCTCATATCCTCAGGGTTCTATGCTGAGGTCACAGCTTTGAACAGTACCACTACCCCAGTGGGGGGGAGCACATTACCCTTATGTAATTATTCCCAATTGACAACGTTGGAGCTAACAGAAAAGGAAATTACAGTAAGTATGAAGGAATGTCTCTTGTTGCAGTGTTGACAGAGGTTTCTTCACAAAGCCTATAGCAGTCCAGAAAAGTGACAGAGTTTTGATAACCATGTTAGTGTGATGAGAAAGTTGACCTGCTTGTTGACTGAAGGTGTCATCCAGGGTAAGGAAGGCCTATTTATTTATTTTAATATTGTTTGGATCAAGTTTGAATTGTTGATGTTTTTCTAGCTGGCTGAACTGGGAACATGGATGTCAGTGTTTATATGTGTTTGAAAGTACTGCATGGACAAAAGTAAACTGAGAGACTACTATAACCAGAACCTTCATGTCCTCAGGGTTCTATGCTGAGGTCATGGCTTTTAGGCTGTACAACTACCCCGGTGGGGGATCACATTATCCATACGTAATTATTCTTCACTGACAATGTTGTTGCTAACAGAAAAGGAAATTATGATAAGTATGAAGGAATTTCTTCTGTTACAGTGTTTGAAATGAAAGTCATCTGGGATTAGGATTTTTGTTACCGAGGTTGGAAAAGCCCAGTCTCATTCCCTTTTAATAAAATATTTATTGATAGTTTAATAGAAGTGAAGGACTGGGCCGGCCAGTCTGTACAGCGGCAAGGCTACGTCTTGCAATGCTGATGACCCAGATTCAGTCATAGGGCTGGCAGGGGAGAGAAGGATTGAGCATCCAACTTCTAGAGGATGCTTTCTGTCTCTGGGAGGGAGGGATGTAGCCTCTGCTGTACTACCACCACCTGCATAACCACAGGTAGTGGGACAGCCAAAGTCAACACGGGGTGGGTGGATGTGGACTGGCTCAGGTGCATATCAGCATGCTCCATTGAGTCCTAGCCATCTGCATCCTGCGGGAAAGGAGAAAACAAAGGAGGAAACCCTGCATGGAGTCAGAATGATAGAGGCACTCTTGGGCATCAGTAAACGCACTGCCTGCCACCTCCTGAAACTGTGTAGTCCTAATGGGGAGATTTGTGGTCAGCTTCCTGCTGGCCACACATAGGAGGGGTAAGTCCTGTATAAAAGGAGGTTAGTAAACAGCAGAGAAGAGGAGTACAGGGTTAGGAGGTCACAGAGGAAGGGCCACTGTAGGGCAGGGGGCATTAAAAAAAGAAAACAGAGGGAAAGACCAGAGACTTCTTTTTTGATACCCCACACCCTATACCATATCAGAACAAGCTGGCCTGCCACACTGCTGGCCTCTACTCCGGCTACTAGGGTTTACTATGGTTTTATAGGCAGCAGGAGATGGTGAAGTCCATCTACATACTGCTCAGTGGTACTGTAGCTCTTCAGGTTATATCCTGAAAGAATTAGAATATCTAGTCAACCTTTGAAAATCTGTTTATTGGGAGAGTCTATAGCATGTTGTGATAGATTATTCCACATCCCCACCACTCTTTGTGTGAAATAGAATTTGTGTTTGGTCATTGTAAATTTAGTCTACTTTCTGTTAATGGGTCCGCTAGTGTTTTGCTCTTTTTTCTTAATTCTAGGTTTAGTGAGGACCTAAAGGCGTCATTTTCATTGTAAGCCATCAAAACTTAAGAGCAGATTCTTTCTGGCTCTCCTAGTTTCCAGCCATTAGGTCTACAGACCATTAGGCCTGTAGGTCTCCTATTTTCCAGAGCTGTGGGTGAACTTTCGTCTTTGTACCCCTTGCACTGGGCCTTAACTTGCACTTGAAACTTTGTTATGCCTGTGTAAACATACAATGCCTCGTCACTGTTTTTAGCACCATTTATGTCTGTGACATTTTCACTTGTCATCCGAAGATCTTCTTTGAGGATACCTCTTTCATTAGGCCATGCTTGTGGAACTATAAGCTGCCAGGTGCTAGGAACACATGGAAACTTTTACAAGCTGTCCACCAGAGGCCACCCACGATGACATCAGACGTCTGCGCTCTCATTTAAACCTGGGCTGACCCTCCTCTCCTCAGTTCTTTTCCCACTGTCGACCATACTCGTCAGACCACTGAAGGCAACACTGCTCAATAGCTGCCATTTTATTTCTTTTATTGAAAAAAGTAATCACTTTTAAAGTGATTTTCAATGACCTGTATGCTGTTGAAGGAACCATCAAATTTGTTTAGGATCGGTATTGTGCCTGTGGTGAGAAGATCTATACCAGTGATTCCCATGATGTCTGTGTCTGCTGCTTAGGCCTAGACCACAACAAGAAAGCCATATCTGCCAGGGTTTCCATTCTGTGACCAGGAGACACTGTAAAGGGGCTCTCGAGAAGCATCTCTTCGAGCAAAAAGCCAGAATGGAGAAGGCGCTCTAGCAGAAGAGCACCGCTGTGTCACTGGCTCCATTTACTGAGTCCAGGTCTTCTAAATCCTTAGAAAAGGCATCAGGTGATGACAAACATATGAACCAGGACAAGGAGAAGTAGAGAGCCTCCCCAGTGCTTTCCAGGTCACCCCACTACACAGCAGATATGACCTCCTCTGAGCCATCATCCTCTGTGGCAGCGAAGCCAGTCACGCCCCTGACCGTTGACACAACACCAGGGTTGGGGCTTGGCACAGGCACTACCAGGCCTAGTATGGCTGGTACATCACTGTCGGTGTCGGGACTCAAGCGCCTCCCGTCGACTCCTCCAATCATGTGACCACCACGGGCGCAGCTCAGGCGATTCTATCGCCTTTCACTGACATGATTAGATGCCTGTTACCTACTCGCCTGTTCCGGGGGTGCATTGACAGGGCCTTTTATTAATCCCTCATTGACATCACAAGGTACACCATTGCCCCAGCTGTCTCCTAGGTCACCACCAACATCAATGGAGCATTCTCTTCTCCTCATCAACCCAATCTAGATGACTATGAGTATAATCCTGATTTAATAATGCAGGATGAGGAGAAAGAGACTGAGGGCTACGCTGAAAACTACAGTGATAGGGGCACCAGTTCTGCAGTGTCCACTTGCAGCGAGGACTTGATGGTCCATACACCAAGGTTCCCACCAGACTCAACTTTCCTCACCATGATGCAGCAGTTACAGGCTGCCATGAGCTTTGACCTGGAAGAGCAGGACACTACCAAGAAAAATTTAATAGATTTCCTGGAGCTGCTTGACTCTCCCCTATTGTGGTGCCACCTCTCCTCCATGGCTTAGAGAATGCCACCGTTGCTGCCTGGTATAGCCCACATATTATTCTAGCCATACCAAGGATGGCAGATAAAAGGTACATGGCCTCTTCTGGGAAGCCATTTTTTGCCACCCAGCCTGGAACAGAACTCAGTGGTCATTAATGCTGCCCATGATAGGTTAAAGGCACCTAAGCACCTGAGTTCTCTCCCTCCTGATAAAGAGTCCAAGAGTTTGGATGTGCTAGTCACAAGGACCTTTGCCTCCTTTTCATTAGGCCTTCGTATTGCTAAAGGCCCACATGATCAAGTACTTACAAGTCTTACCAAAGGGCACCAACAAACAACAGCTTCTCAAAGCTTTTACTGCTGGGGCCAATCTGGGCAAGCATTTGCTTTGCATGGCTTATGATGTCTCATGCTTCTGTCAGGGCTGCTGCCTCTGGCATCTGTTTCAGGAGATACTCGTGGCTCAGGGTGGCAGGGTCTGTGAATGATGTGCAACAGTCTATTCCCAGTGCCCCTTTCAGAGGACATAAGCTGTTTGATTCTGATGTCCAAAATATTCTCTCTACCCTTCAGGCTTCAGGCAGAACCCTGAAGTTGATGCATTCCCTCTACCATACCCAGCCATGCGGTAATAGCAGGGTTCCTTTTTATCTGGCTGGTATCAGACAGTGCCCAGTGACCAGACAGCAGGGCAGGGGCAGGGGAGCAGGAGCCTTGCCAACCCCAGCACCACCCCAGGTGCCCTTTCAGAAGTCCCTAGAGTTGGTGTTGCAGGTGGAGCCACCCCAGCCAGCTCTGACAGACTCCTTCTCCACCTCCAATCACCTTTATCTCCAGGGGTGGTTGTAGGGGGCCGCCACTCCCTCCATTTAAATCAGTGGAAGGAAATAGCAACAGATGCCTGAGTTCTAGAAATCATAGCAGAAGGCCATGCTCTGTAACTTTTGGACACACCTCCCAATCATCTGCCAATGGTAATCCACTACTCTCCAGATAATCTTCCTCTGCTTCTGGAGGAAATACAAACTTACTTCAAAAGAATGCCACAGAGCCTGTGCCCTTCAAACAAAGGCACATGGGAATTTACTCCCAGTACTTCCTTGTCCCAAACTGGACAGGAGACCTGCGGCCTATCCTGGATCTCAGAGAGTTGAACTTCTTCACAGAGTACAAAAAGTTCAGAATGGTCACTCTGCAAGACCTACTTCCACTGCTGCAGGCAGGGGAATGGATCTGTTCCCTAGATATGGATACTTACCTTCATATCAAAATCCTGAAGCCTCACAGAATATTCTTGAGGCTCCTGTTCCAAGGCGAACATTACCAATTCAAAGTGTTGCCCTTTGGCTTGTCTTCTGAACTATGGGTCTTTACCAAATGCTTGGCAGTAGTGGCAGAAACCCTTCACAGGGAAGGCCTTTATGTTGTCCCCTACCTGGATGACTGGCTATTGAAAGCCCACTCCAGGGATCAGCTCCTGCACACATTAGCTCAAACAAGACAGCTATTCGATGCTCTGGGGTCCCTGTCAGTGTACCAAAATCAGTGTTGACTCCTTGCAGTGACTGCAGTATATTAGAGCAGTCTTGGACACGGCTCAGAGCTCAGCCTTCCTGCCCCTGGATGGGTCCAAACCCTGGTTGCTCAAGCACAACTAGTACACAACAGCTGGTATTTCTCAGCCAGGACATTCCTATGGCTGCTGGGCTTCATGGCAGTGGTCACTGTGACACAACCATTGGCCAGGCAGCATATGAGGGTATCCCAGTAGACTCTAAGAGTCCAGTGGGATCAGCTAACAGATGACCTAGAACAAATGGTTCTAGGCACATCTCCTGTGTGTAAAATACTCAAGTGGTGGGTGGAACCCGAGAAATCTGTTAAAGGGATTCCCTTCTGATCCCCTACCCTCTTCAGATTTTCACACCAGCTGCCTTGGGGATGGGCTGGGGTGCACACTTAAGCTCCCATCAGACACTGGATACATGGACCCCAGTGGAGAGCACCTTACACATAAATGTTCTAGAAATACGAGCTGTTCTGTGCAGGCTTGAGGTCTTCAGACTCATCTGTCCCCAAGTCCTCTGCTAGTACAGACAGAAAATGTCAGTGTGATGCCTTACATCAACAAGCAAGGGAAATTTAAGTCCTATGCCCTATGCAGGGATGTGAAGAGAGTTTGGTATTGGGCTCTACAACATGGTCTAGAACTGTCAGCAGTACATGTTCTGGGCACCCAAAATGTCTCAGCAGACAGGCTAAACAGGTCCCAGTCCAGGATGCATGAATGGGAACTGCTGACTTCAGAAGTAGAAGACCTGTTAGACAGATGGGGTCATTCAGACTTGGACCTTTTTGCATCCCTCCACAACGCAAAACTACACTTTTCTGCTCACTCACTCCAGGGCCTGGAGTTTTCTGGTGAGACACTTTGCCCCTCTTTTGGAAAGGGAGGTCCCTGTATGCCTTCTCTCCCTTCCCTCTAATTCAGAGGGTGCTGCTCAAGCTCCACATGGAGGGGGCAACTCTAATACTCATTGCTTCCCCATGGCCTCCTCAGATCTGGTTTTCTTTACTGCAGTAGCTAGCGGTGGAAACATCAGTGACTGCCCTTCTGCAAGGGTCTACTGTCACAGGCACGGGGCACCCTGGTCCATCCGTACCTCCAATCTCCCCATCTCCATACATGGCTCCAGAAAACATAGCCATTGCATGGTTTGGGGTTTCCCAAAAAGTGATTGATGTTCTAGTGGCTGCTGGAAAGCCTTCCACCAACTCCACTTATTCTGTAGAGTGGAAGTGCTTTCCTCTATGGGCTGCTTCTCACCACCTGAATCCATTCACCTGTCCAGTTACTCAAGTTTTGGAGTATCTTCTGTCCTTATCAGACACAGGCCTGCAGTATTCCTCAATCAAGATGCACTTGGCTGCTGTTTCAGCTTTCCATGTGTCTGCTGAGGGTTGTACAGTTGCCCAGCTGGAGGTGGTGCATACATGCTTGAGAGGCATTCTACATCTCAACCCTCCCATTAGTAACCCAGTCACGACTTGGGACCTGAATTTTGTTTTGGAAAAGCTTACTTTGTCTCGTTTTGAGCCAGCCACGATGTATGGCTTACACTTTCTTTCTTGGAAAGCGTTTTTTTCTTTTTTTTTAGTTTTAATTATTGCTCAAAGGATTTCAGAGCTACATGTTGTAATGTGTGAGCCTCCTTATTTGATTTTCCACAAAGTCTTTGTGTACTAATCCTACGTTTCTGCCAAAGGTGGTGTCTGAGTTTACTTTAAATAAAACCAACCACCTGCCAGGTTATTATACTGAGCATGCCAATGCAGTGGAAGCATTGCTGTATACTCTAGATGTACATAGAATACTTGGGTACTATATGCACTGCATGAAGGACTGCAGAAAGTCCTTGCAGCTTTTTATTTCTTTCACTCCTGGGAAAGAGGGCACCCTAGTTTCTAAAGAGTGTTTTTCCAAATGGCTAGCCAACTGTATTACATTATGTTATCGGAAGTATGGCAAGGAACTTCCTGGGGTGGTTTATGGTCATTCCACAAGAGGCATGGCCACCTCTGTTGCTTGTTTTGAAAATGTTTCTGCTGCAGACATCTGTGCAGCTACCACCTGGACTACTGTCCACACTTTTCACTAAACACTACAGTCTGGAAACCGTCTCTCATAGAAGGGCTGGCTTTGGTCTAGCTGTGCTACAAGGCCTACTTTCTTAAACTTGTAGGCTGCTGCCACCCAGACTGTTCACTGTCAGTACTGCTTGGTACTAGCTTCATAGGTGTGGCATGATGAAAAGATATCCTCGAAGAAGATAGAACAGTTACATACTTATCGTAGCAGTAGATCTTTGAGAGAATCTCTTTTATCAGGCCATGCCATCCCAACCTCCTTCCCCCTTATGAGCCTGAGACTCCAGCTTTGCTGCCTTCATCTCCATTATGGTCTACCTATAGCTCTCTGCCTCACCTGGGTTCACAGAGTGCAGGGTTCTCTCCTGGTTTTCTACAGAGAAGTCCTCCAAGTATGAGCTCCAGCAGGGAACTGAGGAAAGGAGGAGCCGCTCACATTTATATGGGAAAACCGATGTCTGATGTTGTTGTGAGCAGCCACTGGTGGACTTCTTGCAAAAGTTTCCATGTGGTCCTAGCCGCTGGTGGCTTATAGTTCCATAAGTGTGACCTGATGAAAGAGATTCTCTCAAAGATCTACTGTTACGGTAAGTACGTAACTGTTCTTTTTGCCTTAACAGGGCATCATTGTTAATGGGCCCTGCTCAGTGTTTTTTATCGTGAATAAAACTGAAGTACTCCAGTCTTTCTTCATAAGTGCAATTTTCTAATCACCATACAAGTTTTGCCACGCTCCCCTGTATTTTATCACTTGTTTTAATGTCCCTTTGAAGCAAGGCTGACCAAAATTTAGAGGCATAATCAGTGTCCAGTCTCACTACATTTTGGTAGAGTGGCATAATTACCTCTTTATTTTGTGATGTAAAGAGCCCTCTTATGCATCCAGTTATCTTCCTGGCCTTACTGTTCCGATGTGTACAATGTTTACTGCTGGAGAATAGTCTATAATAGAGATTTCAAAATCCCTGTCTTCAGATCCTTTGTTTCCCAATCTGCCTTTTATAATAACTGTGCTTTGGGTTTTTCCTATCCATATGTGTAACCTATGTAGCATTTGTCAGCTACCAAACTCTTCCCTCACTCCTAGCAAAGTAACCCCCCTGCCTCAGTATTTAACCCCTACTCCTCCCCTCCCTCACCCTCTCTCCCTCCCTCCCTCCCTCTCCTCTATCTTCTCACTCTCTCTCCTCCCTTCCCTCTCCCCATCTCTCACTCTCCTTTTCTATCCTCCCCCTTCTCTCTAATCTCCCTCCCTCTCAGAAATAACTCCCCCTCCCTCCATATCGTCCCTTTGCCCTTCCCTTCTGACTCTCAGCATCTCTGAAGCCAGTGATAAGGCCAAATCCAGCAGCTCTAGCAACCACCGCTTGTATTAACTGAAGCTCGTGCCAAAGGGCCTGCCTGTTTCTATTTCTGTAACTCCCAACAGTCTCCTCTAGTGCTGTCTCTAATACATTGTAAGTCATGTTCTTTGTTGCAGTTGTATTTATGTAACCTTAGAACGTAGACTTGACGTGAAACCTTTGTAAAAGAATTCATACTCAAAGGTTGTTTCTGAAGAGCCAAATAAATAAATAAACCTTAAATTTTTGATGTGACTAGTTTTGTTACTTTTTAAAGAAAAAAAGTCAGTGATGATCCTCTGCTGCTACAAGGACCCAGAGATCTGAATTGCAACACAAAAGACAGGACCTGCTGTGTTGATGTGTTTTAGGACATGACAAGAGTAGGTAGGGGTTGGGGTTTGGTACAGAGGAATAGACATTACACGCAGACTTGATAATTAGTGACTCTGGCTAGGCTTTGCTGTGAGAAGGATATTCCAGAATTAATGCTGCTAGTATTTGGGGCAAGTGGAGAAACCATGGAGCAAGGGTAGGGCGGGATTAGGTAGATAAATCTGGAGTGTGGAAGTTGACATAAGCTTTAACAGACAGTATTATAAATAAAGCAAAGCTTTTTAGCCATGGTGATTTCCATCAGTGCTGCTTTTTTGTGTGACAGATTTCTATTCAGATGTTTTGTAATTTTCTATTTTCATGGGGAAAAAATGAAGGAACAAAGTGCATTAGCCGTACTTTTCCTGCAGCAAAGTGAACTCTTTAGCCTCAGCAGGCGATAATGGATGACAAAGATGGGATTAGAGCACCAAATGGGCCTGCAACAGAGGTAGTGCTGTCTGGCCCCAAAGATCACCCCATGTAAGCAGCTTCCAGGCAAAGCTTAAGCCCTTGTTGATCAGAAGCTGATATAAATGATAAATGCAGATAATGTGCGGGGATGATAAACTCCACTGTCAATCCATCTGTCATCTGACACCCTTGCAAACTGAGTGCAAGAGATGTGGGTGTGCAAGGTGAAGAAAAAACAAACAGAATGCATGAGTCTGCAGATGGAAATTCCAGCACTGCATTTGATCTCTGTACTGGAATTACTTGGTTGGATCAGTGTTTAAACATTTCATCAGTGACTTTTCCTGTATATATCTTCATTAGTACCACCCCCATTTCTCAGACACCTCTCTCCCGTTCAGACACACATCCCTAGCAGCAACGGGGCTGAGATGACATGACTAGCATCCCTGTATAAATGCAATTCCAAGTTGCACAGGCTAGCTTTACATATAAGTACCCCTTCCCATGTCTAGGGGTATGGTGGTGAAAGTCCTGGGGAGGGGGGCACTATACAGCTGAAAGAGTCCACATACCTAGACGGCCTGGCTTGCCAGACCTGATGAAGCTGGGGGTGCCCCATTCTTCCAGGTGCTGAGCTGGACGACACTGGATGATGGGAGAGATGAAGATGCTGGTCTTTACCTGCCTGGCCTTGCCATCTTCACCTCAGAGGTCTTTGTGGGCAGTTTTCACCAGGCAGGTCTCTCAAAGTCTTCCTCACTGGCCCTTCAGGTCACCAAATGCACACCCTGGATAACACACTGGGATGCTAGCTGAGGAGGCAAACTTTTTTTTAGCAGAAACAAGTCATCCAAAACAACAAGGCAAACACCCAAACTGCAGAAACAGGCGATCCCATTTAATGAACAGTTAATAGAAAACAGGAACAGTCACGTGATGGAGCAGAAAACACACACTAACAGTTTGCTCTGGACTGAGAGATCACATCCTAAGCTCAAAGGGTTTACTCAGGACTGTGGAGGTTACATTTGAGCATAGCATCAAGGCAGCTACCTTACAGCCTAGGAAGCCATAAGTCCAAATGCAGGCAGCTTAAATTTGCGGTCGAATCAGGCCATTAAATACAAAGAGCAACAGGTTCTCCTCCAGACCAAAACTGGAACAGTCTTTAAAACTGAGGTCACCGTGGAACCGGGGAGGTGCCTCCAAATCCTCTGGCATCCAACGGAGCCTGCACACAGTCCTTCATAAGTGAAGCACCCACAGTCACAGCCAAAGACATGGTCAGATATTTCCTGACATTTCTGTGATATTTCTAGAGAAATCTCCTGCTTTCTCTCTTTCCACAGTGGAGGCAGCAGAGAGAAACTCTTTAGACATTTTGCGAAATATCTGGAAATATGTGACCATGGCTGTGGCTACAACTGCATCCACAGTCTCTGGGACCAGGGACTTTGCCTGAACCCCTGGATCCCATCACCTCACCGGTGCCCCTTTTTTTGCTCCTTCATCTCCCTGTTGCCTGGTGTGGAGGGGTTGTGGGATAACAGATGAACCAGACATCGAACTTCAAGTTCAACACACAGTCTCTGTGTGATGTTTATTCAAAATACAGGAGATAACCTTAAAGAGACTCACCAAGATATGGGCCTGCACCACACCTATCAGTGCCTTGCCGCCAGAGGATCTAAATAAAGTGAATATGTCTGAAAAATTTTAACTGTTTAAAAAGATCCATTGTGAGACTGTATCCCATGCCCAATTGCGGGCTTGTAATGAAATAATCCCTGGTGGCCCAGTGGACTGATCTCCCTCGCCTGATCGCGGGCATGTAATGAACTAAACCCTGGTGGTCCAGTGTACTGATCTCCCCGCTCAATTGCGGGCATTTGTCAAATGCTCTGGTGGTCCAGTGGTATCCCTCCTCCCCACCGCCCACTGAGTCCCCGCCACCCTGTACCCCTGGTCAGCGTGCAGGTGGCAGCTCCGTCCGTAAGCCACCTGGCTGCCCGCTGACTGATAGCATACAGGAGAACAAAGCCCGCCGAGGGGCAAGGGGGCATCGGTCCCAGATGGCTGCAGCCTGGCAGGGCGCCAGGTGCAAGTCACCGGGGATCAGCGCACTACATGTAAATAGGGCCATAATGACATGCAAATGACCCCATTTGTGCCTTGCATGCATAATTTGCATGCCCAGTGCTGAATATCGTGGTAGATACGCCTAGCGCAACCGCACTTGCGCGCATCCCCCTGCTAATCTTCTGCCACTCGTGCTGACACAGTGCCACTGTGCTGTGCGCAATGTGTGCGCCCTCAGTGCCATATTCAACAGTGCTGAGCCATGGCGCAGCACCGTTGAATATCGCCTGAACCATGCCCTGTCTCAACCCAGTTGCGCTGCACCCAGGCTTGCGCCCCTGCCTGGTGCAGTCTGAATATCCCACCCCTAGCACCATGGTATATTCAACATTTACAGGTTTCATAAACATAAGGTATATACAATACATCAAGATATTTTATGACATAGGAGTGCTATTACATACTAAATCCAACAATGATAAACACAGCCTATTGTTTTACATACGCTGCGAGGTCACCACAATAACCTCCCTGTACAAGAACCTGAGAGTGAAAAGGAAAATTAAACAGGAACACTATAGCATAATCAAGAAAGGGAAGGGGGTGCCCATAGGTGGTCAACCTTATGGACTAGAAATTGTAAAGGATAGATTAGGCTAAGAAATAGAAGAACTGTTGCAACAGATTTAAGAAAGGGTCGGTCCTCAAGCGTGGCAGGAGCTCCCTGTCACATATCCCCCACCTTAAGAGGGAAGCAGTTATTGCAGACTGCTTACTTCCTTCCTGTCCCAGGAAGGGATGGAGCTTCCACCCATTCATCTTCAGAAGCTCTGTCTCAGGGTCCCTATTAACGATAAACATTCCATCATAAACATTGTGGAGATCATCATTCTTTTACCCTGAGGAATTAACAAATTTCTCAACAGAGACTAACGGTGCCTTCCCTGAGCTATCTCCTTTTAGAGAAAGTACGTCATAGTTTACTGACCAAAAATCTGGATGGCTGTAAAGTCCAGTACCATAGAAAGGCTTTCTCTGGGGTGTGTAATTACCTGCTCCAACCTCACCAGACATGTCAGTTTTAAGCAGGGGGGCCAGTCCTAGGTTCAACCCCTCTTCATAAACACACTATGTTTCTTGATTCATTCATTTCACTTGCTACAGATACAGACACCTGAGGGTAGACAATCTAGGTCTTACCCCAACACAGGTTCCTATCCATTCTCCACCCACCTCCTCCTTTGTAGGGTTTTCATCAAAAAAATAAGACACATGTACCACCTCCTTGATCTTAACGTATTGTAACATTTTGGTAATAGCAGCATCTTTAGCCTGCAGTATACCCCAGTCAATACTGTTAATAGATTTAGCTGCATCAATACAAGAAAAAGTCCCTTCAGCCTCATAGGCTTCTTATTGCTTGCTTGGAGTCTTCAATCCCAGCAAAATATCACAAGGCACAGTCTTACCTGGGGTCTCACATTTAAGTTCCATACTCGCATCTCCAACTTCCAACAGGTAACATCATGGGAACACAGGCAACAAAGGAATATCCTGCTCAGTCAAGGGGTCCTCCTCAAACTCAGCCTATGAAAAATCCTCCTCCGAATCTTTATCCAAACTCTATGGCAGGAACCTCTCGAGCACCTGGCACCTGTGTTCCACCTCTCTGTGTAGTCGGTCTGCCTCCAGCCATTGCCCACTCATTCAGTGGACCATCCTCATTAGGGTCTTCGCCTCCTGGATGTTGCCTCTCACATCTCCAGTCTGCCTCGACCTGCATCTCTTCATCATCTTCAGGCTTGGCCTTCCTCTGAGCTCCCAGGTCCAGTCCAGGCAGCAGCTTCTCTCCATCTGTCAGTCATGGTTCTGGTCAGAACTCCACAGACTTTCTTCTCCAGCATCTCCTGGGATATATGGGCGATATCCACCAGGAAACGTCCTTCGGCCAGTCCAGATGCTTCCAGCAAGTTATCCCACTGTGACACCAAGTCTGTGGAGGAGTTGTGGGATAACAGATGGAGCATACACCGAACTTCAAGTTCAACAAACAATCTCAGTGTGATGTTTATTCAAAATACAGAAGATGACATTAAAGAGGACCTTCACCAGTCCTTTTGACTTTCATGCATAAATTACCCCTTCTTGCATTGATTCTGAAATTGTATTTCATTACTGTCTGCTGCAGTTAGTTTTTGCATTCTGAGCTGCTAAATACTGCAGGGTGTACCAGGGCTTCTATAGCAAGCCTGGTGTTTCTGTGGACCTAGGGTTGTACTGCTGACATCACTGTAGGGCAGAGTCAATTTCACAAAAAAAAAAACATACTGACAAGGCATTTGGATTTTGGCATAATGCATTGCTAACAGGGTGTCTTGGGGGAGGGAGAACACAGTATATATATTGAGTACTGGTAGGTTTCCCTTGCAACATTGTTGCAACTGCATGATACTGCACAGTGTGAGTCACTCCCCAATCCTACAATGATGTCATCAGGAGCTAGTAGCCCAGCAGCTGAACAGCAGTGGCAAGTGCAGCAGGGCTCAAAAACCAATCCAAATTATGGAAGGCAGAGTAAACCTTGTCCAAAAATAATGAATGCATACACCTTTTCGGGTCTAGTACTGCATATAATGACTACAAGCTATAACTTTTTGGACCATCATGGAAGTTCTTCTATAAGGAATGGCATATCTCTTCCTCAGTACATCAGTTTGCAGCAGCAGACTATGTATGTCCTTTCTCTGCTCTTAGCTGGCACCTACTGACACTGATCTTTGATCTACTTAGTAGCTGAGCTTCAGCACCCACCCCTATGCAGGTCTTGTTTGCTTGGGTAGTGTGGGCTCAAAGAATAAAAAAATAAATAAATAAATAATAACATAAGCTAAAGACAAAGATCCTCAGTGCAAAAGCGCTGAAACATGAGTTACCCCAGAGGGCATTGACAATAAGCCAAGTTTCAAAGAAACACAACATCACACATACTTCCCTAATGCAAAGCATCATGGGATATATGCAGATCAACATGACATTTCAGATTGTCTCAGTTTTCAGCAATTTACTCGCATTTTAAACAGCACAACTAACTTAATTTTTATAAGGCAGTCAATTAGTACATTTTACCTTTATTAAAAACACCAAGTGCCATGGTTTTTCAACATTTACAGGTTTCATAAACATAAGGTATATACAATACATCAAGGTATTTTATGACATAGTAGTGCTAATACATACTAAATCCAACAATGATAAACACAGCCTGTTGTTTTACATATGCTCAGAGGTCACCACAATAACCTCCCTGTACAAGGACCTGAGAAGGAAAAAGAAAATTAAAGAGGACACTATATCATAGTCAAGAAAGGGAAGGGGTGGCCAACCTTATGGACTAGAAATTGTAAAGGATAGATTAGGCTAAGAAATAGAAGAACTGTTGCAACAGATTTAAGAAAGGGTCGGTCCTCAAGAGTGGCAGGAGCTCCCTGTCACATCTGGAAGCATAACGCCTTCTCCCTCTGCTCTCTCCTGAGCACAGATCATCCAGGGGGTTCCACTTACCAGTGGTCCTCTGGGTCAGCAGCAACAGCCCACCCCCATGATGCAGGCTCCTTGCAGGCTCACCTCTTTCTCCTCTCTGGAAGGTTTCTTATGATGCCCCAACCAGGGCACAAACTATAATGGCCACTACCACGTCCTTCTAGATCCCTGAAAAACACACTACTGCGAAAATAAAAACAACCACAGCCTCTAGGGCCGAGTGGGCAAATGCCCCTGCTCCAACCTCTCTTTTCTCTCCACCTGAATCCCCGAACTGGCGCCAAGAACCCCATTTTATTTTTCTTTCCCAGGTGCCAAAAAATACCTACCAGAACAAAGGTCCAATCCAGACCTCTCCCTACAGTGCAAAAAAAATATTCCCTTCAAAGCCCTATGGGACTTGTAGTCCCAATATTAACTATGTATGTGGTGCCCCAATCGGCACCAGCCAGCACTGAAACTACCTCCCTATGAATGGTGCAGACGTTCCCTTGGATTTCCCACTCTGTGGTGATCACGCATGCTCAGAGGCGCAGACCTCTGAAAACTATTTTACATTATTTATTCATTTTTATTTTTTAACACGGTCCCAGGCTAGGCAGACCCCAGAAACAACCGGACTTAGGACCTGGAACAGCTGCTGTGTTCAGTTTTTCAGACTGATGGCCATGCATGTACCTCAAGGCATGGTTGCCATATTTATTTACAAAACGTGCAGTCCCATCGCCATGGCAACCACCCAGATTGCACCCCAGAGGTGCGGAAAACAGAGCGATGCCCAGCCTGCCTGCCAAAAGCCCTGACACCACTATGGGGCAGCTGGAACTGCAAAGGATACCCGCAGACTGACCGGGTCCAAATCCCCCCAGAGCCACTGGCCTGCAGGAGGAGAGCACGGAGCAGAAGCTCCCTAAGGTAAGCCTGTTTTGGGGGGCTTACATACAGAACAGAGGAACAGCTTTCTTTGGGGGGGGGGGAATAGGAGAACTACCTAGCAGGGAATGGATAGTCTTCCAGAACGCAGCCGGGGATGGGCGGCAGTCTTCGATCTGCGATTTAAACAAACTAGCTTTGGCAGTACGTGCTGCCTTGGTGCAGGCATTCCGTAGTGATCTGTAAGTTTGTGGGTCAAAGGCTTTGGAAGAGGCTTTGTATACTTTCCAGGCATTGTTTCTGGATTTAAATAAGAGTCTCATCAGGTTTGGGGAGATCCAGGGAAGGTGCCGGAGCCGCAGCCTTTTGAGTGGGGCATGGTGGTTCCATATGTTCAGGAAGCTTGAGCTGAAGGCATATATATAGTTTGATATTATCTCCAAAGTAAGTCTAATTACAAAACTTAGGAATGAACTGTAAAGTCTCAGACATTCTTATTCAAATCTAAGGTATACAATTGAAGTGTACGTATTGATTGTAAGCAAAATTAAATGTGTGAAATATTTTATGTTCATAGGTTTCTCTGCTGTATTAACCGTTCACTAGTCTTCTAATAAAATGTTAAATGTCCTACATTCTACAGCTACATCCTACAGTTAGCTTACCTCTGAATACTGCAAGTTGAAAACCATGAGTTTATCCTGCAATTTATCTTTCTTTCACCCCTATTGTTAAAGTTATTGCCAACCTATTAGTAAGGACTGTATCATGATGATAACCATGACTGTAACCTGCATACAGTACATACCTGAAATTATTCTGTAACCTAAGTCTTTCTCTGTATGAAAACATGTATTGATATCCCGGGTCGCCCCTGAAAAAGGGACCTTTGGGGCTCAGTGGGCCTACCTGGTCACCAAAATTTAGGAAATAAATAAAATAATAAATAAATGTAGACAATGACAGAAAAAAAGACCATTAATCCATCCAGTATGCCCATAGTATCCTAGTTAAACCTTGGACCTAATTTCCATCCAGGGTCCTTGCCCGCCATGTCCAACTCCAATTTCCCTCCCCGTTTCTGATATCCCAAGTAACCACTATACTCAGACATGCACAGGTGCCTAGAAAAAACACACAATCAAGTGAGACCAATCAGTAGAACTCAATGCATTTTCAATTTGACGAAAGAAAGAAAGATTCTGATAAAATAGCATTTTAAATTATTTCAGAGAGCAGCCAGGATTGCCCTTAAGTTAAATGTGTTTTTAGTGTTCATGCTTGACAATGGCTTTCATGTTCTGCTTTTAATTGTGGTATTAATCAAATGCATTCCCTCTGTGTCCTGTTTGAGATTATACCATGGATGAGTTCCTGATTAAAATATAAACATTGTTTTTATCACATCAGTAGTTTCATAATTTAAGCTACTTAACAGTAAGACTGTGTGAATATTTCTGATTGTCAGTTTAGCCACGTTTTAAGATGGGTCTGCTTAAGACCTTCTCAACCCCAAATGCAAACATGACATTGAAAGGTACGACTCTCTTGATTATTATTTTACTTCTAGTTAGCCTTTTTTTTAGTTTATGCCATTTGTTATATCAGCTAATCATAGTCCCTCCAAAGCCTTGCCAGGATCAGTTTCATGCGCAAACTAAATCATGCCATCTCCTACTGCGATCGTAAATTTTCAGCTACAGTACATACCATACAGGGCTAGAAATATTCTTTGGTTGTCCAAAGAACAGGTGCATTATTCATTTTGACTATCTCACAGAATTTGCACCTGTCCTGTTGATTTCTGTTTACTAATTTTACATTTCTGTTTCCAAATTTAAGCTGATAATAACTAGTAAAGCCACTGACTGGTACAGTGCCTTGAAAAAATGCTTAATAACTGATGGTGCCCATTGTAGGGTGCCCTAAAAAGGGCTACTAGATATTTCTTACTGGCTAGTAGAGGGCCCTGAAAAGGGCTTAAAGAGCAGGGCCTGGATGTTCAGACTGCACCAGGCTGAGGCGCAAGCCTGGGCGCAGCGCAAATTGGCTGGCCAGGGGTGTTGACTGGGCGATATTCAACGGAGCTGCGCCATGGCACAGCATCGTTGAATATCGCGCCTGGCCACCCACAGTGTGCATGGTGCAGTGGCACTGTCCCGCCAGCACAAGTGGCGCAGAGTGGAGCAGGGGGGATGCGCTTCAGCGCCAAGTTCCTTTCAGGACCCCACTGCTGACTATCAGACTGAGGTCACCACCACCACCACCACCTCTGCTATTGAAACAAAGAGCTCCCTGCTTCTGCTAAGAGACTCATAGTTCAGCATCCCCAGACATCCAGGTTTCATCTCCTTCCCAAAATCCACAAAACAGGTAACCCGGGTCGCCCTATAGTGTCTGCCTGCTCCTGCCCCACATCCCACATCTCTGCATTTTTGGACAGCCTCATAATATCCCTCGTTGAGTCCCTGCCCTCCTATGTTAATGACACTAACCATGCTCTCCAGTTATTTGACAGGTTCAGATTCAGTGACTCTCATCAGCTCATCTTCACCATGGACATTAAATCTCTTTACACAGTGATCCCCCATGATGATGTGTCTGACAGCTTTGTAGCATTTCTTGAATAAGCAGGAAGTCCAGCAGCCACCCACGCATACACTAACTCATCTGGCAGAACTTGTTCTACACTCAATGCATTTTTCTTTAATAACAGTTTTTTCAGCAGGTCAGTGGAGTTGCCATGGTACCAAATGGGTCCCAGCTTTGCTAGTCTGTTTGTGGGTTGGGTGGAGGAATGTTTTTTCCTTTCATTCACAGGGACTGTGCCTGAACTCTACAAACGGTACATTGATGACTGTGTGGGGGCCACCTCCTACTCCAGGGAGACCCTCCAAGTCTTCCTTGGCAAGTTTACCATGGCCCATCCCTCCCTTCAATACACTGTTTAAGTATCCTCCTCTACACTGCCTTTTCTGGATATCCAGCTGTCAGTACAGAACACTGGTCTGAAGACATCAGTTTATTACAAACCCACTAACTCTCACAGATTCCTCCTCCACAGCTCCTTCCATCCTAAACATGTCAAGAATGGCCTGCCTTATTCACAGTTTCTTAGACTTCGCAGGTTATGCAGTGAAGAGGATGATTTTGCGAGCAGACCCAAATAATACCGTCTTTTTATCAACAGGGGATACCCTAAAAGCACAGTGGACAGAACACTCTCCCAGGTCAGTGACATGCCCCGTAACCTTGATCCTCGCAGGAAGGATACTGTCACACAAGAACAACAGCAAATTCCTCTAGTGCTTCCTTTCCATCAGCGCACACCTTCTCTTCACAGGATCATCATCAGCAACTTTCCCATTTTGCAAACTGACCCTAACATTGGTGCGTCCTTTACAGAACCACCTATTGCCTCCTACCGCCAGCCACCTAACCTGTGGAATTTCCTGGTTAAAAGCAGCCTACCTACTCCTAACAGTTCCTCCCTCCCAGGTACCAAACCTTGCAACAGGACTCGCTGTTACACCTGCAAATTTATTTCCAGTGTGACTGAAATTCAGAGGCCACAGGTGTTTTTCACATCACCAAGGAGTTCTCATGCACCTCCACTAATGTGGTGTATTGCATTGTTTGCAGGAAGTGTACAGCTATTTACATCGGAGAGACTGGTAGGCGCCTTGCTGACCATTTCAGGGAATATTACAGAACAGTCAGGAATGGTGACACTGCTAAACCCATTGTATCCCACTTTATCTCCAGGGACCACAGTGTCAATGACCTTTCTATTTGTGTCCTTCAGCAGGGCTTCTGGGATTCTGACCATAGAAAAAATATGGAAGCCAAGCTGATCATCCACCTTGGCCCCAGCAGCCCTCTGGTTTAAATGATAGACTTATTTTCCACTAACATCATTCAGCCACCCTTATTTTCCTAAAGTCTATTTGTATTTGTACACATTTAATTTCTTTTCATTTCACCCAAGTCTCCATCTCTGTCTCCTTCCCACACATTTGTCACATTTCAGCTCTCTTACTAGGCCCTGTTAATTAGTCCCCACCCGGGACTTCCCTAGCTCTTTCACTCCTATTATGCTTTATCGCTCCCATCATCACCTTTTGTTTCACAGATTTCTCTTAATCTTGCCATTTATCACTTCTTCTCCCTGAGCCTCCCCTTTTTCTTTCCCCACATATATATATATATATATATATATATATATATATATATATGTATATATATATATATATATATATAATATATGTGTGTCCCTCATTTCACCTCCCACCACACTAACTTTTTTTTTCTTTCAGATATTTCCTGAAGAAGACCTAAGGTCGAAACATAGATTTTTTAACTCTATTTTCTATTTTCAGTATGCATTTAATATAACCATTTTGTTTTGCTTTTAGACTACATGCTGACACAGTGCCTTGTTTTTGTTTTTTACATTATGTATATGTTGCAAAAACCTCATTAATGCATCGGTTAGGGTGAATACCATAGCAACAAAAGCAGGGAAATGAGGCACACACACAGACACACACACACAGTAACTCTTGCAGGTCTCCCAAACTGATAGCACTCATTTACTCTAGGCTCAGAAAACACAGCTGTTAGGAATGTGTTTTAGCTGGACATCCCATATAACTGAAATGCCACAGGGGAGGGAGGGAGGGAGGAGAGAGAGAGAATTTTTTTCTTTTCTTTTCTAAGTAGTGCAGGTGGGAGGGAGCAGAGACAAAACAAACTGCATATGCTGGTTACACTGAGCACATCCACTGGCTGTAATTTGAGCTGGCATGAGTATGTGCCATGTAGAAAAGATATATGAATGAATTTAAACAGTTTCAGTTTCTCTGTCTCTCCAAAATAGTGCAGTGCAGGGACACACCAAAGCCAAGCTGCTCTAGTGAAGAAATTGTAATCCAACTTCAGTTTTGTGAAGCCCACTAGGAATCTGGAGAGCTCCAATTTTCAGTAGTGATAGCAAGACATCTGCAGAGTTCCACCCTGCAGCCGTAAAAATTAGTGGTGGCAGACGATTCTGGACATCCGGGGCCTGATATTCAAAAGTTTGCATGGGTGCAAATGGGTGTTTGGTGCCAGAGCCCAATATTCAAAAGGGGCAGTTGTGTGGGCAAACAGAGCTAGTGCCCTCACAAAAAATAATTTATGTGGGTGGGGAAAGGGATAAATTTGAATTTGAAATGTAAAGGACAGCTTTCTCTTAATATCCAGGAAGTAGAATACAGAATTATGAAACTAATCCATATTTTAAGATTACCACTACTTCAGCTGACTCATCAACACCATCCTGATCTACTTCTGTGTGAGCTGCAGCATAGCAATCTGCCCCTTGCCTAGAAGCAACAGTATTATTAAAAGGAAAAGTTTTATTCTCGAACACAGTGGTCAGTTTTGCTGAGAATCCATTCACACGTTTAAGCTCCCCTCCATGGTGTCTAGGGGTATGAGGTAGTAATTGTCCGTGGGGAGGGGGCACACATAGCAGCAAAAACAAAAAGTTGTACCTTACCGGGAATTGCTGGCATTGTTAAGGTCTGTGGTGCAAGGGGTGCTATCTTCTGGAGCTGGGCTGGAAGCAAGTTTGTTAGCAGGCATAAACAGTCCCAACAAATAACTGAAGTCCACACAAGAATAGTGTTAACGGGATCCCATTAAATGAACAGCTTATGGTGCCATTCACACAGTTTGAGCTGTACATCTAGACTTCAGGAGTCCTTACAGGTAGGTTAGTGGATGCACTGTGGCTCAAATGGCCCCACCAAACCTGGGCAGCTTTCTTCTGGGCCAAGCAGGCCAGTACTGAAGTTAGGCAGCATGTCTCTGGGGCCGAATTAGGCCCTGCAAAAGGCAGCAGGAAAACTAACATGTCTGTCTGTCTGTGTGTCTCTCTCTCATCCTTTGCTATTCCTCACTGATCCTCCAACCTGGGCTTTCAAAAGCAAGCCCTTAGAAATGGGGCTACCGCCATTCCCCACTTTTCAGTTCCAGTACCAACTTTCAGGCCATGGCAGGTGACACCCTTTCTGGCATAGGGTGGACGTCCCCACCGTGGCTGCCACACGCTGGGTTGGCGTTCTGAAACTTGGCATTATCTCTCTCTCTCCAAATGTTTTGTGTTCACTGAAACTGGGCCCTGCTGAGTGACGCTCCTTTCTAGCTTCATAGGCAAACATCCCCACAGAATCCTTGGAGCTGCCACAACCGGGTTGGCGTTCTGACTCTGGGGTTAGTGCTCTTCCTCCTTCCTGCGGGCTCCAACTTCTCCCCACTGGTGTCTTTTTCTGCAAGCTGCACATTGTCCAGGACTCAAAACTCTCTGCTCCAAACCCTTCTTCACTCCGCTATGCATCTCATGGTTTACTGCTGGAGGGAAAATGACAGGGAGATTACGATACAGGACACCCCATGGACAGGCTATGACTGTGAACACATCACTTGAAGCACGTACAATGCCGCAACCCTTGGACACATCTGGACCCACTGAGAGTGGGCAATCGGCCCTGCTGTCCCTGGACCCTCCTTACACCAGGGCTGTCCCTCTTCACACTCTTTACTCTCTCCTGGCACCAAAACCCAGTAATTTATAACCTCACACACACTGACAGTGACCTCTGTCCCATGGAGCATCCGCCGGTGTGGCAGAGGGAAAATTTAACTATTTAATTACGGGTCCCAAACCAGAATATACCATGCACAAAACATGTACACACCCCACGGAGGGGAGTTACATTCCTCCCCTGCCTTAAACACTCACCGCCCTCAGTGAGTATTTATACCGGCCACCTTGCCGATGGGCAACGGAGAGGTATGTGCACTCTCTCACTGGACCCAATGACTCAGCTCCACTGGCAGCACCACCAAGATGGTGGATTCACTATCATCTTCACTAAACTATTGTACCTAAATACTGGCGCCCCAACCATTTTTTCTGGCAACCCACCACCTGCAACACTCCGGATGGATTGTCTGGCAAAACAGGGGTGGCATCCCAGCCCTAAACTCACACTAACTCAAACCGCTATTCTCAACGCTGCCCACCTACCTAACAGCTGTCACGCTGCAAAAGCCATGCCCATAAATTTGTTAAAAGTATCAAAATAGCAGAACATGAATTCACTTTAACTAGGAAAACATTTTTTTAAATGTGCATGCCAGTAACACCAGTAAACAAGAAACAGGAACAATAATTAATGCATCCTGAAACAATAACCTTTAATCCACTCCCCTCTTTCAGCACCAAGGTGCAGAGTCCAGTTCAAAGTATAAATGTCCTGGTGCCCACAATTCTCTGCAATTATACTAAACAAAACAGAGACTGAAGGAAAAAGGTTGCTCTCACCCATTTTATACTGACAGTCAGTTCAGCCCACGTCCTTTATTCAGTCATTTGTAGCAACTCCGTGGGGTGGAAACAAGGCAAACCATGGAGCTTTGGAATGGCACAGAGTCCTCAAGCCACAACAGTCCCTTCATTGCCTGGAGAAATTATACCGGGGATTCAGCTTGGTGGTTGCTTGTCCAGACAAGTCCAGTCCACTCACAAAGTGCTAGTTTCACTTCCCACCGAGGTCCTGCACCAATTTAAAAATTTTAAAGATGGTAAGTCCTGTGTAGACATGGTGGGAACACTCCTCCTTAGCAATACACTGTATCTCCTGCAAGGCCCTATTGGAACTTGCTGGACCCAACTTATGTTTTTCTTTATACAGCTTGTTAAGGGTGCCCCAGTAACCCAGTCCTGGCAGTTTTCTTCATTGATGTCCCATATCTGTTCAGGTAGGCATGGGTACGCGTACTGGGAGTAGTCCTGTCGTATTTTCCTCCAGACGATCCTTTCAGCTTGTGACCATTCAGGCAGGCTTCTCACCATGGTCCTTGGGGCCTATCCATCTGGCAGTCACATTCCTTCTCATTATCGCTGCACCTGAGGATCTCAGTCCTGCACCCCTTCATACTGCTCATGCCTCTTACAGTTTTTAGCAGCCAGGCTGGGCCGATCTTTCCAAGGGGTCAGGTACGCAGATTCATAACGTGATGGAATGTCCTTCTCCAAATTTTCTTCACTACATTCAGCAGCTCCCTGACAGGCTGGTCTGCAGGTTCAGGATCATTTGGCTTTGCTGCAGCGGGGGCACTGGTTTCCCTTTGGCTTTAGGCTGCCACTTTGGTTCTGATGCAGCTGCACCCATTGGTTCTTTGGGCACACTCAGGAATGACTGTCCAGCACTAAAAAGTCTTTTGGGGTCAGTAACTTCATCTGTGCTCCATGACCCCAACCCCTTCCTTGGACCATTGATACTGGTGCTTTGGGTGGAGCTGTGGTTTTGGCTGAGTTACTCCAGTGGGCACAGGATATTTCTGGGCAAAGGAGCTGATGGCTGCTTCCTCAACTTTCTGCACTGCTGGCACACCAAATTGGCTACTCATCTCTTCCCAGCTTTCAAGGTCTGACTCGCTGAAGTCACAGATCCACTGGGCCAAGGAAAGACAACCATCAGTGGGGCCTTCCTCTGGCACCCTGCACACTGGCAAGAGAGTCACTCCAGGCCCCTTGAACTGGCACAGAACACACTTGGAAACAGTGGACTTTTCAATCACATCTCACATCCACTTAAACATGGCAGAGGGGATGGTTACCTTGGACATTTCTGAAGCTTTATCCATCTTGCAATTCAAAAATTATGATTTCTCATACTCTGCGCCACTGCTCATTCTCCAAGAACCAATTTCGATTTCTACTCTCACAAGCCAGTTCTGCCCAGCAACCATTAACTCCACCTCCAAAAAAATCCCCAAGTCCCCAAATCGAATCAGTAAGGATGCCCCAGGGCATTTACATACTGTGCACATGTTCTGGCCCCGTGAAGTGCACCATCTCCAGACCCATTGGTACCACACTGTTCTTCAAGAAGGCATGAAATTCGTCACTACTGCACCATATTTTCCCAGTCCCAAAAGTCCAGAAAGAAAGTTCACAAAGTCTATTCCTTGCCCAGCACCCATTGAGGTGATCCAAAATTCTCCCGGCACCCCCAAAATGCCATCCTGGATGAGCCCCCACATTGTAAGCCCCTCCCCAGTGTCTAGGGTATGATGTGGTAATTGTCTGTGGGGAAGGGCACCCACAGCGCAGAAACCAAAGTTGTACCTTACCAGGAAATGGCTGGCAACTGTTAGGGTCCACGGTGCAGGGGAACCATCTTCTGGAGCTGGGCTGGAAGCAAATTCATGTTAGAAGGCATAAACAGTCCCAACAAATGATTGAAGTCCACACAAAAATAATGTTAACAGGGGGATCCCATTTAATGAACAACTTCATTGCGCCATTCACACAATATGAGCTGCACATCTAGACTGCAGGGGTCCTTACAGGGAGGTTAGTGGATGCACTGTGGCTGTGTTGGCCCCACCAGACCTAGGCAGCTTTCTTATGGGCTGAGTAGGCCACTACTGAAGCTAGGCAGCATCTCTGGGGCTAAATCAGGCCCTGCAAAGGGCAGGAAACTAATGTCTCTCTCTCTCTCTCTCTCTCTCTCTCTCTCTCTCTCTCTCTCTCTCTCTCTCTCTCTCTCTCTCTCTCTCTCTCTCTCTCTCTCTCTCTCTCTCTCTCTCTCTCTCTCTCTCTCTCTCTCTCTCTCTCTCTCTCTTCTGGTGCCAAAACCCAAAATATATAACCTGACACACCAATGGCAGCCTCCGACCCATGGAGCTCTCACTGGTGTGACAGAAGGAAAATTTTACCATTTAATTATGGGATCCAAGTCAGGATCTACCGTGCACAAAACATGTACACACCCCGCTTGGGGTTACATGTGTATGAGGCCTACAGGTTTTCAAAAACGTCCTCACTCCATCAGGCTGCTTCATCCATTAACATATTTCACAGGATAGGTTTGGGAAACAAAGAATTTTCCTTGACACCATAGAGAGCCTTTATGGGGAATTAACTGAGAAAATGGTCTTGTATCTGGACCATCCGTTAACTAGCAGTGCATTCTAGGGATATCCAGGATTCAATAAATAAATAAAAGTGTGAATGGTTGCAATCTTTCTGAAGTTGATCGATACATCACAGGCTGGACTGAGGCAGTGTGGGTGAGCTTGTTGAGACGGAATATCAGTTTCTTATTTAGTGAACTGCACCAGGTTTTAAGTGCCTAAATAATAAAATGTTAGCAGCTTGGGACTATATTTAAAATGGGAAAGTTCTGTCTGGGACAATACCTTAGGGCTGAGATGCTGCTATTTGTATGACTCACAAACGTACCTCTAGAAGACACATCATAACTATGATGAGTAATTTTTCTTACCTTCTAGTAAGTCATCTCATACATGGCATATGCATTTCTATACCTATGAGCAGAGCTGCTCTGCTTAGTCCACTGGCCTAGCTTTCTGTGTTACCATGTTATAGCAGGTTGCCAGTTTAAGACTCTGCATGGATGTTCTTTAATTTAAAGAGCCTCTGACGTCACAAGGAACACATTGAATCCCGTACGAGGTCAAAGAAAAAACAAATTCAGTTTATAATTCATAAGTTTGCTAAAGCCACCTTCCCTTACTCTTCATTACAAAGGACATGAAAACATGATTCCCGGTCACTTGTTTTTCATATGTTCTATCCTGCTTGTCTACAAGTGACATCATAATCCTCTGCCTGTGTTATCATAATCACTTCTGATGTCCCAAGCTGAGGAATAGGTTGTCATGTGTAGATAACAGCAAGAGCTAATAAGGACCCAGTGACAGAGATCCTGTTTTCATGAACATTTCGAAAGTGATAACGTATGATAGGAAGGTAAGTATATGAAATATAAGCTAAAGAGAATGTACTTATTGTAGCATTACAAAGTTCCATCTGTGATGTTGGCGGTGCTAACCACTAGAGCTGCCGCAGCTGCCCCAGACCCATGCTGTGCATGCTGTGTGTGGCACCCTGAAAGTCTAATTACGACACATTTAGGCTGGGCGGGCTGTCCTCTATCAGATTTCCATTAGTCTGCTAGCTTATTGATCTGTTTCTCTTAAGAGGAGTAATAATTCTAGTATACCATATGGGGAGATGGTAAATAATTGATAATGTTACATCAGTGGGCTCCTGTTTCAGGTAGATGAGAAATAGCTTAGGACCTGTTCAGAAAAGCTGAGATTGACAGAACAGGCACTTGTTAGGAGGAGCTGATGAAGACTGCATCAGCGTGGGTGCAGTGGGGTGCGTGCTAATTGTATTACCTCGCTTAGTGCGAGACAGCAAGACTGACAGGAGGTGTCCTAGATAGTTAAAAAAAAAAAAGCCTCACTTTTTACTGAGAAAGTTGTGTGCTCTAGGGGTTGGGGCAATCCTGGCTGCTGGAGTCTGCAGAGGCCAGGTAATTTCAATTTGTTCTCTGGTGTAGATTATGGCCATTTGTGTTAGAGTAGGTCATATCTTTTTGTACATTTAGTCAGCTATTGCAGTTTTTTCCAGAGAGTACTTCTTAAAGTTCAGTATTCCATCTTGGAGAATACAGCACTTGGTAGGCAGTTTGGCTGAGTGGTTAGAGAACAATGCTGTTAACGTGGAGACCTGGGTTCGACTTCAACAACTGCCACTTGCTCACTATGTGAGCCTGAGCAAGTCACATGACCTCTTTGTGCTTCACCTCTGTAATTTCTCTATAATCTATCACTGTGCTCATCACAGCTCCATGTACGGAAAACAGCAGCAGCAGTCTTTCCCTCTGTTTCACTCCTTGATTGTAAACCACTTTGGGATAGTTAGTTTGTATGAAAGGTACCCCATGAAGTCAAATTCCTTTCCTTTTCAACTCCTGCATTCTTGCAAGCCCTCCCATTAAGTGGGCATAACATGTTTTAATGGGGAGTTTCTGACTTCCTGTGCAGCATCAGAACATTTGCACACACATATATTGGTCGATTCTGCAGTTGTTAATGCACTTTAGGTGGCTGAAAAATGCCTGCCTGGAATGTCTCATGACAGGGCTAGAATTTATAATAGCTGCAAATTCTGCTGTTCCTGGGGACACTGAACAATCATTTTTTCTGCCCACAAAAACTGTATTTACATTTGTACAAGTAACCATCTTGGTTCCATCCTCATTAACCAGGGATCTATGACTCTTCCAAGAATCAGTCTTCTTCATAAAGTTCCACATTTTGGCCTAAGCACTGAAGGCAACAGGACCCAGAATGTATGAGAGCTGGTGCCTAGCAGTGATGCACAGTGTTGTCTTTGCACCCTGTAGGGTATAAAGTGGCACTGGCCCCAACCGCCTTTGTTCCAAAAGTATGGTGGAACTGTGGGAGACCTATTTAAGAAATAAGGCATAACAGGACATGTTTATGGTGGGATAATGTCATGGCTCAGGTGTTTTGGAGATATGGGTTGCAGCCAGGTGCTTACAACCACAGAAGTAGCCCTGTTGCAGCGGTTACTATGCAAATTCACCCAGTTCACCACTTTTCAGCAAATTTCAAGGCAAAGTGCATCAATTTGCGTAGTAAAATCCACTGCCAGGTGCGAAGTGTGGCAATTCGCATAGTAATACTCCAGAAATTGATATACTTCAAGGTGAACTCCGCAAATTGCAGAGTTTTCTTTAACTTCACATGCAGTTACCGAGAAGTGATGCTAAACTGCATATCATATGCCCTGGAGTGCCTAACTATGACTATTAAATGGATCAGATGCATTAAAAAGAAAAGGCTGCTTATGTAGGTTTCATTTCGATTACTTTCAGACCCTGTTGTTATACTGGGATAACACCATGGCTGCAACTGCCTCTTGACCAATCAGTTTTCAGGATTTTTCTGTGCATTCATTTTATAATTCCCATTTAGTGTCACCACACTGTACTTTTTTATTTTATTTTAGAATTTCACACACCAGGATAACCCTCTTTAGGTGCAGACTCTATATTATAAGAATGTCCGGGGGGGGGGCCCAATAGCAGCAGAGTAGTGACAAAGCAAGTTAATATAACATATGAGGCAAAATTAAATATAACCTATACAGTTTTGAAGTCTTCACCTGAACAGAGACAAACTGGAGATGGTGCAGTGTAGGGTAAACAAAATGATTCAAGTCCAACAGGGTAGATCTTATGAGGATTGGCTTAGGACATTGAACATGTACTCACTGGAGGCCAGAACGGAGAGAGGCGACATGATAGAGACCTTTAAAGGGGCACTGCCAGCTTTGCCCCCACATTTTTTATCACTTCCAAGTAGTGTGCCTGCTGGCACACAACTATGACATTTGTACCCTGGAATGCATCCATAGATCTAAACAAGCTCTGGCAGAGCCACTACGACTGTGAATACATTAACTAGATAAGGGTGTTTCATGGGCTTAAACATAAACATTTATTTATTGAAAAAATATCAGATTTACAAACCTTTGAGTCAGACTCATTTACAAAGGCACCTCGTTGAAACTAATACAAAGACAGCACAGTTAACAAGTCCAAAAACAATGGCTCGGAGAGCAGACAGTTATAACAATCATTCACTGGAGATACATGGGTAGCAGTAGATAAACAGATTACGAGTTTAGGCACACAGGCACCACATCAAGAAGACCAAAGCAGTTCAAACAATATGCAATAGCTAAAGCAAATAGACATCAGGAGTCAAAGAGAAGCCCAGAGTGTTCACGTGAAGGTTGTTGCATACACTAACTGAATCAAAGTATAGTACATTGAGAAGGGCATATTTAAGCAATAAGGCATGACAGGGTGTGTGTTATCATGTAATAACGCCACTCCTGGGGTGGGTTGAGAGGCAGAGCCTAGTATTTATTTATTTATTTGCAAGTATTTATTTGATCCACTGGATCAGCAATATTTGCACAAGCTGTGCCTACAGATTTTACAACACTGGTCCTGGTCTGGTGATCTGGGTTTTACCCATACCACACTGCATATGGCTTAGTGATATACTGTACAGATGGCTGCAGAGTCTAACCCATTGAAGGTTGAAGTTTCAGAAAACCATTATGCTACAAATATCAAGACTCACTCCCTCCCTTAGCCCCCCAGTCACAATTAATCCTCTACCAAAGTCATGTTTAAATACTGGTGCTTCTACTTCCACGCCACTAAGCTTTTAATGCCAACAAGCTTCTTCTGCTGTGAGTTAAACTCTTTATTTAAAAACATTTTGTTGAGAAATTTTTGTTTTAGTATATCCATGGTCAGGAAAATGAATTTGTAAAGAAACCAAAATCCCCATTTATCAGTTCATTGAATCACAATACGGCATGTTATGAATTTTTCAGATTCTACTGTATGTGTAACCTACAGTAAGTCAAACAGAAATTGACACAAATGCCTACCTATTTGCAAGTGAAGCAAATGTGGTTATTATCATTCAGTTGCAAACACCTATAGTCACAGCCAGGATTCAATAAAACAGATGACTGCCATAACTAGGGAGGCAGTATAGCACAGTGGTTTAAGGCTCTTCTCTGCAAATCTGGAGATCTAGGTTTGAATCCCACAGCCCCCACACAAATGTAGAGTATCTTTTTAAGAAAGTATAAAATACTGTGAAATGATTTTAAAGCAGTGCACATGCTAAATCCTACTGCCACATTCAAAACATCATACCCTACCTACTTACCACATATAAACTCAACTATATTAAAAAAATAATTCTAAGCACTTTTTTTTTTTTATCAGGAGAGAGACACACTAAGCTGAAAGCTTGTTTACAGGTGTGACCTGGGAGCACAAGGAAGTTAAGTGATTTGCACAGGGTCACACAGTATGCAAGTGGAGGCTGTGGGAGTCAAACCCAGGTCTCCAGGTTTTTAGCTCAGAGCCTTAAACCACTGCCTACTTAACCATTTACAACATGGTTACACTTCTATATAATACATACTTCTCAAACTTGAAAGAAAAAATACGCTTTATCATCAAAGTCTGTATTTACCAAGTACTGTGCCCATGTTTAAAATAATTTGAACCCCCCCAAAAAATGTGCCCTGACATGAAACTGCATGTTTATCTGTAAAGACAATTAACAATTGTATTTATAAATGCATTACTAACACCAATGCTTCATGGTTAAAACAATTTCAACCCCTCCCCCGTGACAGATTGCATTCTGGGAAGATTACCTTGGCAAGATGCTATAAAAAAACCTGAAAAACAGGTTTAATGTAGTGAAAGCTGACATCCTATTTCTAGTGTCCGTGATAAAATAAAAATAAAGATTTTTTTTTATGTCAGCTCTGATCAGAATAACTTTTAAAATCACCAATTGTTTTCTTGTTCAATGTTTTGTGATACATCTCAAACTTAAAAAACACACTTTATCATCAAAGTCTGTTTTCAGCTTCCTACCATACACTTCATTTGTAAAATAAAAAAAAAAGATCTTGTCACAGACCACAGTCAGCACTAACTACTAACAGAATGCTGATACCTACATTTACAATTTAGTAAATACTTGAAATCTAACTGAGTGGGGTTTCTGTAAGAAAACAGCTAGAGTCTGTTAATTATAGCATTTTATAGCATTGATGATCTGGGCAGTTAGATCTGGGTTTGAATCCCACAGCCCCCTCCCAAAAAAAAAAAATTTTCTTACAGAGCTAGATGTGTGTCTAGGTCTCCTTCTGAGGCCCCAGGTGGCTCCAATAATCATTTGTTCCAAAGGATTTTTAAGTCAGTTTGAAGGCATTAAATATCTTCTGTTCTGTTCTCCACTGCCAAGGCATGTCTATTGGTTGATAAGGTCCCAAACTAGTGTATCTTGTTACATCATGCTAGAGCTATCTCATGCCCTCCCACATGAATCAGAAAAAGTTTGGGGTGGAGGCGGAGGTGATCTTACTCCAAAAACCCTAATGCTACCTCCCACTACTCAGGTTCCAGTTCTGTACCACCATTTAAGAAATAAAATAGTACCCTGCAATCGTTGACTAACATGAAAGCATATTTATTTGAGGAGCTGGACCATTGCTTGGAGGAGGAAAGCGGAGGAGACTATTTACACCTTCAGTCAGTTCCACGGACAGAAAACATGACATCACTCCTTTTGTACATGCAATACTCCTGTTGGCTCCACCCACAGTCGTAAAAATAGGCAGTTGTATCTGGTTTTGTAATTTTTGTGAAATTCTTTGTTAAGCAGTGGGCCGCCACCAGAAGCATATCGTGGTTGGGCACGCCAGGCATGAGCACATTCCAGTGGGATTTTATACCATGGCCACTGTAAAAGATGTTGCCTCTGTTAATTCAACAAAAGCGTAACTGCTCCTGGTGCTTATGAATCAAAACCGA
This sequence comes from Neoceratodus forsteri, assembly GCA_016271365.2. Taxonomy (NCBI): domain Eukaryota; kingdom Metazoa; phylum Chordata; order Ceratodontiformes; family Ceratodontidae; genus Neoceratodus; species Neoceratodus forsteri. The sequence continues at coordinate 121,451,800 of JADMNL010000025.1, forward strand.
GTACTGCAAGTATTAACATTTACATTTCTAGACCAGGCGAAATCCAGCGCATGCGCAGAAGAACACGGGCAAAGATCCTGCATATGAGCATGCTGCCCTGCGCATCGCGGGATTTCAGCTCCGGTCTAGAAATGTAAATTTTGATACTTGTGCTCGGTTTTGATTCATAAGCACCAGGAGCAGTTCTGTTTTGCTAAATTAACAGAGGCAACATCTTTTTACAGTGGCCATGGTATAAAATCCCACTTCAGGAATGCGCTCATGCCTGATGCACGTTCCCAACCACGATATGCTTCCCATGGTGGGTCATTTAACCTCGGACCGAGCAAACAAGGAATTTCACAAATAATTACAAAACCAGGTACAACTGCCTATTTTCTGGATCTGTGGATGCTTTCTAAGGTACAGATGTCATAGATGTGTGTCAGCAGGCACACTACTTGGAAGTGATAAAAAATGTGTGGGCAAAGCTGACAGTGCCCCTTTAAGTTCTTCAAAGGAATAAGCAAGGTAAACTGAGAGGAACTGTTTGGCAGGAATGGCAGGTTGAAAACAAGTGGATATGAAAAGAAGCCCACAGGCAGGAGGGGTGGGGGAGATTCAGGAGGGATGCAAGAAAGTTTTACTTTTACAGAAAGTGGTGAGCCATGAAAAGCCTACCAGCAGAGGTGGTGAGTGAAAAAAAAACATTAATGGGTTCAAATACGGCTGGGACAGAGAAAGGGCTTAATAGTTACTCAGTGGGTAGCAGTAAGGCAAGGAACAGTGGAGGGGAGGCAAGAGGGAAACCCATCCGGACAACAGATCCTGGGGTACACTAGGGTAAAACTAGGCAGACTGACTGGACCAATGGTCTTTTTCTGCCAACATTGTCTATTTTTCTGTGTTTAAATACTACAGTATGTACAGTACAAGAGAGCAAGGGAGACAGCACTTTTGTCAATGAAAAAGTGAGAAGACACTATGGGAGATAGTACAGAAAGGAGAAATTAGTGTCTTGGGGAAGGTATTTTTTTTTATCTAATGTGCAACCTTGGATTTGTGTGGACAGGATGACAGACACATGGACTAAGACAGACAATGAGCAGTTCTTGCTTAAAGGAGTGGATAACAATTGTCTGTGTTGTTGGGGAGGGCATGGGGTCATAATGTCACAATACATTACAGTGCAGCAATATACAGTACTGCGCTGCCAATACAGTGCAGTATATTGCCAACGTAATTGATGAATGTCTTGGGGGGGCACTGCTCATCGACCCCTTTTACGGTGGGGTTGCACTTCCAACCCCCAACTTAAATATCCAACTCTGAGGGGTTAATGGTTACAGTTACACAAAGTGCGAAAAATAAAAATGTCACATGTCTGGGACCAGGAATCAAAACCCAGTCCACAGACACACTGCTCGCCTCCCTTGCTGCCTGTGGCTCATCCTGTCAAGCCACGGCAGCTACCACTGGCCCTCCTCCAGCAGAGATCTTATCCTTGCCTGGGAAGAGTGAGAGGTGCACTACTGCTCATACACCCTTTCATGGTTTTGCACCTCTCACTCTTCCCTACTGCGCTGTTCCTGTTGCATGGTTTTGACATGCACTATCAAACATGCAAGATAATGACACCATAGGGTTGGGGCGTGGGTTCCAACTGAATAGTGTTGCTGTTGATAAGGCCTTCTTACCTAGCAGCAGTCTGTGTTCACGTGACACATTAAGCAGTACTAGACATTAAGAGGCAGATTCGCTAGTTTTGAGAGTAAACTCCATGGCAGGCAGAGTGTAGATCATTCACAGTTATAAATAAGGAGAGCCATTTAGGAATACATCTCTTTTCTGGGGAAAGAGCACCAGTGTTACTATAGATGCAGCTGGTTAGTCCTTGTGTCACATTCAAGTGAAAACCAGCATAGGTCATTAAAGACAGTGGGGATTTTGTACAAAGAAGAGGAATTTGTAGCTCTGTAGACTTTGCCACCACATTCTAAAGCAAGTAAGAAGGAGTGTCATAGCACTGTATCAGCTTCCAGGTATTGAGGTTGAGGCAACTGCAGTTCCTACCAATTAAAGAAATCAATTAATTAAATTAAGTCTAATCAACTATAACTAGCTATCTTTTATACTATTTCACATTATGGTATCTTAATTATTGCACATCGTTGTCATATTTTACTGTACTCCACTTTCCCTTTCACCCAGGATGCATCTGGAAATGAGCTGTTACCAGTATGCCCTTTCCTGGTGAGGCATTTGAAATAAAATAAATACTTGCATAAAAATAAGGTTTGGTCAGAGCAAAATGGCTGCTAATGCAGTAAACTGATAAGGGACATCGACTTAATGTGTGGCTTGTACTGTAATACCAAGATGGTGCAGGGTCTGCATCAGAAGCCCCATGAGAACAGACTAAAGGAGCTCAATATGTGCACCCTGGATGAGAGGAGGGAGAGGGTGGATAATGATCAAGACCTTTAAATACCTCATGGGGTGAATAAGGTAGAGATGGGAGGTATCACCAAGTAGCTGAGATGGGGATGACATGTCACCCCACCCAGGATAGAGCTGCCCATGGGCTCAGCTTAGTGCTGTGCCTGCCCTCCCCAGTTGACCCCTGCAACCCAAGCTCATCACTGAACCCTGGTTGCCATGCAGGCATGGTAAGAGGCTTGACAGCCTCAGCCTCCCTACCACCAGGCCACAGCTATTGCTGCTCTTTATAAGAAGTCCTTATAAAAGTCTTTGCTTGCAATTAACTTCTGCATCCTGAGCTCATTAAGGTAACTCCTGTTTCTCATAAAATGTATCAAAATGTTGCTAATTTCTTTCTTTGCAGGTACAACAAAATAGAACATTGTGTCCCAGAAATAATCTCCTGTTGACAACTCTCCAAATGAGCTTGTGGAGGTCAAACTGCATCTCAGGGTTAACCCCCTGAGTTCCCAATTGCTTTCTGCAATGATTTCAACAATACAACTATACACATTTTCAAACTAGAGTACCCAGTTTCACATAAAGATACACATATATTTTTTATAACCACAGATAAACATGGAGGGGGAGAAAAGAATGAAACAGCAAGTGAAGGCAGGAGATAACAGGAGGGGAGAATCTTGAGGCTGTCAGAGTGATCAGTTTCCAGGTCTCACAAGAAAGATTGCACAGAGAGACAAAGAGACAGAAAAGAGAGGACAGAATGGAGCTTTGCTTGAACTATTTCTGATAAAGATGGGACAGGGTCTAATCAACCCTGTCACAGGTAGCCAGGCCCCAAGCTGTGTATGGCTTTGTATGTTAACAGGAAGATCTTTGTGATCCTGTAACAGGGTTGGGTAAATCCCTATACCATGTGTTACGAGAGTTAAGCAAGGATCTACAGTATTTTGTTCTCTCCTATTTCTGCTACTTGTCTGTCTCTTGCCTGTCTGATTGCATCACAAATTTTCCTTGTGGCACCTAGAATTGGCCACCCAAGGGTCCCACAATTTCCCTGTTATCTCCCTTCTTTACTTGGCTGTTTCTATTCTTTCTTTCTTCCCTTACTTCTCTGTGGTTAAAAATATATATATGAATCTGTAAGGAAACTGGGATCTCGTGGTTTGCCTGTACTACCTGACCTATGCCTCTACAACAGCACCACCTAATAGAGAGTCAGAGCGGTTCCAACAGCAGAGATGTTTTATGATCTGAGTATGATGATCCGGAAATCATGCTGGCTGCAGCATTCTGCCTGATCTGTGGGTTGCACCAACCTCCTGATAGTCCAAGGTAAAGAGTTTATAGTAGTCTGGTCTTAAGGTCACGAGAATATGTTGCCAGGGTCTCCAGATCCTCTGGCACTAGATATGGCTTAATCCTGGAGCTATTTCTTAATTGAAAAATTCCAGATTCTTCACTTTATTCATGGCCACAAGGGACATGCTGTTTAAAGATGGTACCATGATGGCCACTTACCAGGCTGCCATCCCACTAGAGCCGGGTTCCACCATTAGCAGTGTGATTGCTTGCTTGTTCGTGGACTCCTCACATTAGACAGATCAATGTGAGAAGCAACCTCTGACTTTTGATTTATTCCCTTTTGCAACACAATCTTCCTGTCACTTTGTGAAAACATATAAATATACAGTGTACATGTTAAACAGACTCTTTAATTATAGTTAAAGAAGGTGTCTTTATATCTATCAACTTCAAACCTTTAGTCTGTACAGTGAGTGGATAAACATAGAGTTTCAGTCTCCATAGCTGTCAGTCCCTAAGATTTCCCATCACTATTAATACGTCACAGTGTGGGTAGCTTGCACTGTATATCTTACACACTGTACCTGGCCAATGAATAAACTGAGGGTTTCGTCTCCAGTGCTGTCAGTCCCTCACCTTTACCATCATTAAGTCCTTCACTGTATTAGAATTATTTGCTCTTCTGGCTAAAGTTTGAAGTAGATAGATATAAAGACACCTTCCTTGACTACAGTTAAAAGATGGTATAAAGTTACCCCAGAATAATTTGAAAGAATGCAGGCATTTGTCAAGCAATACAAGTGATACTCATATGGTCTCCCTATGTGGTCTTTGATTTTTTTTCTTTCCATTTCTTTCTCTGAGTTCTTTTCATTTTCTTTTCTGTCCACATGTTTCTTTGTAGCACTAGGTCACCTTTCCTTTCTTTTTCCCTTTGTAAGTTCCCTTGAATGTTGTAACTGTGATAGTACTGGGGACTAAAGCTATGATTTAAACGTGGGGGAAGCATGGAAATGTTCTGTGGTATGCTGGATCCACCTCACACCATTTGCTTGAGCAGGTAGTTAGGAGAACTACCTGGACAGTTGAAGCCTAACTACTGCACAGATTGGGGCTTCAGCTTCCATCACCTTGGAAGCATCATTTCAAATAAGTATATTTTCTACTTTAACACGTGAAATTGTAATCAGCTCGATGGTTCGCATTTTGAAGATGGTGCTCGGAGTCTGCGATCTCGCCTGGTATTACAGTGAGATAATGACGCCAAGATACCTTGCCATAACACTGTCCCTGGCACGGAAATGCTAACTAAGAATGAGATTATCTCATACCGCTGTTTAGTGTTTAAATCCCATGTGCATGCATGCCATACATGGGATTTAGGCACATTAAGTAAAAATGGAGCTTGGTATGGGATATATACACTTAGTTTTATTTCTGTACATAGGGCAGTGTTACGGCAAGGGTAATGACACGTCATCATCTCGTGGTAATACCAGCGAGATCCCGGGGGGGGGGAGTCCGTGCGCCATCTTCAAAAGGCCAGGGCCATTGGAGCTGATTACAAATTTTATGAGTGTTAAGGTAAACAATTTACTTATTTGAAATGATGCTTCTGGGGGTGATCAGAGAGCTGAAGCCCCGATCTGTGCAGTGGTCGGGGCTTCAACTCACCAGGTAGAATTCCTTTAACTGCCCTAAACTGTTTTACTGTCTCGTGCAAACCCGTAGTTGATGATTCCATTTCTGTAATGAGTGCCCGTCCCCTGTAAAATTAAAAATGGTATTTCCCATGTGTGAAATTTATCATATGGGAAAAATAGCCCCAGAGCTGGGGGGGGGGTCAGTCGGTCAGGTGATTGATGAGTCTGACTTGTGGGTCATACAGCAGCAGACCGACCAAAGTGTTGTCCATTCCCTTCCTCCTCACTCACTCTGAGTCTCAAGTAGTCCTTGTTAGGAAACACAAGTACAGGTTGTATGACGCAATCATTAATGATAGCAGTCAAATAAGGCTGGAAATAAAAACTTGAAGGCCAAACAACAGTCATTTCTGAGTCCATATGTAATATAATCAGTAATGGCAACAACACAGTAATGTCCATTTCCTGTATAAGCAGTATGCACTTGCAGATTTTGTGTCCATAGTTCAGTTTACAAGTGACAGTCTGTAGCTTTATAAGAAATGCCACAAGGGAGGCAGCCTCCCAGTGAAATATCACATCTGTAAAGGTCTACATCTTGCAATTTCATGCAACAGGAAAGTTCTGGCTCTACCCATTCGTTATGCAACTACGAACATACGAAATTTGCCAGCAGATAAAGGCCTAGAGGTCTATCAAGTCTGCTCGAATGTGCAGCTAGCACCCCTTATTCTGCAGCTGCCCCTCCCTCCCTTCCACCCTTTCCCTTCATTAACCCTCCCCCTTGTCCTGTCCCATCCTCATTTGAAGCAGTCCACTGTTCTACTGCATACCACTTCTGCAGGTAACGCATTCCACCCAGCCACCACCCCCTCTGTAAAAAAGTGTCTCATCTCCCTCCTGAACCTTTCTCGCTCCAGTCTCATATCATGGCCCCTGGTGGCCCTCCCCTCTCTTACTTTGAACATCCCCTCTGTACCTGTCTTGTTTATTCCTTTCATGTATTTAAAGGTTTCAGTCATGTCACCCCTGTCTCTCCTCTCCTCCAGTGAGTACATGTTCAACTCCTTCAACCTCCTCTCGTATGATAAGTCCCTCAGCCCCTTGATCATCTTTGTCGCCCTGCACTGCACCCCCTCCAGTAACTTAATGTCTCTCTTCAGATACGGACACCAGTACTGCATGCAGTACTCCAAGTGTGGTCTAACTAATGACCTATACAGTGGCAGAATCACCTCCTCCTCCTCGAGGATATACCCTTGCAATACAACCAGCATTTTGTTGGCCTTTGCAGCTGCCTTCCTACATTGTGCCGAGTTGTTCATTGACCCTGTAATGCGCACACCCAGATCCTTCTCCTCCTCCTCTGTCTGGGCTAGCTGCACCCCCCCTAGCTGGTAACTCCTCCTTGGGTTCTTCATCCCAAAATGCAGCGCCTTGCACTTTTTGGCATTAAACCCCAGTTGCCAGGTGTCTGACCAGGTTTCAAGCTTTGCCATATCATCCTGCAACCCCTGCCATCCCCCTAGGTCATCCACGAACGCGCCAACCTTGGTATCATCAGCAAACAGACTGATCTTGCTCTTGATGTCCCATGATATGTCTGCAATGAATATCCCAAACAACACTGGTCCCAACATCGAGCCCTGTGGGACACCGCTCGTCACTGCCCTTGGGTGTGAGAGCTCCCCACCCACCACCCTCTGTTGCCTTCCCTGCAGCCAGTTTCCTACCCATCTCACCAGCTTTGCACCCGCCCCTGTGCCTACTAACTTCCTTCCCAGCCTTCCATGTGGCACCGAGTCGAATGCCTTACTGAAGTCCAGATACAGGACATCCACTGCATGGCCGCTGTCCAGTTGCCTAGTTACTCAGTCATAGAACTGACCAGGTTGGTTTGGCAGGATCTGCCACGTATAGCCATGCTGTCTGCTGTCCTGTAGTCCTTTGGCCTCTAGGAGGGCCACCAGCCTCTCCTTCAGGATAGTCTCCATTGGCTTACCCACGATGGATGTGAGGCTCACTGGTCTGTAGTTTCCCGGTTCATCCTTGGGGCCACTCTTGTGGAGGGGCGCCACATGAGCCATCCTCCAGTCCTGAGGTACACACCTCAATGTAGTGAGGCATTAAATAGGTCTGCCAAAGGTCCTGCAAGGACCTGTGCCAGCTCCTTCAGTACCCTGGGGTGGATGCCATCTGGGGCGTTTGTCCACCCTCAGTGCCTTCAAACCCTCTCGAACTCTGCCTCCATGATTTCCCATCTGTCACCACCTCCCCCGCTTCTGCCATTTCTCCCACCTTGGGTGTCACCCCCCTCTCTTTAGTAAATACTGAGCAGAAGTACTCATTTAGTGCTTCCGCCTTATCGTACCCTGCTTCCACCCAACCCCTCCTTCCTAATCCTTACTATGTGGTCCTCATAGCTCCTTTTCTCCCTGATGTACTTAAAGAAGTCCTTCTCCCTTCCTAATGACTTGTGCCAGCCTGAGTTCCGTAGATGCTGGTTCCCCTTACTGCCCTTGTCACCTCCTTCGATTCTGTCAAGTACCTCTCTGTCCTCCTCCCCTCTCCCTGTTTTCTTGTACTTCCTAAAGGCAGCTCTTTTCCTTCTTACCTTTCCATGATCTCCTTGCTCAACCAGCTCAGTTTCTTAGCCCTAGCCTTCTTGCTCTGGGCTTTGCAGCAGAATTTGGTTGCCTCCACTATCCCCATTATGAGCTCCCACCTTGGTTAGTATCCATACTAGATTGAATTCTGGCCAGGTACCCTTTACCACTTCCCCATCCTCCCAAAGTCAGCCCTCCTGAAGTCCAGCACTGTTGTGCCAGATTCCACTCCTTCCTTGCCCATATCTAATGTGAGCCATACTGAGTGGTGGTCACTCCCTGACAGCGGTTCTTCCACTGTAAGTTCTCTCACAAAGTCCCCATTTGCCAGCACAAAGTCAAGGGTATTCCCTAACCTGGTTGGTTCACTGACCATTTGCAGCAGGAAGCTGTCCTGGAATGCATCCAGCAGTACCTGCTCCCTTCTGTTCCTGGTTGTTGGGATGCTCCAGTCCACTCCTGGCATGTTGAGTCCCCCACAATCACCACACTACCCTTCTCGCAGGTCCTCCTGATCTGTCCCGCTAATTCCCTGTCTAACTCCTCTGTCTGAGATGGTGGCCTGTACACCACTCCCATTCTAAGAATCCTATTCTTGGAATCCTGGATTTGCACCCAAAGTGACCCCGTACTACCCTCCTCCCCTTCCTCCCTTACACACTTCAGTCCTTCCTTCACATATAGTGCCACCCCTCCTTTCCCAATCACCCTGTCCCTACGAAATAACCTGTACCCTGGTACAGACAGGTCCCAGTCATTATATTGGGTGGCCCATGTTTCCGTGATGACTGCAATGTCCACCTCTCCCTCTGCCATGAGAACCTGTAACTCTGCAGTTTTCCTTCCAAGGCTCCTAGCATTAAGGGTAACCACCTTCCACCCTTTCCCCTCCCATCCTGCCCTCCTTTCCTAGCATCACCAACAGTACTTGCCATTTGTCCTTTGTCACTGTTATGGGGGGTAAGCTCATATGATTTCCCAACCTGTGGTCTCTGCATATCTCTTCCCCAACTGCCACTCCCCACTCCTAGTTTAAATTCCCAACTTCCTCTATATACTCTTCCATCCTCTGTTTCAACACTTTCTTTCCCTCCTCACTCAAGTGTAGTCTGTCCTTGGCATACAGCCTACTGTCATCCCAGGTCCCTCCCTATCTGCGTGATGAAGAGTGGAGCAGGTACAAGCAGCTTATGGTATGGGTACTCCATCTTACCCAAGTTAACAGTCTTTGTCAAACTTAAAACGGGCATTTGACATGGCATGATAGGTATTTATAATGCAGTAGGCACCAAAGGTGAGCTATGATTAAGTACACATCCATGTCCAGGAAAATAAACTCTAGTTAGTTTCCGAAGAAGACATCCAGTGGCATTAGTGTAAGTAACATTATATAAGAATTTTTGCAACCGTGGTATTTGTAAAAGCAAGAAGTTTACATGTCTAAATATCTCTAAAGATATCTTGTAACCTGTTCAGGACAGATGCACTGTATGCAATACACACCTCAGTTCTCCTAGTTTCATACATATCATCTGCCTCTGTATTGCTAACTGTGTCCAGTTGTATAGGAGAAGAAAATCATGCAATATTTCATTCTTGTTAACAATAGTTTTAAAATGTTCATCCAAGGGTCTCTCTCTGATGTGTACTTCTTTGTCTAATACTCCTTCTTTAAGCAGTTTTTCAAAATTCGTTTGGTATTCATTTACTGCCGCTACATCCATTGTATTCCCATTCCTGAGCCTAAAGTGCATGTTGCATCTCCTCATAGACTTCTCTTCCCCCTTCTAAGACCTTTACCCAGCTGTGGCAGAAGCTGTGGAGGATCAAACCTAATATTTCTATTTCTAAAATTAATCCACATTACTTGATACAGATGTTTCAAGTGTTGAGGGCAGATATCCTCTAGCCTCGCAATACTAGACAAATTTAACAAAACAAATACAGTAACATATCGTACGTTGTTATACAAGTTTTTTTCCAGTTTTTGATAAGTATACCCATTTTCTGGTACTGGTGTTATAGCATTCTCAGAAAGACAATCATTTACTTTATTTTGTGCAACAGAAGAACTGGTATTAGCAGAAGAACTCTGACCTATGTTTGTAAAATTGTCTGGGCTCTAGGTGATTTTAAGCCTGATACCTTTCTTTGTTAAAAATACTTTTGTAACTGAGCTGCTGTGGATAGAAAAGCACAAGTAATTGCCTAGAGTAACTGGTCCCACATTTGACCACCCAGTCCCTAGGGTGCTACAAGTGTCTTTGTCAAGTCTGTCTGGCAAATCATCATTGTGACTACCCACCCCTCTAACTGCCAGTATCTTCCCACTTCCTCCTGTCGAGGGTCCAAGACATAGAAACATAGAATTTGATGGCAGATAAGGACCGCTTGGCCCACATAGTCTGCCCATTTTCCTACCTAACAGATAAGCTGCAGATCCTAGTTAACCAACAGCTTACTTCCTCCTACCCCCCACTAGGACTGCCTTATGCTTGTTCCATGCATTCTTGAAGTCCCCTACTGTTCTTGACTCCATGACCTCCTCAGGGAGGCTGTTCCATGCATCCACAACCCTCTCAGTGAAAAAATACTTCCTCATATTACCTCTGAGCCGTCACCCCTCTATCTTCAAATTGTGCCCCCTTGTTCTTGCACATCTCTTTTTCTGGAAGATGCTACCCTCTTGGACTTTGTTAATTCCCTTGAGGTACTTGAAAGTTTCTATCATGTCCCCTCTATCCCTTCTTTCCTCAAGGGTATACATATTAAGCTTCTTTAGTCTTTCTTCAGATGTCTTTTGGTGCAGACCCTGCACCATTTTGGTTGCCCTCCTCTGACAGCCTCCACTCTGTCTATGTCTTTGTGAGATAGGGTCTCCAGAACTGCACACACAGTACTCCAGATGGGGTCTCACCAACTGTCTGTACAGAGGATAACAACTTCCTGTTTTCTACCTATTGATGCCTCTTCCTATGCATCTCAGTATCCCCAGCCTTCTTACTGCCTTCTCACATGGCTTGCCCACCTTTAGGTCATCTGATATAATTACCCCCAGGTCCCTTTCTATTTTTACTGTTGTCAGTATCTCACCCCATTGTGTATGCTTCCCTGGGTTTTGTTTCCCATGCATTACCTTGCACTTCTTTGCATTGAATCTGAGCTGCCATACATTTGACCATTCCTCCAACCTTGCCAAGTCCCTTCTCATCCTTTCCACTCCATCTTGTGTATCAACCCTGTTGCAGATCTTTGTGTCATCTGCAAAGAGACATACTTTTCCTTCCAGTTCCTCTGCAATGTCACTTATAAAGACATTAAAAAAGGACCGGTCCCAGTACTGAACCCTGCGGTACCCCTCTAGTAACCCTCCTTTCTTCACTGTGTACTCCATTTACTACTACCCTTTGTGTCCTGTTGTCTAGTCAATTTTTTATCCAGGCTACCACCTTGGGACCCACTCCAAGGCTGGCTATCGTGTGTATTAATCTTTTGTGTGGGACTGTATCAAATGCCTTGCTAAAATCTAGGTAGGCCATGTCCACAGCCCCTCCCTGGTCTACTACTTTACTCACCCAGTCAAAGAAATCTATTAGATTTGTCTGACACGACCTTTCCCATCATGAATCCATGCTGCCTTGGGTCCTGTGCCCCACTGGCCTCTAGGTACTCAACAATTCTTTCCTTCAGAAGTGATTCCATCATTTTCCCTACCACTGAGGTCAAACTAACTGGTCTCAGGTTTCCTGCCTCTGTCCTGCTCCCACTTTTGTGAAGAGGAATCACATCTGCCTCCTCCAGTCCTCAGGTACCCCCCATCCTCCCATGATTTGTTAAAGAGAGTAGTCAGCGTGTCACTAGTTCTAGCCTTAGTTCTTTTAGAATTCTTGGATGAATCCCATCAGGCCCCATTGCTTTGTCCACCTTCAATTTTATTAGTTCTTTCAGAACCCTTTCTTCTGTAAATGGACTGGTATCGACCCCGTCTTCAGAGTGTTTCTCTTGTTTGGTTTAGGTAACTCCTCCTCTTCCTTTGTGAATACTGAGCAGAAATATTTGTTCAGTATCCCTGCTTTTTCACTGTCACCTCTACCCACATTCCTCCCTTTATTAAGCTTCAGTATCCTCCTTTGGTCTTTCTTTGTTCTCTAATGTACCTATGAAAGGTCTTATCCCCTTCTTAACAGAATTGGCTATCCTTTCTCGGTTTGGGCCTTTGCTATTCTGACTGCCTTCCCAGCCTCTTTTCTGCTTTAACTGATAAAGTTCTCTGTCCTGCTCTTTCTGTGTTTCCTTATATTTCCTGAATGCTGTCCTTTTCTCCTTAACCTTCCCTGCCACCTCTTTTGAGAACCATAGCGGTTTTTTCCTTCGTTGTGTTTTACTGATTTGCTTTACACAAAGGCTTGTTGACTCTGTGATGGCTGTTTTGATCACTCCCATTGTTCCTCCACCCTCCTTCTTGCCTGTTTGCTAGTGCTTTGCTGAGGCACTCTCTCATTTTCCCAAAGTCAGCCCTCCTAAAGTCCAGTACTTTTGCTTTTGTATGGCTTGATTGTATGGCTGTGTTTATCGTGAACCATACTGTTTGATGGTCGCTGTTCCCAGATGGCTACCCACTTCTAAATCTGAGATTCTTTTCTCCATCCCCATTTGAGAGTACCAGTTCTAAGATTGCTCCTCCCGAGTGGGTTCCAATACTAGCTGTCTGAGGCATGCCCCCTGTAGGGCATCAAGAATGACCCTGCTCTTGGATGTGCCTGCAGCAAAGGTGCTCCAGTTAACATCTGGCACATTCAGGTCCCCCATCAACAATATCTCCCTTTTCTGCCATTCTAAGAAAGCCTTCTGTCATTTCCTTGTCCATTCCTCCCTGAGATGGGGGTCTGTATACAGCCCCATGCGGATTGTGGTGCCATTTCCTGTCTCCAGGGTGACCCAAAGTGCCTCATCTGCTCCTGTTTACTCTTTAGTTCTGTTGCTTTGATCCCTTCCTTTACATAAAGAGCTACTCTCCTCCTCCTCTTTACCCTCCCTGTCCCTCCGTAGATTGTGTATCCTGGTATGTTGACATCCCAGCCATGGTTCTTTGTGTACCATGTTTCTGTGACTGCCACAATATCCAGGCAACCCTCTTCCATCAAGGCCACTAGTTTAGGGAGCTTGTTACACAGACTACGGGCATTGGTACTCATCACCCTCCACTTTTTGATAGCCTTACCCCTTTTAGCCCCATTTCTGTCCTTACTGCCTTTGCCTTTTTTTACATTTAAATCTGTTCTGCTCACTAATAAGTTCTGTACCTTGGTGTTTACCTCACTAATCACCATGTTTTGTGGGGAGGCCTGATTTCCTGCTCCTTTCAGTGCTCCTCCCTTGGCTAGTTTAAATGCTTGCCAATGAAGCATTTAAACCTCTCACCTAGGATCCTGGTTCCCCCTGGACAGATGCAGACCATCGCACCAGTATAGGTCTGCATCCTCCAGGTGGCTCCCCAGTCCCCAATGAAGCCAAAACCCTGAGCTCCACACCAGTTTTTCAACCACTCATTGAATTCCCTTGTGAGAAGTGCCCTAAGATGCCATCTGCACTCAGCACATAGTAATCGATGTCAGCTTGAGGAGGAGAAAAGATCTGCCCTCTGCACTGATCCCAAGCGGACTTTGATGGGAAAAGGAAGGTGGAATCATCATCTATTTTCCTTCGAAGTTCAATGGACAATCTCAGATCCTGTGCTGGCCAGTCTGTTAGTGAACAGGTTCACAGTACTAATAGCCAGCATGTGTCTTCCCAAAGACATCTCCCACCACTCCAGCTCCACTTCCCACAGTCTTCTGAGTTCTGCTTGGTCCCAGGTCATCACTGGGTGTGCGAGCCCAGCCATGTTACACTGAACTGTAGTCAGTCAGTGAGTGTGCCTGTGTGTGTGTGTGTGTGTGTGTGTGTGTGTGTGTGTGTGTGCAAGGACTGCCACGGTAACTTTCTCAGACAACCTGAGTGACCTTGCCATCCATGTCAGTGTCTCATTCTGTTACTTCCTGGTTGATGGGGCCATGAGTTGTGACCATCGACCAAGTCCTCCAGCCCCTGCTGTTGTATGCTCTGGTGTTATGGCCTGCTGTATCTTTAGTTCGCCTCCCTTTGGCATGATGACTCCATCCCAGTCCCAGACTGGACCCCTGTCTGCTCTCAAGTCTGCAGGCAGCAGCCAGTCAAGGCCCAGATTATGAGGCAGCAGAACCAGGTAGGCTCTGTGGACAGACAGTAGTCACTTACAGTATTTAGTTTTTGTATTTGGGCATTTGTATCATAATAGTGATCATCAGAATTTAGATTCAGAGCAAGTGGCCAGAATGTGTTCTTCTTGATTACAGAATGATATGTCTAAGAATCGTGGGCTTATATGTGTAGTCAGTGTTAAGAATGTTATGTCTCTATCAGGTTAGTGGTATGCACCGACTGTTTTTATAATTTGCATGTCCAGAAATAGCATGCTGGGGGGCACTGTACATTGACACAGAGATGACTATAAAATTTATATTCATCTTTGTATCAATGCACACTGTCCCTCACCCTCTGGCAAGCAACCAACCAGTCCTATTAATCCAACCTGTGGCCCTTTTAAACTCCCTTGCAAGTATAGGTCGGTTATATGGGCCTGTGGCTCATGGGCTCCAGCAATATTCTGGGATGGGGGCCCAGCCCCACCAATAATTTATTTTGTTGTCCACTGGTTTTTCTTTTTGGCACTTGTGTTTTTTTTTCTTTTGTGAACTGGTGCACTCCATGCCCCCTCCCCATTTAACCAGCCACAGTATCTATGACCCTCTCCAGTCTGGCTTCAGGAAACGGCATAGCACTGAGACGGCTCTTGTACGGGTACTGAATGATCTCCTGATGGCAAGAGATCGGAGCCCTTACAAAAGTTCTTCGAATACCACTGTAATACCACCCATTTGCCATTGCAATACCGTGTGATTACCACTGTACTACCACTAAGGTTTTCATGGTATCACAGTGGTTTGTTTCAATTCCATTGTGATACCATTGTACCACTGTCCTACCACACCAACAAAAATAATCAAAATGTAACTACTATAGACAAACCATGGTACCACTGGGTGGTACCATATACATTTTATAGCTCACCACTGTGTTGCCATTGTGTCACATTTGTAAGGGAGAGCTCTGCTCCATCTTGGTTCTCCTTGATCTCTCAGCAGCATTTGACACCGTAGAACATGGGGTGTTGCTCAAGCACCTGTGGTTTCTCTGTGGACTAAGAGGGGTGGTCCACAGTTGGTTTCAATCTTTCCTTCAGGGCAGGAGTCAGAGAGTAGTGTTGGGAATTTATTCCTCGGCCTCTCACTGCCTGCCCTGTGGGGTGCCACAGGGTTCGTTGTTGTCCCCCATGTTATTTGCAGTGTATATGCTCCCATTGGGGGACATTATAAGATGTTATGGGCTGAGTTTTCATTGCTATGCTGATGGCTGTCAGCTCTACATGTCTTTTGTGCCCGAGTAGGAGTCCGATTCATTCACAGTGTTTAACAACTGCCTGTTGGAGATACAGAACTGGATGAGTACCAGCTGGATTAGGTTGAACTCAGGTAAAACAGAGGTATTGGTGGTGGAGCCAGGGATGAGGATGTTAAGCTCATGGGTGGGGAAACCCTCAGGTTTAATTCTGGGGGGACCCCGCTTATGGTAGCTGGCCAGGTGCGTAACCTTGGTGTTATGTTTGATGAGGGCCTGACCCTGAGGGCACAGGTGTTGGTCCCCAGTCAAATCATCCTTTTCCACCTAAGGAATATAGCACGGGTGAAACAGCTGGTCCCACTTGAAGATCTTCCTATCCTGGTCCACACCTTAGTTGCTAGTCGCTTGATTACTGCAGTGCCCTTTATCTAAGGCTGCCTGGGGTGGATATCCACCGCTTGCAGCTGGTGCAGAATGCAGCAGCCAGGTTGTTGACTGGAAGCCTTAGATCCAGCCATTTAACACCTGTGCTGCACGAACTGCACTGGCTGCCTGTACAGTGGTGGCTCACCTTCAAGGTCACATTGCTGACCTATAAGGCCCTACACGGGTTGGGACCCCACTACCTGAAAGAACTCCTGGTTTCTTACTGTCCCTCCCGCCTCCGATACCTGGTGAGGGATTGCAGAGATTCCCAGGGTAACCTTGAAAACATCTGATGTAAGAACTTTTGCCTTAATGGCACCTGCCCTATGAAATTTCTACCTTGTCAGATATATGATAGCCTGACTGTAGAAGGTTTAAAAAGCTTTGAAAATGTTCTTATTCAGACAAGCATTCCTGGAAATACAATGTCTGTTATGTATAAGGTGTTTTAATTATTATGGATTTTAATATTGTTATGTTGAAATTTTGTAAAGGCACCCTGGGCTCAGGAAGGTGCCTTATATAAATACATTTTACCTTACCTTACCTTACCCAATGAAGGCAGCATTAGGAAATTTTGTGTATGTGCACAAAGAGAGTGGGATCTCATTGGGCGGTGGTCAGTTAGAGCGAGTGGGAGTGACTGACTTCACAGCCCAGAACTTGAGCAGAAGAGTGGTCATGGTGGAAGCCAGCCAGGAGGTTGGAGGACATCACAGGCCAGGGGGTGGCCCAGCCAGAAGAAGGAAGCCAGAGTGCGAGGGAGCTGAGTACCAGGAAAGTTGAGCAGATGTTGGGCGATCAGTGGAGTGAGTGGCCATTGGGTGGACATGGTAGTATGTAACGTGCCTGGTTGTGATGTGGCTCTGGAGTTGGTAGGCCATGAGCGTCTGTGTCCTGCTGATGAGTACAAGCTTAGACAGCTGATGAGGTACTGAGGAGGAGGACCGGAGAACAACCACTGCACCAAGTGGCAGATGGTGTACAGAACCAGCAGGAGCCAGATTGTTTAGGTCAGGGAAACAAGGGGAAGCCGAGCCAATTGGGCTGCCTCACTGTTTGAGACATTTAGCTGGTGGCGTGATTGGTGCAGCCAAGTTACAACAATGTTACCCCTAGTTTCGTGTCTCCAATGGATGCAGCTGCCCCCTAGTCCCTTCTCAGGTACAGGTTGTAGCAATGTTACTCCAAATCCTGTCTTTCCATCTCCGGTTGGTGCAGTGATGTTATCTCCATCCCCTTTTCCAGTCCACATTCTTGAACAAGCTACAGAGGGACAGCACACACTCTGGTATAACTTCTAAATGCTTGCAATTTTTTTGTTTGTGCAGAGTTAAAAATAATATGCCAGGCCGAGAGAAATAAATGCAAGACATCGCCAGTTGCTTCAGAGTGCTTCCTGCGCCTACGTCAGGAACCCCTGCTATTTAATTGTTGTGTGTGTCATTGTAGTTCAATGAATATTATTTTATATGCTGATGTTTTACAAGTGTTTTCACAAGTGACAACAATTTTAATTAATTGAGGCAGAATCTCCAGCCTGATTTTAACTCAGTAGTGGTTTACAAAACAACCTTTTGATTATGAATCAAATGAAAACAAAAAGTATGATTTGGGGAACCAGTAGTAAGATGGATAAAGCAAATTTCTAGAACATTTACACGTTATCTGATTTCTTTCTTGAGCAGGCCATGATATTTGAATATCTGGAGGTAGTCATTGACAGTGTGCTGTCATTTGCTGACCCTGTCGATCGACTACTTGGTAAAGTTATGATAGTACTGGTTGGCTGACTTTTAATTTATGTGAACAATTTCATTCTATGGTAATGGATGAAAAGGCTATGTTGGGCATGCTTTCTCTGGGGCTGCAGTCCAAATGTAAATTTATTGATGACATAGAGCATTCTACAAAGGTACTGTATGTCACGAAGTCTCCTACTGCTGCCTTTTAGGAAGTCTACTTTACATAGGTAAGATTTCACAGACGTATCAATTTGTTTAGTATTAGGATGACTCATCTGATTCTTTGAGGGACTGTGAATCAGTTTATTGTTTCAAAAGATCAATTAATGGCTGAACTTACTGACTTGTACATTTGTAATTGCTTTTAGTTTTTGAAATGTGACTTTCTGTCGGAAGTATTTTTATACTGCTGTGTATGTATGTTTTGTGTTCTGGATCCTTTTGAAAAATAGTTTCCTTGCCTAAAGGATTTTACTTCTTATACAAATGGAAAAATGAAAATGAAATATTCTGGAATGTGAAGGATCTAGGATACCCCATCAAACAAATGAGTGGTTTAACACACTTAAACTCTCAAAGTGCAGATACTCCATCATCCAGGATATTATCGAAATTTTTCAGAAGCAGAAGATTACAAAGGAGAAGACTAGGACATATCTATATTTTTTTTATCTATTTATGCTTCCCCCAGCTCCAGGCCAGTCTCTCCTTCAGGCCATCCTACGCCCTCCGAGCCACACTGCCTCGGTACAACCACCTCATCAACCCCATTTTTGCAGCCCCCCTGGGTCACCCCTGGATATAATCCTTTGCCAGGTGGGTCCCCCTCCTCTGAGGTGGAAGACACCGGTGGGGCGGCCAGCGCAGTACTTGCCCCGGGTGCTGCTGGGGGTGGTACGTGGACTGCTTAAGGACTCGTGGCAGTGGGAGCTGGTGGCTGCTTCATCCGGTCGGGTCTTCAAGCACTTTTCTGTTTTTGCTCCCTGAGGCATGGTGCGCCACTAGCGCCAAGGTTTACGCCGACTCACCACCTCCCCTTTAGTTCTTTGGCCTCAAGATTGCCGTACTCCAGCCTCCGCCAGGGGTCAGAAAGCACCGGACGCTTCCCGCCTCCCCAAGAGAAGGCGAGCAGTCATCCAATGCTTGAGCCTTCTCTCCCTGGCCAGCCCTCCAGCACCCGAGTCCGCTCCTGAACCCGGGTCGCTAGCTTCGCAGGTGGAAATCCAACCACTGCGCCAACGGGCTGGCTCCAACATATTTTTTTTTATTGTTTTACAAGCAATAAAGGGGCTTAGCCAATGCCATTTTAGTCCATAAAGGTATAAACTTTATCTCTTCAGGCGGGTACAAAATGTGTCCCCTTGTCCATCTTTCTGGAGCAGGTTGCAGCAGTGTTACCTAATTCCATCTCTCTTTAGTGTAGCCATGTTACCCCATAGACCCTTCTTTCTGGTGGGTGAAGAGATGATTTCTTTTTTATTTTTATTTTATTCTTTTTAACCGGTAAGGCCCACTAGGCACAAGTGCCTGTTTTCAGGGCGACCTGGCAGCACTAGGTTAAGTGACTTGCTTAGAGTCACACAGCATGCAAGTGGAGGTTGTGGGAATCAAACCTAGGTTTGCTGGATGTACTAGCTCATTCACAGCTCATTACTCTAACCTCTAGGCTATACTGTTGCCTGGAGCCTTGGTCTGTCTCTCTCGGGTGGGTTCCAAGACGTTACAGCAGCCTTGTCTGCAGCTTGGGGGATTATGAGAGACCAACTCTACATTAGTCCTCAAATGTGGAGCAGCTCCACACTGCTAGAGCTGCTCCTATGTTGCTTGTTTCTAGTCTTGAGCTCCCTCCTCCTTCTCTTCTCCTCTGCTTCTTCTGTGCTACAGCCTGCCTGAACCCCACACAAAGTGCAGCCGGACCGGGTTGCTATTTATATAGAACGGACATGCAGTCCTTCCTGACATCCCGCATTATTTTAATCTCTAACCAGTTGTGTGTGTGTGTGTGTCTCTCTCTCCCCTCTCTCTCTCTCCTCTCCTCTTTTCTCTTCCTGGATTGAGGCAGAGAAAAAAGGGTTTTGACATCACCTCAGTCAATCTGTGATCAGAAGGGCATTCCTTTCAATAGTTGGCTCCAACTTTTCTTCTGCTGCTGTAGTAATTAACCCCTTTATACTGAAAGCCAAAGGGTAGCAGATGGGAATAAGAGTTTCTTCGGGTACATAAGTGAGAATAGGAAAGCAAGGGGAGGGACAGTGAGGATAAGGAGAGTGGCAGAGGGAGACTGAACTGAGGAGGATCAGGAAAAATTAGACATCCGGGACAGTTGCTTCTGCTCAGTCTTCACAGCAGAGGGAGGGGGGATGGACCACCAGGGAGCAGGAGGAACAAAGATGGGGGGAGGCAGATGGGAGTCTGTTTTCAGAGGAAAGAGTCCTCAAGGGACTTGCACCTCTAAAAGTGGGCAAGGCTATGGGACTGGACCGCATACACCCAAGGGTACTCATAGAGCAGAACTCTGACTGCCTTGCTGATGGCCCTGTTCAACAACTTACTGGAACTGGGCATGTTGATGGCCTTGTACAACAGCTTACTGGAACTGAGCATGGCTACAAAGTACTGGAAGAGAGCAGACATGGTCCTTTTAGAGAAGAATGGCAGCAAGGAAGAGCTAAAAACTATAGGCCAGTGAGCTTCACCTTTAGTGGCGGGAAATTAATGAAAACACTGATAAAGCAAAAGTTGGGAGAGTATCTGGAATCTAGTGGTCTACAAGACCAAAGGCAGCATGGAATCTTGGGAAGGAGGTCATGCCAAGCGAACCTGATTGATTTCTTTGACTGGGTGACCAAGGAAAAAGATTGTGGGGCAGTGGACATGACTGATCTAAACTTTGGCAAGGTCTTTAACACTGTGCCGCACAGGAAACTGATTAAGAAATTGAGCAGCCTATATGGGACCTGACGTGGTGAATTGGGTTAGAAACTGGTTAATGGATAAGTGACACAGGCTGGTCGATAACAGCACTCGCTCTAATGATGAAAGAGTAACCATCAGGGTGCCACAGGGCTCAGTACTAGGACTGGCCGTCTTCAATGTCTTCATAAGTGACATTGCAGATGAACTGGAAGGAAAAGTATGCCTTTTTGCAGATGATACCAAAATCTGTATTAGGGTGGACAATCAGGTGAGGGTGGATAGAATGATCCTGGGAAAATTAAAGCGTGGTCAATAACATGGCAGGTGGTGTATGTTCACTGCCAAAAAGTGCAAAATCATGCACCTAGGGCATAGGAACCCAGGAACTGAGTATGAGGGTGAGCTCAGTCAGTAAGCAGGAAAGGGACCTTGGGGTAATCATATCTGAAGACCTCATAGAGGCAGGACAATGTGACAAAGCAGTGGATAGGGCCAGTGCAATGCTGGGATGCATTGGGAGCGGAATCTCCAGCAGGAGGAGGGAGGTGGTGTTGCTATTGCATCACTCACTGGTGAGACCCACTTTGAGTATTGTGTCCAGTTCTGGAGTTCGATCTCAGAAAGAACATAGACAGGGTCGAGGCAGTCCAGAGTAGAGCAGCTAAACGGTGCAGGGGTTGCAGCAAAGCTCTATGAGGAGAGACTGAGGGATTCTCAACATGTACTTCCTAAGGAGAGTACAGTGAGAGTGGACATGATAGAAACCTATAAGTACTCTCACAGGGGTGAACAGGATGCAAGAGGTGAGTCTGTTTCAATGAGGAAGAACAGCAGGACCAGAGGGTATGTGATGAAGCTGGAGGGCAGAGCTTAAGAGGGATTTAAGGAAGTACTATGTCACTGAAATAGTAGTAGATACCTGGAATAGACTGCCAGCAGAAGTGGTGGAGATAACAATAGTAGGAGGCTTCACGCTTGCATGGGGATAGACCTAGGGGGAGTAGTCGTAAATGGACAGGGAGGAGGGAGGGTTGCCAGGGATCAATTAGAGTCTGCAGAGAAAGACTAAGCGGGGACCATCTACGCAGACTGGGTGAGCCAAGCAGTCTTTTTCTGCTGGCAGATTATATGTTTCTAAGTTTCTTTGTCAATGTAGCTATGCATCTATATCCAAAATGGTTATCGAGCTACTAGCCTGGTGCTGGTAGATTTTTATATAGGGCCAGTAAATGTTTTCTTTCAGCTAGCCCTGCTGGTTTGTCTTCAGGCAAGTAGCATTTCAATAAATATTCTAGTTGGGTCAGCAGAATAAACTGCTGGATTTTGTGGCTGCAAAAACCTAATTCTAAACCCTGCCTCTAAATTAGACTGATAGTCACAGTTTAATTGTATTCATTACTCTAATTGTGAGACCCGCCCTGCTAGCTCTTTAACTCGTTTCTTATACTGTGCCTGCCATAAGCGATACTATCTCTGCTGATTGGAGGTAGAGAGGGCTGCACAACATCAGAAGGCTTTTATTCTTAGTTATTCTGTTTCTGGCTCCATTTGAGATTGCATTCAAGCTGTCTGCCTCTCACCTGCTGCCCACCGTGGGACACTGCTAATGGGCTGCCTTCAGTCTAGTCACCATATTCCATGACATACCTCTCGTGTCACATATTGCAAAGGATTTCTTTCTTATTACCACTCAGGATTGCTCTCTCCTAGTTGGAAAAGGTGCTGCCCACACAGAAAACATGCTGTCTCACATAACTTCAGGCTTTAAGGTAGAAATTCGTAATACTCTGATACTAAATCAAAATGAAACTGCACAAATAAAGGCAGTAGTTTCTACTCTGTTCTGAACTTGTATCTCCCTGTCTGATGTGTCCCACATTGCGTGGGCCAACATAACACATTTTCCCACATTTTGAGAATCAGTGTACCCCATTTCATGGTTAAAAGGATGGGGAGTAAGTACCATGCATAACCTCGGCTTGCACCCATAGTAAGTTCTCTTTTCCAGCCTGGCCAAAGTGTATATGGGGTAGGAACAGATCATAGCGCATCGACGGGGGATAGGCTGAGCACTTGACTGGTCTGTCCAACATGGGCAATAGTAACGGGCTGTGACTCTGTAACTACAAATCCCAGAATCCCCTGCAGCTGATGTTAGAGCAGGGCTGCAGTGCTGTGAGATTCAATAGCCTGAAGTGCATTTTAGAGCTTTTATATGATTTGATCAGGTCATTGCTGGTCTCACTGTTCTCCTGGGGCCAAGAACAGTTCTCTGTGACTGTACTGAGCCCTTGGAGGACAGAAGGACCAGCAAACAAAAGATCAGAGCTTATATAAACTCTAATCTTCCCCTGCTGCAGCCCTGCTCATATGTCAGCTGCAGAGGATTCTGGGATTTGTAGTTACAGAAAATGTCAGCCTAGAAGTAAGCAATATTTATTTATTTGATAACTGGGTAGGTACCCTGGTCTAAGGGACCATTTTCAGGAACAACCCTGGCCATCTAGATGACACATACAGAACTTTAGAATCAACATAGAAGTCAAGGTGATAGTCAAGTCAAGCCTAGTATATAACAGTTCATTCAGCCAGTATTCGGCTAATACACATATTTAGTGTGATAAATGTACTATACTGCAGTAATCAGTAAGTAAAAAAATGTTTTTGCACACAAAGTGCAAATTGGGAGCAGTCCCACAACTGGGTATGGAGGTCTTAGTACTGACTGTTTCCCTTTAATTCCTTCATGCTGTCCTCTGATATTTCCCACATCCTTCTGTAGTCCACCCCCTTGAATTCCCATACCTTTGTTTGGCTATGTGTCCTGCTGACTTCCAGTTGAGTCTTCATCCACACTATCCCATGACTGCTTGTACCAAGCAGTTCCTGGACTATGACATTTTGGATCCTTTTCCATTGATGAGAACAGGTTCTAGTGTGGCCCTGAACCTTGTAGGGGCCTGAACAAGTTGTGTCAGGAACATTTCTGGCATGCATCCACCAGGAACTGATTCCTTCTACTTGTTGCCACCAGGACACTTCAGTTCATGTCCAGCATATTGAAATTCCCTATCAGCAGCACCTATCTGAGTTCTGCTGTCCTTCTAATGACCTACCCCAATTCCCTGTCTGCCACTTGGTCCTGAGATGGTGATTTGTGTACCACTGCTTTTTGATATTTTTTATTATTTACCATGATGGCTTTTACCCAATTGTAACCCATTGGCGGCACTTTTCTAAGGGCTACTACCCCTGCCTATATGGTTCTGCCATGTTGAGGGGCCTATGTTCTGTAGTTGGGTGCCTCCACCCAGAGAAATGGTATTGGGGCAGCTCAACTGCTCTGGTATAGTCCTCTGGGATGTTACAACCACCCACCAACCTCTACTGGCATAAACAGTAACACAGTGGTACATTCACATTCATTAGATAGCAGTAATAATATGCTCATATCCCTTCACTTACCATCAGGGCTGGATCGGGCTGCAACTGCCCTGAGACCCCTGGAAAATAAGATCAGCAATGCAACAATGCAATCTTACCAATGTAACCCAACTAATAATATGCACACCAGCCAGGATAAATGTGAAAAAGACAGTCAGATTTATTCAGAGGCAGTGAACAAGGAGGGGTGAAACTGGCAGAATGATTAGCAATTTGATTTGAATCAGGATTGTTCAGCATGTACTGTAAGTCCCACTTAGACAGTTCAACAACCCTGGGTACCCAGTATGTCATGCAGGCTAGCCTGAAGCGTTGTCTAGGGTGGCCAGCATTGGAGCTGTTGATGGGGCCCTTAAGAAAAAAAGCAGTTAAACATGCACACAACCCAATTATTTGTAATCCAAGCCAGGCGGCTCAGTCTGTTGCAGTAACCCAGAACAAGAAACAATTAGATGGTAACATAATGATTGTTGCTTTTGTTGTAGGGTGCTACTCTGGTTTGTACTCACGCTACCGGGACCTGGATGCAGGACAGGCGAGATGTAGACCTCGTGGTGATGATCAGGGAGGCCAGGGGAAGCAGGGCCAACATGACTCACATTCGGGTGGTCGCTGTCTGTTTGATGGTGTTGAGCAGGGGGCCGAATCTCCAAGCAGGTCTTTCTCACAGGCTTTTGTTGCAGGGTGCTGCTGTGGTTTGTACTCACTCTACCGGGACCTGGATGCAGGACATGCAAGATGTAGACCATGGTGATGATCAGGGAGGCCAGGGGAAGCAGGACCGACACTACTCACATCCAGGTGGTCGCTGTTTGTTCGATGGTGTTGAGCAGGGGGCTGAATCCCCAAGTGGGTCTTTCACCGAGATGGTATCTGAAGCAGGAATAGTGGCCTAGGCTGAGGTGACAGGGCCCAAGCAGAATGAACAGTTCTGCAAAAGTTTGTGATCTTCTGCTGGCGAAGCCTCCAGCTGACGTAAAAGATTCTGCCTGGGGAACCAAATCGTGACCCACGTAACACATTCAGCACATTTAAATCACTTATTTCTCTAAGCCACAGTTCGGATACAGTCCAGTTGCAAATTACAGCTTCATTGTGCAAACCTTTCAGTCCAAGGCTAATTCTATCATCAGACAGGCCGATCGCTTCTGGAGCAAGTCTTCAGTCCAACTCACAAATCGCAATAACAAACTTCTTTCTTCTGCTGCAGATTCCTAACATGGAAATTGGAACTAGATCCGACTTCTACAAAAGGCAGTTCACTGGCAGGAGAACGTGGCAGGCAGGCCAGCAAAGCCTCTTCCCGCTGATTCCCCTATGCTCCTTCTGGGAGCAGCTGCTCGGAAAGCTGGAGCTGTTTACTCTATAACCTTCAATTCTAACTGATCCACTGCTTCAGGCAGTTCTGACTATTTCCTTTGTAATCCAAAAGGTTCGCTAGGCTGAGGGAACTGTCAGTCACAGTAAGGGCTCCCCCTCCTGGTCCATTTGGGTGCCAACACTTAAAACTACAAAACTACAGACTTCATTCCACAAGGCCCTTGGGGACAGTCTCCATTTAGGTCCCCAGTGGTTTGATTGGTCCAAATACTGGAAGTCCAGGACCTAACATGGTGGCTCCCATCCAGATGTTCAGCTGCAATAAAAGCAGTTTAACAAACTTCTCAATCTTTACTGTAACAGTGAATAAACAGTAAATAATCACAGTTCCTATGAGAGCTCCCTCTGCACAAGTAGCGACTGCAGAATGGAGCAAAATAGCCTACTGTCTGGCTGGCCACAAGCCTTAAATCACTTGGACCCAGCCCAGACTAATTTCTAACACAGCTTAGCTATGCTCTTAAAGAGACAGGCACGGAGGCTCGTTAAGGCACTCCCACACAGACAAATAGAACTACTGAAGACAGGATACCAGCCTGACAGTGGGCATTAGGGAGCCCAGAAAGACATTATAGTAAACCCCAATTTGTAGGGGCATTACACTCTTCCCTGCCTGGAAAACCTTAGTGTCCGTGTCAAGTCTACACATACTATAAGACTCTATATTAAAACACTATACATAACACATGCATATTTCATTTGGCATGCCATAAAAGAAATGCTGGAGCATCAGTAAAATCACTGGTCATAAGTATTACTATAGTTTTTCCATTTGCAATGGCATTTCCACAGTAACACAGATTCATACATTTTCATAAACATGTTAGCAGATTTAACAGTTCAACACATTGTTCTTGTACTTCTTGTTAGTACTACCTCCTGTACACTAACCCACCTGGCTTAGGGCCCATCCCTATCAAGCTACACTCGGCTGCATGGGGCAAGGGTATCTGTGCACTGATTGATTGTAGGTTTTACTGTTAGCTTAGATGTGGCAGAATAGCCCAGTTTTGAGAGAGCTTTCAAAAATATACACCCCTTTGTGGACTACATGTAATGGGAGATCTACAGGCCTTCCTGGGGAGTAATAACTGAGGCATATCACTGGCTTTGCAGCTCTTCCAGACTTTCTAGGAGGGACAGGCACAGGCTCAGTTCTTTCAATAATTGCATTTGGGTCTCTCGATCCTGGCTCATTGCTTGTCAATAAGTTTGCTTCTGAAGAAAGGAGCACCTCTGCACTGGTTGTTGTTTCTGTACTGGAAGCATTGTCAGACTTGTGTTCCATTAGTTCTGTTTTAACAATATTACTTTCATTACTTGATTCTGAAGAAATTCCAGGTTCGTCATCTAGAGGAAATTCTATGGAATTTAAATCTTGTAACACATTACTGATACTTTCGGAATCATTAACTTCATCAACATCATTTTCCATAACATTGTCAGATTCATTCTTTGCAAACAGTTCTGTACTTGCTGGTATGTCACCAGTGATGCTTTCTGTTTCTGGTTCTCCTTCTGGGAGCTCAGCTAGTTCTACCAGACACAAAGAGTCAGCTTCATCAGAAGTCACACTTTGCATCTCACTTTCAGGGGGCACAGGGGCTGTGGAGAAGGCTGGAGAGTTAGACAGTCCTGAAGATTCAGCTTCATCTCCAAAGTTGTACATGGGGTTACCTTGAACAACTGACTCTGTTCATAAGATTGGTAATGGGAGCTTCACACTCTGTCACCAGACTCTGATTGGCAATCAATTTCATTTAGGTGTGACTGATAGGGCCTTGAATCTTAACAACTGGAGAGGGGCCAACTGTTTCTTTTAGCTGCAGCTCTGGTTACAGGCCCTGGAGGGGCAGTGCTTGGGGTGCAGAATCATTGATACTTTGACCAATGGGCAGCAAATGATTTCTGCATTGTCTTGACAGCTCAGGGTCATTTCTGGATGCACTTTATAGACTGACAGATCCTCCAGCTTGCTGACAGCAATGTAGGGGTGTGATGCCACCATCTGCAATTTTGTATTTTCCATGTAGTCCCAAATTTCGCAACAAAACTCTGTCTCCAGGTTGCAGTTCTTGGGCCTTGACACGTCTGTCATGCCTCTCTTTGTTTGCTAAGTTCCTCTTTGCTGCCATGGTGTGTGCCAGTTGGTAGGCATAGTTTAACTGAGCTTCTAACTTTTGAACATACTGAAGGTCATTTTCAGCTCTGACTCCATCAGGGGACACTCCAAAGCAGATATCTACAGGCAACTGGGCTTCTCTGCCAAACATTAGGCGGTAGGGAGAGAACCCAATGGCATCACTTCTAGCAAAGTTATACACACGTACTAAGATGCTTATCTGTTGGCGCCACTTTGACCTGTCCCAGGGATGAAGTGTGCTCAACATGTCTAGTAATGTTCTATTAAACCTTTCAGGCTGTGGATCCCCCTGGGGGTAATAGGGGGTGGTTCTGGACTTTGCACTCCCAGAGTGAGAACATTTCATTAATCAGCGGCTTTCAAAGTCTCTCCTTGATTGAGTGGATTCTCTGAAGACAATGACTGCAACTTCTGATGTGAGTCTCATTGTCAGCTCCCATTTTTGGGCAGTAGAATTGAGCACGGGCCAAGTCTGTAGTTCATTCACAGCCTAAGTGTCCCATCTGGTCATGAAGGACCTGTAGAACTACACATCTGAAAGCTGTAGGTGCCACTAGTTGTTGCTTGGCAATTTGACCTTGTTGATTTGTGGTTTCTCTGTAAAGTAATTGGTTGCACAACTTTAATCTGGGCCCCTCTCTAAACAACAGGGCAGTTCATGGCTCTGAAGAACAAAGTTTGGACACATTTTTTCCGGCATGAATAGCATCTAGTACTGGCTTAATCATGGGTGTATATTATCAGGGGAGAGCTGGGGTAATGTTCTGAGATCTAAGGCTGCAAGATGGCAGTAGGCCGCAGGAACAGAAGTGTCAGAAGGGCCCAAGCAGTCAACCAGGCAGTCAACTGTTTCAGGAGAGGGGTGCTCATCTTTATCGAATTTTTGACAAAGAGCTTTGATAGACTGTTTAGACAGCCTCACCCACTTTGCATTCGGGTCAGGTCTTCTGGAAAGGGCCTCAGCATCAGTGTGGTTCAAGCCTGGTCGATACGCTACTGAATAATCGTAAGTGGAAAGTGCAGATAACCAGCGATGCCCTGTGGCATCCAGCTTAGCTGAAGTCTGGACATAGGTGAGGGGATTGTTGTAAGTTTTCACTAGAATCTTTGCATCATAAAGATATTCATGGAACTGGTCCACCACAGCCCACTTCAATGCAAGAAATTCAAGCTTGTGTATAGGGTAATTCTTTTCAGAAGGTGTTATGCTCAGACTAGCAAATGCCACTGGGCGTAGTAGACCTTCCTCATATTCTTGATATAGAACAGCACTAAGTCCATTCAAGCTGACATCAGTGTGCAATACATAGGGTCTGGCAGGGTTGGCATACACAAGCGCATGGGCATGGTGAGTTGGTGAATTATATCATAGAAGACCGCCTCACACTCGGGAGTCCACCTGGCTCCAAAAGGTTCATTTGTCTGAAAGTAGACCTTTTCCTCCTCTTTAACTGCACTTCTCTTATATTTCTTGTTTGTAGGTGGATAACCTTGTGTTAAATTGAGCAAAGGGCGGATGACTTTGATGTAATCTTTTATGAACCGGCCAAAATAGCTGTAGAACCACAAGAATCTTTGCAGTTCTTTCAGATTGTTAGGCTGGGACCAGGTGGTCAAAGACTCCAGTTTGCTCGGGTCCATCCGAATCCCTACAACCGACACTATGTGACCAACATAGTTCACAGATTTCTGGAAAATTGACACTTGTCTATTGATAATTTTAGTCCAAAAATCCTCTAATCGGTCGAGAATATTGAACAAATGAGCTTCATGTTCCTCAAGAGTCTGGCCAAACACAATAATATCATCTAGATAGACAAGGCATTCTAGTAAGTTCATGTCTCCCACAGCTCGCTCCATCAGCCTCTGGAACATGGCGGGTGCTCCCGAAATACACTATGGCATGCGCAAAAACTCATAGAAAACCAGGGGACAAATGAAGGCTGCTTTTCTCTTTGTCTTCTGGGGCCATCGGGGTTTGATAATACCTGCTCCGAAGGTCTAGCACAGAGAGCCACTAGCTTCCGTTGAGGCAGTTGAGGGTATCTTGGATGCGGGACATGGTGTATTGGTCTGGGACAGTTCTTAGATTTAACGTCTAGTAGTCCACGCACATCCTCACTGATCCGTTTTTCTTCTGGATTACCACAATCAGAGAGGCATACAAGCTTCAAGACTCTTGGATGATTCCTGCTGCCAGCATATCCTGGAGATGGCGTCGAACATCATCAATGTCAGTGGGTGCAAGGTGATGGGATCCTTCTCGGAACGGCCTCCCATCATGAAGTCTAATGTGGGGTTCAGCCCCTGTGACGCATCCCACTCTTTCAATGAGAACACTTTGCTTCTCTGAGCCAATTTCCAACTGATCTGAGCTTTCCATTCTGCAGGAAGAGGGGACTCTCCAAAGTCAAACAGATCAGGGGTCACTTCATCATCCTCTCCAGGGCACTTTTTGTTGGGCAGCACAGCAGTATCTGCACAATATACAGGAACAAGCTGGCCGCTGGTGCTGAGGGTTGAGGCGCTGGATGCCACACTCGCATCATGCTGGCGACCCGGTTCGGGAGCAGACTGGGCACGGGGTCAGCAGGGGAGGGAGAGGATTGAGCATCTGGTGGACTGCTCTCTCCTGGGGAGGCTTCAGGTTGTCTGGCATCCTGGCGGGCCCAATGGTGATCAGAGGCATTACAGGGCGCAGACCAGAGAGCCAGGGTCGACGTGACTGGCCTCAAGGTTGCCGCCATGGAGTCAGAGCACCCACGCCGAGGGGAGGGGAACCTACGGGACCAAAACAAGAAAATCCCTCCTGTCGTGATAGGCGATGGCCTCACAGTGCCATCCGCCACACACCCAACACTGGATCCCCGCCTCTGTCCTTTGGTCGCCCCCGGCTGTACCCTCTCCAGCTTGGGTGACAGTAATGTCCTTGAAGAAGGCAGGGGTCACAGTGGGCGGTAGAGTGACTCTGGTGAGTTGAGTAGCCTGAGAGAGATCGGACTAGGAGGATGAATAAAGAGAATAGTAAAAAAAAACATACATATATATATAAAATGTATACAGTAGCCAGGGTGCACCCTCAGTTTACTCGAACCTCCCAGTCTGACACGTTTTGGACATACACCACTACCCGCCAAGCGTAGGCATTGGCCAGGGCTGGTAGAATGCTAGGCTTGACCAGTAGTCCCTCAGGCAGTTTTCCCTCTTCTGGGGTATCCAGCATAAGAATCTTGTTTTTGACATTCTTTTTTATGAGCACTTTGCCACTAATGGTACACTGAGCATTTAGAGGCAATAGAAGTGATTCCGGATTTTTTTCCATACTACCCCCACGGGTTCATCTTTCTTAGTCTCTTTGGTTTGCATCTGTAAATCATAGGCTCAGTGCACAATGGCCAGAATGTGTAGGGCCTTTCTAGTCCACTTGGCTTGTTTTTCTTGATAGAGCAGGGCTAGCGTGACAAACATATGGGTGTTGGTGCCAGTCAACAAAGGGATACCATCATACATTCCAGTCGGTGGGCATACCAGGGCCAGGGTCTCCACTTGTTCATCCACGCCAGCAATAGCAGTAGGGAAAGATAACCAAATTCAAACATACCCCGGTAAGGATAGATTTTCACCAATCCCCACACATGCAGTCCTTCTAGGGGTAGGAGTGGAAGGTCAGATAAGTGCTGGTCGCACCAATTCTTTAAATATGATGGTGACCTGCGAGCCATTGTCTAGCACAGCTCGAATGGAGATGCTATTAACTGTTACTGGGGTTTTCATGGATGTGCCCACCATTTCAGACCAGTCTGGAGGAATATTAACAGGAACTCGGATAGATGACCTAGCCACAAAGAAATTGAATTTGGGATTGCCTGAACTTCTTCTGCGATCATTTCCTGCACCCCTCTGCAATTGCTTTGCTTTTCAGAGCCCCCCCTGTAGTTTGCCGACCATTTTTTCTAGGTTCATTTGAGACCTGCAATCTCTTTTCATATGTCCATCCTACCCACAGTTGTGGCAAATTATACTTTCTTTAGTTTGCTTTGGCTGTAACATTGCATTAGAAGCTGGTCTCCATTCTCAGCTAGGGGGTTGGGAGGAGTACACATTTGGTGCTGGAGCTGGAGTACTGGCAACAGAAAAGTCTTGGTTCGACCTCCCCCTCTGTCTGCGGTGTCAAAGGCGATACAAGACATCTCAGAAATTCTCTTAGCGCAGCAGTCAGTTCACTTATTTCAGTCTTTGAGCTGCCATCGGCAGGGGTGCTCGAGCTTGCACCCCCTCCCCACAGCAGATGCACTCTGAGAGGGATCATAGTCTTTATCCGCCAGAGATGACCTTGATAGCGGCACCAGCTTTCATTTCTCTGAATTCTCTCAGCAGCTCTGCACTGCTTGGCTCTATCACATTATGTATTGAGCCCGAGCAGTCTGGCTCTGACCCTACTCATAAATGGAGCTGTGCACTGTCCGCCATGTTTGGGATCTCGGACTTTTGCAAAGTGAAAATAAGTACGTTAAAATTGGAAAAAAAGTCTTTTATATCAGAAAAGCCTAACTGGAGGGTAAAGCTTTGGGGGGTGGGGTATGAATGATTAACACAGTTTTCCTTTAAAACTGTATGAAGATTAAGTTTGCAGGACAATATTGCCCCAGAAATCGACCGGAGTTGAAAAAACAGGCAGATATTTATTCAGGATATGCTTAGTGTTAGGAGTCCCATAAGTGACACTGGGGCCTCACTCAGGCCAGCAGGGGACCAGCTTCAGAGTAAATTTATATGATGGTCTTGTATTCTGTTCTTTCATTTAAAGAAATGGCTAAAACTGGAAGGTATTTTTTTTTAATTTAATATTATTTCAATCAACTATGTAGGCAGGAATAAACACATAAATTAGGAGTCTTAGCCTTAGCACGTTGAAAAAATTCCACACTTCAGCAGGCAGTGCAAAACAATTCAGAAAGTTACTGTAAGAGTCCAATCCATGAAGTCCATATTAATCCTCATATGAGTGTGCAGGCTTGCATGTAGCATGGAGGCCCCGGTGTCCATGTGGGGACCTCTGCAGCTGTCATGAATCAGTGTTCTGCTCCCTCTGCACTCAGTCCAGTACAGGTCAGGTATGTTATAAGTTATATTATGACCAATCCAGTCCTTGAGCTATGCTCACTCCTATGTATGATGACCTGTAGATATCTGTCAGTTGAACTAGCTAGTCTAGAGTGTATAATCTGAAATTGCTTACTCTATGTTTCTCCTAGCGTCAAATTATGTATTCCCCACGCTTGTTTACTGTGACAAAAAACTGTACTGTCTTTGACATGTCTCCTTGACTGTTGTTCCTCATGTTGTGCTCTCCTGGGTCGTTCCTGAAAATAGGCATAATACTTGTCTAGTGTACTTACCTGGTAAACAAAAGCTAAATAAATAAATACAAAGCTACTCACTGGGCTGACTGTGAGGGGTGGGAAGTGGGATTAACTCCCACTACAAAGGACCCTGAATGATGGCAAAAAACTCATTCTGCTGCTCCAAGGGTGCGTAGCCTCTGTCACCCAGAAATTTGTGACAGTAGCTATATTCCCCCCAGGCAATCAGAGTAGAACTAGCCAGTCTGGCCAGTGGTCAGCTCCTTCTTGACCCACGACTCCATAATGGGATCCAGGGGGCATTAGATTAGAAAGAGGGCCAGTTCTTAAAATGATAACTATAGCTCATGGTGCCCATTTGTTGTCAATAGCCTCTCAATGCATGTCAGTTTCTCCGTGTGATACATTTTATTCACCCTGCACCACCATTTCTCAGTTTAGAATGAATTTCTGATCACATACTAGTGATAACATTTCTTTGCTGCAATGACTGGAATCAAAAGTTGCTCTTTTGTTTGCGCTTATGTCCATTAATTTTGTTACCAGCCATTTTGCAATGATTATCTGGCAGTAGCCTCACAATGCATGTCAATGTCTCCATTTTATTAATTTTATTTACCCTGCACCGCCATTTCTGTCGTTTAGAATGAATTTCTGATCAGGTACTGAGATAACTTTTCTTTCATGTATGACCGGAATCAGAAGTTGTTCTTAGTGTTTTGTCCGTTAATCTTGCTGACAGCCACTTGGCAAATGATTATCTGGCAAAATGTTTATTTCTTTCTTAAAATTAGTAAACCTCATTAAAAATATTTGGTAGTGAAGCGGTTGTTTATTATGTTTGCTTTTGCGCATATGCAGAAACATAGTGCCACCATCACAGTTTTAAGTAGGTTGCTGGCACCCTACGTTTCAATGCCCAGAGGATTTTTGCAGGCGGCGGCCACGCGCAATAGATGCCAACTGTCTGTGACAGCAGTTCAAATGCAGTGGCGTACAGTTGAAAGCAAATGGCTGCTACAATCGGTGGTGATAGCGATGTGAGCGAATTGGCATACTACCCTTCAGCAGTATGCAAATTGACCCACACGCCACCACCACTGATTGTAGTGGTGGTTGCATGCATGCCCTGCCCCCATTTGCTGTGTGCCGAGGTGCCCAACTTTGGCTCATGCACACTCCTCCCAAGCACACTGTATCTCTGACAGGGATGCCCAATCCCCGTCAGTTCCAGTGACCCCCCCCCTTAAAAAACACAAACTTCCAGGTGCCACACTGGGAGCCCACCACAGGGTGGCATAAGTCCAGCGTCCTCATGGTCTTCCCCAATATTGTATGGCCAGTGGGGGTGCTCAATCCCCCATTGGCTCCACTGCCCCCCAAAACTTCCAGGTGCCATGGTGGGAGCCCACCCCAGCATTGCAAAAGTCCCACATTGTCTATGTAAAATTTTAAAAATCCTGTAACAAAAGAAAACGGTCCCTCATTGACTCTCTTGCCCCCAACCCATGCCCACCCTCTGCATACCCCACCTCCCCACACACCCCACCCCATACTTGCCTCCGTGGGCAGGCGCGATGATCTGATGGACCAGGAATACGTCTGCACTCTTCAAAGTCGATCGGACTGAAGAAATGCCAGTAAGCTGTATATTGGCATAAATAGGTTTTTGCAACTTTGGTGCATATATCTTGGTCATTTTTGAATTTTGCAAATTTTAACATGGGGTTCTTGGGACCCGACCTCATAAATTCAGTGACTGTCGTTTGGTTATTCGGTCCCGAAAGGTGATTTCGCTGTCACTGCAGGAATCACCTTTGGGACTGATTAACGAAATGACAGTGTCACTGTTCATGTGGGCTCTCAAAAGCCTATGTTGCAAATTTGCGAAAAATTCCCAAAATGATCATTGTTACTTAGCGCAGTTGCGCAGGCTTCCACGCACACCGCGAATTGCGGAATTGTAATATTTTCACTCCAGATTTTCAACATTGCCATTTTTCCACACATCTTTATGAACGTACAGCTGTCATTTTTCACATCTGCCGAACAAAGCTGCACTTCCCAAGAGAATAGCACATTCACTTGGGAATCAGTGTCTGGACAGGTTAAGAAAATCACAGTGACACTGTTCTTGAGCAGAGGCCCTAAAATGCCTATGTTTAAAATTTGGTGACAAATGTCCATAAAATGACTGTGTTATGAGCATGCATTGCGCAGTTTCTACGCACCCTTGTAACTTCACAGATTTGTAATATTTTCACCTCAGATTTTCAACATTGCCATTTTTCCACACATCTTTATGAACGGTACAGCTGTCATTTTTCACATCATGTTGGAAATGTGTTTTCGCACCTGTGGCGCTAAATGGCGCAGTCACTGTGCAAAATCACCTTTCCGCTAACAAACTGATAGTGTCACTGTTCATGCGGTGGGGTCACAAAAAGCTCATGTTGAAAACTTAGAGTAAAAATACCAAGACACACCCAGGGCATTAGGATTTCCGACTATAACGCCCTACCCTATAGGGTCTGACAGGCGTCTGCCCTACCCTGTAGGGACTGACAGGCGTCAGAGGTGTGACTTGGGATTATCGACAGTAATGCTCATGCCATTCCACCACCACCTCCACCCTGCAGCCAGTGACAGGAATCGAGGTGCACCTTGGACTCTTTGGCCCCGGAGTTCACACCATTCTCCTATACTGCACCCATTTCAGCATATTTCTTTATGGAATGAGGTGAGTGTAAAGTTTGAACACCCCAAGGCATACCTCAACACTTGTCAGTGTCTGCAGGGTAGGGTGAGGTGAAATGTCGTGACCGTTATGGGTGACGACCCAAAGGAATACCCCAATGCCTGTCCATCTCTGCAGGGTGGGGGTGGAGTTGGCGTCAGTTCAGTACATCACTGCCATTCCTATACTGCATCTGTCTAACTCCTGCACTTCCACTGCTAATGCCAGCAAGCAAACATTCGGCATTGACAAATGCTTGTTTCTGTTCCTAAGCCCCATGTCCTCCTTTTACCCAGCACTCCCAATATTTTCTCAGCTTGCTACTTATACACAAATGTAAGTGTGGCGTAAGTTTTCTGCACACTAGAATCTCTTGAACATTATCCAGAATATGTTTTTTCATACTCTCTTACTATACCTAAAATTTAAAATAAAAAAAAAACTGTAACTTTCCAAGCAACCACTCCCAGACTCCTCAGTTTGTGAAATGATGAATATTAGTTAAAATCTGTTTCCATTGTTAATCGGTAGGCAATTTATTATATTCTCTTTGCCTTGCCTGGTGGATACCTATCCCTTTCAATTTGAATACCTCTGTCCTTCTTGCAGAGTCATAGTTTCCGCTTGTGTAGTTTCTATAAGTGATTTACATGGTTGCTTTACCCATTATTTTTGCAATAATAAATAGCTCTTATCTGGAAGTACAAATGTATAACTGAAATGCAGCTTTTATGTGTCTTTCATTAGAAACATGCAAAACTACAAGTCCTTTCAGGAGTCTTTAGTCATGAGGATTCAACATAAATAGATAGTAACGCTCTCCGCTATGTCAAGGGTACCGCTGGAGTTGCCTTGATGTGAGGCTAAGCTTAACCATTTGTTTCCATTTGAATTCATGGGACCAAGATCTCCTGAAATGGGTTTAAAATGTGCTTTTGTGACTCACAAGTGTGATACAGTATGTATCTTGTGTTTTTATTCAAATATATGTGAATATGGTATTTCTGTGTATAAAACAAACAGTGGGTTGCAAAAACTACCTTTTTTACCCTGTGCCCTTTTGAACTTCAACACCCCCGCTTTTCCTCATGTTCTAGCACCCATGTCTAGCTGTGTCTTAGTCACCAACACCTGTAACTGAGAGTCTGGTTGCCAGACATCCAGCAGTTGAAAGTATTGCCCACTCCAGTACCCTTTGCCCAGTCCTTCTTCTCTCCAGTTTTCATTTCAATTTTTGATTTTCAGGGTGGGGTGGGGAGAGTGGGAAGCCAGCAGGGCCTCCCTGATCTGTGTTTGTGTTCCTTTTACCAGCTGAGTTGACCTTCTCTACTTTAAACTTTCCTAGATGTGCTGTGCATCTCCACCCCAACACCTGCATGCCCTCCTTGTTAGGATGTAGACCGTGCATGTTGAACAGCCTTCATCCCTTCCAGGTTGGGCCTCAGTCCCCAAGGGGCCAAAATCCCTCCTCTGTGTACCAACCTTTTAGGCAAGCTTTCTCACAGCAACCACTTAGCTTCAGTCATTATGTGACCTTGCATAGGGCTCATAAAGTTTGTCAGGATTCTTAGAGATGCTGAAAGCTTATTCCAAAGTAAAGGTACACAGTGGAAAAATGTTAGGAAAACACTCCTGAGGTACTGTACAGAGCACATATACTAAAAACAGTGGGCATCTCTGTGGGCTAATGCTAGAAAAGTGGCAGCTATTTTTCTTCAGTAGCAACTTCTTATGCCGGCAGTGACCATGGCTTAACTCCCTCTTCCACCTCCTCCCATCGGACTGGGGATGTACAGGTTATTTCAAGATGGTTTTTCCACCTAACTCATCCCCCATGTCTGAAGCTTAAAGAGGAAAAGATGACTCACAGCAGTATGAGATCTCTTGGCCCCACATGACCCTTCCCCAGTTACTGAGCAAATATATTCCCTTAATGAGCACAGGAGAGTGGCACTTTAATTAGCTAGTATGGCTTTCTTCTGTTGGTGGGGAGTCAGACATCGAGGTGCCTGAAGAGTACGGCCCTTATACCTTGAAACACAGGTGGCATGATCATAATTGAAACCAACCTGATTAACTAGCATTTCCAATTAGTGCACAGGCCAGAGGGGATGCTGCCTGTTAACTCAGAATAAGGTCTGCTTCTTACATTAGAGAATTACAATGCAAAATTGGTCTTAAAATATTCTTTCTGTGATTTGTGAGTAGTGAAGGGAACCCCAGTGATTCTAACGAGCAACCCTGGCCTCTGATTTAAACTCTGAACAGCCCAATACTGTTCAATGTTCAAGCAGCTTTTATGTTAACAGTGATTTTATTGACTTCATTTTATGTTCCTGATGTTCCCTATGCTGTTCATTCAAGTTTCCAAATCTCTTATGATTGGGGTCACATGTCATTTTATGTCGGTCATGTGAGAGATTAGTTATTTTTGTTGTTGCTGTAATTCAGCTTTATTGCATGGATAAATGCACAGGCCATTGCAATACAATACACAGTATGCATCAAACCAGATAGGTACACATTTGCCACATTCTTATTACAAGGCAAAATACAGTAACTGTTTTTCAATGGCAGTATGCTTCCAGAAATAGAATCTGCTATTATGAGCTAATGTTGCTTTGAAGGCCAAACAACTGGAACAAAAGATGTTAAAAACTCTGTGGTGAGAACCTTCTCCAAACAAAAAAAAACTGTGTTCCTACACTACGGAGAATATTGCAGTTCTGCATGGGTACATAACTATCGAGTGACAGGTGGGCATATAGGGGGAGGGTGGTCAAGGAGTCCCTGGAATGCTACGTTTCTTTTAGACTGTTATCTATACCTCCCCTTTAACTTGACTACTATCCCCCAGTGTTGGAGGTTTCAGGCACGCCTGCCCTAAAGGTCTCCCTGCGTTGCCAGAGGCCAGTGTGTTTTTCTAATGTTCATCTCCGAGTAGCTGTGATGTGCTTGAAAGCTTAGGTTTGGTGGCCTGGATCTAGTCCTGATGTGCCCACGGCCTAGTCTCGAGGAAAGCTTGGGGGGAGTTTCTGTTGCTGTTGATGTTTGTTGAAGTTTCCAAATCTGTTTTATAGCTGGTGTCATTTGTTATTATATGTCCACCATTTGAGAACTTAGATTTTATGGCCTGGAGCTTGTCCTGACAAGCCCACTGCCCGCTGTCCAATAATGTCAGGGGGGCAGTTTTTGGTACCTCCTGATGTTGCCACCTACTGTTTATTCAAGTTTCCAAATCCATTTTATGGTTGGTGCCACATGTCATTTGATGTCTACCATGTGAGAGCATAGGTTTTCTGTCTTAGAGCTAGTCCTGACGTGTCCACTGCCCAGTTTCCAATAAGGTCAGGGGACAGTTTCTGTTGCCCCCCTGATGTTGACCTGTACTGTTCATTTAAGTTTCCAATTCCATTTTATAGTTGGTGTCACATTTCATTCTATCTCCACCTTGTGAGTAACTATGTTTTGTGACCTAGAGGTAGTACTAACGTGCCACATGCACCCTTGGAGGTGGCTAACAGAATGTTACTCTAACCCCTGGTCATGCCTTATTGCTTACGTATCATATCTGGTATCAAAAGCAAATAAATGGTATGGGCTTCCTCTTCACACAAAGATAAGATGAGATCTTATTATTATTAAATTAGTCTCACACAAAGATGCAGAGTCTCTTTAAGCTGAGTGGCAACCATAACACTAGGGTGCACAGTCTTAAGCTGGAGGTGGAAGGTTTAGGAGGGAGATCAGGAGGCACTTCTTCACGGAGAAGGTGGTGGACACCTGGAATACACTGCCAGAAGGGTCATCTCGCTGAAGACAGTGGGCAGCTTTAAGAGGGGCTGGGATAGGCATGGGGAAAGTAAGGATCATGGCTAGGAGGATGGGATGAGTGGGGAGGAGGGCAGGGACATTAGCTCAAGCTGTGGACCCTGCAATATGAGCAGACTTGATAGACCAAATGGCCTTCTTCTGCTGGCTTCTTTGTATGTTTGTATGTTCCTATGTAAAGATCAATTGCATATTTTGAGTCAGTCAGAGTTCCATTTCCCCTAGTTACATATAAAATATTCAGAGTAGCATGAACTGCTACGTGGAGGTAATGCCACTTTTATTTCATAAACACTGCATTGGGGAAGACATAATTGGGCCGAACTGAGAATTGATCCCAGGCCCCCAGAATGCCATCCTAGTGCTCATCCAGCTGAAAGAAAGTTACCTAGGTAAACTTATGCTAGCCAGTTGGTTTGAGAAGTCAACTGGCAGAGCTGGGATGGTGTTCTGGGTCCAGGGTTCAGTTCCTAATTACAGGAGGTTCTTGCATGAATTATTTTTCTTTACAATTTAGAGTTCATTTACATAGCAGTAGCTAAAACTGTACTGCACCAAAAAATCATCCTTATCTTATATTTTAAATACTGCTTGTGTTCCTCTTCCTTTTTTCTGAGAGCATATGCATTTCAGGAGGATGGCAGTCCCTTATCAATCAATCTAGCAAGTAATCAAGCTAGCGGTTTTGTATTGCAGCTAGTGAGAACACACATGAAAGTTCGTCCAAATGTTACTGTATAACAACATTGAAAACTATAAAACACATGTCAAAGTAAGAGAATCTTTCAATAATCTGATCTCAGACATTAGAGCCATGACAGCTACAGTACATAATACGTACGGATCTTTGTCAAAACATTGCTGGCATTACCAGTGTGGTTAACAAGCGTATACTTACAGGCTTTCAAACTGTGATGGCCACTGGGTATGAACGTATCCTTTAAATTGGTCTAACCAGGTGTTAGACATTTTAAAAGTTGCCAGAAAGTCAGCAACGAGGAAAACATTTATGTCAAAATGGAAAGATTCATCTACTCTACTTCTGATCAAGTACCAGGTGTAGCTGCTGTCTATTTTAAAGGTGCACTTATTAAATGTCTCAACCTTTAGGCAGCAGGAAAAGAAAAGTCTTTTGCTTCAGGGTTCAAAAGGTTTATCAAAGACTTGAACCATTTATTTTCTCCTTTGAGGGACCCAGTCTCCCCATGGAATTTGAACTTAGTCCTGGATAGCTAATGAAACCTTCTTTTCAACCAGTGTTCTCTGCAGAGCTCAAATAACTGACGTGGAACTTTGGAAGACAGTATATCTACCAGCCATAACTTCTACCAGAAGGGTCAGTGAACTACTCCTTCTGTACAGACCCAAACTTTATGGCCTTCCATAGGGATAAAGTGGGGCTCAGGACACATGTAACATTTCTTCCCAACTTGTTTTCAGAAATTGACATAAACTATTCTGCAACTTTGGCTGTGTGTTTCTCAAAATCTCACGCAAGTGCAGGTGAAGGAAAACTCTACAGCCTGGATGTTAAGAGGGCCTTGGGTTTCTCAGAACCAGCAAGCCCAGAATTGCAGCACTCAGCTGTTTGTCACTTATTTTGAGGTAGGTAAAAACAAGCCAACAGCTAAGCATTTTCTCATTGGACAGTCTCTTGTATATAGTTTTGCTGTGAGAAGATTGGCAACCAGCCTCCAAAAGGCTTATGGAAACACATGTGTTAGAATTACATCTGCCACAATGGCAACATTGAGGGGAATATTCCTCCATGAGGTCTGCAAAGAAGCTACCTGGTCCACAGTATGCACCTTTACTTCTCATGATTACCTGGACATCCAGACTAGAATGGATGTCTGGTTTGGCACTTCAGTGCTTCAGAACCTTTTCTCAAAATGGGTTCTAGACCCTGCCTCCCAAAGTGTACTGCTTGAAATCTTGCAAGATTGTATGACGTTACTATGACACTCTCGTTGCAAGAAGAAAAATTACTCACTGCAGTAATGATGTTTCTTCTAGCGGGTTGACTAGTAATTCATACAAACCCTTCCCTGCCTCCCTTTCTAGACTGTTTGCATGAAATAATTCTTCAGAATAAATAAAAATATTGTTTTACTGCTTGAGCATTTCATTAATGCAGACTTTGCAAGTATATGTGGTGTTGGATTCTTAACGTTTGCACTGGATAAGAATACTTAACTTAGATTATATAGGGGGTCACTGCTGTCTACTGGTTTTCATCCATTAGAATGCTTCGCGGGAGCCAGGCCCCAGTGCAGAGTTTGAACTTTAACATTCTAAATTCTCTGAGGCAATAAGTCATGGCCAAGATGATGCAAAATTATGTAAATTACTAGAAAGCCCTCTAGAAGAAATATCATTATGGCAGTAATTTTTCATCCCACACCTTGCACTCCACCTTAGCAGACTTTGCAAGTTTCACAAGGCAGCTACATCATCACACACATTGCCCCAGACTGGTAGCCTGTGTCATGACTGGCCCTTTGGACCACTTGTAAAGAAAATGCAATGTCACATATGTTGCCCTGGGCCTGTATCCTACATCCTTGTGTCTCTCAGCATACTAGTGCCCCATTCATCATGGGATGTAACTGTATTTCCCATACTGTGTTATTTTTCTGTATTGCTCCACATTGTCAGAGGGAATTAATACATATAGTCTATGATATAGAATAATACATGGTGTGGTGTGTTTAGTGAGATTTTACACACACTTGAGGTGTTGGATGCTACATAAACCCAGAGAGCAAAGCTTTAGGGTTTATTTAAAGGGTAGTAAAGTCGAAATCTGCAAAACATATGTTGTGCTGAGTGTTTTGATTTGTGTGTGTAGTCCTGGTCTGTTCTTCCCTTTTTTTGCTTTTAAGAGTTTTTTCTAAATTAGTCAACTAGTTATATAGTTTTATGGCCCCTAGGGATCTCCATCCTAGCATCTTTTTCCTACAATGCCTCCTGTCCCATGTGACAGTGATGCATCCGGGACCACTGATTCAGCAAGTACTAGAGATAAGAGGTTATGTTCTGGCCTCCACTAAATAGCTCTATTTCTTTAGTTTTGTTTTCTTTTTTGGGGGGTTGAAGGGGTGACCTCCCCAGAACTCTGTCCTTGACTCTGTGTGTGTCAGGTCTAGCTATCATGAGTAAATGTTTTGCTTTTAAAACTTTTTATCAAACTACATACTGCCATAAAGAGCACACAAATCACTCCAGATCATCAATGTTAATTAGTAAAGACTCTAGCTGTTTTATTACAGAATAACTCACTCGGTTAGCTCTCAAGTATTTGCTAAACTGGGTAGCTGTAGCCATTAGTGCTTACTGGATACTTTCACTAAAAATACCAACAGCGTAATCTGGTTCAATGTCAATTGGCATCCATCTGTATCTCCCTCCCCGGGACGAGGCTGAAAACAGGCAGAATTGTCTAGTCCTCCTTTCCTGGTCAACAAGGATAAGAAAAGTTACTTAATACCACAGCTCTGCTGTTGAAAATTGACTCTAAATCAGTGCTTACTGAATCCATGGTCCCAAATATATCACTGTCACATGGGACATAAGGCATTGTAGGATAAAGAAGAGCAATAAACTATGCTAAGATGGAGATCCCCAGGGGCCATAAAACTACTGTGAAACTAGCAGGCTAACTTAGAAAAAACTCCTAATGGCAGACAAAGGGAAGGACACAATATGACTACACACAAAGCAATACACTCTACACAACATATGTTTTTTGCAAATTCTGACTGTACTACTCCTTTAAGCATGCAACACCAAGGGGGTGTGTGTGCAAAACTTGAGTTAAACACACTAGCTCATGTTTTATTTTATATAATTGCTGGGGACTTTTTTTGCCACAACATTTATATGAAAGAGAAATATATCGCTGTTCAGCCATGGTCCTCTCGGGTTTAAGTGCGGTTGGGTTGAAGCGTCTGCAGAAACCTTTGTTTTTTTGTTTTTGTTTTTTTTTTAAGTTCAATCAAGGGTTAAAGGTAGAAATGCTAAATCCCAATCATGATAAACAACTGATCCCCACAACCGCACTATCTTCCTCTCCTTTCACATTACTGTTCAGGGACTAGATTCACAAAAATCGCAAAGCACAGTGCAAAGTTTTGCATTGCACTTTGCACTTGCCCAGGTGTCCAAATGCTATTCACAGTCTGATAGCGCAGCACACTATTCGACTGTGAATATGGCTAAATCAAGGCAGTAGTAACCCCAGTATCGTTAGTGCTACTGCACTAGTGCCGCCTCGACATGCAGCCAGGAGTGTGGCCACGCAATGAATAGTGCAGGTGCACTATTCCCAGTTCCAAAGGCAGCCATGCCAGTGAGGAGCATGCAAGGCACTAGGTGGCCATTAGCATGCCCATTGTGAGCCCATTTGCATAGGCTATGTGGAGCTTAGCGCGGCCCCCTCCAGCCCCTGCTCGATATGCAGTCGCAGTCCCTTGTGACTAGTGGTCCCTCCCCACACCGCTTGCCAGCCCGCTTGACAATATAAATATTTCTAGTGGCTAGTGGGCCTCTCGCACCTCAATCACCCACCCGCCCACTGTAATAACCAGATATCCCCAATGTCCTGTGGTCCCTCCCCCACCCGATCACCCACCCACTGTTATAAACAAAATCCTCACTGTCCAGTGGTCCCCCACCCGACCACCTGCCTGCTGTACTAAACAAATATCCTCGGTGTCCAGTGGTCCCTACACTCACCCAGTCACCCACCTGACATAAGTAAATAGTTACCCTG
Organism: Neoceratodus forsteri; assembly: GCA_016271365.2. Lineage (NCBI taxonomy): Eukaryota > Metazoa > Chordata > Ceratodontiformes > Ceratodontidae > Neoceratodus > Neoceratodus forsteri. The sequence goes on from JADMNL010000025.1 coordinate 121,496,013, forward strand.
GTGGCTAGAGGTTCCTCCATCTACCTGATCACTCGACCAATAAAAGTAAATAGTTACCCTGGTGGCTAGAGGTTCCTTCACCCATCCGATATAAGTAAATAGTTTCCCTTGTGTCTAGTGGTCCCTCCCCCCATCATATCCCATGCCTGGTGGCTTGTGCCCTCCCCCCACTAATTGCCAGCTTGATGTGCTGAAATAAACATTCCCTGGTGTGTAGTGGTCCCCCAAACTGATCCCCGGTATACTAATATGAAACCATTCCCTGGTGTCTGGCGGACCCCCTCCCTATCCCCAATCCCCTGTATCATAATGGTATCCATTTCCTGATGTCTAGTGGACCCCCCACCACCCCAGCCTACCCAACCCCAGCAGCTAGTGCCCATCCCGACCCCTAGCCGGCGACTAGCACACCCCTCCACTCTCCACCATATCCGACCACCAACTGAGTTGTCAAGGAGCGTTTACTGTATGTTGCACAGGGGACTTTTTACCATAACATCACATTTTCTTACTTTGGCCCTTTGTGCTTGAACCTTGATGCATTAATGTAGTTTTGTTTGCAATTAGTATGACATATATAAGTATAAACAATAGTCAGATGATACATTCTCAATATAAAGAGCTGCATGCATGTTTCCTTACGTTGTGCATATATGTGTCATATATAAATTTTAGGCCGGATATTCAGACTGTGCCTGGCAGTGGCGCAAGCATGGGCGCAGTGCAGCTGGGATGAGCCGGGGCCAGGACCAGGACCAGGTGATATTAAACGGTGATGCGCCATGGTGCAGCACCATTGAATATGGCATGGGCAGTGCACTTACTGAGCACGGTGCAGTGGCATTGCACTGGCGCAAGCCACAGATAGGGAACACAGGGATGCTCCAGTGCAAATGCTGTTGCTCTGGGTACATCATCTGCGATATTCAGCAGAGGCATGCAAATGAGGCCATAATATATGCAAGGTGCAAATGGGGCCATTTGCATGTCATCATGGCCCCATTTGCATGCCTTGTGCAGGGCAGGCCGGTGAATTGCACCTGGCACCCTGCACAGCATGACGTGTGCACAGTGGGGGTCCCGGGGCATCCTGTAACCGCGATCATGGTAAATCTCCATAATGTAATTCCCTGGTAGTCTGGTGGTACCTCTCTCCCTCACGATTCCCTGATCGAGGTCACTGTATCACAATTTATTCCCTGGTAGTCTAGTGGTAGCCCCCCCGCCTCGTTGCCCACGATAGTGTAAATCTCCATACAATAAGACCTTGGTGATCCAGTGGCACCCCACCAACACAGAACCCCTTGCCCACGCTCCCCCCATCATCAGCTGCAACCCGCCGCATACTGCCCGGCCGCCTGCCGAATGACAGGTACAGTATGGGCTGTAGCCTATTGGTCCACAATGTGGACCAATGGGCTTAGAGGACATACTGTATTGACAGTCCCAATATGAATGAAGTCATTCACGTGTTGAGACTATCTAGTACAGTATGCCCTGGAAGTGTGGACCAATGGGCTTACAGCCCATACTGTACCTGTCATTCGGTGGCGGGTGGTATGCGGCTGATTGCAGCCACCCACCGATGATGGGGGCAGGGTGGCACGGGCTTCTGTGTGGGTGGGAGGTGGGGTGCCACTGGATCACCAGGGCCTTATTGTATGGAGATTTACCATGATCGCAGCAACAGGCAGAGGGGGTGCCACTAGACTATTAGGAATGAATTATGATACAGTGATCATGATCAAGGAATCGGGAGGGAGGGGCACCATTAGACTGCCAGGGAGCCATGGGGCTTGTGGACGGTGTTCTGGGTGGGCAGGTGGCCACCACGGTTGCTTGACTGCTGCATTGTGTCCTGCAATACAGCAGCCACCTGTAGTGGCCAGGATTTGTTCTCATTTTCAGGGCTCAACTTTGAGCCCCCATGTCGGCACTGCAGGGTTGCGCCAGTATACACGCCACATCCCGGGCTGAATATCGGGATGTGCTGCATCTGCATGGGCATGCTCATGCATCTCCGCTGCATACAATTACATTGCACCCGGCACATCAGGATTTGCTCTGTGCCAGCAGCCTTTCCAATATCCCATCAAGATAATGCGGGTTGTGCCATGCACAACCTTTGAATATCTGGGTCTATATTTTCTCTGCTCTTGTGGTATATTTAAAATACATATTTTTCTGTATGTGGAAATATATTGTTTTTCTTTATGGAGTAAATGCATGTCTCCTGAAGGAAATTTATGGGAAGTGCAGGGACTACAGTTCACCCAGACAGGAGTGGGAGTTTCATATGGGTATGCAAAAACATTTTGGCTTTTGTAGCATAACTATCTCAAACAAGCATGCTTCAAAATGCTGGTACTCCATTTATCTACAATTCTGGAATGTGGGTCTCTCGCCAATGTTGAAAATGCTTTGTGTGAAAATCTGCGCTGCCGAGATGTGCTGTTTTTAATGGAAAATTTCTTGAGATTGCCATTGCTTGAAAACTTCTGTAAGATGCAGATTTCATAACTGATGGCCTACCCAGCAACCTTTGTTTTGTGCAATTTCCTGTTCTCTTCTGTTAAAAAAGAGGTGCAGGGATCACTTGCTATATAAGGCTTATCTGAGTGGTGTAAGTTGCTATTGCAGCCTTACAGAAAGGGGGCTTACTATCAGCAAGGCAGCACAGGCTTACAGTTTCGGGGGGGGCAACATATTGGAACTTACCAGAACATGACCAGGAGGCAGGATTTGAATGCATTAGAAGCCGCTTAATGGGGACGGCCCCGTGGTAGGCCTTTCTTCCCCATTAAGTGACTGTCCCAATTATCAGAAGTCCATATTGTACTTATGTACAATGAACCCAAGTGTTGTGGTATGCTTATTAACTGCAATAAAATCTTTCATCTGTGTGAGCAAGCCAGCTGAACTACAGTGTGGTGCTAGAGAGCCTCGGTCCTTACTACTGTACATTATGATCTGCTTCTTGATACCCGAGTGCTGATCTGGTAGGCGGTAGTTCAGACGAAGACAGTAAGATTGGTCGGGTAAGACAGCATGTGTTTCTTGGCAGTAGGAGGTATGGAAAGAATGAAAAAAAAAGATTTTCTTACTCAGCACTTTTCCGAATTCTGTCTTTTCTTCTGCTGCTCTCTCACTCTCTAGCTGAACCTCAGCTGAAACATACATGTAACCCATGAAACTTCCTGCATTGCGCTGCAGCATTTCCATACCACCAGTAAATTTTATTTCTGGGAGCAGCAGGAGAATAGACAGAAACTGGAAAAGGGCTAACTTAGAAACTTTTTATAGCAAACGAAGAACAGAAAACTGTGGCCGTACAGTAGTCACTTCAAGAGAGTCTCCTGATAGGGTGGTGATGGGAGCATAGTGGTTTGTCATGGGACATACTGAGGGGACATTAGGGGGATCGAAGAACATAACCTTTGTTTTTTTTTGGATTTAGGAGTAGTTTGACTGTTATCTAGTTATGCTGAAGTTTGACAAAATCAGACTGAAGAACAGAACATACTTGACTAACTGTAGGTTTCGATATGTAGAGGATTGTATCGCCTGCAAATAAGTGAATATTGGAGTCTATGATGCCCGAGCCCAGATTATTTACATAGATTAGGAACAACAATGGACCCAGATGGATCCTGTTGGACCCTCTTGTGACTTGCAAGAGTGACGAGGAGGTTCCATTCATTTTAATGCGTTGATGTCTATTTCCTAGGTAACTGGCAAACCAAGATACCGTAGCATCCGACAAGCCGTGGGACTTCAAGATGTCAAGCAGCAGAGGGTAATCCATGGTATCAAAGATCTTACTAAGGTCCAAAAATACCACACTGGTGACATGTTTGCTGTCCATGGCCACCAACCGGTCGTTACTAACTTTGGACAAGGCCGAGACAGTACTATGACTGGGTCTGAAACCGGATTGTTTCAGAGTTAGCAACTGCGAATTTTCAAGGAAGGATCTGAGTTGAATACTGACCAGTTTCTCCAGAATTTATGAGAGGGAAGGCAAGACAAAGATAGGCCAGTAGTTGTTAACATCACCGGGGTCACCAGATTGGAAAAGGGGTATGAGGTGTGCAACTTTCCAATCTTGAGGCACAATACTTTCAGACAGCGAGAGATTAAATAAATGAGTGATGGGGCAATTAAAAAATAATAGCCTAGTTTCAAAAAGAAAGGGTCAATGTTGTCCGCACCTCCACTCTTTTTAACATCCAATCTGAGCAGTTGGTCTTCCACCTGTTTAAAGATGATTGGCGAGAAAGAGAAGGGTGAGCGTGTTGGGATGTTGGGTGGTGCAGGTGGGTGAAGGAGAGAGGTTCGTAGGCTGGCTGATGGAGAAGAATTGAATGCAAGACCCGCTGTGGCAAAATGCTCATTTAGTTTGTCAAGTATGACAAATGTATCTGTAATTGACGCGTGCCCTGATAGGTAATGGCAGTGGGGAGAGATGGTGGAGCTTTGCTTACCTCGACTAGTTTAAAGGTGCACCAAATCTTGGATGGGTTACCATTGTCTGACTCTAGGGTGCTTAGGTAATAGTTTTCTTTAGTATGTCTAATCAATATAGTGCAGGCATTTTGACATATCCTGAATGCTGTCCAGCCTGCAGGTGTTTTTGTGCATCTAGCAGTTGCACAAAGCTTATCTCTTTTTGTTAGCATAGACTTAATATCAGCATTGACCCAGGGGCAGGAAGCTTTTTTCACTCTGTATGTTCTGACAGGTGCATGGGAGTCTATGATACCTGTAAGTATTGCAGTAAAGCAGGCCAGTGCCTCAGTAAGTGATGGGGCTAGGTAGAATTGTTGCCAATTAATGTCATGCAGGTCAGCTAGGAAGTCTACTAGGTTAAAGTGTCTGAAGGATCTTTTAGCTATCATCTTACTTGGGTTTAGCAATTTAGGAAGATTTCTGATACATACTACAATATTATGGTCACTCGGGGTTGTGCCAGACTGCTTTATGTGTGATTTTATGGGGTCTGTTTGTCAGAATTACATCAGTTAGGGAGCCCAGGGAGTTATTTGTGTGGCCTGGCCTAGTGGCTTCTGAGAGTAGTTGTAAGAGTCCAAATTCATCACAGACATTCTTGAGCGGTGCTGATTTGTTATTAAACCAGTCCATGTTTAGGTCACCTAGCATCAGTGTCTCATTAGTGCTGACATCTAGGAATTGACAAAAATGTGATAAAATATCAAAGCCTCCAGAAGGAGGTCTATAACAACCAATAATGTTTGGTGATTCTGAGGCCGATATATTCATTTTAACAGTTAGGCATTCAAATTGTTTAGGCTTGGAGCAAGAGTTAGTGACAGAGACAGAGTATTTATTTTAATGTAGATGGCCACCCTCCATCTAGTAAGCCTATCTCACGGAAGAGGAATATGATGGGCGAAACAGCACGATCTGTAACATGGCCTTTAACCATGTTTATGTCAGGACCAGAATATCTGGCATAGTGTGGGAACTCATGCTTGCAGCTCAGTGAATTTTTTCTGAATGATGCATATGTTGATCAGCATGAATTTTAGTCCTTTGTTGTAGTGAAATCCATGGGGTTATAGACAGTGGTGCTGGACCAGGATTTGGCTCCGCCAGAGCATAGGAGGAGCAACAGGAGAACTCGAAGTAACCAGAATCTAGAAAAGAGAGTGCAGTTTATATGAGTAGAAGCATACTTATAACTTAAAGTGGGAGCCCAGTTCCTCTGAAGAGCTGAATGATAGTTCAGTGTTGTAAGTAGAAGGAAAATAGCCTTGAATTTAATGGGGACACTAGAGACCAGTGAGAGTGATAGGGTATAAGTTGTATTATTCCAAATTGGGTGAGGATTCTGAGTAAAGAACATATTTGAAAATCTGATCCTAGAGGGGTTGTACTGAATGCTATGATTTCTGGCTAGCAATGCGAGAAGGAAAGGAGGACTAAGGTTACTTGGTACATTATAAAAATGAAGTAACAGCAACAGTTAGCATGCCATTGGAAACTGAAGAGCTAGTGATAGCTGTGGCTCAGAGGAAGGTCTGAGGACTGTATGAGGGTTGGAAGGTTTACTAACACAAAGAAGCCAATGGGTGGAAGCAGTAGATGGGGCAGAGTTTTAGTGTATTTAATAGAGGTTGGGGTGGAGTGGACCAAAAAATCAGGTAAGAGGACAAGTCCAATTTAGAAATGAGTGCCAGCTAAGCACGAAAGTCAGTGCAGTTCAATGAAGAGCTACTCCCAGTGCCAAATGACCAATTAGCGTCCGAAAGCAGCCAGAGTGCACCAATGGGAGCAACAGCTTTGGAGCCTTTCAATCAGGCTGGAGTTGACAACTATGTATGTATGCAAAATATGAGCATAAAACATTGTTTTAGAGCCGGACTAATGCTCAAACAAATGTAACTCGTCAAGTCTAGTGCATTGCTGTGCCCCAAGCTAGATGGGAGCCAGCAGGAGGTAGAATATAGATGTAATTAATATATTTACTTATTTATTTCAAAAGTTTAACCAGGAATGACATACGAAGCTGAATAGCTGCTCGTTTCCAGATGTGTCCGGGGGGGGGGGAGTAGGGCCAGGGACGTAGGAGAAGGAAATGTAACAAAAAATAAATGGCCAATCTGTTATTAAAGCCTGCTAAAATTTAGTGAAAGAGGTCACAAATCGCAATATAGTTGCAGGTGAGCTAACCTTTATTTATATTAAGATGCAAAGCAAAAAATGTTGACAAGGTAGGTGCTCCCGTGACTGAGCTGCAGTGTACTTCAAAACTCAAGTTTAACTGAGGATTCTGGGACAGGGTAGTGCCCACAATGGGTCAGATTTCACCTTTGAAGTCACATATGCATCATTAGCCTATCAGGTGGACATTATCCAGTCTGTATGGAGTTGTAGTGCTTCAGAGATGATCCAGAATGGAGAGTTACTATTCTAACAACCAAGCATCAAAGAAAAAGGAAAACTACTCTCACCACACTTTGTGAAGCTTGACTTTAATTGTATTGTAGTTGCAAGCATTTTTACAGGCCACATTTTATTTCAACGTTTTGCAGACTGGTTGTCATACTTCACTGATACCTGGCTTCCATCTGTGTAACATTCATGCTTGTTTTCAAGGGGCCATTAATGAATGTCAGTGACTGGATTTTGAGTTACTGTTCTAAAAAATTCAGATGTGTTCAGACCTGCAGTGTTACAGATACATATTGCAGTGGGTAACCAACGTGTTTGCCCACATAATGGGAAGTTTAGTCCAGGTTGGAGGAATGGATCATTTTGGGGGGGTCTGGAGTTGAAGGTTTTGGTTTAGAAAGTTGACCCGAGTACAGAAGATATTTGTGTCACTGTGTTACGTAGGACTTCATTTGCGTGTTGTACCCTGATTACTTATTCTAAGTGTTATCAACCTCTGTTACAAGTTTAATAATTACCTACCAGCACTGGATACTATAATACACCGATCTGGAATGTTAATAAGCTAAATAAATTAAAGTAAATGGAATGAGGTTGTACTCCTATTAAACAAAATAAGGAAAATAGTATTCTTGAATAGATACTCTCGGCTAAGGGAACAGGAGTGGGGGCAGATTTTTAAAAGACACAGAGCTCAACAGTTGCTATCTGCCCCTGAGCAGTTCTCCTATAATTGAATGTGTTGCTGTTTCCCCTCTACCCATGGTGCAAGTATCAGGAGGAAAGAAGGTGTGCCTGCAACTTATCTGCTTGCACCTAACACTCACAGACCCAGCAGCACTGTGTGGCCACGGAGGGGGATGTTTATACACATGGCAGATATTTATACACACACACACACACACACACACACACTGAACTTCCAAGGAAGGAGTCAAGATTATTAAATTTAGTATGTTGAGGAGGAGTGGTAGGATTTTGTAAATCTGTATTCAGGTACTACAGACCGATAATGAATTTGTAATGGTCCCAATCAACAGCCTTACAGGAGCTTGTAGGGTCAAGCACATTGACTCAAAATCACTGTTTTAAAAATAGGTCTGCACAGGGACGTGTCAAGTATGGCATCCACGTTTGTGGGTGCAGATCTGTATTGTCCTGTTTGCATGCCCATGCAGTGGACGAGGGTGCACTGTCATTGTCCCTGTGTGAGCATGGCTAATTATAAGTGATGTGACTGGCACTGCTGGACCACCAATTCAAATTCTGGCCCTTATTCTGGCTTGGTGAAGCTGGTGTAGTGGACATTGCACTACCACATGAGAGATTCTGGTTTGCAATGTGGATCTGCCTTCTGACCCTGAGTTGTAGGAGTTTTGGGGACACTATGTAGGTAGTGCTGTAGACTCTAGGGCGGGAGGGTTGTCCCCATACTGCAGCAGCACCTCCTTGGGCAAGTAATGGGTGCAGTCCGATGCGGTGGGATTCCCCATGATGTAAGCTCTCACCCAGCAAGGATGATGTGGATGGCTAAATCAGGGATCAAGGAAGCAAATCAGGAAACCACTGGCCATAAGATGACAGCCTGTAAGATGACAGCTGCTGCCGTTCAGACCCAGTGCTTCATAGCTGCCTGGTGTAACGGCTGAAAGGTTGGCTGTAAAACAACCCAAAGCGGGCAACCAGTGGAAGGAGAGAATTATATATGAGCAGTCAAACATGGCATGGTGTGTACTTCTTGTGAGATATGGAAACTCCTCTGATGTCACACACTGGAGAAGTACCTGTGTCTCCCAAAGAATGCAGCACCCTGGGGTATGTTATTGCACTTAGTGGGTATTTCTACTCATGAAATGGTCTAATGTTACAAAGTTTGGCTTATAAGAGGTAGCGCCATGCGTACATGACTACATGTAAGCATAGCATATAACCTGTTTGTTCAGTCAGAGGGCAGTATTTGCAGTTGCTGTCTAGATCCAATTTATACTGCGCCACCATAGTTAGGGTTGAGTAGGCTGTTTAATGTTAAACCCCTAACTTTGCACTTTAATAGCTTTGCTCCTATTCATCAGATTTGCATGAAAATGTGTATGTGTGGTCTTGAGGGCAATATCTCTTGACTTGCCAAGTTTCATTCTGGTCAGATATGTGGATTCTGATATTGGGATCGTGAAAAGAGATCAGGATAATGAAAAAAGTAAAACAAAAAAAGATTTTTTTTTTTTGTCATTACTTAGTGCCCAGATGGCTTGGAATTTTGGCCTGAAAATTCAGGGTAGAAACGGCCTGGCCCAGAGTGATGCATTTCATTGGTTTGGGGAAAGTATAATCCATTCCAGAGTTATAAAGGTTTGAAATTTCAGTTCTGAGCATGCCCAATATGCTCTTTTGGATAGCTGTTTGATACGGAAAAAAACGTGGCCATACATAAAAAGATTCTGTTTAGTATGGGGGTAGTAACCCTGCTTCATGAAAAAAATTTTTTTTTTCGCATAACCACCATTTTGTTTCTGTTTTTTAAAAAAATGTTTTGAAAACCCATAAAAATCATATCATGAAAAGACACCAACATGTATTTTGGTAATCGGGATCCCATTAGCTGGATTCTGCAGTTGGTTTTTGGAGAAATTACACAGAAATGTGTTTTAATACAATTTAAAAATCTTTTTTGTGAGATGATTGTCTTTATTCATATGGCCATACGAAGCAGGAACAGGGTCATACAAAAATATGAAACAGGATTACCTCCATACGAAAAAAGAATTTGGGCTTTCACATTCTTTTTTTATAGGAAAGAATCATTTTTTTTGTGAGAGCAACACACTCTCCTGAAAAAAGATTCCTTCATGTGAAAAAATAATTTGAAGTTAGCTTTTCCCCCACATTCCAACATTAACAAGCCATAACTCCATCAAATTTGCAGTTGAGACAATCTGTGTATCAAAAGAAAGGTCTCAAAGAGTAGTAGGGCACTAACACATAATACCCTACAAAAGAATTCAAGGGCTATACAAAAAACATAGAAAATTTAAAAATTACAATTCTCATAGGATAACATTGCAACTTTAGCAAGCTGAAGCGTGTCAGTCTTTGGTGTTAAGGGACAGTCTATATATGATCTATATATGAAAAAAGGGTCTCAATGATTACTACAACAGTAACACGTTATACCCCCAAAATATGTAGGGCCATATGAAAAACATAAAATGAACAAATGAAAATACCTATGAGGATAACATTGCAACTTTAACAAGCCATAACTCTTATCACTTTGTAGAGTTAAAGCATCTACAGTATGTATGAAAAAGGTCTCAATGAGTACTACAAAACTAACATGTTATAGTCCCCAAAAATGTATGGGCCTTATAAGAAAACATGAAAACTAAAACATGAAAATTCTGAAGATACTGCAACTTTAACGAGCCATAAGTCTGTCAATAGTTGGTGCTAAGGGACAATGTATATATCACAAGAAAAGGTGTAAATGGTAGTACAACACTAACACATAATCCCCACTAAACATTCATGGGGCATGTACTGCACGAAATTACTTCAGTTCTTGCCATGGTGCCAAATCCACAATGAGCGTGTGATCATCATCATAAATGCATCAAACATGTATCTCATCTTCTGCTATGACCACAGCAAATTTCAGAGCAAATCAACAAACTTTACTGACTTACGGGTAGAAAGTAAAAATCAAATTTTGCCGTATAGAATGAACCGCTGGCAGTTAAGAGATGCTTAATATATTTATTCTTTTGAAGTGAGCCACAAAAAAAGCAGTTACAATAAGCACACATGCATTACTTTTCTGGAGGCATGGAAGGGGCCCTGCACTTTCACAGCCAGATGGATATGTGCATCTATGGTGGGATGGAAGCTCATGGCCGAGAGGGTCTTGCACTTCCCTAGCCTGATGGATGTGTTTATGAATGAGGATACAATTCTGATGGATATGTGTGTGTGAATGAGAATACAATTCTGCTATCTCAAAAAGGAAGGAAATTCTTTGTAAAACAACTGTGTTAATGCATCTGTTTAAACCGACAAAAGTAGGAAATTTAACGTTAGTGTTTCCAACCCTAACTCCCCAACCCCAAGCAGGAAAAAAAATATGTTCTGGTTTTCACTGCATTGACTCTTGGCAAATCAGGGGTGAGGTCTTATTTGGGGTTCTGAACCCTAACACTCACCCATTCCATGGCCAAATAAGGTGACATGTGATATGCTTTCTTCAGGCAGGGTCTACAGGTTCTTGGTAATATGTGGCGAGGCACAGAAGTGTATGTTTGAAGGCTGTATCACAGTGAGGTGAGTGTTAGGGTCAAGAACCCAAAGGAAGACCCCACCACTGATTCACCAAGAGTCAGTGCAGTGAAAACTGTAATGTTTTGACTTTTCCTGCTTGGGAAATGGGGGTGGGGAGTTAGAGTTGGAAACTCTTAATGCCACATTTCAGTACTTTTGTCAGTTTAATCTGAACCCTAACTGATGCATTAATCCTTTTTTGCAAAGAATAAATATATATATAACAATAATACCCGGCGGGGGGCATTATTGGAAAATTCCAGACCGCCCAGGGCCTTATAGCCCCTGGAAGGTCCGGTATTTCCCAATAATGCCTACCCTGTCGGGTATTATTGTGCTTAGAAAATGGGTATCTTAGTAAATTTCAATAAAATAAGAGAGGAAATCAGTTTAAAAATGAATAGTAGTAGTAGAATTGTTTTTTCTTGAAAAAGTAGTCCATTTGTTTAATGGCTGTTCCAGCTCCTGTTGGTTCTCCCCACAGAGCTATTCTAATCTATTGACACCCTCCCCCCCTTACACACACACACATACACATACACACACACACGCGCACACACACCTGAACAAGAAGTGTGTAGAAAACGTTCACCTCAGCAGTGTCTGGATATCGTCTGTCTCCTTTTGTGCAAGACTGTTTTTTCTTTATTCAGTAGCCGTTGGAGGATGCGTGTCTTAAGCGGGTGACTGACCTTACGTGACCCTACTGGATAGCTGCATGTAAATTATTAATTTATTTAAATTTGAGGCAGCAGCTTGGCTAAGTGTGGGGACTCTGTGGCATTTATGCCATTTTCTTATACTCGCTTCCTAGCACGAAGCCAAATGGACTCACGGCTTCCTTTTCCTTCAGTGCAGTACTGGAAGAGCGCGGTCAGGAGAGTGGTGCCGTTGTATAAGAACTTGGCTGTTTGAAATTGCTGTTTTATCACTCTTTCCAACCGCAAAATATCTGGAGTGTGGGCTTTCTTTATTTTCTTGCACTGAAGTAAGGGTGTGTGTTTGTGAGGAGGGCAGTATCTCTCGCTAGCGAGAGAAAAAATAGTGGGGATTTGAAATTTCACCAGGTGCTTTCAGCCAATGAGAAAACAGGCTGGGCACCAGTATACAAGGGTACCTGGTGAAGTGACACTTTGACTGGCTTTATTTTTAGCTGGGCATCTATTGAAAAATAAATGCCCAGCTTGGAGCCTGTCTCAGCCAATCAGGTTTCAGAATTAATTCTTGCCATTTTCTAAATATATGTATGTATGTATATATATATATATATATATATGTATGTATGTAAGTGGTACTACATGACCGTGTGTGCTATTATGCCATTATGGAAGGAATACGCATAACAGAGGATTAAGCTATGTTAATTTACCTAACACCTCTCCCTCCTATAGGGGAGTGCTTGTGTTACAAGCCAGTATGTGCTCCTGCCTGCTCTGTAGATGGCATGCCAGTGTTTAATGTTGCTAATCCCAACCTCAGTGGATGGAGGCCAGGGAATAAGAGAGCTACCAGGGGTCATAATTTCAGAGTGAAGCACCAATAACAAAAAGGGCCTTGAACAGAATGCTGCAGATGTTTTGCAAGACACTCCAAGGGGAGCGAAGACCGAGAGGTCGCCTATCAAGGGAGGTGGTCTGAGAGTATTCGGGCCTGGATTACAGTCTTTAGGGAGGACACGGACCTCCATAGAACTAGAGATCTGTGACATATGAACAGCCCCTATATCATCTGAATTTTAACTACTTGTACTGAAGCTGGAGGGAAGTTTAAGAGGGATGTGGAAGTACTTCTCAACAGAAGGACTGGTAGATGCCAGGAACAGACTGCCAGTGGAAGAAGTAGAGGCAAAAACAGTAAGAGTCTTAAAGCATGCATAGGGTAGACATAGGGGAATATTATTAAATAGGCAGGGATGATGGAGGATCGTTGGAGACCAGATAGAGTCTGCGATGACAGACTAGGCAGGGACTGTCTAGGCAGATTGGGTGGGCCAAGCAGTCCTTTTATACTGACAAATTCTAGATTTTTGCTTTGTCATATGGTAGGAGGAAAAGGTTGAGAATATCTGGTCACCAATGACGTTAGGTGACCAGGGCATGGGAGGAAAGATCCCATTAGGCCTTCGGACAGTGACACTGATGGGGGGGGGGCTGGAACCTCAGATGGGACAGGCTAAGGAGTACTGGGTCGAGGGATACAAGCATTTGAACTCTAGAGTCTCATGGTTGGCCTTCAGACTGGAGGCACACTAATTTATGTGCATTGCAGTTCGTGGTAAACTTTGTTTTATACAGGACTTCTCAAGTTTATGCACCATTAGGGCTATAAATACCCTGTTTACAAGGCGTTCCTGTTCTGTTGTTGCATTATGTTTTCAAAGTTACACATCGAAGAGTAAGTTATATTTACAATACATTAAAAACAACCAAAGACAATTTTAAAAACACAATAAACTACAGTACTGTATATGCTCCTAATGAAAGCTGCTCACTTATCACATCTAAATCACATTTCACATTGCACTGTAGTACTAACAACATTGGAGGAGAGTTCTATTGTTTGTAATTTTGGATGAATTGCATTCCATGCTCTTGCAGCCTTATATCGGAAAGTCATTTTTCCATACAGATTTTTTTTTTAGGAATGACCAGTTCCCTAGCACCTTTGTTTCTCTAATGAAAGTTATGGCTTGGTGTGACTAATGTATCCAGTGGGCAGAGAGGTTATTATTTTTTAAAGTTCTGTGTACTAAAGTTGCCCAAATCCCTTTTCTCCTCCTTTCCAAAGGCAGCCATCCCAACCTTTGATACAACTCGCATGTAGTCCTCAATCCCGGGCAGAGATTACTGTAGATACAACAGTGGTGGACAGAACACTCTAAGTCAGATTGGGGACAGATGAAGCAGTTGACAGCACAGATGGGCTTGGGGGGCCTAGTTATTAATTCAAGAGCAGGAGCACTTGCTCTTGTCCAACAGGTGCTCCCAGAGCTCTTTACAGAAGGCCTCTAGAGAGCTAGCTTCTTGTAGGTGAGCAGGGAGCCTATTCTAGAGAGGAGGGGAAGCATAGATGAAGGATTTACAGCCGGCAGCTGTCCTAACTCTTGGTTCCTCAAGGAGATTTCTGGCCGTGGTGCGGAGCTGTCTACCTGATCACTTGGGAGTCATGAGGCCAACAAGACTTACCAGTGAATTGTCTTTAATGAGTTTAAAGACATTTAGTTTATTGTTCTAGGAATTATTACCTTTGAGCCAATGGCTCTTTTACAAAGATTCCACGTCATCAATGTACAAACAAACAAGACACGTTACATAGAATGGTCAGCAAATTATAAAGGTTTCAATAAGCCAGTATAATACAGTACATCACAGGAAAAAAAAAAAACATTGGAGGAATGGTCAAGGTGGGAAGGGTAGGAGGAGATATGGGGATGGGAGCAGACTTAGAGTAGTTAGAGGAACTCATATTCCTTTGTCAAGAAAGCACAGTACAGGGTACTGTAGCCGGAAAGTTAGTGATGGCCATTTGAGGCAGGACAGCACTTCACAGTGATGTCACCTAGGGTGTGACATTGTGGCAAAATGGGCTATTTTGCTATATAACATCTGCATCCTGTGTAGCTCATTCTTCACTGAATGTAATATCGAGCAGCATAGGTTAATGTTGGTAGAAGGATGCTTTGAGCTATGGTAACCCTGGTTTCAGGTACCATTTGGCCATTCAGGTGATATAGGAGGCCTAGTTTTTAGTAGATCATTTTAGTTATGTGATCACATGAGTTTTCAATAAATCTAGCCAGTCTGTTATAGCTATATCTATCCTATGTAGTTAATTCTCATTTGCATATGGCTATAAATATGGCTCCCATAATCTGTGATTGGTAGAATTAATTGGTTGGCCACAGACTGCCATGCACCTTTTGTAAGGCAGTTGTGAGGACCATTGCAAAGTAACTGAGCCTGAGGCATGAAAGAAACATATGTCATCCGATGGGCATGGGGCTTGAGCTACGTGATGTGAAGAAACACTGTAATTAGCCGAACAGTGTTCATGTTACCAATTCATATAAAAACCTTTTATAAATCATGTCTTTTGTTCCATTGAAGTGAATGAGTGAGGCTGCAGCATGAGACGGCCTATTATACAGCAAAGTGAAACAGTCTACTGCTGTATTAACATTCTCAAATTGAATTCCTTCTAAATTTTCCAAGATTTGTTTTTTGGAAAACCTCATTTACTGTTGAACGGCACCAATGGCGATGGTAGTCCGTAAAGCAGTATTCACAGCATGGTATACTATTGCACCCCATGAAGTTTTGACCCTGAAACAGTTCTTTAGTGAACACTTCTGCCTGTTAAAAAAAATGGCATTGAAGTCGCATAATGCAGGTCCTGAAAATTGGTGTCCTTTCTCCATCCCAAATATTGCCTGTCATGTCTTAGAAAAAAACCGAGCAACAATATTTGTGACCTGCTTTGCTGACTCCAGTTCAAAATACTGTAACTCCCTGAAACCAGTCATGTCTGTAAATTTACTGGCATCTGTACAGTTTTCAGCATTGTTGGACATAGTGTTGGGGGCCGGGGTGAGGGATGAGGGGAGGATGATGGCACTGAATGCCTTTCAACTTGAAAGTTGCATTAAACCACCTTTGGACCCAAGTCCTGCCCCATACAACATAAAAATATACAGAAACACGCTAGTTGGACTACAAATACAATCTGAAATGTGTCTCTTCTGACATCATAAATTACGGAAGTCTGAAGGTTAGATGGGGAGGAGACAGTAATACAAACTGTACGGTGCACATTCTCAAAGTGGCAACACACTCATAAGAAAGAAAAACACCTGTAGCATCCCTCGTTCATAGATGGACTAACTAATGTGTGTGTGTTGGGGGGGGGGTGTAGATGAACTGCACATACTCAAACAAGGTTTGTAACAAATAGTCTCTTTTTTTTTTTTTACAACAGAGTGTGTTTTACCGGTGTGTACTTCGTTCTCATTAACTTTGGACTGTATTAGAGCACAGTCAGTAAGAAGCTGCATTGTAATTAAGTTTGCCTGAGGTTTAATGGGCTGCTGAGATGTTTCTTAGCTTATCAAGAGTAATCATCTCGTGTCTCCTTAGGATTCAAGAACTGATTAGCTTTGTTTTGCGTTTTCAAATCCTAGAAGGCACGAGCGACACTCTTGATAAGCCCAGGAATCTCAAAGCCCTATTAAACTATAAAAGATTAATCTGGGTCTGCACTGTATGAGTACCTGGTGTGGGTAATGATCACCCCAATCCCATACAATTTACTAACGTTTGAGAGTCATTGCAATCTTGACTAAGAGGGTTACATATTGACTGGGGTTTAAGTCACTGGGAGGTAAATTGACATAGGTAATCCCTCTGTAGATATTTTATTCCCTTATAAAGTGGTATTCATGCAGTATTTTAAATGTATTTGGTCATTTCATAGCACTATGTCCGTTTGGTGTCTTTAAGGTCGAGCTGCAGTTGGTGGACTTAGGTTACTCATTGAGCTCTGCACTAGTAGGCTTTGGTTGAATGTTTAGCTGTGACTTATTTATGATGGGGGTCTGACTGTGCTCAGTTCTGTTAGTTTGTGCTGTGTGCTGAGTGCTATTGGGTTGTGCTGTGAGTTCAGTACTGGTTGCTTGCAACCTGAGCACTGGTTGGTTGCTGTGCTTCACATAGGTGATCTGTAAGACAACGCTTTTTTGTTTTTTATGTAAAATCTGGTAAATCCATGAGCTTAAAGCCCATTTTATGGGTGACCAGATATAACAATCAAACAAATATTACAATGTAAATAATCAGTCACAATACAAAAATAACAGAATAATATAAAATGTAAGCAGCACATCGCTAACAAATAATTTCAATTACACTCGCAAAGCTAAGTATCCAACAAATATTTTTTTAAGAGCAGACTTAAAATTGTAAAGAACAGAATTACCTACAATTAAAAATTGAGGCAGTGAATTATAAAAGTATGGCAACTGATATAGCAGTGATTTATGGGCTAAGGTACTTTTCATTGTGGGTATGGCAAAATGAGTGTTATTAAAGATGATTGAGTACTGAACACTGTTGAAAAAAAACTGATGGAAAATTCTGGCTACCTTTTTCAGTACAATTTTCCTAGCCATGATTGCAATTGTAACTTGTACCTCTGATCTAAAGAGGGACGATCATGTGAATTATAAAGAATGCAGTGATGTAGCCAGCCCAGTGGCACAGAGGGCTGAGGCCCTGGATGCCTTGCCTCTCGCCATGCCGACGACCCGTGTTCAGGAGTGAGCGTAGATCATCAGAGGTTGGCATGGCGGGCGGGTGCAGAGCAGGATGAGCTGCAGTGAGGCAGATCTCTCCGGGGAGGGAACCTGAGTGCATGTGTGCATCCACGCGCATGCGCCTCTCTATCTGGGGCCCCAGGGTAATTGGGAGGAAAACCAGGAGATGTCCAGGGCTGCCGCAGGATAATTCCTCCAGGCTGGCTCATGGTAGGGGGTCCACCAGGGCACGCATAGTGTAATAAGACCCTGAAAGACTCCCGGGGACCGGTAGGATGGCAGACCACAGGCCCGCCGAAGGAGCATGAACACCACCATGGGAAAAAAAAGAATGCAGTGATGCATTTGGGGGAGGGTTCCGGGAGGGAGTTGAGAGGCAAATTTAGCAACTTGATAATATAAAACCCTAACCCTGGAGAGAACACCCTTACCAGCAGAAAATAAAACAGTATAACATAATCAATAAGCAGGCAAAAAAACGTTGTGCAAGTAATAACCTAGTAGATGGTAACCAAACAGAATTCAACCTATAAAGAACACCCAGTCACTGATGTATAGCTTTTACCAAATGTGAAATATGTAAATTATAAGAGAGTGCACTGTCCAGTGTAGAACCAAGAGATCTGAAATTGCAAACTTGTTCTATATTAGTGCCTTGAATAGTTTTTTAGTTCTGTAATATGATTGAAGGGCAATTTTCATTCTTGGACTAAATTGAAATCTTATTGTAATATTTATTTCAAATCAGAAAGAATGGGCCCGCTTGTAAAATTAACTAAACAGTGTGGTTCATGATAAACTTAGCTGTAGAGTCGAGCCATACAAAAGTGAAGGCACTGGACTTCAGGAGGGCTGATTTTGTCAAAATGGGAGAGTGCCTCAGAAAAGCACTAGCAAACAGGTAAGAACGTGGGGTGGAGCAAAAATGGGGAAACATCAGAACCACCATCACAGAGGCAACAAGGCTTTGTGTGAAGCAAATAAACAAATCAAAATGAAAGAAAAACCAATGTGGTTCTCAAAGAAGTGGCAGGAAGGTAGGGAGAAAAGATAGCATTCAGGAAGTATAAGGAAACACAGAAGGACCAGGACAGAGAACCGTACCAGTCAAAGCAGAAGGAAACGGGGAAGGCAGTCAGAATAGCAAAGGCCCAAACTGAGGAAAAGATAGCCAACTCAGCTAAGAAGGGGGATGAAACCTTTTATAGATACATTAGGGAGCAAAGAAAGACTAAGGCAGGGATACTGAGGCTGAATAAAGAGGAAGGTGGTTGGGCAGAGAGAGACAGTGAAAAAGCAGGGATACTGAATGAATACTTCTGCTCAGTATTCACAGTGGAAAAGCAGGGGGAGATACCTAATCCAGTCAATAGAAGCACTCTGGATAGAGGGGTTGATATTAGTCCTTTCATAGAAGAAAGGGTTCTGAAAGAACTCTTAAAACTGAAGGTGGATAAAGCAATGTGGCCTGATGGGATTCACCCCAGAATTCTTAATGAACTAAGGGAAGAAGTAGCAACACCACTGACTATCCTTTTTAATAAATCATGGGAGCATGTGATGGTACCTGAGGACTGGAGGAGGGTGGATGTGATTCCCCTTCACAAAAGTGGGAGCAAGACAGAGGCAGGAAACTACAGACCTGTCAGTTTGACCTCAGTGGTAGGGAAAATGATGGAATCACTTCTGAAGGAAAGAACTGTTGAGTACCTAGAGGTCAGTGGGGCACGGAGCCCAAGACAGCATGGATTCACAGCAGGAAGGTCATGTCAGACAAATATAATTGATTTCTTTGACTGGGTGACCAAAGTAGTAGATCAGGGTGGGGCTGTGGACATGGCCTTCCTAGACTTTAGCAAGGCATTTGACACAGTCCCACACAAAAGATTAATAAACAAATTAGCCAGCCTGGGAGTGGGTCCTAGGATGGTAGCCTGGGTAAAACACTGGCTGGACAACAGGAAACAGTCGGTAATAGTAAATGGAGTCCACAGTGAAGAAAGAGAGGTTACTAGTGGGGTACCACAGGGTTCTGTACTGGGGCCGGTCCTTTTTAATGTCATTATAAGTGACATTGCAGAGGGACTGGAAGGAAAAGTGTGTTTCTTTGCAGATGACACAAAGATCTGCAACAGGGTTGATATGCAAGGTGGGGTAGAAAGGATGAAAAGGGACTTGGCAAGGTTGGAGGAATGGTCAGATGTATGGCAGCTTAGATTCAATGCAAAGAAGTGCAAAGTAATGCACCTGGGAAACAAAAACTCAGGGGAAGAGTACACAATGGGGGCGAGATACTGACAACAACAAAAATGGAAAGAGACCTGGGAGTAGTCATATCAGATGATCTAAGGTGGGCCAGCAATGTGAGAAGGCACTCAGGAGGCTGGGGAATACTGGGATGCATAGGGAGAGGCATCACCAGTAGAAAACAGGAAGTTGTTGGCCCTCTGTACAGACAGTTGGTAAGACCACATCTGAGTACTGTGTACAGTTCTGGAGACCCATCTCATAAAAGACATAGACAGGGTAGAGGCTGTCCAGAGGAGGGCACCAAATGGTGCAGGGTCTGCACCAGAAGACATGTGAAGAAAGACTAAAGGAGCTTAAGATGTATAGCCTCGAGAAAAGGGGACATGATAGAAACTTTCAAATACCTCAAGGGAATCAACAAAGTCCAAGAGGTAGCATCTTTCAGAAAAAGAGATGTGCAAGAACAAGGGGCACAATTTGAAGATGGTGGGGACGCTCAGAGGTAATGTGAGGAAGTATTTCTTCACAGGGAGGTTGTAGATGCATGGAGCGGCCTTCCTGAGGAGGTCATAGAGTCACAAACAATGGGAAATTCAAGAATGCATGGGACAGACATAAGGCAATTCTAGTGGGGGTAGGAGGAAGTAGGCTGTTGGTTAACTAGGATCTGCAGCTTATCCATTAGGTAGGGAAATGGGCAGACTAGGTGGGGCGGTCCTTATCTGCCATCAAATTCTATGTTTCTATGTAACTGTGTCATCAGCATAAAGTAAGATATTGGATTTCTTAGGTGCAGCAGGGAGGGAATTTAAAAATAAACTAAACAGCAGTGGTCCCAGAGTGGATCCCAGAGGAACACCCATATATACTGGAGTATGGGAAGAGAAAACATTGGAAATCTTAGTTTTTTGTATTCTATACTGCAAGTAACTCACTTCGGTTGGCTATTAACAGCTCTGTCACTTCCATCATTGCAGGGTTTTAAAAAAACTGATTAGCAGTTTTTTTCTTGGGATGATACTAACTGTACAGAAAGTATTTATATAGATTTTCTAGAAGTGCTGTGTTTGTTAAACACAGTGAGGCAAGTGCTAAGCATTTTCACAAAGATTTAGCAGTTTTATGAGCAAAACGCTAATCAATATTTAGAGTTAAATAAAACCCTGCATTGAATATGGGCTTGCGATCTGTGGCTCCGCCTCTGCCACTGCCCTCCACAGAATTACGGTTGCACTCAACAAAGCATGCAGGCTTCTAACGGAGGCTGACCGACTCACACACACTTGTGATCTGTATGCTCAGGCATGTTGACTTCCTCTCATCAGCCGGATTCAGTATCAAACCTGCCTCTTGGCCAAAAAAGTCCTCCTTGGGATCATGCCCCCCGGGGTTGAAAAGCTCCTCATAGATCACTACAGCCCACAACAAACCAGAAGTTCACAACAACAAACCTTCCTTGTCCCCAGATGCTGGACTACTATGGGACAGAGGGCTTTTGCTCACAGAGCTCCACAGTGGTACAATACCCTCAGCAAAGAAACTCTTACTGCTGCTGCCTTGCCCATTTAAAAGCCAACTCTGACTTCATCTCACTCTACTAGCCAGTGTGACTGCTTCACCTAACCACGGGCCCTGTGCTTCACTGCCTTCTGCCCTAGGCAGGTCTACTACCTCTTACCATGCCCTCCCTCCCTGCCTCCCTCCTCCCACTCCCTTTCTCACACACCCCCTCCTCCTCAGCACTTACGGACAACTATCCCGCCTCTCCTTTCCTCTGGTGTACTCCTACCTTCCCCTCACTCTATGGCAATGGCCTTCCTGCCTGCATACCCATGCCCTCCCTATCCACACGCCAACACGCTTATTACCAAGTTTATTTCTAAGTTTATTCTCTGAGTTTTCCCTTGCACATTTTGAGGTTCTGTATTTAAACTATGCCTCAGCCTCTTGCTCTTTTTCTTCATTTTACTCTGTAATTATGTATTATCCTATCGACCTTTGTATATACTGTATGTTTCCATATTTCCTAGACATCGAACCTTAGTAAACAGCAGTTCCTGCTCAAAGGTATTTGTAATCCTAGATTTCAATAAATAAATAAATAAAATACATAACTCTGTCACCAGCCCTGCAAGTCTCCAAAACCCGAGGCCTCTAAGTACATTTAGAAGAAGTTGATGGTTAACTAGATCAGAGGCCTTGGTGAGGTCCACAAAGACGACTGTAGAAAAATATCCTTCATCCAAGTCTTCATGGACCATCTGTGTACAAGTCACCAAGGCTGTCCCAATACTACGGCCTGGGTGAAAACCATACTGGGTGGTGTCAGAATCTCATATTTATTAAGAAAATCCAAAATTCAATCAAATACAGTGCATTCCAAAACCTCTGAGAGGGGTCCAAGAAGTGAAACTGGATGAACATTTTGCACATTAGAGAGGGTACCAGATTTATGTAAAGGGATAACTATGGCAGTTTTCCATACAGAAGGAAACTGCTGTAAACAAGGTGAAGTATTAAAATGTTTGACAATGGATGACATGAAATATTTGCACTAATTTACAAGCCTATAGTCTAAATTGGCAATTCCCATTGTAGACTGACGATTCATTCTCATGAGATATTTATAAACTTAAGATGGAGTGAGTGATTTAAAGTAGAAGTCAGGTATATTCTTGTGAGGTGAAACTGAATAAACATTATTTGTCATTTGAACAATCTACCAAATCTGTAGGAATATATTTGGGCAGGTTTGTAAAAAATATATTAAATTCTTCAGCTATACGGTCTGAATCAATAATTATACCAGAATCAGAAGTAAGCATGTTAGGACTGTCCTTGTGACTTGTTCCCCACCAACTCCTTAATAAGATTCCAGGTTGCCATCACATATTTGTTGTTTGTCAATTAAAATTGTTGTTTTAATTGTCTAATCATTGATTTACATTTATTTCATAGCCGTTTATAAATAGTGTCCACAAGTTGTGTTTTCCTAAATTCTTTTGCTTCTTATCCTGGCCTTCATCAGGTCCATCAAATCAGCTATAATCCACTGCTGTTTATTCCTTCTGATCTTAAACCATTTTAAAGGAATAAATTATCACTCTGCATCATCAACAGAAGAGATATAACTCTAACAGGACCAATCAACTTGATGCAAAGCATCTCTAAATTTTGAAACATTTTAATTTCTTAAAATTTCTTGAAAAAATTTACACTGGAGGAACTGAAGTCTATTTAGCACTCCAAAAGCAAAAAACTGCACAGTGGTCACTTATACTATTAGGAAGAACACCAGAATAGTTTATTTTTATAGTATGAGAAACCGGAACCCAGGGGAGGTGTAGTGAAGATAAGGAGGGCAGAAGAGCGAGAGAGACTGCGCAGAAGAGGATCAAGAAAAAGCAGACATCCTGAACAGGGATACTAGATGAAAACAGTGTTGGAAAAATGGTGACAGCAAAAATAGCAAGGGAAAAGCAGTGTGAACGAAAACAGCAGCAGTAACAACAGTGACTGGTACTCAGGGCGACAGTGTCATGAAACAAAAGAAACCCACCATACAACGCCACCAGTGAAAAGAGGCTAACAGAATGGAAGGGGGATCGGGGTGGGGACAGATGTAGCACAGTGATTCTGGGAGGTGGGGGGCACAAGTTGGGGAGGAGCACAACATGGGAACATCAGTAGTTTCTACAGGGGGCTTCACACCTCCCAACCTAAATATAACCATCCTCCACGTCACACACATCAGGGGGTCAGCAGCACAACTGAAAGAGGGTGCTCAAATGACCTGCACTGTGCTTACCTGTTCGCTGTTTTCTCCTGTGCTGTTTTTGCCTCACTCAAATTCCCTCACTATTTTCACCTCTTTTAAACAGCTACTTCTGCTCATTCTGCATAGTAGGGATGGGGGGGAGATGAACCACCAGGGAGCAGCAGGAACAAAGGAGGGGTGAATACAAGTCCATTTTCAGAGGAAAAAGTCCTAAAGGGACTTGCAGCTCTGACGGTGGACAAGGCTAAGGGACCAGACGGGATACACCTAAGTGTACTAAAGGAACTAAGGGAGGTGCTAGTTGTGCCACTGACAGACACATTTAACAACTCACTGGAAACAGGCATGGTTCCAGAAGACTGTAGGAGAGCAAATGTGCTCCCTTTCCATAAGAACATCAGCAGGGAGGAGGCTAGCAACTATAGGCGGGTCAGTCTCACATCAGCGGTGGGGAAATTAATGGAAACCCTGTTAAAGGAAAGGTTGGTAAGAGTATCTTGAATCCAGTGGGCTACAAGACCACAGGTAGCATGGATTCCCAGAGGGTGTGAGGAGGGGAGGTCATGCTAGATGAGTCTGGTTGATTTCTTTGACCTGTTGACCAGGGAAATAGATATGGGGAGGTCAGTGGGTATGGCCTATTTGGACTTTAGCAAGGCCCTTGACACTGTGCCACATGGGAGACTGATAAAGAAATCAAGTAGCCTAGAGGTGGGATCCAAAATAGTGAATGGGGTAAGGGACTGTTTCATGGATAGGTGACAGAGGGTGGTGCTTAACAGCACTCACTCAAATGAGTAGAGAGTGATCAGTGGGATGCCACAGGGCTCAGTACTGGGACTGGTCTTCTTCAGGGTCTTCATCGGAGACATCACAGAAGAACTGGAAGGGAAGGTATGCCTTTTTGCAGATCACTCCAAAATCTACGATCAGGTGAACACTCACAAGGGGGTGGAAAGAATGCATAGGGACCTTAGGAAACTCAAGGGGTGGTCAAGAGCATGGCAGTTGGGGTTCAGTGCCAAAAAGTGCAGAATCATGCTCCACGGGCTTAGAAACCCAGGAGCTGAGTATAGGATGGGGGGGGGGTTGCTGACAGGCTCTAAGCAGGAAAGGGACCTTTGGGTTATCATATGTGATGACCTCAAAGTGGCAGAACAGTGTGACAAAGCGGGGTAGGGCCTTTGTGATATTAGGATGCATAAGGAGAGGTATCTCCAGAAGGAAGAGGGAGTGGTGTTGCCAATCTGTTGCTCATTTTGAGACCCCAGCTGGAGTATTATGTCCAGTTCTGGAGGCCACTCCTTGGAAGGGACATAGACAGGGCAGTCCAGAGGAGGGCAACTAAAATATTGCAGGAGTTGCATCCAGAGCCCTATGAAGAGAGACTGAAGGATCTAATCATGTACAACCTGGAAGAGAGGAGAGTGAGGAGGGACATTATAGAGACCTACAAGTATCTCACAGGGTGAACAGGGTGCAGGAGGGGAGTTTCTTTTTTTTTTATCATTTAACACTTTTTACCTGCAGCCACAGCCCTGCTCCATATCCAGCCACCACTCCTCCATTCCACCGCTGACCCCGGAGCTCGCATGCCCAACTGGCAGATGCATCTACACCTGCTAAAGGGGCCCCCCCCCGTTGCCTCCGTGCCCGGGGAGGAACCATTACCGGCATACTGGCACATGCCTCCAGGCATCGTCGGTCAGTGAAACTACGGCCATCGAGCTGCCATGGACTTGTGCTGCCATTTTCCCTACTTATCTCCCCGATGGAAGCATGGGCGTGCAAGGACATTAGTGCACTGACATGCAGATGTCTGCTGTGCTTCCCTCCACTAGACACCCGCACCTCTGCAGTACTTTCGGGCGACCCCTTTCCCCAGGACTAGGAGAGCTGTCATTGGGTGCTCTATCCTTGTCCTCCTGCTGACCCCCAATGATCAGGCTCATTCCGAACCGGGTGGCGGTGTGGTGCAGTGTGAGTCAGCACCTCAACCTCAGCGCCACCAGGCAGTCAGGTGAGTTTCTTTCAAATGAGAAAGAGCACCAGTACCAGAGGGCATGCAGCAAGCTGAAAGGGGAAGGGGAGTTTGAAAGAGCTGTGAGGGGAAGCTCTTCTTCACTGAAAGAGTGGTGGACACCTAGAACAGATTGCCAGCGGACCTGGTGGAGGAGAAAACAGTAGGGGGCTTTAAGCATGTATGCGATAGACATTGAGGAATATTAGTAAATAGGCAGGGAGGAGGGAGGGTTACCACAGACCAGTTAGGGTCTGTGGAGACAAACTAGGCAGAGACCATCTGGCTAGACTGGGTGGACCAAATGGTCCTTTTCTGTCAACAAATTCTATGTTTGATTAGTTATCCCAGATTTTTGAATATGACCATAGAGCAGACATTCTGGGTAGCACTCCTCATGACAGAATGATCATTCACAGATGGACATGCAATATTCAACATCTCATTTTTAGTGGGGTTTCTGTTGCTACCCTGTTTTCAAGGCTGGACTGGGGTACAGGAGGCCCACCTGGAAAGTTGACACAGGGACCTACCTGAAAAATCAATAGGAGAAGGACAAGGTGACTCACTCATATCAGTATTCCACTTCAGTTTGGTACACTGGCTCTGTGTTTGCATCTTACAATTACTTGCAGTGCACAAAATTCCCTTTAATTAGAAAATAAATGATAAAACCAAAGATTTTCAGAGTTTAGAAGGTGGCTAGGCACCCAACCGAGGGGGGCCCACCTAGACATTTCCAGGTATCCTGTTTGCCAATCCAACTCTGCCTGCTTTACATTTGGGAGAAACTGAAGCTCAGGGAAGAGAAGTGACTTACCTAAGGTAACATGCAGAGTAGCAGTAGCTGTTGTGGGATTCAAACCCAGACTCTCCAGGTTCACAGCTCGGTGCTTTCACCACTGGACCATACTGCCTCTTACATAGAAACATAGAAGATGACAGTAGATAATGGCACAGTCCCACTGCATCTGCCCATTTTAGTGTGTTTTGTGCACCACTCTAATTAGCCACATGTGCTCTCTTACACTGTTGCAAGCACTGGCGAACCAGTCAATATCACTGAGTATGAGCAGTCACGTTTAGTGGCTTTCTTGCTTGACTGTTGACTGCTGCCATGGCATCTTAAATCTGATCGTGACCCGATTTTTGAACAGTGGTGCCAGTAGCTGGATAAAAGGCATGGATTAAAAATACTCAGCTACTGAGTGCTGCAGAGAGAGACTCCGCTCTATAAAACAAACGGGATTCTCATGTTGAAGAGAAATGATCCTGCGGGAATAGTTTACTTTTCGTTATGATCTCTCAAGGTTGGAAGTATTGCTTGTGTTAACTGCTCATGATCATTTGTTTTGGTTTTTGCTGTAGGCTTAATTGTGCGTGCAGCTACTTGGCAAATCTAGTGATCCGTTGCCTCCTCTTTTAGCTTATCTTCTGCTTGTAATGCGTTTCATTTATTCAGGTATGTGGCTACTAATGTGTCCTTTGGCTGGGACTGCCTGTTTCATTGTTTGTCTGGCATATTCTCTGCGCACTGCTGTCTCCGCTGGATCATTATCCAGCCAAATCTATAAATCAAGACTTCAGATGTTCTTCTTTCAGTGTGCCTTATCAGAGGTACATGGTGCTTTTGTCCCCCTCCCTCTCCAGGATTGTAAAATGCTTTCGGATGGAGTTTGTTCTGAAGGCATTGTATGGAACTAAATCTCATTCCTTTCATTTTCTCTGCCCGGTTGGTGTTGTGCACCTGATTATGAATTTTCTTTAGACGTTCCCTGAGTGAGCCCACTCTGAAGGGCGCCACATAAATAAAGGTATGGTCGATTGATGATGATGAATGGGTGAGTGATTATGCAAAACTTATGAGCCAGAGGTGCAGACATGGAAGAAATCACTGTGAGAGATGCTGGAAATGAAATATCTAGGGAAGGATAAGGCCATGCCCCCCCCCCCCCCATCATTATTTTATTTTCACTTTATGTGAGCCGCTGTCTTAAATTTTAAGGGGGGATATTCTTCCTATAAAATTAGGTTAACTATATTTTCCTTTTAATTTTTATAAGCCTGGTCCATGCACCAACAAACTCAATCTCTGTCTTCCTTTCGTGGAACTGGGTTAGACTTTCAATTTTATAGTCCACGGATACATTCCTTTGGTGTCCTGCCAACTTCCTATACTGCATAAATTAAAACATCCACAATGCTCAATTATCTGTTTAGTAGTGTGCATTATATTAAGTACATGTTAACATATGATTCCATGTTGTAGTTAAACATTGATACTGTACCTGCCTCTGAACAACATGGTGATGATTTCATTGAGTGAAACTTGGAACAGGATAAGCCCCATGCCTGAAGGCTTCACAAGATGAAATTATCACCACGTTGTTTACACGCACCCATATTTAATTGATAATATATTACATGGTTAACCACCGATACTAGGGACCTACGTAATTCTCAGGAGCACAAAATGGGGTGCAAACAGATGCTCTGTTGTGCCTCCAGCCTTTTACTCCCATTTGTGTCCCAGTGCAAATTAGGGTCTTTGGACATTGATAGATACCAGTGAGGTTTGCACCTGCTAACATGCTGGTCAGCGATCCCCACGGTGCTACAGCATGGCATGGTACCAGTCACATGGTGCTATATCATGTTATGATGGCATGGTGACCAGCATAGCCAGGGAGCATTCCCCACTTTACCCCCACCTGCCAGCCCTGTACCTGTAGACTTGCTGCTAGACAAGTGTTGTGACCAGTTGTCACAAGTTCCAGTGTTACGTCTGATGGTTCGGTGCTCCTGCCCTACTCCCCATCCCCAAATCTGTGTGTGGCATCCATTGGACCTCCCCATGCACTGTAGCCCCCATGCACTGCAGCCCCCACACACACACACTCTGCTTCCTTTCCCTAATCCTGAGTCAATCCCTTCCCCACCGGCTTCTTCCTGGCCTGCCAGATTTGTGACACTGTTACAACCTGCCCTTTATAGTAATAGGAGCAGGGGTGTCACAGACCTGTGCAGCATGGTTTGGGAGGGACACCATACTTTGTGCATAGCCCTGTGGGCCTTTTGCATGGCAGCTCCTGTACGCTTCTCTGTATAGCTGCAATGGATTTTATGACCATGCATGGAAGCCCTGTAAACTAGGGCGTGGCACTAAATGGTCATTTGGATCACTTAACCACAGTCGTTAGTGGCTATGTGTAGGGCCCCTGGGGTACTGTGTGCAGGTGCTTTCAAAGTATACACATTCATTTACTGGTGTGATGTCATACCCATGAATAACCATGAGTGAACTGTAAATATCAATACCTGAACTGTGACCAGTGTTTGTCATTTCATTGAGATCAGTGGCAACAGTGATCAACTATGTAATATACTGTATGTATTTTTATTTATTTTTTGCAGAGGCCTTGCACCTTGGTAACTTGGTTGTCAAATTTGGGTACATTTATCCCCTGAAGGACCCCAGGAACCTCATGCTGAGAACTGATGACTCTCCCTACCGATTCCAGGTACTGTTCTCTACCAGTTTGCCACAGCAGCAGTTAGCGGTGCTTGGACAGTGTAACGTGTCTAATCTTGGATGACATCCAATAGCAATGACATCCGAGAATAGATCCAATAACCTCGGCTCACATCCATGGATCATGTGGTTCCAATCAGAATACTTGGATCTGGCTGCTCTGGTGACCCGGTGCAGTGCATCACGCTCCTGCACAGGTGACTAGAGTTCGGGCGCTAGCTCGAGATGCTGTACCAGGGGTCAGGCCTGACTGCAGCAGCTGCCGCTTGGTAATGCACTTTGGTCGGGGAGGGTTGGTGCTGCACACTGGTGCTGGAATGGTTTGGAAAGTGGTAGGGCCAATGATGTGAGGGGTAAATTCTCCCCTATTAAATACATTAACATGATTGCAAAAAACTGCTAGGGCCACTTATGAAAGTGATAGGGCCATGGCCCCCCCTGTTCTGGCACCTATGGTGCTGCATGACTAGTGCTGCAGCAACCCCTGTGGTGGGCCAGGGGAGCGTGCCCCCTCCACAGGGATGTCATTGCATGGATCCTAGGCCTAGATGCTGGTGCATGCCTGAGGAGGAGGGAGGTGGGGAGAAAATTGGGAAACAGGCAGTGCCCTATGACAGCATGGGTTTCCTGGCTGGCACTGGATCCTAGCTCACTTAGTGAGATGCCTTGGGTGGGAGGATGGCCTCACTATGGGACCCCCACCATAGATGAGGGATGCAGTCGTGGGGGCCTGGATGAGCCAGGGACCAGTGGGGCCTGATCAAAGTACATCCGTGAGACCAGGCAGAGCATTCCCAGGGAGAAAATACAAATAGAAAAAAGAATACTTGGATCTGACTTGTGGATCTCACCTTGAATCCAAGGATTGGACCTTGGATCTGACCTTGGACCTAAAGAATTTGACCTCTGATCTAAAAGCCAGATTTTTCTGGAAAAATATTTAGATCCTGAAATGGACACCAGTGGTATCTGTCAGAGGACGGTCGGATCCTCAAACGCACTATTTAAGCACCACTAATAGCAGCTCTCAAGGCTCATTGGCTGCATGTATACCTTGTTGAAATTAGCACTCTACGTGCAAGTTGTTGTTAGAACGGGACCTGTGTTTAGAAATACAATGTACTTAGGCATTTCAGAAGGCAGGAAAACCATTACCACCCTCCATTTCCACACAGTCTGTATATATTCACTGTCATTTGGCAAGGTTATAGTTTTTTTTTTCTTACAACTTCGAAGAGTTCAGCTGAGATACATTGTCTCATTTCAGTGGGGGGTCCAGTTCAACCCCAGCTTGTGAAGCTGAGCAGAGCAGAGCTGAGAAATCCCTGTAGTATTAGTAAAAACCTTTATTTTTAGACAGGATGGCACTATTAGAATCACCGGGCTCTATTTTCAAAGCTGTCCTGTTTGTACAGAAGTAACAAATATGCATTCAAAAAGAAGGGCACGTTGTCATACACGAAATCTAATATGTATTCAATAGCTTGACAAAAGGTAATAAAAAACGAGTACTGTATTTCACCAAATTGTAGCTGTCCGTGAATTGTAGCCACCCTCAAATTGTAGCTGCACTAAAATTTAGCATTGTTGATAGATACTGTCCTCATTTTGAAGCCACGTCTACAATTTGACATAATACAGCACTCGGCAGTGAGCAAGTGAATATGGAGAAACCATGGAGGTCATGGACAGTCGTACTGGGAATACCAGCCAGTTAACCTCCTCCCCCAGGTGGAAGGTTAGTGGGTGAGTGAGTTTTTATTTAAAGCAGCAGTGCAACAAAAAGTTGTAATTTTGCAGTCACCTGTGATTTTAGTTTAGTAACATGCCACTTGATGTCCGTTTTAAGTTATTCTAAGGGTTTCCTTCAGTTCTTATTTTGTATTACTTCAATAAAAATGTAATTAATTCATGCAGGTTAATGTACTGCCCGGGAAATCACATGAAGAAAACAAACATGTTGTGCAAATTAATTGCAAAATAGTAAAGAACCGAAGGAAACCCTTAGAATATCTTAAAACGGACATCAAGCAGCATATTACTAAACTAAAATCACAGGTGCAAAAAATTACAACTTTTCATTGCACTGCTACTTTAGTTAAAAATTCCTCATTGTGTCAGTCATGCACTGACTGTTAGTGAGCGAAAAGTGAACAGTTTGGTATTAGTGAGTAAAGCTTTGTTGTTGTTATCTGTTGTCTGTTTTCTCTGACAAATGCTGCTGGCTGCCTTGCTTACAATGCTACCCTTGAATTGTATTAATCTGTACTCTGTTTGCAATGTCCACATTGTTGTAATGTCTGTCTTGATGTTCCCCATAATTTGTATTTCTCTGACATGGAACCTTTGTAAAAGAGTCAAGGCTCAAAGGTATTTGTAATCCTAGACTTGATAAATAAAATAAATAAGCTTTGAAACACAGTGGGGAAACTGAGGACAATTGAAATCCCTAGTGTCAGCTCAGTTTTTAACCAGGGACAGCAGCATCAAGCAGATGTTAGTGTTGGCTCAGCCAACATGGACAGCAAATGAATGGGGAGGAACCAGGTATGCAACAGTACCAATTGCTGAGTCTGAGAAGAAACAATAGCTGAACAGGGGATAAACAATACTAGCCGAGCAGCTACTAACAGAAGCTGCTTCTGTATTGTGGCCTCCCCTAATTTGTGGCAGTGGTCAAAATCGAGTGATTTTACTAGAAGCTGCGGCTTCTGTTTAGTGAAATACAGTAATCCTGGAGACAGTTGCGTTTTGTAAGCTTTTCAATATTTAAAGCTTTTTTGAACCCAAGAAGAGTTGGTTCATTATGAGTATCTGGGGTTAGCGAATTCCAGACCTTAAACACATGGGCCTCATATTCAAAAGGTTAGCATGGCACGAGTTAGCTCTACAGCTAACCTGGATTAGCATAGCTAGCTCCAGGCAGGGCCATATTCAGAGGCCCCCAGACAGCCACACAAACCCAGTAGTGCGATCATGCTAACCATACCAATTCACTGATACAAATGAGGGATTCCCTCCTGTGTAATAGTGCAGTGATATATTCAAATGGTTTTGGTGGCACTAAACCGCCCCCAGTGTGGCACTGTTCTACTGCTGCCAAAACACTGGTCAATGCAGTACGAAGGCCGTGCCCCAACCTCTGAAGGCAGGGCAGCTGGACTGCAGCCACCCATCCCTGTGTTTAGTGGACCCCCCTCTCCTTGATGACCCCTGTCCTAACTGTATTGGTAATTCCCTGATATTCTAGTGGACCCCCTTCTCCTGATTTCCAGGTTCCATGTATATTTAAGACTCCTGAGAGCTACGCTCCGCCCAATGGAGAGTGCCTATGGGACCCCCGTGCGAGTAGCACCTCTGACCTGCCTGTCTGCTGAGGACCCTGACCCCACTGGTCTACTCTCACCTGAAAACCCTGTATCAGATCAGTGGCCTGCACAGACCTTCTCTCACCTCCTCAGCTGGCCACTATCTGACAGTCACAGAGCACGATCATGAGTAAATGCAGTACTTATGTATTACGCCTCTGTGGACTGCTGGGGATGGCAGTTGGCCAAGGAGGTGAGCAAAAGGGCTGTGCTGGTCACCGATCTGATATGAAAATTCAGGTGAGTGTTGACCAGATAGGGGCAGGTGTTCTCAGCAGGTGGGTGGGGGTAGCACTTGTACTGGGGGGTGCTTTGGTGCTCAGTGGGGGAGGAGGGATTCTAGCCCATCAGGGATCTTAGATGTACATGGGACCAATTGTGATCATACAAACATAGACTCTCACGGCAGATAAGGACCACTTGGCCCACGCAGTTTGCCCAATTCCCCTACCTATCGGATAAGTTGCAGATCCTAGTTTTATCAACAGCCTACTTTCTCCTACCTCCCACTAGAATTGCCTTATGTCTGTTCCATGCATTCTTAAACTCCCCCACTGTTTTGACCCATGAACTCCTCAGGAAGGCCGTTCCATGCATCCACCATCCTCTCCATGAAAAAATACTTCCTCACGTTTCCCCGAGTCGTCCCCTCTCTGTTTTCAGATTGTGCCCCCTTGTTCTTGCACAGCTCTTTTTCTGAAAGATGCTACCCTCTTGGACTTTGTTGATTCCCTTGAGGTACTTGAACTTTACTATCATGTCCTCCCTCTCTCTCTCTCTTTTCCTCGAGGGTATACATGGTAAGCTCTTTTAGTCTCTCTTCGTATGGCTTCTGGTGCAGACCCTGCACCATTTTTAGTTGCCCTCCTCTGTCTATGTCCTTGCGGAGATGGGGCCTCCAGAACTGCATGCAGTACTCCAGATGTGTTCTCACCAACTGTCTGTACAGAGGGATAACAACTTCTTGTTTTCTACTGGTGATATCTCTCCCTGTGCATCCCGGTATCCCCCCAGCCCTCCTTACTGCCTTCTCATGTTGCTTGCCTACCTTTAGGTCATCTGATATGACTACCCCAGGTCCCTTTCCATTTTTGTTGTTGTTAATACCCTCCCCCCCATTGTGTACTCTTCCCGTGGGTTTTTGTTTCCCAGGTGCTTTACTTTGCACTTCTTTGCATTGAATCCTGTGGTACCCTGGTAGTAACCCTCCCTTTCTTCGGAGTGGACTCCGTTTACTATTACCCTCTGTGGCATGTTGACCAGCCAGTTTTTTTACCCAGGTTACCACCTTTGGATCCACTACCAGGCTGGCTAACTTGTTTATTAATCTTTTGTGTGGGACTGTGTCAGATGGCTTGCCAAAGTCTTGGTAGACCACATCCACAGCCCCTTCCTGGTCTACTACTTTGGTCTCCCAGCCAAATAAATCTATTAGGTTCATCTGACATGACCTTCCCACTGTGAATCCATGCTGCCTTGGGTCCTGTACCTCGCTGGCCTCTAGGTACTCAACAATTCTTTCTTTCAAAGTGATTCCATCATTTTCCCTAGCACTGAGGTCAAACTAACAGGTCTGTAGTTTCCTGCCTCTGCCTTGCTCCCACTTTGTGAAGGGAATTGCATCCCCTCTTCCAGTCCTCAGGTACCACACCTCCTCCCATGATTTGTTAAAAGGGTAGTCAGTGGTGCCACCAGTTCTCCTTAGTTCTTTTTAGAATTCTAGGTGAATCCTGTCAGCCTCATTGCTTTGTCAACCTTCAGTTTTAGGAGTTCTTTCAGGACCCTTTCTTCTGTGAATGAACTGGTATCGACCCCTCATCCAGTGTGGTTGTATTATTTGTTTAGGTACCCCCCCTCCTCTTCTTTTGTGAATACTGAGCAGAAGTATTCATTCAGTATCTCTACTTTGTCACTGTCACCCTCTGCCCACCCCTTCCCTTTATTAAGGGGATCAGGGGAGGGTAGTCCACTAAACTCCCAGGGAATTACCAATACAGTTAGGATAGGGGTGATTTGGGGGAAGGGGGTCACTAGACTGCCAGGGAATTACCAATGCATTTAGGACAGGGGCAGTTGTGGGGGGGGTCCACTAGACTACCAGAGAATTACCACTACAGTTAGGACAGGGGCTGTCGGGGGGGGGGTCAACTAGACAATGAGAGCATTAATGTCAGCTTCTTCATGGCATGGGTGCTATTGGGCTGTGCACACATGTAAATGAGCCCATAATGGGCATGCATGTTGCCCCTTAACAACATGCATGTCTAGTGGGTTTATTTGCATGCCTGGGCTGAATATGGCCCACAGAGCCCTGGCGATATCCAATTTTGGACACTATCTCCTGTGTGCCATATGTAGTCTAGGAGCATGTTGGTGCATCCCATATCCACTTAGCTCTGTGCCAGCATGACCTGATATTCACTCAGTTAGCACATCTCTGTTAGTGCGCAACTGGCTTAATATATGCAGAGCAGCCATGCACTATTTTTGGCACAGCTACAGGCCAGCTGCGCTAGCTGCTGGTCTGCCATGGGGGCTATAGAGTTTGTTGTCATTTGTCCATATTTGGTATGCATTTTTGGAATTCTTAATCCAAAGTGACATATGTCCCTCATATGATATTTGTGAGATACTTATTCCAGTACATTTCCAGAGACTGCTGATACCAAACCCTTTATCATAAAAAATAGTTGCCCCATGTTTGGTTCTGCAAAGCCAGTGAATCCCAAGCTAATGCTCTATGCATGAGACAATGATGTTAGTAATATGGCCAAAGGAGGACAACATGAGCTAGTTTATCGTATGATACCTATAGATTATATAAAAGTTGTTCACTATCATGCTGGTATATCAGATCTCTCTATACGCCAACGCTGGTAGAATTAACCGAGTTGTAAATGTAGCTCTAGTTTTTTTTTTTTTAACCTTACTCTTTTTGTTATTGCATTTAATGACTATCAAAACTGAGAGCCCCGCTGCACCACTCCTCAATATTTATATTCATTTGTATGTTCAGTTTTGTGCCCATTAAGTAACTTAATGTTTGGAGCCCTATTTTCCTTTTTGTGTTGACGGTGGAAAATCATGACCTGGGTTTTCTTTGAGCTTAAGATCAGTTTATGTCATGTTTACAAGGCCACAATTGCATTGCAGTGACCCAACCACTCTGGTTGCTTTGATGCAAATGCGGCCATGTGAATGCTTACTCAGTCATGGTAAGCTGTTCCCTGCTCCTCTCCCTGAACCGCTGCCAAGTTGGGGACATGTTCTGAAGTAAGCAGTGTAAGCTGCCATGTGGACCGGCTGTATCACTCACTCTGGCACACACTCTATGGTCCCTGCATCCTCCCACCCGCCCTGCACTCCACGGCCCTCTGCGCCCAGCTTGCATAGGTGCTATGAGAGGGGACGGTAAACTTATGCAGGTCAAGGATGGAGGTCGGGGCAGCACAGGAGCTGCCAAAAGAGTCAGCACAGGACAGCCACATAAACATGGCTTTAGTTGTTTTGAGCCAATGCTCGAGAGAATTAAAATCTGTTTCTAGCTTTGATTCCATCTCAGAATTATTTCTTGCTGTAACTACTGGTACAGTTTCCTCAGCATGTAGTCTGCTAGCAGAATTCTTCATGAAATGCAGAAGATCTTTATTATAAATTAAAAACAATAAAGGATCATCACCCCCCTGTAAAGTTTGCCTGGGTCAGATAAGCAATTGTCCAGCATGACACATTGCAACCCATCTTTGATCTAAACCATGTTTGTTCTGGTGATACTCCAATCTCTTCCATCCTTGTCAACAGGAAGTTATAGCCCGCCAAGTCAGCGGCCTTGAAGGGACAGAGTACCTCTGTGCACAAGCACTAAGGCAATGGTTACCTCAAAGGTCATTGGCCGGGAAGCCAGGTTTCAAAGAAATACAAAATAACACATGCCCCCATAATGTAAAGCATCATGGACTGTATATGCAAATCACCACAGAATATTATGCTGGTTCAACTTAAAGCAGAAAAGCATGGTGCCAAAAGGCACTTGAAGAGGTCCACAAACACCACGTCCACAGATTCCCTCCAATCCACAACTTCTGCTACCAGATTAATGAAGTCAATGAGTTCCCCTACTTTGATTGCGTAAAAGCAATGTAAAGAACTTCTACCTGAGTTTTGGTCCTGGCCTGGGGTATTGCAAATGAAGTCAGAACCCACATTTCCAGCTATTTCTTTTTATTAAGGTTATTTGCTTCTTTTGGCCTTACCACTGTTTCCTCTGGCCTGGCAACCTCCCAGCCCCGACAACTCCACCTATAAAAATGGCTGGCTCAAACAAGCAATCTGATTGGTCAAAACTGGTCACATGACCGTGTGTTAATTTCACATGGAGCAGTTGCAGTTTATAAGGGACAGGGAATCTGTCGGCCAAGATCTCGTACATGTGATCTCGTATCACAACGAGATCTCCATCATCAATGAGTGTCCTCACACATAATCACACTGTATCATAGCAATGGAAAATGGCATCTTATCCTCCTGCAATCCCCTTCTTCTTTTTGTTTTTGTCATTGGGGGGATCTGCTCCCTACACCCCATGTATTTTTTTTATTTATTTAACAGTTTCACTTCCATGACCACTTACTCACCACTGTTGGTATTTTGGCAGTTTTTTGCACTTCCTGTTTTTACAGTGTTCTCCACTATCACTGCCTTTAATATCTCTTTCTGTTTGATTTTCAGTTGTTATCATTGGGGGGGCTCTTCCCCCCGCACCCCCTTTCCCCACCCCACCCCCAGTGGCATGACATTGTTCCAAACACTATTCCAAATATGTATCACGACTACTATTCCAAATACCTATACCAGCATGTAGTCTCATCAGTGATGATGCTCTATGCCCAAGAATCTTGGCTGCCATATTTCTGTCCCTCATAAACTGCAGCCAGGTCATTTTACATTACCACTTGGTTCAAATTTTACTTTTGTCTTATGTTTTCTTTTAAAAACATTTATAAGTGGAATGACACACTCCAGGGTGTGCTGTAATGCCGTAAATTAGTACACTTCCCTGGCTGCTGAAGGCACTTGGCTGTGCCTCGGGCCGCACAACTCACTTGGGGTATGCAGCAGTTTAGCATTCCCGCACACCCTGTCATGCCATACTACTTACTTATCGGGTCCTCCTTGGCTTCTTTCATGGTCCTCCCATGATATGGCTTTGAAGCGTATCCTTCTTCTGTAGCACAAGCTAGTGTGAGGGGATCCAAAGTAAGGCAGTGTGAGGCCTGAGAATACTGAAACCTTAATACTGCAGTGGACAGTTTCACTCCACTTGCCCCCCAAGGATGTCAGCAGTGAGGGCCCCATGTGTGTGCAGTGCAGAGGCCAGC
This sequence comes from Neoceratodus forsteri, assembly GCA_016271365.2. Taxonomy (NCBI): domain Eukaryota; kingdom Metazoa; phylum Chordata; order Ceratodontiformes; family Ceratodontidae; genus Neoceratodus; species Neoceratodus forsteri. The sequence continues at coordinate 121,533,872 of JADMNL010000025.1, forward strand.
TGACATCTTCTCCTACTTACAGTATGGCACACTTGGTATGTTCCCTGCCTTTGTCACCAGGTAGAAAATGTGTAGAGTTAGCCTGCCTTTCCCATCTTGAGGATGCCTTTCCAACTCCTGCCAGCCCAAAGCGGTGAATCCTGGTCATGGGTGGGGCAAGCAGCTCCTCAGTCCTTGCTCTTTCAGGCCTGAATCAACTTTATTTTCTGATTGCATGTCCCACAGAGATTTCAAGGTGACATAACCGCCCAAGTCCCATAGTCATCATAGTGCCCAACGTCCTTTTTCGAAAGCCAGCGAATGCCAAAGAAAGACATTTGCACAAGCTTGATGTGTGCAGAGCAGTCAAAATGTACCTGATAGGGGACAAGGTTCACAGGTTTTTCATCCTATATGGAGCTGCAAAGAAAGGGCAAAAGGCTGCCAAGGCCACTTTGGCTAGGTGGGTTAGAGCTTGTATAGCAAAGACTTATGTGGTGGCAGAACTGCGTGTATTAGTGTGCATTAGACTAGGGCAGCATCCTAAATCAAAAAGGGCAGAGGCATCTGTCTCAGTACTTTACAGAGCAGCCATGACATTTCCCTACACATATTTACCAGACATTAAGACTAGATACTTAAGGCTTGGCTGATGCAGCCTTTGGGCTCAGGTGTTGCCTGTTAACCCTCCCTCTGAAGGGTAGCCAACAAATAGAGCATATAGTTATCGACTCACTGTATGATATAGTGTAGTGAAGTCTGAAATGGCCAACTTAAGCAAGAGGGGTTTGGTACATATTCCCTTCCAGCCCCTGTCAAAACCTGTGCTGCAGGGTTATGAAGGGGTTTACGCATGGAAGGAGTGTGATGAACATACACTCTGTCACACTCTCCCTCAGCCATACACGAACTGTAAGGGGCCAAAATCCAGTTTTCACGCAAATGTCCTTAATAATAAAAGAATGGTTTAGAATCCCATTATTTGGGTAAACCTGAGTAACTGAGTTCTGCTAATGCCAACTGTAATTATTTTGGAGGTCATGTGTGTTGGCTTACCTCAGATGGCAGCCTAATTGTTCAGCTCCTGCACACCCCTGCTGGATTCCACCTACAGCCACAGACTTTTCACCTAGAGCAGCATTGCATCTACCGAAAGAGGAGAGGTATGTCTACTGACCCAGTGGATTGTGGACTAATTAAAATGTTGCGAAATACAAAAGAACATAGCTACCTCTCCACTTGTACAATGTTTGCTGGCTCTCAAGATAGCAGCGATGCAGGGCCGCCTCTTTCAATCTATTCCTGATAGCTCTCAGGCCAGTCTCCTCAAAATCAAGTCACCCAATGTTGCTTTAGTCCCTGCCACAGTTACAGAAACACAGAGCAACATTGTGGTGCTCACCAACCGACTAATGATGACTGACATGCAGCTTGTCTTTCTCACTGATACACAGGTAACCCACAACAGCAGACTACAAGTGGCCGAGTCACAACACAAATTGAATGGTCAACATAAAGCTGGAGGACTTGGAGGGCTGAGGACACCACAAGAATCTACAGATGCTAGGCCTTCAGGAAAGCCTGGAGGGCAAGGTTGTGGTCCAATATTTTTGTCGCAGCTACTAGTCTAGTTGGAGCTGGACACCAATGTATTTAATTTCGAGCTTGATAGAGCCCATAGAATCTGTTGGAAAAATCTGCATCAGTGACTACTCACCAAAGACCGCTGATATTCAAACTTTACTTGTGTTCTATTAATTTCTTGTCCAGAGTTCTAGTGTGTGTAGTCGTACTGTTTTGTGAAAGGGGCAGATCCACTCTTTCTTACACTAATTATACAGTACATATTGTGTATTTGTAGGTGATCACCCTTAATTCTCTTACAGTTCATGTTATAGCCTCTTAGTTGCGTTTTTTTGGATTGGGTTGGTGACTTGGGGAGAGGGATGCAGTAGTAGTAGTAGATTTTATTTGTTTTGGGCACCCTTCCTCAAAGGCTGAGGTGACCTTACACAATATAAAAAGACTAACAAACAGCATATAAACAAACAATCATATAAAATGAAATAAATACATCACTTACTATCAGTCAAAACATTAAAACTACTTGTCATATTCAACTCAGTTATCAGTTAGACCCCAAAGGCTTGTTGAAAATGGAAAGATTTTAGTTTCCTTTTGAATATCTCTAAGTAGGGCACCTCCCACAGGTACCTCGTCAAAGAATTCCAAAGGATTGGGGCAACCACTTCAAATGCCTAATCCCTGGAAGACTTTAATCTTGCCCTGGGGACTTCTAAGAGGGCCTGTCCTGCAAATCAGAGAGAGTGACCCAGGGTGTAGGGATGCTGAAGCTCCCTCAGGTAGCCCGGACCCAGTTCATGCAGGGCCTTATAGGTCAATATACTTACTTTAAAGGAGTTGCACCAGCACAGTGGCAGCCAGTGCAGTTCGTACAGCAACTGCATAATACGACAAGACCTCGAAAAGCCTGTCAGTCGCCAGACAGCAGCATTCTGCAACAGCTGCAGGCACTGCATCACACCCCCACTGACCCCAAGGTAGAGTACATTACAGTAGTCGAGACTCGAGGTAACAAATGCGTATGCTAGTGTTGCCAGATCGTATGGGGATAAGGGATTTAATTTGGGCAATATTTCGCAAATGGTAGAGGCCATTCTGGACAGCACTGTCCAGAAAGATGCCCAAATTCTTCATCTTAGTGGAGGCCCCTAGTTCAGTCAAGCCAATAAAAAGCCCTAAATCCTCTCCAGGGGCCTCCATCCCCCCACCCCTTCGACTTGGCTCCACCACCAGCACTTCAGTCTTCCCTGGATTGAGCCCCAGCCAGTTCAGTGAAGTCCATGCCTGGATCTCGGGCAAATGCTTGTTCAGCATGTCAGCTGCATCTGAACTTCCAGGTGTGAAAGACAGGTACAGCTGGGTATCATCGGCATAGCAATGAAACCCCAGTCCATACCGTCTTATGGCCTCACCCACGGGCAGCACATAGACTGCAAATAACATGGGGTAGAGAACAGAGCCTTTGGGCAGTCCACAGCACAGGGCCTTTGGGCCTGAGGAATATTTTCCCAAGTCCACCCTCTGGGATCTGTCCAGGAAGAAGGGCTCAAATCAGCTGATGTCCTTGCCGGTGAGTCCAGTATACTCCCTCCGCTTATCCAGCACCCCATGATCCACAATGTCAAATGCTGATGCGCTATCAAGGAGAACAAGAATCAGTCACTCTCCCCTATCCCTCACCCTGCATAGGTCATTCAACACCAATACTAATGCAGTCTCCATGCTGTTCATCGCCCTAAACCTAGACTGGAGCAGCTAATTTCAAACAGAAAGACAGGTGCGCAACACTTGAAGATCACTGCTTGGTCTGCTGCAACAAAGGCAAGTGCAACATGGGTAGAAAAGAAGCAGTGACACACAGCAAAGTGGAGGCAACAAATTAAATGTCTATTTGGTGCCCAGAATGGCTTTCCCCGGAGCTTTGAGGGAACAATCCCTCTTCATCAGGGGGGTAGCAGCTCATATATCTGGAAGTCCATGAGGTGATTCTCAAGCTGCTCCACAACCACCTTCTCAAGAACCTTCCCTAGAAAGGGAAGTTTCAAAATAGGTCAGTAATTCACCAAGATATTGAGGTCCAAAGAAGGTTTTTCCAACAGGGCTTCACCAGAGCCTGTTGTAAGAGCCGAGGAACACCCCGTTGCTAAGGAACACTCGACAGTCTCAGCAAAAAAAATGGCCCAGAGCTCCAACGCAATCAAAAAGTAATCATGTCAGGCCTGGGTTTTAGGCTGTAGAATGTTGGTTTCAGCATCGAGATCACCCCACAGACCTCCACAGTCACCACTTGGAACTCTCCCTGGGGAGACCGAACACACCTTTTCCCTGAGGCCCAGCCCTGTCGGATGATGAGAATCCAACTGAAGAAATCCCAGCCCTAACAGAGGACACTTTCTGAGAAGAATACTCACACTTTTGAGCTGAAAATCTCTAATGGGTTCCAGATAGGCTGGATTAGAAGCCTGTCAACAACCTGAAAAAGCTGAGCCAGTTGATTCTTCCCAGCTGCAATCATCCTAGACATAAAAGCTGCCTTTTTCTGGGTAATTGCATTCTGATACTCCTCATAATGAGCCATCAGAATCAGCCTGTCCTCCTGGGTCCTGGTTTTCCTCCAACGCCTCCCTAACCTCTGCCCGCTGGTTTTCAGCACTCTCAGCTTGCTGTCAAACCACAGAAAGCCTAGACGCGAGACCAGCGGGTGTACACAGGCTAGTGCCAGACTGTCCAAGGCCCCCGTGACAGCCCTGTTATAGGCTACCATGGCCTTTTCCGGACCGTACACACAAGCCTCCAGCACAGATAGAATGTCCGTTTCCTCCATCGGTCCCCCTGGCTGTAGCCCTTTAAACGGTGGAACTGTACCATTTCCACGGGAAGGGACAGTAAGGGGGCTCGAAGCTGAACCTGACAGCACAATGATCCAACCAAACAACTGGATCAGTCTAGGGCTGTCAATCTCAAACCCCAGAGAGAACACCAAGTTGAGCACATGTCTAGAGTAGTGGGTCCTGGCTGTGGCTTTCAAGAGTTAAGCCAAGGGCCACCATATTAGACAGAAAGTGCCTGACACTAGACAAATCCTCATCAACCACCCAGGTGTTGACATCAACCAGAACAAGCCATCTCAGTGATTCCAACACCCTCCCAGAGACAAAGGCTGTCATCTCTTGTAGGAAACTCCTGTCCCAACCAGGTGGACAGTAGACAAGGAGAACCTTAAAATACACCCTGGGACCCCCACGCACCACCACGCACTCAAAAGACTTGGTGTCCCCCACTGGGTGCACCGTCAGGCCCAACTCCAACCTAAAACAAATGGCCCCCCCCGGCGATCCTTCCTCAGGCAGTGAACCACAGAAAAATCATCAGTAACTGATGCCTCCAACACAGGACTGGAGACATCCCCCAGCCAGGTCTCCGTAATGCATGCCAGGTCAACTGACGTCACAAGACCAGCCATTATGGAGGTCTTGTTTGCCATCAACCTGACATTGCACAACACAGATCAAAGAGGACGAAAGGTGGAGGCTGGTCCCTCAGCTAGCTGCCTCCTTGGTATGGAAGAGTCTCTGCTCAAAGAGTCAAGGCACAGGTGTCCCTGTTCCATCAGCCTCCTCGTCCCAGGGCATCTCCTGGTCCCCCCCACCCAGATCTGTCTCCCTCCAATTCAATCCCCTTCAAAACCTCCCCTCCTTCTGCCCCTCCTCACAATTCCCAACTCCTTACACTGCTGATAGACTGTGGCCAAAAGGGGTGGGTTGTGGAAAGGGCACAAGGCCTTCAGGAGAGAGGAGGAAAAACAAAGCCCAGGGGTCTGGACTAGGAAACCCATTGCTATCAGTCTCCAAGAAATCTACTACTCACCCAATAATACACTAAATTAAAACCCCAATCCACATAATAACCTACCATTTACTCAGCCACTCACACTCCCTCACTCACTCCAACTTCACCCTAAAAATCCTCAAACAATTCCCCCCAACCCTTTAAAATTATATCTAATATCACACCCAGTACAATTCACAGCAATTATGTACAGGGAGTCCAAAGTCTAAAAAAGCAGTAACCAATGTTCTTTCACAGATTCAGGTCCCAGAAGGACACTGCAATCAGAAATCCAGTCACTGGGGTAAAAAAGACCCCAAACAGATCTCAAGATGATGGTCCATGGGGGGGGGGGATCAGTACCTGGGGCATAGTTCCAGAGATAACAGTACAGGATATCTCGCCCCAAACTGCAACGGTGTGGCAGTTCTGATTCTCGGTCACACAACTGGCCCTCTCACAGCCCAGTGCTCACCTCAAACTTCAGGCCCAGCTCAGGAATCTCCAGAACTGCTCCACCAACTCAGCCCCAACAGGAGATGAAATAAAGAATGCAGCTCACATTTGCCCAGGAAGCCTGGTTCCAGATTACCACCAAGGCCTTCTCACGACCTTGTATTCCCCTTCTGGCTCACTCCATAGATCAAGACCAGCTCCTCCATCCTGTAGGCTAATCTGGTCCAATAATCCTCCTCCGTGGCCCCGACTCCAAATCTAGTACCACCGCAAGCCACAGCTAATCAAATTCTCTCCTATCCCACAGGAAACCTCCTGGGGATCTCCTATCTCCCAGGAAACCTCCTGAGGCATGCTAAACATGCAGGGGAATCCACAACCTAGGGTCCATTTATTGTCCAGAAATTGTTACTGTTACTATTATTGCTGGGCTGTGTCGTGGAATATCAGTGGCCTTAATTGCCCAGTCAAATGTCAGAAAGTCCTCCTAATATTGAAAGACATGTAATGTGACATAGCACTACTCCAGGAGACCCACCTGTCAGAGGGTGAAGTCCCCTCCTTTGTTGCTCATGGGTGGGCAACTCCTACCACAGCTCCAACTCCTCTAAACAGCAAAGGATGGCTGGCACCTCAAGGAAGGGTCTACAGCTGGGTGTCCACAAGGTATTTAGGGATTCAGAAGGCAGACTTGTCATTCTTGAAGGTACATAGCAGGGAGAACCTATGGTCATAGGTAGCATATATGCCCCAAATACCCCTGACACAACCTTTTTTGCAGAGGGACTGGAAGGACATTGCAGAGGGACTGGAAGGAAAAGTATGTCTCTTTGCAGATGACACAAAGATCTGCAACAGGGTTGATACACAAGGCGAGGTGGAAAGAATGAGAAGGGACTTGGCAAGGTTGGAGGAATGGTCAAATGTATGGCAGCTTAGATTCAATGCAAAGAAGTGCAAAGTAATGCACCTGGGAAACAAAAACCCAGAGGAAGAGTACACAATGGGGGGTGAGATACTGACAACAACAAAAATGGAAAGGGATCTGGGAGTAGTCATATCAGATGACCTAAAGTTGGGCAATCAATGTGAGAAGGCAGTAAGGAGGACTGGGGATACTGGGATGCATAGGGAGAGGCATCATCAATAGAAACAGGAAGTTGTTATCCTCTATACAGATTCCCCCCAATCTGAGTACTGCATGTTCTGAGACCCCATCTCACAAAGACATAGACAGGGTGGAGGCTGTCCAGAGTAGAATCAAAATGGTGCAGGGTCTGCACCAGAAGCCATACAAAGAGAGACCAAAGGAGCTTAATATGTATACCCTTGAGGAAAGGAGGAGAGGGGAACATGATAGTAACTTTCAAGTACCTCAAGGGAATCAACAAAGTCCAAGAGGGTAGCATCTTTTAGAAAAGAAGTTGCAAGAACAAGGGCACAATTTGAAGATAGAGGAAGGCTCCAGAGGTAATGTGAGGAAGTATTTTTTCACAGAGGGTTGTGGATGCATGGAACAGCCTTCCTGAGGAGTCGTGGAGTCAAAAACAGTGGGGAATTCAAGAATGCATGGGACAGACATAAGGCAATTCTAGTGGGGGTAGGAGGAAGTAGGCTGTTGGTTAACTAGGATCTGCAGCTTATCCAGTAGGTAGGAAATGGCAGACTAGGTGGGCCAAGCGGTCCTTATCTGCCATCAAATTCTATGTTTCTATGTTTTTGACTCTATACTGTGTGAACTCCTGGGAGGTCCAGCAGCATCATATTAGGTGGTGACCTTAAGTTGGTTCTATACTCTGACCTTGATAGAACTATTCCTGGTAGTAGGTCCAAGAGCTAGGTTGCTTCCTGTGTGTGTAAAACATATGAGCTGGCAGGTTTCAGGGACATATGGAGGACACCCACCCTACTGAACAAGATTTTACATTCTATTCTCAGTCTCCATGACTCTTACAGTTAGCAGGAAGTCATGTTTGTCTCATACACTCTTTTTCCTGCACCGGGGTGGGGTGGGGAGCTACTCTGGTAATATATTAATATCTGACCATGCACCAGTTATACTATCCTTGTCATGGGGTGAATTATCCGCCCCAGAAACAAAAAGCATTTTAACTCATCCCTGCTCTAGCAACTACGTTTACTGCAATTTTAGAAACAAAACTACTGGACTGCTTTGCCTAAATGAGACCCTGACACCTCTGTGATTATACAGTAGGAGGCCATGAAGATGGTGCTACATGGCAAGCTGATTGGCTATACCTTAAAAGTTTAGGAAAGAGAGGGAACAGATTGCTAGACAGAAAGGAGACCTCAACCACTTAGAAACAGCCCTGCTGGCAAACCCTGAACAAAAGACACTCTAAGCCCCAGATGACTGCCACCAGAGCAGCCACTGAAGAAATGCTCTTGTATAAAACAGAATATGCCCTCTTTTCACCTCCCTTAGACATATTGGGAGACAGGGAACAACCAGGAAACTCTGGCATATCGCCTGAGGGCCAAGAAACTGAGAAATACATCCCTGCCATGCAGACTTCAGGGTGATTTGGTTTCTTGTCATTACTTATTAATGAAGAGTTCAGGAAATACCATCAAACTTTGTATGACTCAGAAGTTTCCCCCCTGCTAAGGACCAATTTGAAGCCTTTTATTGGGATGCAGGTCTCCCCCAGGTCCCTGCTCCCACTGTTCTAACTCTCCAGTCCCCTATATCAATAGTGGACATTGCTCAGGCAATTAGAAGCATGTCCTGGGGAAAGTCACCAGGCCTGGGGGTTTCTCTAGTGATGTCTATGGGGACTTTCTCCAGATCTTGGCAACCAAGTTGGTACAAGTTTTCAGTGAGATATGAGCAAAAGGAGCCTTGCATCATTCTTTTATGCAATCCCTGATCACTCTTAATACTGAAAAAAGGGGAAAGAGGGTATCCTATGCTCCCAGGTTCATCCAATTTTCCTCATAAATGTGGATGCCAAGATCTTTATAATAGTGTTAGTTCACAGGGTGGAGGGAGTCATGGGAGAACTGATCCATTCTGACCAGGCAGGCTTTGTCTGGGGCAGCCTGGGGTTTGACAGTACAAGACGCATTCTTGACTTGACATGGGAGGTAAGAAATGGTATGTCACCCTCTGCTCTCCATCACTTGATGCTGAGAAAGATTGACAGGGCGGAGTGGGTGTATGTTTGATGTAATGGAACAGTTTGATTTTCTCATAAGTTCATCTCCTTGGTTAAACTCTATACACCAAATCCACACATCTGTTCTCACCAATTCTGTTATTTCCCCAATCTCCCCCCTTTTGAGAGGCACCTGGCAGGGGTGCCCTCTCTCACCCTTTCTATTCCTATTAGCAGTGAAACCCCTTTCACATAAAATCTGAAACTCGGTGGGCTACCCAAGCATTTCAGTTTCAGGTAACTCCAACAAACTGACATTGTTTATGATATAATATTATTTCTGGTAGACATCCCAAACTCCCTACAGACCCTGACAAACATTATCCAGGCTTGCTGCCTGCTTCCTGGCTATAAACTCAATGGAGCAAAGCAAGTTATGCCTCTGAATGCTACCTGCACTCCCAGATTTTTCACTGGATGCCCTTTCTAGTGATCTCCTTGGGGTGTGACTTGTCTAGGAATACAGTTGACACCCATGATCTCTGCAACAGTATCAGCCAATGTGAGGACCTTGATGGATATACTGGATGTAGGCATTTTGAGATGGCGCCAAGTGACACTGTTCCCATGGGGAAGGGTTAGTGCATACATATTGCTAGCTTTGCCCAAGCTTCAATACATTTTATTAAATCTTCCTATCTGGGTACCCAGCTCTTTTTTTAAATCCATGTCTTCCAAATTGTCCTCTTTTTTTTTTTTTTTTTTGGGTCTGGAATAAAGCCCCTAAAATCAAAATGCAAACACTCCAAAGGCATTGGAGTATAGGGGGTTTGGCCACCCCAACATATACCAAATGCATGAGTGTGTCCTACCACGTCAGGCTGTGTCATGTTACAGGCCAGAACTGTCCTCCTATCCCCACAGATGACTTTCACTATAGCTCTCTCAGAGTAATCTTTCTACACCATCAGCATTGTTGTTCTTAGAGTGGGGCTTCCTGACAAATCTTAACCCTGTTCTAAACATACCAAGAAGGTCTGGTTGAGACATGCTCAGTCTCCGGACTGGAACTCTGAAACAGCCCAGGCCCAACCACTATGGCAAAATCCTCAGCTCGCAATTGATCACCAAGTAGTGGACTGACAATCCTCACAAAAACTGGTCATCCATACTTCAGCTGACAAGTGTCATACCAGACCCGGGTTCTCTACTCTGTTAAAGAACTTTGTTTCACTTTTGTAATGCCCAGAACACACTTTTGAAGATATTTGCAATTGAGAGACCTCCTTTGCACTAAATAGGCAGGGAACCACACCCTACCTACCTACCCCTAGTACACTGGAACGATGGGTCTTGTCCCTCTATACAACCAAACTCTCTTAGCAGCAAGCTACAAAACTTTGGTGAAAAAAGAACATTTTATCCCCTTATGTGCCCCAAAGACAAATGGGAGTAGGAACTAGAAAATGACATCTCTTCCAATGACTGAACTGAAACCAAGTCTGGACCTGTGCATGCCAAGCTTCAAGGGTGCTCCAAGACAAAATTCTACAATTTAAAATCTTACACAGGGCCTCCTGGACCCTCAGTGGTTGTACAGGGTGAAACTCCTAACAACAGTGATTGTTGGTGTTGTTCATCCCCTCAGGCCTCCCTCACACACATATTAGGGCCCTGCCCCTCCCTGGATGCTTACTGGATATGGTATGGAAAACCTGTAGACATAATGTTCCCCTTCCTGCTGTCCATGAGCCCTCACTTTACTCTTTTAGGAATCTCATCATCTTCTGAGAAATTAACTTGTTCACAATCCCTGTGGGCAAATGGAGCTCTCCAGTAGCAAAACTGATCATTCTACAACATTTGAGTGACTCGGAGCTACCCTCTTATAGGGAATGGAAAACCTTCTGGTCTTACGTCCAGATATGGAAAAGTAGCCAATGTGGCTGTAGGTAAACTTTCTAACTACATTCAGATATGGGGCCCCTACTTGAAGATCAAGAATCTACCAGCTCCAGTACTATTACAGGCGAGGTGACTCCCTACCTGACTTTTTTGTCCCACTGGACTCACTCACTAGATAAGCGTACTAGACCCATAGCCAATGTGGCACCATTGAGATGGCTACATTTTGGTTTTGTAACTACAAATGTTACATGACATACCAGTCTTACATACATAATTCCGGATCCGACGACAGGCGTCCGACAAAAATTTGTGAATGCCCCGTCCAGCTACACTAGCAGGTCAACTGCATTCTCGCAGTCGGCTGCTGGTTCGCTATTTGCTTTTTGTTTCTCTGGGGCTGCACCCCTTGCACCCCCACTTAAGGATTCTCAACCCAGTTGGAGCTGATTAGGTGGTGCAGGACCCCCAACAGACAGCGCCGGGTTCCAGCAGGTCTCCCACCACGGCTAGGCACTGTAGTCGCTGTGGGGGACCTTGCTGGCAAAATGTCGCTGTGGGGGGGTAATTGCATAATTCCTCTTTTGGCCCCAACTTGTGGGTCCCCCTTTTTGATCCCACATCTCCCCAACCCTCTCCTGTTTCTTATTTTAATATATAGGCCATACTGTATTCACTGAACTAATCCATCTCCTACATCCTGAGATTCCATTGGAGCCCTGGCCCTCTATATCTTCTGCACCAGGATAAGCCAATTACTCAGTATTCACTAGCCCCTATGTTGACCAGTAGTGTGGGATATGGCATATGTGTCTGTAACCCTTACAAATGGGGGTTCCCAAAAGTCTTCCTTGAGCTTGCCTAAATGCTCACTGCCAGGTTGGTGTCCTGCGCTTAGCAGTTGAACGTGATTACCAGAGCCTGTATAGCTTCTGTGTACTGTCCTTTAAGAGCTGCCTGATTGCAGCATAAGTAATCTGAGAGGAAGCTCTGTTGAAAGATGTAACTATTTGCTGAAAATCATTTAGAGTGATAATGATAATGTAGTTTGTCTAACCTTCCTTCTTTGCAGCAAGGACTGTTTTGCTTGTCTCCACTATCTTGGTCCTGGACTGCAAATTGGACCAATCAGTTCTGGTGGGACCTAAATGTAGCCGGACTACAGGAGCTGTCTGAAGTCAAAATCTGTAGGAATTGTAGTTTTTAGCTTTTGCGCCTTTTTGTCACTGAAGGGGAGCTCTTGCTTTGACTGACAGCCAAATCAGCCAACCAAACCTTTTGTACCTGAGGGAATTCTCCAAGCTGCCTGCTGTTTAGGGCAGATCTAAGCTGGAAGCTGAAGAAGAAAGAGCTGAAGTGATTTTGGGCGCCAATCCGGAGTGGATTCGCATGGGAAAACTGTGAAAGGGCTGAGTTTTTGGCTTGCAGGTCTGCCTGCTGCTCCTGAGAGGGAGAGAAGAGAATTATTTTGGACAAAATCCAAGTTTGTGTGACTAAAGTAAGCTACTGAAGTGGGCCTGGCTCAACCTGAAGAAGACCGAAGATTTTACTGAATGTGATCGGCCTGTCAGGAGTTCCAGCTACCCCTAAGCTCCCGGTGTGTGCAGAGACTTTGCGGTTGTGACCAGGGAGCGCGTTGCCTGGTACAGCAGAATTCTCTTACATGTAAATGTGCTATGAGCTACTAGTGGGTGGTGAGTTAGTTTCCCACTGTGTGAACTGTGTTTTACTTGCTGTAAGCTGTATCCAGCCCAAAATGGACAGCATCCGAATTTGTCTCCATGCGGCCTGGGCCTTGCCAGACTGGCCCAGCCAGACTACCCACTGCACAGAGAAGCCATCGAAGAGAGACCTCCCTGGGGATCAGCCCCCTGCTTCACGCTTGAGCAGGAACAATGCCTCTGTGACTCGTATGGGCCCTGCTTCTCCTGGCATTCCAGATCAACCACCTGCAGTCTCGATTTTCGTCCAGCCTGTGTCCAGTTTTGGGTATCATGAGTAAATACCAGGGTAGCTCCCTGCAACAACAGCTTAATCTGAGTGTGTCATCTGAGTGTCTTGTTGTTTCATTTCCTTTACGAACTGAGCCCTCTGGCTCCGGATTACAAATATTGTGTACTGTGCATGTTGTGTTTTCCATCACAGGGCCCCAACCAGCTGCAACGCCGGCCAACCCCAGGCAACAGTCCTGGCTAGCCCATCTCTTCTCCACCTGGGTACCCAGAGGTGTGACTGTGTGGGGGACTCAAAGCGCATGCATAACTGCTTGATTGATATAACCTTTAAGCTAATTAACCTGATTTTGCCCCTCCCTTGTTCAAGTCCCCTGAATAAATCAGATCTAACTTTTCTGCATGTAATCTGACTGTGGTTCCAGTTTGTGCTCAAAGTACTGTACTGTTGCTATTTGCTGTGCATAACCTTGTTTTACAGGGGGTCCCCAGGGTCGAGCCAGAGGAACCAGCCCTGGTGGTAAGTGCAAACAGTGTGGGTACTTGTGTGGTGTACCAGGGGTATTGTGAAAGTGATTATTGTACAGTGTTCAGGCCACTAGAGGGGAAAGAGGGGGGTTACAGTGTCCTGGAGGGCTGTACCCAGGTTAGCTTGACCACTACCAACCCTGACCTCCGGGTGGAGGCACCCATTTCAGAACTCAGGCCCCTTAACCTGCTACGTGCCAAGCAGGCAGGTGTAGTAACCCTTGGGATAGTGCCACCTAGGGGTTACATGTCTATGTATCTGGCACATGAATATACTGAATATCTGCCAACTGCATATCAGGGTCTCTAGGACTTTATATCTCCTTGGTCATTGTTACTCCAGGTGACCAGATGTTTTGTCAAATGTCTTCTTTGGTTATACTGAATCCATTTCTGCAATGTATTTTCTACCCACAGGTGGCATAACCATCTACTGTTACAATGTCACATGGGATGCTTACATGTGCTTTCTCTGCTGTTTTACTTTGTGTAATTTAAAAAGTTCAATAAAACTTTTATGACAAAACCTAAAAATATTATGCTGGTGACAGGGGCCCCTCTTTGATTATTTGCTCTAATCATTTTCATTCTAGGTTATGAAAACATTAAATTGATTTGCAAACTTTGAGCAAGATATTTCACGATAGGCTCAGCTCTTGCACCTATATGCTTTACTGTATGTTCGTTTAACCTGTAGCACAACTTCTATCTGGTACTCTTGCTTCATGAAGTGCTTGTTATGCAACAGAAAGGTTTGGTTTCTTGGGACCAGCTTATAATGAGGGTTTCATGTACAGATCACTCACAGAGTCCTTGTAGACTCATTTTAAACTGGGGACTTTTTGGCGTAATAGGAATGCATCATAAAACAGTCTTTCTGTCTCACTCTGCAAGCCCCAAAGGCATAATTTACAAAGAGGTCACTACTCTTTCCATCACTGAAAATGGAAAGGCTGCCCTGTAAGCTGTTTATGAAGTGATTTTTGTTTATCATGCTCAAACTAAGTGTTGTCAGAGGAATGAAAGACCTACGCCTGCACAAAAATAGAAGCAACGGCATGGACCGTAATAGCATATGATAACAATGTTACCTAGAGAGCACTGCACCTCTGAGTATAAGGCAGGTTAATTGCAGAAGGAACAGTACGGCTGAAATTACATACTGTAACCCCTCTCCCGTGTAATCTGTATTGGCTTCAGCGTCAGATGCCAATATTATTATTAATATAATGATTTTTTAATGGCTGAGAGTGCCTTACAGAGTTGAAATGGAACACTACAAATCAACATAGAAGATATAAACAATTTATTACTCTATGCTACCTACAATCTAAGCAAGTCCTTAAACCCGCTTCCAACCCTCTGGAGTAATCATCCGTTCCTATCAGACCTCATCCTCTCTTAAACCAGCCTTGCTGGCTCACGTCCCAAAACCTGTTGCACCTGCAGCTAGCAATATTCTGGCACACCCTGGTATCCTGCACCCTGTTACTACTACTGTTTACTGATGTAACCCAGGTCATCTCAACATTTTTTGTAAATTGTATCTTTTATAAATCTGTAAATTTGTAAATGTGTATCTTGTGCTACTGCTGTTTTTGTAAACTCACCTTGCTTTCTGACACTTTATTATTTGCTGTATCCTCCTCAGGTATCCCCTCTCCTGAGTAGTACCTGAAAAGGTGCTCTGGCTGACTGCACCTTTCCTGGTCAACATATTTAAATAAACAAATTATACCACAGACAGTAGCCGCCACTTATTACTCTGGACAAAATGCCTAGCTAAAACAAAAAGGTGTTATTGTTTTGCTGAAAGATTGTAGAGAGGTTGCATCTCCAATATCAAGAGGAAGAGAATTCCAAAGACTTTTGGCCATGACTGCAAAGGAACCGGCAGATTATTTTCTGGACTGAGGTATTAATAACTAAACTTACCGTTCAGAATGTAGTGAGCGAGAAATGGCATAGGGGAGTTGGGTCATTCCGATAAGTGGGACACAATCCAATTTGCAAGTCAATATCAAAATCATGAAATAATGAAAGACCAAAGGAAGTCATTGTGTGCTCTTCATCAGTAAAGTGGTGGTTGCACTGTAAATCGAAATCCATATGTATGGCCAGCAATACTGTGATGCATTGCATGCCATGGGCCCAGGTATCATTGCCACTGCTAGGCAGATTTCTGAAGCTCCCTCCCGAGCCACGGCACTCTCACCCAGACTGAGTGCATGTGACCCAGAAATGTACATACTCAAGGTAGGGTACTGGCTGTTGGAGCTAGGATATGCTTTCTTTTTTAACCCTACCAACCAGTTCCAAATCATGTGTTTGCACTGGACTTAAGCTGTGTGGGGATTGAGCCACAGCCTCCAAGGACCAAGGCCATCAGTCCCATCCCACTCATAGTTCTGCTACTTGCAGTGTGGGACTATTTTCTCCTGATGTCTTTTTTTCTTTAGATGAACCCTTTTAGTTCTTTTTTTTTGTTTATAAAAAAGAATACTGCTGTTTTTCTTTATTTGGCTTTGGCATCTGCTTACATCCTTCTTCTTTCTCAGGCTTCATCCCCAGTCCAGTTGCCCCTCACACACATTTACATCTATTAGGCAGCTCCATTCCAGAACTGCTGTGGTCCTGAATCCCCCACAATTTAACCCTGACAGCAAGGTCCCAGTGTATTCAGATCATGTTCACCAACCACCAGGGAGACCTATTTAGCTCCATAGATGAACCACAAGGGTACTCGGGGGTCCAACTGCTGTGAGGTGAGAGGGTGGTTGCCGAGATCATGTGTAGTACACTGGCTACTTTTTTTCCTTCTTGAGTCCTCCTACTCCCAGTCACTGAACAGCTTCCCAAAGTGCAGGCATGTGAACTTGGTGGGTGGGGGGCAGACGTTGCATGGTCACTCACAGTATTGGTACCACCACTCTGGCAATAGGAGTTGCTGTTGTAGCAGGCAGCTCTATACCCTTCTCCCAAGAGCCAGCATTATACCTGGGCACTGCACCCTGAATCCTATTGGTCCATAGTAGGGGAGTTGTGTGCCAGACTCAAACCTGACTCTACCACATGGCAGTGCAATGCACTACCAGCTTGTGCCTTCCAGGTCAGGAACCCTTTTACTGGTTTTATCTCTGTTTTTTTCCAGTGTGTAACGTTTACTGGGGTCAGTTTAAAAAATTCTCTTCAAATCTGTTTCATTTTATTCATAAAATGCCCTTTCCAAGAGGCTCGGAGTACTACACAAAGAGCTATGTGAAAAAAACGAATACAATCCATGAACAAATATTAATACGATTACATTTTTAAAACTTCATAACTTTAAAAGCATGATTTTGATCACAACAGTGTCTCCTATTTTCTGATGAATAAAAGCTTAGCTCCTTAATCCATTCCTTGTAACTTCAGTGTTTGAGACCTGGGATACCATTCTATATTGTCTCTCTGGTAAGAAGGGTGCCTGCTGACTATAGTATAACATACTGAATTTTGCTGCAGTGATTACTTACATTGTTTGTGTATAAAATAAATAGTTTATTTTAAAGGGACACTGTCAATCCCTTAGGCCTCAAAGTGTCTCTACTTTAAAAAATATGTTACAATTGGTCACATTCTGTAGAGATTGCTGATGTAGCTGGAAGTTTAATTCTTATTCCTTTTTTTTTTTTTAAAGTGAAAAACAGACTGCTCATCACAATGGTGTTATCACACAAGAATGTGTTTGTTTACAGTCCTTGATTAAATCCCACTGCTTCTTTCCTGGGTATGGAAACACTTCCAGTATGATCTAGCCACACATGATACGGGGGGAGGAAATGAGACTATTGCACAATGATTGGCTGCACTGTTTGGGGATATTCCTAAAGTTCAGAAAGTATGCAGTAAGAGTTGATCAAGGATCTGAAACAAAACAAGGTTGTGTATAATTGCACCATTAGCATGTATTTTAGTTCTACTAAGGAAGGAATCCAATAAAAAAAAAACCTGCAGCATCAGTGAATGTTAGAGAAGGTAAGCAATCATAAAACATGGGACTTCAGCTGGAAATAATATAATGCAAAAAAGGGTTGATAGTGCCCCTTCATTGGTTTTAAGAGTGGTTTTACTTGCATTGTTTAGTGCCAGAACACCCTAAGAATGCATGGGAGACCACTTTTACAGCCACCTTTCCTGGTCTTGGTTCCTTTTTTCAAAATGTTTCCTAAGGGGTTGAATCATTTGTCATGTTCTCGACAAGACCATTTCTCTTCCTGGAACCTTAATTTGATTCTTTTTAAATTGTTGGCTCCTCTTTTTGAACTTTCAAGCTCCAATAACTTCTCTAATTTTCACATTCCTGTCTTGGAGGTTGGTTCTTTTAGTGGTCGTAACATCAGGCAGGCTCTCTTATTACCCCTGACTGATCTTCCATAAAAAGAAGGGAGTTCTTAAGTCTTTAAAGTGTATCTAAGATTTTTGCCTAAATTTGTATTTAAGTTTGATGTCAACCTGTCTGTTTCATTGCCATTGTTTCCACCTTGACATAAATAGGTCTATCAATTTGTATTTGAGTAGGATTAGACTGATTCGGGCTCAGTGAAGCAGTTTGTTAAATTTGAAGGCACATTTTATGCAGTCCCGTATCTCAAGTCAGAAGGTATCCTACTATCATGCTAGATAGTCTTCTATATTGCCCATCACTGTTCATTTGCTTCTCACCGCCTCCCCTAAAACACTGCATGCCTACTTGACTAGGGGTATGTCCACGCTCATGGCAGTCTGTAGATCCATTTCCTTTGTAAAATGTCTGGGTCAGGAAGTAAGGGATTTGGAAAGTGAAGGCTGAGCATTGTTGATGAGAACCTTTAGTGTCAATGCTGCTGAATGATCTGGGAGTACTGACAAGAGAGTTTTCCTCCTTTTTCTCTGCAGGTTCTACCACTTCCCACCTCCTACTGCGGCACTGTACCTGCAGCCACTGTAGACCTTACTGATAGCTTCATGGACACATAGAAAACATAGACTCTGTTGGCAGAAAGAGGCCTGTTGGCCCATTATGCTTCCCATGTGGTCTGGAAAGTAAATTTCTGGGGCCCCACTGTAGAGATTATGGATGCTAGGAACGCCCACCTGATTGAAGACTCATTGCCACCAGCAGCACTCCTTGAAAACTGGCTGTCCACTTGCCAGCTTTTCAGGTTCACTCTTAAAGCTAGGTTGCTGGCATTGTATGGCAACACGCTACCATGGTGCCATCAGGCAGCCCATTCGAGGGTTACCCTTTTATACACAAGACACTATGGAGAGTTGAGGGTAAGGAGGGTGGTAGTGTTTCTTACAGATCAGTAACAAGTGGTCAAGCAAATAGGAAGGGGTTCAGCTAGGAGGGCATCCACTGTAAATGGATCTTTGAGCCACTCAAGATGCAGTTTTTGGAACATGGGAAAGTCAGGGGTTTGTGGAAGGAGGCCAGCTGGATACAGTAGTTTAAGCCTCTTCTTTGGAGCAACCTGCACATTATCCTTCTTATGCTCACCTAATGGCTGCTGTACCACTTCATGGATTGTAAAGAGTTATGGGGTTGCAATGAGTATGAATGGTGCTGTATTGAAAATTCCTTTTCTTCCCTCTGTGACTCGTGATGTGATATTGTGTAGAGATGCACCCAGATACATATGATCAACTCCAGGTAAGGAAAGATTAACCTGAACATTTGAAACAGAGTAGATGTTCTATTGATAAGGTTAACCATAAGATAACTAAGATAGTTGTGTATGAAAGCCACTATATCAAATCAAACTATTTTCCATTATTCCTAAAACATTCATAGTACCACCAATGAAACTTGTTATGTAACCCTTGTATGTAACCTGTATGTACCTATTGATTGCTTGCTGTTTGACATGGAACCTTCGCAAATGAGCCTCCAGCTCAAAGGTCTGTAATCCGAGACTTGAATAAATAAGAATAAATGGTATTTACTCACCTGGTGAAGGTGATTGTATGAGTACCCTTTATAGTACTCTGCAGTCAAAATGAGTGGTTATTCCTCGTCCATTCTGTAGGTTGATGCATGATCCAGTCAAATCAAAGTGGGTGAGGACATACCTCTGAGCTCATCAGAATATCTCAAATTCTCTTTGTGCATCAAGATAGGTTGGTCACATTCCTAATTGCTCCCAACAACGTTTCTATTATCACAGGTACAGTCCTAAGTTTATTTTACCTTTCATCTTAAAACTAACGGCCTGGTAGCCATCATAGGATCTGTACTAACCTATCTGCCTAACAACCTCTCTAACAGCTGCATCTCAATGTGCTACAAGAAATATTTGGTTATTGTTCATACAGTATTAAGGAAACAAAGGCACTAGAATTTAAACATTCTCTGTCAGGGCGGAGGAACAAAGCGGCACCGAACTACAAAAAAAAAAAAAAAAAAGGTTTTTAAATTAATGACCAGAGTTCACAGGCTACGGTAGCAGGCATACCCCTCCAGCAGTGGGTCCTGTTCTTCTACTCCTCCTATTCATGCCACATACAACTGTTTAGAGCTGGGGCTCCTCCTGTAGTAACCCCTTCTCTGCATCTGCTCTGAAAAGTGAACAGCTTGTCCAGTGAGCTAGTGGAGGCCCCTCCTGTAGTGACCTCCATAACTCTAATGCCTGACTCCCCTCACTGCTGCAGTCCCAACTCAGAGGCACAAAATGCTCCCTCACAGCCCCACAAAGTACTAGAAATCTCCCTACCTGCTGAATGCAGTTTCAGCTGCCCAGCTCACAAGTAAAAATTTATCCAGAGCCTATTAGTGTGTTACATACATGCCTTGGGAGCCAAGGTACAAGTTTTTGATACCTGGTGGAGCAAATTATTTTTTCCCAATTTGTGCAGTGATGGGCCTGATCCTCCCATAGCAAGCCCTGCCCACTGAACATAACCTCAAAGCACACCAGTGGCGAGGCCCTCCAGCAGCGATCTCCTCACACTGCCAGCCAGTCAGACTCAAAGGAGCATAGGACTAAGGCCTCCTGTAACCCCTCACCTGACCATAATGAGCAGAGTGCAGCGAGGTAGGCCAAGCTCCTACCTGACCCTGGAATGCCTCTGCAGCTCCGTGAATTCACTCAGCCAAAAGCGAGAAGGAAAAGCAGCTAGATTCCACCTCACTGGGCTTTCTCCAACTCAAGCACAGATTCGCGCATTTTTGGGATCCTCTCTGCAATCCCTTTGTCTCAGGGAGGGGCAATAAATCCAGGTACTCTGCCCCCTGAGACAGCTCCCAGTTATCTTCTCCTCTCCCTCGGCCTGATTCGACAAGCCCCATGATGTCCGCGGCTCTTGCGAGAGCCGAGCTCACAGACACAGAGGGGCATTAGATTCTCGTGCATAGTCATGCGAGAAGACGGCGCCATGCTGAAGGACATAGGTACAACATACAGTGCCCCCAAACATCGCATTTTATCATGAGATCTTCATGCTGCCATCTTGCCTGGTTAGTTTTTTCAAGCCAAAACAAAGCGTTTGTCACAAATTAAAGGGGCAGTCAACATGACAGTGCAGGAAAGCAATTTTGAGGCACTGTAAGGGAGAGTTATGTGGCTGGCTGTCTCAAACAGACCTTATCTCATAAAAATTTTTTTTTCTTGCACTACAGTTCCAACCATTGGAATCACCGGAAGCAGGCTATCAGACTATGACTCACGCCCGGGGCCGACCCCCCCCCCCCAAAAACACGGAGGAGCCAGAGGAGGGCACAGCGGAACAGTCCGCCACAATGGGCCATGGGGCACACATTAACAACCTCATTACAAACGTTCAAGTGGATCCTGGAACTTTGCTACGCCCCAAACAACCATCCACGTCAGAGCTCCCCCCCCCCTTTACCTCCATGGGAGAGCCAGAGGAAACAAATCCATTTCCCCACATGCAAAACCCTTGATACAGTCCTACAGAAAGGAGTACCAGGTGACCATGAGGAGCATGGTCTGTAGGTGATACACCCTGGCCCAAGATCGATGTGACCAGTGGGGGAAGGCCCCCAAAGTGGACAGCACCATCCCCAGCTCCCCAAACGCACAACTTCTCCAATTGAAAGTACAGTGCCTCTCAAAGACCCAGTGATTAAAAAGATCAATGAGCACCTTAGGAGAATTCACGAGATGTTGGGCTCATTGCACCCAGCCAACTCAGCAGTGCGGACAAATGTAGAGCATTCCACAGACGGCTTGACACATCCACAAAAACGTCCCAGAGGGCTGTTCCCAGGCCAATGCAGCACAGTGCACCATACGAGCAGCAGCGTGACAGAAAGGCCCTCAGACAGTTCAAGTACGAAACACTAGGAACTGTACTAGACAACAGAGCAAGAAGAGCACTGTGGCTCCAACTCTGGCAAGTGAACAGATAAGCCAAAAGTCTTGATAAAGCCCCCACTGAAACAGAGAATGTCGTTTGGGGGAGGCGGCCAAACACCATACCTCGGAAACGGGAGGGTAAATCAAGCACAGAGGTATAAAGATGTGTACTTGCTGTCAGGACCTTTGCACCCCAAAGTAAGTTCCTTAAACACAAAGCACAGTCCTGCAGCCACCCCGCATCCAGACAGTGGCACAAGAAACCCAGGTTTTTTTTAGTACAAGGCCTACAATAGCCAAGACAAAGATAACACAGGTGACCTCTATGCCAGGTCACAGGTCAAATTTCAGGCCCCAAGGTGATAAAACAACTGAGGGTTCACAGGCAAATGCAACCCCATGGTTGGCAGGGGGACCACGGTGCCCTGTGCAACACTGGGCCATGCCAATGTCAGCATAGGGGTGCAGGACATGGTGACAAAGGTTATGCGATCGAGTTCGCCGGCAAACTGACACAATGTGGACCCCTTGTTTCCCCATTACCAAAGTGCCCAAACAAAATACAGACAACAATGGAATCAATACAGACTTACTCAGCAATGGGGCCATCATGCCCGTACCTACAGAGGAACAGGACACAGAGGTGTATTCCTTATTAGTTGTGGGCTGGAAAGAGGATGGGGGGCTGCCAGTACTACCCCTCAAATACCTAATCCAGCTTGGGGGCATGTATAAAAAACCATGCCTACCATTCGGCCTGGCGTCAGCACCCTGACTATTCACCAAGACTCTCGTGGTCTTAGTGGCCCACCTAAGGAAGTAAGTGAGTACATTAGCTCATAAGGGCAAGGACAGCCGAGCGAGCACACCTCAACACACATCTGACAACCATCTGTCTACGACAGCACGGGTAGTTCGGCAAGACAGTGAAGAGCCAACTAGCACCATCCCCTCCACATCATCCACAAGCTGGTATCGGGACTGATCAACAGACCCAACAGAGCAGTGTGGGACTACCTCAAGCCCTGGGGTCATGGCAGCACTAAGGATCATGGGTCAGGCTGCACATACACATACCCCAGAGATTCCAGATAGGGTCATGGAACCAAACATTACAGGACCACAAGCCCGGATCACACCACCTGCAGTACTTGCCGGCCTCAGATGGTGAGCACTGCAAAGCAATATACAGAGAGGGCAGTTGTTGACACGCGCTTCCCCAGAAGTGATTAACACAGATGCAAGACTGTCAGGTCAGGGACCAATGTACAAGAACTAGGTCACCCACAACGCAGTCAGAATCCTCACTCCTGATAAACATCCTGGAGATGAGAACCATGCACCTAGGACTGTCATCTTTCTTCGCACCTCTCCTACAGCAAAGCGGTGCTACCTCGGTATGACAACCAAGTAACCTTCGCATACCTAGTCAGGCAAGGAGGCAACAGAAGCAAAGCCATGACAAAGAGTCACCACAACTCCCCCACCAGGCAGAGTGAAACCTACAACCCATGACCACAGTATCGCATGGGCCATCCAACACAGAGGCAGACTGGCTGAGCAGAGTCACCATCAACCAGGTGGGTGGAGACTCAACCAACACATTTTCAGAAGCTACAGGCAAAACAGCCCCTTCCAAGTAGATCTGATGGCTTCACACCAGAAACATAGCGACCAAATTACCACCCAGGACCATAGACACAAGGGCATTGGGAGTACACACTCTCTCAGCACCATGACACTTCAGATGAGTCTATGTATTTGTCAGCCCTTTCTAATGATAACCAGGGTCCTACACAAACCCAGATGCATGGGGACGTCAGTAGTAAGGGGGGGCAATCAATTGGCCCAGGATGCCATGCCGTTCACCCATTCTAGCAATGGCAGTGAGCCCACCCACGGCCCTACCCCAGTGGCTGGATCTACTGTCCCAAGGCCCATTTCTCCACACAAAACCATCCAGCCTGACTCTGACTCTGATGGCCTGGCTGTTGAAGGGAACAGACTGCTGATCTTAGGCTATCAGACAAGGGTGGTGAATCATCGTTTACAGTCCTGCTAGACAATCAGCCAACAAGATCTACCACAGACACTGGCAAACCTCTCACAAAGGGTGCAAGGAGAGGGGAACCTCACCAGTCTTGGCAGGATTGCCACAAATTCTGGGTTTGTTAAACAAAAGGGTAACTAGGGGCCTAAGCCTGGCATTGCTCAGGGTTCAGGCCTCAGCAATTCCTCTCTCATAAGGGGCCCCTTGCCAGGAGTAGAGCGCATAGGCTCACACCTACCCATATTCAGTTACTTAAGACCGTAACACTAGCATCACATAGAGATGCACACCAGGGCACCTCAATACAGGGCTAGATGCCCTACAGTTACACACCCACCAACACGCTTCCCTGCGCTGGTGTACAATTAAGACAACCTTCCTGGTAGCAATCTGCTCCACTAGGAGGATAGGTGAGACACAGACTTTATCATGCAGGGACCCCTTCATAATGTGTCTCAATAATAAGGTACTTCTTAGAAAGGTATTTTCCTTCCTGCCCAAGGTGGTGACAGCATGTCACAGGGACCAGGATGTTCTACTACCATATACGGAAGTAGATGACACCACAGACACCACACCCCCTCACCCAAGTGATGTGGGCCATCAACAGAGAATATACCTCAGCATGACAAATGACCTACGCATGACAGACAGGCCCTTTGTACTGTTCACAGGACATAAAATTGGACAGACAGCCTCTAAAAACACCATAGCTATATGGATTATGTAGACCATTACAGAGACATAGAAACATAGAATTTGACGGCAGATAAGGACCGCTTGGCCCACCCAGTCTGCCCATTTTCCTACCTACTGGATAAGCTGCAGATCCTAGTTAACCAGCAGCCTACTTCTTCCTACCCCCACCCCCAGAATTGCCTTATGACTATCCCATGCATGCTTGAATTCCACCACTGATTTTGACTCACAACCTCCTCCGGAAGGCCATTCCATGCATCCACAACCTCTCTGTGAAAAATACTTCCTTAAATTACCTCTGAGCCGCCCCTCTATCTTCAAATTGTGCCCTCTTGTTCTTGCACACCTCTTTTTTTGAAAGATGCTACCCTCTTGGACTTTGTTGATTCCCTTGAGGTACTTGAACGTTTCTATCATGTCCCCCCTCTCCCTCCTTTCCTCGAGGCTATACATATTAAGCTTCTTAAGTCTCTCTTCATATGTCCTCCGGTGCAGACCCTGCACCATTTTAGTTGCCCTCCTCTGGACAGCTTCCATCCTGTCTATGTCTTTGCGGAGATTGGGTCTCCAGAACTGCACAGCAGTACTCCAGATGGGGTCTCACCAGCTGTCTGTACAGAGGATAATAACTTCCTGTTTTCTACTGGTGATGCCTCTCCTATGCATCCCAGTATTCCCCACCCTCCTTGCTGCCTTCTCACATTGCTTGCCCACCTTTAGGTCATCTGATATGACTACCCGAGGTCCCTTTCCATTTTGTTGTTGTTAGTATCTCACCCCCATTGTGTACTCTTCCCTGGGTTTTGTTTCCCAGGTGCATTACCTTGCACTTCTTAGCATTGAATCTAAGCTGCCATACATTTGACCATTCCTCTAACCTTGCCAAGTCCCTTCTCATCCTTTCCACCCCACCCTGTGCATCAACTCTGTTGCAGATCTTAGTGTCATCTGCAAAGAGACATACTTTTCCTTCAGTCCTTCTGCAATGTAAACATAAAGACATTGAAGAGGACTAGTCCTAATCTCTGAACCTGTGGTACCCGCTAGTAACCCTCCTTTCTTCTGAGTGGACTCCATTTACTATTACTCTCTGTGTCCTATTCTTCAGCCAATTCTTTACCCAGGCTGTCATCTTGGGACCCACTCCCAGGCTGGCTAACTTATATATTAATCTTTTGTGTGGGACTGTGTCAAATGCCTTGCTAAAGTCTAGGTAGGCCATGTCCACAGCCCCTCCCTGATCTACTACTTTGGTCACCCAGTCAAAGAAATCTATCAGATTCGTCTGGCATGACCTTCCCGCTGTGAATCCATGCTGCCTAGGGTCCTGTGCCCTTCTGGCCTCTAGATATGCGACAATTCTTTCCTTTAGAAGTGATTCCATCATTTTCCCTATCACTGAAGTTAAACTAACAGGTCTATAGTTTCCTGCTTCTGCCTTGCTCCCACTTTTGTGAAGGAATCACATCTGCCCTCCTCCAGTCCTCGGTACCACCCCATCCTCCCATGATTTGTTAAAGAGGGTAGTCAGTGGTGTCACTAGTTCTACCCTTAGTTCTTTTAGAATTCTGGGATGAATCCCATCAGGCCCCATTGCTTTGTCCACCTTCAGTTTTAAGAGTTCTTTCAGAACTCTCTTCTATAAATGGGCTGGTATCAACTTCTGTATCAGAGTGTTACTACTGTTTGTTTTATGTACCTCCCCTCTTCCTTTGTAAATACTGAGCAAAAATATTTGTTTAGTATCTCTGCCTTTCACATTCTCCCTCTCCACCCTCCCTCCCTTTATTAAGCCTCACTATCCCTCCCTCCCTTGGTCTTCCTTTGCTCCTGATGTACCTATAAAGGTTTTATTCCCTTCTTAACTGAGTTGGCTATCTTTTCCTCAGTTTGGGCCTTTGCTGTTCTGACTGCCTTCCCAGCTTCCTTTTGCTTTTAACTGATACAGTTCTCTGTCCTGCTCCTGCTGCGATTCCTTGTACTTCCTGAATGCTTTCTTTTCTCTTGAACCTTCACTGCCACTTCCTTTGAGAACCATAGTGGTTTCTTACATCGTCTTGTTTTGTTTATTTGCTTCACACAAAGGCTTGTTACCTCTGTGATGGCAGTTTTATTATTCCCCATTGTTCTTCCACCCCTCCTTCCGCCCATTTGCTAGTGCATTCCTTAGGCACTCACCCATTTAGGCAAAGTCAGCCCTCCTAAAGTCCAGTACTTTTGTCTTTGTATGGCTTGACTCTATTGCTGTGTTTATTGTAGAACCATACTGTTCGATGGTGCTAGTTCCAGATGGCTACCCACTTCTACATCTGTGATCCTCTCCATCTCCATTTGAGAGTATCAAGTCTAATATTGCTCCCTCTCGAGTGGGCTCCAGTACTAGTTGTCTAAGGCATGCCCCTGTAGGGCATCTAGAATAACTGCACTCTTAAGTGGCAGCTGCAACTGCGCTCCAGTTAACATCTGGCATATTCAGATCACCCATCAGCAATATCTCCCTTTTCTGCCATTCTAAGTATTTCTATCATTTCCTTGTCCACTTCCTCCCCTGAGAGAAGTCTGTATCTAACCCTATGCGGATTGTGGTACCATTGCCTGTCTCAAATTTACCCTACAGTGCTTCTTCTACTCCTGTTTACCCTTTTGTTCTGTTGCTTTTATTCCTTCCCTTATGTAAAGAACTACTCCTCCCTCTTTACCCTCCCTGTCCCTCCTGTAGATAGTGTTCCTGGTATGTTTACGTCCCAGTCATGGTTTTTGTGTACCATGTTTCTGTGACTGCCGATATCCAGATGTTCCTCCTCCATCAAGGCCACTAATTCAGGAAGCTTGTTACCTAGACTACAGGGGCATTGGTACTCATTGCTCTCCATTTTTGATGGCCTTACCTTCTGTTGCAGCATCCCCCACTGGCCGTTCTACCTTGGTCTTTTTCTCATTTAGTACCCTGTTTTGTAGGGAGGCTGGGATTTTTCTGCTGCTTGTCAGACCTATGGGGCGATAGGGCAGGACTCACCTCAAGGGATCAACACACTTCACCAGGACAATTGCTGCATCCCTGGCCGAGGCGGAAATATGTCACTACTGGACATTTACTTTGCAGCCACCTGGTCATCAGTACATACATTTGCCATACATTTCGGCTAGTTGTGGTGTCTGACAGAAAGGACAACATAAAACAAACAAACAAAAAAATAACACCAGTTGAGGACCGTAACTCAGCCCATATAACATAGCACTAATCTGCCTTCACTTCACCATCCCAAGAGTAATCATTTTTTATCTATAGGCACTGCTACTAAGGTCCCACTGGTTTTGACTAAAAGTACTATAAAGGGTATGAAATATAATAGGATTTACTCACCTGAAAGTGATTGTATAGGTACCTTATAGTACTCTGCAGCCCCATAGCGGACGGCAGATTACTCTGCAGGTTGGGTCAGCAAAGGGCAATAACCTCATGACAGCTGAAGTAAAGGGTCACATTAATACAGTCTATCATTTCATAAGAGTGTAAGCGTATGACATATGGCATTACATAGCAGCAAGTGATGATTGTATGCTCATGACTTATACTGAGAGTATTGCAATACAAGAAGTGTGCGTACTGAGCAACTCCTAAATAAGTTTGTATTATCTTCTTCACTATAATAAGGGCTACTGGGCATTAATCAAATAGGCTATAACTCTAACAAAGGGATAGTTGTGGAATTTGCTGAATGAAAAAGGAGTGGCCATAGGAAGCTCTGAATAACCAATCAGATTGCAGTTCAGCTAAGTTACCTTATTTTTTTCTCTACACCTTCTGTCTATAAACTGGCCAAAGTAGTGACTATGGTAGTAACCATGCCTTTCACATGGCAATAATTAACAACTCAGTTTGCCTAACTTTTTTTAAACTCTTCTTTATTGCATATTCTTTTATCATATCATTCGAGAATGTCTTCAGAGGCAAAACAGCAGCTTGCTTCCCTGAAAATCTTGTTTCTAGTGACTTGCACACAGTAGGTGTGTGTATCACAACTTGATGTCCCTGGACAAAACAATGACCTTTAACAATTTAAATCATTTTGGTTGATTTTGTTTGGTAATCCGTCTCTTGGTGGAGAACTGAAGGTTGTGAACAAAATTTACTTGTCATCTCAGTAGATTTTTCTGGGTAAATAAATTCTTTAAAAAAATAATGCAAAAACTGACATTGTTTGTCTGTCCATTTGTGTCTCCTAGACTCCTTACTTCTGGACTACAAACAAGTGGCCGGCAAAAGAGCTGGATTATGGTAAGGATACCTGTTGTTATGGCTGATATGTCCTGGTAGACAATGGCGTGCTAGAATTATATATTTATAGGAGCGCTGTGGAGTGCTCTTCTGGTTCCTATATATGAGTATCTCTGTGCATCCTTAGGGGTAGAGAATTGCGAACTGAAGGTTAGAGACTTTGTCACCCTGAGGATGTGAGGAGGCACCGATAATCACAAGCGTGCTCCTCAGCACTTCTACAGATATATTATAAATCGTTTGATGTACAATATATATTTAATTTAAGTTTAAAAAAGTCATTTTATAAATAAAACATCTTCAATTAAAGCACTTAAAACACTAAGGCATGATAAGGTGTGCATTATTGTTTGATAATGGTATGTCCCTGGAACTGAGGCACAAGGCAAATCAAGACCTTGTGCATCAAAGAAGTACTATTATTACACACACACCTGGAGTGCCTTTTGTGATTATAAAATGGCTCCCCTGATTTTTCACAAAACTTTAATTCTTATCACAGTCAGTTAAACCTAATGTATTATGTGCTGAACGGCTACTTTTTTACAGTTCCTGCCACCTTGAGAAAGTGACCTTAGTTGCGAAACAGTTTTAGTTATCAGAGCTGCATTATATGTTTGTCTGTGCTATTGAAAAAATATATATTTACTTTATGTAACTACATTTGGAGACGGGATACACCCCAGGATCATTGTGGAGATAAAAGAACAATAGGCAGTGCCATTTGCAGTAATCTTTCAGGAGTCTGTCCAGAGAGGGATGGTGCTAGAGGACAAAAAAGTGGCCAGTTTGGTCTCCAGTTTTTTTTTTAGTCTTTAGTAACCAGTGCGGCCCACTAGACACAAGTGCCTGTTTTCAGTGGTGACCTGGGAGCACTGGGAGGTTAAGTAACTTGTTAGAGTCACACAGTATGCAAGTGGGAGGTTGTGGAACACAAACCCAGGTCTCTCTGCTGGATGTACCAAGCTCATGCACAGCTCATTGTTCGAACTCTAGGCTATAGTGCCAGCCCCCATTTTCAAGTAGAGGACAAGGTTGGACCAGGGCAGCTACAGGCTGGTCTGCCTGACATCAGTGCTGGGCAAAGTTCCCAGAGATCATTCTTAAGGACAGAATAATGGAGCAGTTGGTTGAGGCCAAGGATCTTTCCCATCCCAGCGGTGCTTTACCAAACAGATCACTTTCTTCAAGGGTGTGACCAGGGAGGTAGACAGGGCCATGGGCATAATCTGTCTGGACTTCAGTAAGGCCTTTAATAGTGTTGTATTTGACAAGCTTCTGGGCAAAGTAAACTACAGTGGTATATAGTACATGAGACATACATGAGTCATACATGAGACATACACAAGGTTGAATGCTAACTGGCTTGGGGTCAGGAAACAATAGATGATGATGATGATGATGGATGAGCATTAGTTAGAGGGGAGTGAAGTACTCAGTGGCATACCTTAGGGATTGGTGCTGGGGCCACAGACCCTCAGTATCTTAATGAATAATGGAGAAACTGTGATCTCCAGCCAGCTCCTTAGCTTACGCAGGTTACTAAGATAGCCAGGGTGGTGTGCTGTCATGAGTATGGGGACAAACTTCTGGAGGACCTGAACAAGCAGAGCAACTCCTGGATCCTAGTGAGGAAAAACAGACAAGCCCTGCACACTGTTGTGGGCTCCTCTTGCTACAGTCGAAGAGAAAAATGACCTGGGGTTCATGATTGATAAGGGAGCTGAAGAGGGCAAGCAGTGCGCAGCTGCTGTCTGGAGGGTCAGCAGAATTCTGGTTTGCCTCAAAGGAGTGTGACCAGCAAAACAGGGAAGTGGTCATGTAACTTTACAAGGCTCTGGTCAGGCCCAACCTGAAGTACTGCCTGCTGGTTTGACAGAGCCACCAAAATGATCAGTGGTATGGGGACAAAAGGTGCTGTATAAGGAGAAAGGTTGCAGGCCCTTAAAGAGCACCTTCGTGGTATTATTGTTAAAAGCCACAAAGGACCCTTACCTACCCGAGCTCAAGGATGTGAAAAATTATTTTTAGATGATAGGGCTTTCGGGTGGGAAGGGATCGGTATTTTGGCCCGTGGAGCCAAGCTGCCAATCCCTTCCACTTCTTGGTTTGGAGACATGCCCCATGCTAGCACATTTTGTGATGTAAGAATATGGAAAGCATGGGCGCATACCATAGGCATGTATTGTATAGGGCCATACTTTGAGAATACTTCAGAGTTCCGATCCAATGAATTAAGGCCTTTGCTCAACTAACATGGGTCACATTCACTCTGGAGAAAGGAGACTGAGATGAGACATAAGCTTCTGCAGACTCAAGGGTATCCACAAGACCGAACAGTCAGAAATGTTTGATCTAGTGTCCTGCAGCAGGCAGGGACATGCCCTGAAGCTCGGGGCTGGTGGAAAGGCTCTGTCTAGAACTTCTTTTTTTTCTGTCTCTCTCTTCTCCCCAGTCAGCCCTCCTTCTGGGGAGTGCCCCAGCCTTGTCAACCCAACATCTGCAAGGGCTTACCTGCTGCTTACTGTCATCCTCCAGGGCTTGCCCGGTGGGGTCAGGAGGGTCCCCCAAGTCCCACTGCAGAACAGATCCAGTTCTGGCAGCATGCACAGCTGGTCAAGTGTGGGGCCTGCGGGCACGCCTCGTCATCCTGCCATCGGCATTTTTCCTCTGGTTTTTACCCATGGAGACTTGACATGCAATGACATCATGGTGCACACCACGCCATGTGCTCTCACGCGACGTTCACCAATGTCTGCCATGTCTCCCAATCTGTCTTGCAGTAAGCTGCCTTCCCCCTGCTTCCGCCAGGAGCCAGGCGAGCTGTGGGCTCTGCCTACCCTCCCCTTGTAGAGGAGGAGTGCAGTCCTATGGATACTCAGGTCTCCTTCCCACAGCTGACCCTCTGACTGCCCGGAATTGTTTCTGAACCCAGGTCATCGGCATCAAAGTCGTAGCGCTACATCTGCGTCAGTGGGCCAGCTTGTCAAGAACTTCCTAATTGAATAATCTTGTTTGCCTACATATTTCTGGATTGTACGATCATGAATTTTTAAACAAAGTGTAATTCTCCATGTTTTGTACCTTGTGTAAACTCAGTCCTTACACTGACTGCTTTTGATGCTCTGTTCTGCTTCCTTATGCTAACCGACTTTGTCTTGTATACCATTTCTACTGTTGTATTTTATACTGTACTGTATTGCTACAATGGCACCTTATGTGTTCCTGCTTTGCAAATATGTTTCTTTATTACACATTTTATATATAATCTCCTGGGTCTTCTGCCTAGTGCACTTACCTGGTGACAAAAACTAAATAAATAGCCGGCCTGGTGGGAAAGTGGGCTGAGGCACTGCGTGGGTGCCTTACCTTTTCCTATGCTGGAAACCCGGGTTCGGAAAATGGCTTGTGTCACCAGGGGCTGGCCAGGATGAGAGAGGACTGAGCATCCGATGGACTGCTGTCCTCTCCATGGGGGGAGTGGCTGCTGACTCCACTGTGTGACTGCCACCATGTGCAAGCCTAGTGGTAGGACAGCCAAGAGCGGCAAACAAAGGTGGGTGCTGTGGGACTTCTACAGAGAGTGTGTGCCTCAACACACACACACACACACACACACACACACCCCCAATGTGTGAGTCCCAGCATCAGGGAGGGGATGAAAATGGAAAATGGGAGAATGGGCTAAATGAAGCCCTGTCAGTCTCACTGTAGTCCGCTCCATCAAGTTGCGGACCAGAGCTTCTGGATTTGTTTGTCTGGGGGAGGGGCCCTCAGCTTCTTAGCTCCGCTCGGGGGGTCCATGGGAGACGATTACCAGGAACCCAGCTTTGATGTAGAAACCAGCTACAGGAGACAGGGACAGGGCTGAAGATCCGCGTGTCCTATGGGAGGTGGAAAAAGACTTCTATGGCAAAAAAATGAATAAATAATAAATATATGGATAACGTTAGGAGGCAGTTTTTCTCCCAGGTGGTAGTGAACCTATGGAACTACCTACATGCAGAGACAGTATACATGAAAGCAGTAAAGGCCTTTAACATAAGCCTGGACACATCTCTGCTTGCCAAGGAATC
The DNA here is from genome assembly GCA_016271365.2 of Neoceratodus forsteri. Lineage (NCBI taxonomy): Eukaryota > Metazoa > Chordata > Ceratodontiformes > Ceratodontidae > Neoceratodus > Neoceratodus forsteri. Next base: position 121,566,663 of record JADMNL010000025.1, read on the forward strand.
AGTGGGTACCTTGGGTAGGGATCCTTATTAATTGGAATCTGTTTGCACATTTCGTTCCTGCTCATGAAACAGGATGGCAGACATAAAGGACCTAGAGTCCCAAATTACCTTTTTTTTAAAAGTCTGTTTAACTTTGTGCTCAGGTGGGGATATACCCTATATCATTCCCCCTGCCCCCCCACCTGGCATTCCCCAACAGCTGCCCAGGACAGAGTCCCCATAGCGTATCCCCTATGGCAGGGCTCTTGAAGGAGAGATGGAGATCTACTGTTGATCTGCTTCAGCCTTAGGTTGCAGCATCATCTGGCTGGGGGAAGAGGCTTTCTTGTTGCTGCTTCCACATAGGGTTTTCCTCATATAGTTTTCCCCAGAGGTGCAGACACTCATTGATGTCAGCACGCAGGCCTTCATTCTCCCACGCATGCCCTGCAGGTGTCTGCCACTGCCTCCTCCTCTGAAATGTGGTCCTGGCTTGGCATACACCCAGTTGCCACTGGGTGTCATTTGAATGCTGAATGCCACTCACCCTCCCCTCCCAGGAGGTGGAGAGCTGCCTATGGGATGCTCATCCAGGCTCTCCAGCTGGCCCTCTGACACTCTGGACTCGCTCCCAAACCTGGGTCATCAGCATCACAATTGGTAGCTCTCCTGCTGTGTTGGTGGGCTGGTCTGAGTCCCGTCTGACCTTAACCCATTATACCCATTAGCACCATATGGCGTCAGAACCATCCATTGCTTAACCTGATCCAAAATAGTGGCATCAGATAGAATGAGTTAAAGGAGAAGGGAAACATTGCAACATTCCTAATTCATATTTGCTTATCGACTGTTGACTGTTTATTTTTATATGTTTACCTTTTATGTATTCTGTCTCAGTTATCTTTATAACCAGGTCTGTATGCACAGTATTCCCACACTATTGCACTGCTATGTAGGTACTCCAACCAGTGACATCATCAGTTAGAATTAGTCGGTGGCTCCTGACACTGATACAGCAACTGGCGTGGGCTGCTCCATTAATAAATAGGAAGCAGCTCTTCAATGCGCTCAGTTGGCAGCAGTGTAGCAGTCCATGAATGTAGTGGGTCTCAGCAGAGGAGCCACTGATTTATTCTAACAGACAGTGTCACTGGTTGGAACATTTATAATGATTAAGTAGCGGGTTTCATATAGAGCTGATTTTTTTTTTTTCTAGAAAGGTTTTTATCACTCCTTGTGCAGGCTGGGCAGCTGTATCAGCCCTGTCCCATAGCACATAGCCATCCTGAGTCTCTGTCAGTCCCCCAAGATGAGGTGGGCCACTGGTGCTAGCAGGAAGGGTTTTATCCAGCCCATCCTCCATTTTTCCTCCTGATTTGCTCCCCGGGCTCAGCTGGACATGTAATGAGCATGATATGCTCACTCTACCACCGTGGAGGCACCCTCAGCACTCCGTACACTGGCCTTTCCCCGAACTGCGAGACTACATACACGCTGCCGTCTAGATCCCTCCAAGCAGCCATCGAGCGTCGAATCATTGGATCCCCCCCCGCCGAAGGAAGAGAGCTGTTCTCCGGATGCTCAGTCTTCCCTATCCTGGCTGAGCCCCCGAGTGATCCGAGTCCATTCCTGAACCCATGTCACCAGTGTGGCAGCAGGGAGGCATGGGTGCCTCAAGCTGCCATGCCATTGGGCCAATATAGAGCTGATTTTTAAGATGGGGGAGACAGAAAACAAAAAAGAAATGTTACACGTGCAGAAAGAAAACCAGGGCTAAGCAACAATTGAGACTGTTGCAGTGTTTCTGTTCCCCTTTAAATTACTTTGTTACTATTAATCACCTTGTCCAGTTTAACTGAAGCTTATATGACTTCACTATTGTACAGAACTCTTTCTGTTGTTGCTTTTACTTCTTTAGGGTTCTAAGACCGCAATGAACTTTAGCAGTGGTTTGAAAACTGAGTACTGAGGTTAACAAAGTTAAGTTTTCCAGCCTATGCCATTGTGCTGGCATAATGCATGGTCATGTGATCATATATACATTTTTTAATCAATTTTTTGAAATTGTATGAGACACACTTTCATAGAAGCCCTTTTGAGGGCCATTAGTGCAAGCGAATCCTTATAACTGAATCAGAGTTGCTGCTTTATACTGAATTTGGTATCACCTGGAGGCAGAGAAGGACGTGATTAGGAATGGACAGATTCATGATCCTGGAATGAAGTGGAAACCTCACTCAGTTCTAGAAAACACAAGTGAGGAGAGATTGCTATTTTAAGTGCAGGAAGGGACAGTTACAAAAGGAAAGTAAATGTCAGCTTGATGGGTCTGGTGGAGTGTGTTGCTCTACCACAAAGCTGATCTTTGTACAACCCTCGTGCCTGGCACTGGGCTAGAGTCTAGGGTGAGCTGCAGAGACAGTGCATGCTGACTCCCAGGAGGAGGGGGATGAGAATGTTCCATCACTTGGGTGCCTTCTTTGGTGAGTTTGGGGATTGGTTATGGGCATCATGGATAATCACATGGCATCCTGCCCCCTCCCTCACAGCTGAGGTGCAACAGGGGGACAGTTACCCAGAAGATGATGTGTCTTAACGAAGGAAATGATTAATGGAGGCATGGTTTGAAGTGTTGTTGTACTAGTGTATACAGAAACAGAGACCATGGTGTAAGAAAAAGACCAGAGGTCCATCCAGTCTGTGCCTATTCTCTATAATCCCTGGAACCTGTTGTTCCTCCAGGGTACTAACCCTCCCCGTCCTATCTCCATTCTCCTCCCTGGTCTTGTCTCCCTGGGTGACCACTATTCCCTTCATTCTATTCCTTGCTTGTTTGAATCCCCTATGTTTGCACCCACCACCTTGGCTGACAGACTGTTCCATGGTTCCAGCACCCTTTCCATAAAGAAGTACTTCCTCATGTCCCTCCTGAACCTCCCTTCCATTAATTTCCACTTGTGATCATGTGACCTCCAGCTGGTATTCAGAGTAAATAATTCCTTGCAGTTTACCTTGTTAATTCCTTTAAGGAACTTGAGGTCTCTATCAAATCTCTATCTCCCGTCTGGTTTCAGTGAGCACATATTTAGTGCCTTGGGCGTTCCTCATAGGATCTGTCCTACTGGCCCTGAATCATTTTTGCTACTCTGCACTGCACTGTTTTCAGCCTAACCCTGTCCTTTCTGAGGCAAGGACTCCAGAACTGGATGCAGTGCTCTAGGTGAGGCCTCACCAGGGATCTGTAAAGGGAGATTACCTCTTCTTCTGCTTTCAGTACCCCTCCTGATACATTCCAGCATCCTGTTCATCTTACTGTAGGCCTTGTTGCACTGGCTCATTTGTTTAAGGGAGTTACTGATGAGAACTCCTAGATCCCATTCCTCTTCTGTAGTGCTAAGTCTCACTCCACTCATCCAGTACTCTGTCTTGGGATTCCTTTTCCCTAGGTGCATTACCTTGCACTTTTTGGCATTAAATTTTAACTGCCAGACCTTTGACCACCTCTCTAGTTTTTGTTGGTCCCTCTGCATAATTCTGGTGCTTTGTCAACATCGCGCGGTGAAAACAGCACAGTCAATAACTGCGCCGCGGTTAGTACAAAACCATGTGGTCCAATACCATGCTAGATTAGATATACTAACCTAGAACCATGCGGTGCGCTATGAACATGCTGTTTTGACCACACATTTGCTGCTGCAATTCAGACTGACACCCATATTCCATATTCCCTCATCACTATCCACACTTCCACATCCACCCTCCCACATAGTTTTGTGCATCTGTGAAGAAACACAGCATGCCGTGGATTCCCTTACCAATGTAAGACTGGACCCATGACAGATCCCTGTAGAACAATGCTTGTAACCACCCTTTCCTCTGATTTAACCCCATTGACCACCACCCTCCGCTGCCTCCCTTCTAGCCAACCAGTCACCCAGTTCACTACGGCTTTAGCCTCACCCAGGTCTTCCATCTTTTTGAGCAACCTTTTATGTGGTACTGAATCAAAAGCCTTGCTGAAATTAGAGTAGAGCAGATCCACAGAGTGGCTCTTGCCTACTAGCCATGGTCACCAGTCAAAGAAAACAATCAGATTAGTCTGACAAAACTTCCCGCCACGAAACTGTGTTGTTTACTATCCTGGAGCCCACTGCTCTTTAGGTAGTCCACGAGGTCCTCTTTGATTAGTGATTCCATCAGCTTCCCCATGATGGAGGTTAGACTGACAGGCCTGTAGTTTCCTGGTTGCTCTATATTCCCCCACGTTATGAAGCGGTATAACGTCTGCCATTCTCCAATCCTGGAACTTCCCCAGATCTAGTGAGCTGTTGAACAGCCCAGCCAGCAATTCAGCTGGTTCTGCTGCTAATTAATAGAAACATGGAAACATAGACTTTGACAGCAGATAAGGACGAATGGCCCACCTAGTCTGCCCAAAATTCCTAAGTATCCTCAGATGCACCCATCTGGTCCTGGGGTCTTATATAGCTTAAGGGCTGCCAGTCCTTTCAGGACCCTCTAGCTAGTAAGTATTGGGATATTTCCTTTCCAGAACTCTTTTAGCAGCCACTTTGATGCCACTTCCTGGCATGGACCCACAGTCCTCCTTAGTGAATACTGAGCAAAGTAGTCATTCAGGATGGCAGCCTTTGCTCATCCTCCTCACCCTACCCCCCCCAACTAGTCGATGCGATAGCCCTTTCTTTTTTCACTGATATATCTAAAAACTGTTTTCCTCCATTCTTGACAACCTCCCGATATGCTTTCACTTCCTGATGGCTCTCTTTACCTCCTTGTGTTTCCGTAGATAATCCTTCCATTCTTCCTCCCCCTGCTTTTCCTTGTATTTATAGAAGGCCTTCTTTTTGGATGTAACCACTTCCCTGATCCTAGCTGAAAACCATAGTGGTCTTCTAAATCTTTAAATCTTTTTTTTTTCTTAGATACTGTCCTTATGCTTGCCTTTCATGCCTCAAGGATGGCTCCCTGTATTGCCCCCATCTCTCCTCTACTCCCCTTATGTCCATCACCCCTACTAACTTATCTCTGACCAGTTCCCTCAACCTACTGAAGTCTGCTCTTCTAAAATCAAGAACTTTGGTTCTTGATTGTGGGTTACTGACCCTGAGGGCTAATTCAAGCCACATTGAGCTGTGGTCGCTGTTCCTTGGCAGCTCCCCTACTCCCACTGCACCCACCATCTCTGAATTGGTGAACACCACATCAAGGATTGCGTTCTGCCTAGTAGGTTCCTTAACAAGGTGCACCAGTAGATAGTCTTGGAAGGTATCCACTCTTGGCCACTGGGACCTCCTAGTCAACATCAGGCAGGTTCAGGTCACCCACCACCACTACTTTCACCTTTGCCACTCCTCTTAAGTTCTTAGAGTTCTCTGTCCCTCTCTTCCCCTTGCCGTGGAGGTCTATAGATCACCCCTAAGCACGCTTTCCTGCCTGAGGCTGCTGTGAGTTGCACCCATACTGACTCAGCCTCACCACTGCTACCCTAATATTTCCATGTTCTGCTACTTCAATGCCCTCCTTGACAATAAGGCAACTTCTGCCCCCCTACCAGTTCTTCCCCCTAACAGTGAACACCCAGGGACCGTCATCTCCCAGTCATTTTTATCTATGGCCCATGTTTCTGTGATGGCCACCAGGTCAGGTCAGTGTCTGCTATCAGTACCTCTAGCTCGCTGAGTGTGTTGTGTAGGCTCTTGGCATTAAGGCATACCCTCCCTCCATTTGACCCTTGCTCTAACTTTGCTACTGTCTTTTTGCTTTTCATGTTTTGTTCCTTCCTTATGTGTGCTTATACCTTTCACTTTCCTCCTCACCGGTATTCCTCCCCTTTGTCCTGTAAATCCTACTGCATTGCCTTTTCCCTCTTTGCAGTTACTGTCCCCTGGATGTGGGGGAGTTCTGTCTGGGATCCTCTCTGTTCGTCATCCACCATGGCATCCCTAGACCTGCACTCTCCTGCAGTCAGTTTAAACATCTGATGTAGACATCAAACTTCTGCCCTAGTGTGCTAGCCCCATGTATAATCCTGCATTTGGGATTGTTAGTGATCTGAGGGGCAGTGTGATACAGTCTTTCTGTATTTACTCATTCTAACTACAGTATGTAACTTTGCATCTAGTCTCCTGTTAGGGTACTCTCCATAACATTAGTATTTCTGATGGCACTGCTTATTCAGCTGGGAGATAAGCCAGTTTGTCTTTATAAAATGTTTCATTTATCAACTATGGAAATCATCTCACTAGTGTTCCATCGATTCAGTACTACAGAGTGCATCGGCTGTTCTGAGTAAGTGATAAATGAATCATGGGTCCAGGACTATGAAGTGCCAGAGAAAATCTATCAGCATCAGTAACTGTGGTTATCCCATCAGAAAAGGCTCCAATCCGATCTGTCTTTCTGCACAGTCCATGCGAGTGGAACTTTTACAGCATGTTGCTTCTCTAAAGAGGCCACTAACTCCTTTTGCCAACTAATCTGCATTGGCTACCATACAGTAGATACTAATTCGGAGTGTAGCTAGGAAAAAATGTTCACACCTGGTGCCTCAATGGTACCCTCCCAGTCTTATACATAGCCCTCTTTGCTGCTCTGCTCCTTGTATACATAAAGTTGTGCATTGCCGTGCATAGCAAAATGAATACATCTACAGTGGTACAAAGTTTATGTATTGTTCATTAAAGGAGAACAGTCAGCACTGAGCCCCACACCAATGTGTAGGGCTGGTCCAAAGTTGCCATTTGTATGCAAAAACATTTTTTTTTCATGTTTACTGCAGTATAGTAGATTGTATCAGACTGATTCTGATGACTTGCAGCTGACATCAGAGGAGGGCTGCAGCAGTGAGACTCAATAGCCTACAGTGCATGGTACAGTTTTATAGCGCTGACCTTTTGTTTGCTGGTCTGCTGTTCTGCTGGAGCTAAGTATAGCCCCAAGGACCATCCTTAGCCCGAGAGAACAGTGGTACTGGCAAACATCTGATAGGAGTTTATAAAAGCTCTAACGTACACTGAAGGCTATTGAATCTCACACTGTAGCTGCCCTCCTTTAATGTCAGCTGCAGGTGATTCTGGGGTTTGTAGTTACAAAAAATGACAGCTTGCAAGTCAGAAGAATCAGTCTGACACAATATACTATACTGCAGTAAACAGTACGTTAAAAAAAATGATTTTGCGCACAAAGTGCAAATTGGAACCAGATCCACACTTGAGTGTGCGACTCGTATTGCTGACTGTTCCTCTTTAAGTCAAACAGAGCACAAAGGAACATTACTTACCATAACTCTTGATTTTCAGGAATATATTCTTCATAGAACCACATTCATTGCTGCTTTTGGGGCCTGTGGCTCCAGTACCTAGCACTGTCACATGGTGCCTTCCATGCACCCACAGGGTATATGGTGGCACAGTCTCCAGCCACCTCTGAACCTTTTCTGAGACACAGAGCCAGAAGTTACTGATAAAAATTCTTAAACATCAAAAACTAGAAAAAAAGAACAGAAGGTAGCCTGCCAGTTACTGTAAGAAGGGATCACAAGTGTCTTCCCAGCCCATGTCGGGTCTATGTGATAATGGCAATCGTGGAAAGCGGCGTGGTTAGGCGAATGTACATCGGTAAAATCTATTTCGCGATATACAGTACTACTCAGCACATGGCAAAAGGGTACCGTGAACTTTATTTTTTGTTTATGCAGGGGCTGCACCCCTGCACTCTACTAAAGATTCTCAACTCCAAGGGGTGCATGTTGGGGAGGGTGAAAAATAACAAAAGTAAATTCTCGGATCACGCGCAAAATCCCAACACACCTAACACCAAACCCGCACCTCTCCAACCATAAAGCCTGCCACGAACCCACCATGCCATACAGCCAGCTCGCAACCCACCATTGCGCTTACACCTCACAAACTCTCCTCTTCCACCCATTGCATGGCATGCTCGCTCCCCACTGCATGCATGTATACATATAGTGACAGGATGTCGCTATACCAGCATTTGCACCCCAATCCACTGGCCTTGAGAACAGGCACCGCTATTGAATCACCCTTTTTGTAAGCGCCAGTAGCGGTTGCCTTTCACGGATGCCCCCATGTCTGTCTGAGAAAAGGAGAAGACTAATAACATGAAACAATAAAGAAAGAGATAAGTTCCAGGAATTGAGGGTGCATGAGTGTGGCTCTTTGAAGATGACAATCTTGAAGATCAAGACTTGCAGTAAAATATGTATCATTCAAGAACCAATCTTGGTAGAAGTCACACTCTTTGGCCAAGTAACCCTCTATGAAATCCCCCAGACTTGAGAGGTTGAAGGCTACAGGACTCTATGAGGAGAGCAGACCCTGCAGTACAGCTAATCAAAACCTGGATGCCTGCTGAAGTGAACATCCAGAGTGTATGGCTTGTGAATGTATGAACATTCCTTCAGGTAATGGCCCTGCATTCCTCTGAAACAAGGATTGAATTAAGTGAAGCCACTGAGGTAGCCACTGCCAGAGTGGAATGAGCTTTGATTCCTATTCCAGTTGCTGTTCTGTTAGAGTGTAGAAGTAGTGAATGCAACTGATAGTCCTGTTTGACAGACACTGTTTAAATGATGGAACTCTGATTGAAATTGAAAGAGGCAAAGAGTCGGGAAGCATGCCGGTAGTCCTAATTCTATCCTGTGGAAGCTGAGAATTCTAACATTGATAGCTTATAGTAACACTTCCTTTGATTTTCTGGTTTAGGGTATAAAATTGGAAGTACCAAGGACTATTTAAAATGAAAGAAATTTTGGATGAGTGCAAAGAACATACTATGAAAATGGATGGCAGCAGCAGTATGTGCATTTGCGTGATTACCATGCAAGTTTTTTGAACTTCTGCCCACAAAGTTGAAATTTTAGGAAACCCCCACAGCGTATGTTCCATGTTGGCATGTTTCTGGGTGCAACACCAAAGCGGATTGTTCAATAATAAACCCATTTCTTCTAACTTTTGTGGAGAGGAATAGTAGAAATACACGATATATAATATCTTGTATTGTATAAGTGTCCCCTGAGCTTCCCTACGCCTAGTGCTACTGCACATGCCCGAATCCCGGATCTGGAACTTTCATTATGAATTTAACTTGTTTACACTGTTCAGTTTTTAATGGGGGTTGTTTCTAGAGGTACAGCTGGATGACCTCTACATGCCACACTATTTATTTTTACTCAGTGAAAATGTGCCCCACTCGTCAGAAACGAGCCTTCTGGCACACAGTAGGAAGCTCAGGGAGTTATGTGGATCACGCTCTGTCTTCCAGTGCAGTGGCAGTATCCAAATGGCGCATCAGGGACAGTAGAGAAAACCACCATACAGGCAAGAAACACAACAAATTACTCGGCAAAGGTTAGCTGCTATCATATTTAAATACTAAGATTGTGCTAATCGGGTGTTTTTGCAGCCATGTTAATTGCCAGCACTGTTTTAGACAGTTTTCCTTTAAGAGCATCTCTTCCATTTATAAGATGATACAAAAGTGAAACCTCTAAATTTTGTAGTTTTTCTAGTGAATACAGTACGTTGTGCGTGGCTTAATCTTGTCTGTCACAGTGTGGATTCCTATTTTATCTCATCCTGGATTTGCTAATGATTTGTTAATCCATCACATTTGTCCAGAATTCCAAAGTGTTAATTTGAACAGTTCGAGGATTTTTCTTTAGAATGTTGCTGGTTTCTTGCACACATAGATTGTCTTTTAGTAATAAAGGACATTGGGTAAAGGCAAGGTCTGTCAGTTTGAGGGTTTTAAAATTAGTATTTCTGTTCAAGCCATGAGGGTGGAGTGTGTTGATTATCTGTTAGAAACTGCAGGACTGATTTTTGGAAAGTAAAAGCCCAATGATAGCATTCCCACCATCGCAGGGCAAAACCACCTTCTCTTGGAGGTGCTCTTTATTTGGCTATGGATAGCCTTGCCAGTTTAGATCCCAAAAGAACATTTTTGATAACTATTCAATCCTAGTGAAATAATCCTTTGTTGAGGCAATAGGGATATTTTGGAAGAGATGAGCAGTTTCAATGTGGTCGCCATTTTTATTTGTGTTGACTTTCCCACAGATAGACAGACTGGGTTTAATCCATCTGCATATGTTTCTAGTTTTACATGTCTTTTAAAAGCAGTATTAAATTCAGCTCTCATATTTTACTCACATCATTACTGATCTTAAGACCCAAGGAAGTAAATTCAGTGTACACCCATTCTGTCTCTATCCCTGATTGCCAGCATATACTCAAGCCCAAGAGACAAATGAGTCTTTAACAGCCTGTGTTTTGCTCCAATTTTCCATTAGCCCTGAAATTTCTCAAATGTTTCCCAGAACTTGTTTGAGATTCACAATGGAGACTGAAGTCTGCTAAGTGTGATTAATAGATTATCTGTATGCAAAAAGTTTTCTGTCGCTCTTACCCATTTTAATCCCATAAATCAATCAATCAATCAAACATAGAGCTGGGGGGAGAGGTTGGGGGTGTGTGGATGGAGAAAAATTGTTGGATGTCATTATCGTCCTAATCAACGGCTCTACAGACAGTATGAAGTCATTTGTAGATGGGGGCATTCTTTCCTTGTTCCTCTACCTAATTTAAAGGACTCAGAGATGAAACAATTTGTTATGATGCTGCCCTTGGATCACTAGAAAGTAATCTTACCCATTTACTAAAATATTTTTTAATCCAAGATTTTTCCAGTACTTTGAACATTAATCCCATTCCATAGAGTCACATGGTTTAAACGTGTTTAGTGAAATTGCAGTTGCTGGTAGCTTTGAATGCCTAGCTTATATTAAGTAGTACTTTTTTGAATTCTTTTCATTAAAAATGTTGTAGTTCAGATTTAGCAGTGAATCAGTTTATAGCTTGTGCAGTCCAAAGGAGTTTTCCCTTTTTATTGGGATGAGGGGTATACAGGGGAATGCAGGCTATACTGCCATTCCCCTGTATGCCCCTTCTCTGAACTGCTTTTGTCTCCTGCTTAGGATTACTGATATGCCACCCAGTAATGCCTCTACAATTAGGCATGCTGTGGTGTCCCAATGCCCAGCTGAGCACCTGAATTCTTACTCTTTCCCCCTTCTGTTCCCCAAACTGGAACAGGCCCGGCAGCTACTCCAGAATGGGGGAACAGTTGTAGCTATAGTCATGGTGGGCCCCCCACCCACTACAGATGCGCTGCATTACCCCAAGTACCTTACAATTAGAACACTGATCTTTGCTGTACTAGGACAGCTGAGTAATAGCTTTAGTATGCCATCTGTGACCACTAAATACCTGTCTAAATGAGAAAGAGTAAAGACATCTCGATATCTCTTGGGGGCTGTTAGGAAGTTACTACTCCTTTTGTTGCTCTGCTCAGGTAATGTGGAGCTCAACCCAGGACCTCCAGATACTATTTCTTCCCCTTCTGACCTACCCAGTCTCAAAGGGATAAGTTATGTGCACGTAAACGCCTGTACCCTTCTAAAGAAGCTTACCTCCATCCAGACTTGATTATACCATACTGCTCCTGACATTTTAGTGATCACTGAACCATGGCTAAGACCTGGAACGGCGGACCATGAGGTGAATATTCCATCGTACCTTCTCTATAGGACTGATAGACAGACTAGAGGAGGTGGAGTAGCCATATACATCAAAGATAAATTCCAAGCCTCCATTATTGACTCGACCTCCATTCAAAATGAATTTGAATGCCTATACCTGAAGGTTACAATTTCACCTATGGTCTCGCTTATATAGCTGGATGCTACAGGCCTCCGTCTGCTTGATTGCAGTTGCTGCATCACCTAAACAAGCCTCTGGGATTATTATCCTTAGAAGCCATAACCTTAGGAGATTTCAACTTGAATTGGCTTGCCACTGCCTCTGCACTCCTCAAAGCCATTTGTGACTCCCTTGGGCTGACACACTTATCAATGAACCCACAAGACCAAATCGAAAGAACCCAAACAATATCTCCCTTCTGGATCTTATTTTAGTAAGTAAACCTTATCTATTTACTCATGCTGACGTATTTTTCACAGATACAAGTGACCATTGTCACATTGCCTGCATAAGAGCATCAAAAAATGCCACATCAGCTTCAACATTTACCACAAAAAGAAGCCGCTGCAAATTCAACCCACATACATTTAATGTCCAACTAAGAAATTCATTACGCTGGCAGGACTTTTACCGTGCAAAATCTGTGGACACAGCTTACGACATCTTTCATGAAATAGTAACAGGAGCCCTGGATAACCTTGCTCCGCGGATTAAAGTCTGTAATAGCGTGAAATCCTGCTGTTGGTGTACTCCAGAGCTAAAGTCTGCCCTACAAAAAAGAGATACGCTTTGGAAAATGGCACGGAAATCTAAGCTCCCAACTGATTGGACTTTGTTTAGGAGGGCGAGAAATCTCTGCACCAAACTGGTCAGAGAATTAAAGGCCATTTTTTATCGTAAGGAACTCGAAACGTCTTTGAACTGCCCCAACAAATTCTGGAAAACCCTAAAAGACTTAGAAGGACACACTCCTGGTAACTCCCTACCCACTAAAATCCTAGTTGGTGGCACCTCTATCTCTGATAAGCCCTCCATCCTTGAACACCTCAACAATCATTTTGCCACTGCAGGACTAGTCTTCAGCACCTCTTCTGCCAATAACCTATGATCCCAACTTGGTGTCCAGAAACAAGTAATTCCGGTCTCTAACTCCTCATTCTCCCTGCAGCCAGTCTTGTTGAAGGAGGTTGAAGAACTTTTGTTACAATTGGATGTCAAGAAAAGTGCTGGAGCCAATTTTTTTGACCCCTACTACCTGAAAATTGGTTACCAGGTCCTAGCTGTCCCACTTACTCACCTCTTTAACCTATCTCTCCCAAGCTGCCTTACCACCAATATGGAAGACAGCTCATGTCATTCCCTATATAAATCTGGAGACCCTGCAGACCGTAATAATTACAGGCCCATTTCCTTACTTCCGATTTTATCCAAACTCCTGGAAAAGATTGTGAGTAACCAGCTCAAAAAATATATAGAAGCTGAAAATCTAATTAACCCTTTACAATCCGGTTTTAGGACATGACATACTGTCACTGCTCTCGCTAAAGTGACCAATGACTGGCTACATAGTCTGGATACTAAAAACTTCCTATGTGCTGTATTTTTGGACCTGAGCAAGGCCTTAGATACTGTAGACCACAGTGTGCTTCTCACTTCACTCAGGAACATTGGTCTGGACCAACACTCCCAAAAGTGGTTCTCTAATTACCTTACAGGCCGGTACTAGCAGGTCAAGGCGGAGAATTTTCTCCCCTAAAACCTCTATTGAGAGGAGTTCCCAGGGCTCGATTTTGGGTCCTCTACTATTCACAATTTATATTAATAGAATTAATGACAACATCAAAGCTGTCAACATTCACCTCTTTGCTGATGACACAGTGCTCTACTCTGAAGGTCCCTCTCCCACTGCCGCATGGGATGACCTGCAACATGACTTTAACCTGCTGCAATTGCAACTGTTAAACCAGAAACTATTACTAAATGCAAAAAAGACCAAAACAATGCTATTTTCACCTTGCACAAATGATGCCACACCTATATCATCCCCTCACATCACTACACTTCTGGGAGAACCCTTGGAATACGTAACTAAGTTCAAATACCTGGGTGTCTGGATTGATCAAAGGCTGTCCTTTAATGACCACATAGATGAACTGCTAAAAACTCAGGCAGAGACTCAGTCTCTTTTATAGAATTAAACAGTTCCTGACAAGAGAGGCCAAGATGAGACTGGTTCAGTCCACTTTTCTTTCCCTTCTTGATTATGCTGACTTTTTGTACAGTCAGGGACAGACTGCTATGCTCGCAAAACTAGATACCCTTTACCACAGAGCCCTAAGATTTATCACTGGTCTACCCTACTTGACCCATCACTGTTCTTTGTATACAGCAGTGGGATGGTCTTCGCTTAAGTACAGACAGCAGAGAAATGCAGCCATTTGGGCATTCGGAGCCATTTCCAGTAGGCTGCCCCAATATATATCATATTGCTTGCCTTTTTGCACAGTAGGCAAGTACTCATTAAGAAGCACTTCCTATATTTCGTTATTTGTACCCAAAGTGAGATCTCATTTTGGTAGGGCTTCAATAAGTTATATACTCCCCCTACTATGGAATATGATACAAAAATCCTTGAAACTGGTCTGTCCTCTGTCAGTGGCTGCTTTCAAAACTAGTTATGATTTCTTCTTCATTGAATCCTGTAGTTGTTACCATTGAACCTATATTCCTGCTCCTGCTATGATGAACTGGGGTCAAAATGCTTGTTATATGTTCTTTTTATTTTATTTTTTATTTATTTAGCTTTTGTTGACCGGGTAAGTGCACTAGACAAATCCTGCCTATTTTTAGGCACGACCCGGGGGAGGGGGATACAGCTGAATGCCAACTGACCTTGAACCAGATTAAGCTGTTGGTGGTATTTTTAGTGAATGAGGGAAATTTGGCCAGGACACTGGGGAAATTCCCCTACTCTTTTCGATAAGTGCCATGGGATCTTTAACATCCACCTGAACTACCACCAATCCAGGCAGATGGGACCTCGGTTTAACGTCTCATCCGAAGCGGCACCTCAGAAGTGCAGCACCTCTCATGCTCCACTACAGTGTCAGCACTGGATATTAACCCAAGTGCCAGATGTGGAACTGAACCCCAGCCCTCTGATCTCCCGGCCTCAGAGGTGTTACTACCTACTGAGCCACTGACACTTATCTTCTCTTCCACACCCCTAGCACTTACCAGTATTCTCTACCCACCCAGTGTTTGATCCCGATCCTAACTTGGCCTATGTACTAACACTGAGTCTCTCCCACGACCATAGTACTACCTGGCCCCTCACCCGATTACTTATCAGTTATTTGCTCAGTAAACCTGATCTTCTGAACAAGCACTTTAGGCTTCACATATTCCTCTCCCATCGGATACTCCTTCTTGGCTCTTTCTTTAAAAAAAGTCCTAGTGCCCACCTCTACTAGTCACTATCCCATCATCCAGTGTTGAACCAGCTTCCCTCCTCCCTCCTCTGTTAGCTTTAGGGTTGCATGCATATGCTGGTGCATAGCTATCTAATCCAGCACACTGACTCTGAAATGTCCATACACTATAAACGTTATGTCTAGCCCCGCTGAATGTTTCATCCAGTCTAGCATTGACCATTATAATGCTTATACACAGTAAATATTATGTCTAGTCCTGCTGAATGTATCACCTAGTCTAGCACCGACCAATGTAATGTTTATGCACTGTAAATCTTATGGCTAGTCCTGCTGATTGCGCCATTCAGCCTGGCACTGACCAATGAAATGTTCATATGGTGTAACTATCTTGTCTACTCCTTATGACTGTATCATTTAGTCTCTGAAATCCTATACTATTTTACTCATTGCCTGTAGCCAATGTATATTATGTCTTTACGTTCTGCCCAGGTCCATCTTGAAAATGAGCGTTGCTCACTGATGTTCGCCTGGTAAAATAAAGATTTTGATTGATTGATTGAGGGATATAAATGCATTCATCATAGATGAGGGTAATGTACCTGAGGTTTCTGATTCTGTGAACACATTAAACAAATGTATGGGTATTCATATCTGAGGGATGTATATAACTCTCCTGTGAATCTGTCTGGCCCCTGTGTTTTCCACGTTTGGTAATTCCTGGACTCCTCAACTTCAGATGAAGACAGAAGTGTATTTTGTATGGCTCTGTTTCATCACTAGTAGAAACATTTCAATTTCTAACAAAGTCCTCAAATAGAAATTTATAAAAATTGCTTTTACTCTGAGAAGGTGTTACTTTTTTTTTTTAATTCCTTGGCCTGGATATTCAGACAGCACCGCAATGGTGCAAGCTGGGCGCAGCTGGGCTGTGCCTGGGCCAGGACCAGGAGATATTCAGTGGTGAAGCACCATGGTGCAGCACCATTGAATATAACGATGGACTGCGCACAGTGCAGTGGCACTGTGCATGGTGCAAAGCCACAGATAGGGAGCATGGGGATGCGCCAGTACAAGTACCTGATTCGTTGGGCTACTTACCCACGATATTCAGAGAGGGCATGCAAATGAGGCCTAGTATGCATGGTGCAACTGGGGCCATTAGCATGTCATTATAGCCCCATTTGCCTTCCTATGCGCCAGAACAGCTACGTGGTGCAAGCCCTGCATAGAATGCGCGTAGAGGCGTCCCAGGGCATCCCAGCCCGTAGCTGCGATTGCAAGAGAGTGTAAATCACCTACATTCCCTGGTAGTATAGTGGTACCCCCACCTCCCATAGCCGCGATCGCGGTAAGAAAGACAGACAATCCCTGGTAGTCCAGTGGTACCCCCCACCGTCCCATAGCCGTGATCGCCGGTAAAATGTGATAAAGATAATCTCTGGTAGTCCAGTGGTTCTCCCCTTCCTCCCCAGAGCCGCAATCGCTGTTACAATGCAATACATACACTCCCTGGTAGTCTAGTGGTCCCCCGCCTCTAGCCCTGATCGCTGGTATGAAACATTGCACCCCTTGGCAGTCTAGTGGCCCCTCCACCCTGCCCATAACCACAATTGCAGGTAGCCTCAACAGATCATACCCCTGGTGGTCCAGTGGCACCCCCACCCCTCCCACCCACACAGAACCCCTTGCCCACCCAGCTCCCTGCCACGGGTTGCTGGCGGCTGCAACCTCCCAAGATACCGCCTGCCACCGCGCTAAATGACAGGATTACAGTATGGTTGTAAGCCCATTAATCCACACTGTGGACCAATGGGCTTGCAGGGCATACTGTACTAGACAGCCACAAATATGTGGAGGTTCAGTTGCTGAAGTGCACCAAGACTATTAGTTCTAAGGTGTCAGCAACAACTGTGTTTTCCTAAAGTTTCACCATTTGAGAAAACTGGCTAACTCTCATCCAGATATAACTCCTGTCTTTTTCTGCATAGGTTTTTATTTTCTGGTGGCAGGCTGGGTGGCTGAGTCAGCCTTGTCCCATCATTCACGGCTGTAACGAGTCTCCTCCCACTGTTACCTCTGAGACCAGGTGGACCATTGGTGTTGGGTGGGCTTCCTGAAGCCCATCATCCCCATTTTTGACCTCTGTTTTCCCCTGATCACAGATGGATGTGCAATGAGTGCATCGTGTGTGATTCACCCTCTGTGAGACGCCCTCGGCACTCTGTAAGTCGGCCCTTCCCCATGCTATGAGACCGCACACACATCGCCACCCAGATTAGTCCAGGTGGCAGTCTAGCATCGACTCATGGGATCCCCCTTCCCAAGGGAAGAAAGCTGCCTTATGGATGCTCCATCTTCTCTTTCCCAGTCGAGTCCCTGAGTGACTCAAGTCTGTTCCCGAACTTGTGTCACTGGCGTGGCAGCAAGGAGGCATAGATGCCTCAACCCAGGGCACTACTGGGCAGGCGATATGACTCCTTTTAAGTCAGTTGTTTATACTTTTAATAACTAATATACATTTGAAACCCTGAATTACAGAAAAATAAAGCAAAAAAAAAAAACTTGATGAAGAACAATGTCTATGTCTGGCATACTCATTTGCCGAAAATTATCTTTATCACACAGGGTTATGCTCATCGTTCAGCATGTCACTAGGGTTGCCTCAGGAACTGCTATATATTTTAGCTCAGAATACTGTATCACATACAGGGTAATATACAGAGATGGTCCGCTTAAGCTGATCTAGCTCCCCAGACCTCGGAAGTAAGCGCATCGCTTCTAGAACTTGACTCACCATAGGAAAAGTAAGTGCTCGCCACAGAAACAAATTCTCCAATAGTCAAAAGTGTAAAAACCAATACTGTATAGTCCTTTAATGTGGGTCAAAAAGTACAAATGCACAGACAAACGTCCACTGTACTCCAGCGCTTCAAAACCAGTCTGGGTTCTTCCTCAGGGGTTGTGTGGCTAGAAACAGTTAGTTCATTTCTTTAAAGTACAAGCTTAAAGTGACTATTGGAGAATTTTTTTCTGCAGTGAGCGCATGCTTTTCCTGTGGTGAGTCAAGTCTTCATTCTTTGTAAGCAGCTCCTCACTGTCAGTTGCGTGGATTTTTCATTTTAACACCTCTTCTAAAATGTTACCAATTTGTGTTTTTAATGTGGTGGCATCTTCTCGTTCTTCATCCAGCTTGACCATACCATACCACAACTGCTCTTCTATAGGCTAATAGAGTGATGGAGCATACCCTCTGATATCCCAGCTGGCTAAAACATTCTGTAGTATATATAAGTACACCAATTAGTCAAGGAGGTACAAAGGCTTTTATCATTTATATATATTATTTGCAAAAAAACTTCATTAATGCACCAGTTAGGGTTCTCTTTAAAGTGACAAAAGTAGGGAAATATGGTGTTTCCAACCCTAACTCCCACACCCACCCTGAAGCAGCAAATGGAAAAAACATAATGGTTTTGGCTGTCCTGAGTCTAGGCAAATCAGGGTGGGGTCTTCTTTGAGGCACACTGATGACCGTGTAGATGAAAAACGCAGTCTGTGTCTTGTCCCCTTAGATTGTGTATAAGAGGCCCTATGGCTCAATGCATTCCTGCTTAAAGCAGAACCAACCTAAATTTTCATGGTGATTTGCACATATATATCCCATGATGCTTTGCATTTTGGGGTATGTGTGATTCTGTCTTTCTTGGAAACTTGGCTTTGTTGCCCATACCCTTTTCGGTAACCCATGCCTTAGTGCTTTTCTGCTGAGGGTCTTTGTCTTTTAGTTGGCATATATTGCCACATGAGAGAAACAGTCCATACTGTAAATACATGGCAAGGCCTGTGGATCCTATAACTACAGCTCCATCATGTGCCATAGTTTCATCTTTCCTTTGAAAATAATTGGCTTGTGTAGATGCATTTTCTGCCAAACATGCATTCAGTATCCAGCTATAAGATCCAATGGTTATACTGCAATGCTTGTTTTACTCCTTCTGAATACCAGTCAAATTAAGTATCAGAGTTCTTTTTTTACATAGACAACAAAGTCTGCAGCATCTTGTTCCAGTCCTCATTTCAGCCTCATGTATGGCGAGGGATAATAAAGTGAGTGATTGCTTTTGTTGAAACCAGCAGTTGGCAAGGTCTGCCTTTTCACTTCAGGAGCAAGTGCAGTATCTTACACCCAGTGATGCATCAACAATATGAGGAGCAGAGGGTGTAGATGAACTACAGAATGTGGAGTTAGATACATGTTATGGTTTCCCCATACAGATCCAGATTAGGATATACACATTAAATTATTTTACTTCATGTTAAAGGTTCATAACTGTCTTGGGTTCCATTGTTTGAGGGGCATTGTCTGTATGCATGGGCAGGTCGTGAAATACCGTACCCTAAATGCTACATGCAGGTGCCTCTAAACGACCCTAAAAATACCCTAATGAAAAACAGGTAGTTGTTGGGGTAGGGTAGTTAGTACCTAATCTTTCTTCTACTATATTCCCTGCCTGATCATAACAAAATGTGAAAGTCTTTGTTTATGACTACTCTAAACAGAGGTAAACCACTCACAAGGGGCTGTCTTGAGGCAGGTAGAATAGGTGCAGCTGGTCTGATCAAGCCTACTCCTGTTTCGAAATACATCCTTTCGTTTTATGGCTGTGCAGATGACCCAGGTATGTGAATTAGCGTTGAATCTGAAGGCAGTACATCTTGGCCAGGGAGGGTTGGCGGTGGGTTCCACCGCCACAGTAGCCCCTGTAGCTGACAACTTGTTCCCATTGCAGTGGGAAGCTATGTGTCAGCAGGTGAGAAAGGGCAGCATTCATGCCAGAGGAGACATGAGGGAGAAAATGTACGAGGAAAGCCTGGTAGTTATCTTTATGAGGGCTGGGGATCTCTTGAGAAGCAGGTGTATCCATGTAATGACAACCTACCAGCTGAGAGAAAAGTGCTATGAAAAATCAAACATCTCTCTATCCGCGGTTGCAACTGTCCTTCTGAAATCCATTCATACATGCAATTTTTGGAAACGGCAGCAGGCTTACTCAGAGCATATTTACCTCTTCTACCTGCCTGTCTCACAGTGGCTCCAAGGCCGATGCCTTATGCAGCCATTAAACTTTTAAAATGCTAACTGTTTCACTTAGTACAGCAGAGTCTGGCTGGCTATGCCAGATTATTAATGCTGGGGCACTTAACAGTACCCCGAAACCAAAAGCCTAATACAGCCGTAAAAGGTGATTTGTTTCACCAACTGCCCTGGACTCTAATCTAATATCCTTCCCCTGCCATTAGTCCCATACCAAAATCCCTTTCCCCAATTCCTGACCTGTTCCACTCAAATGTGTTTTTTTATTGAGAGCCAGAGCCACTCTCATGAACCCTGCCCAGTGTCAGACAGTGGAACTTCATCTGGCCCCACCAAGGACCTTTAAGTCTGACTCTGAACATACAGGGACTGGCAAAATGTAGGGGCTAGGAGAATGACTATTGATTATATTAAGGAATCATAATTTGAGTCTAATTTGACCACTGGTGATGTTGCTACATCTGCCTAGATAGTATATAATCGTTTAGTACAACAAATACACTGTATGGTTGTTTATCAGAACTCATGACAGACAGTAGTATAATTGCCAAAGGGATTTTTTAATACATGCTGCAGTCTGTCTCTCACCCTTTCAAGCAATTATTGCAACAACCAGCAAATGCACCTGAGTGCACACACACAGTCATGAACCCGCTGAGTGCTATGCTAAGCCTTTACTGTGCATAGTGAATTACATAATAAAAAATAGCAGTCCTTTGGTTTCAGGGCAAGGTTATATTATTAAAGTCCTCAATTTCTCTCTTGAGAGATGCTGGCCATCACACTAGTCTCAGATTTAGTGCACAATAGCACCAGCAGCACTGAGCGTCTGCTACGCGTTGCAGACAGTCAGCTCTCAGTGTCAGCTGACCAAATCCATCAAGCTTCATTTTGTTGTAGGAAGCTGCTGCCTGTCGGTAGTCTGTCTTTTTATGATTACTGGTGACCCCCTTTATCAGCCTGCTTTCAGGGGTCTCCAAAACACTGTAATAACCTAAAACAAGTTATTACAGCGTTCGCCAAACTTTTTTTTTTTGCCTCCAGTGTCCTTTCTCTGTCACTACAGTTTAGCACGCCACTTCATTGGCTCACACTCTGTGTGTGGGCAGTCTGGGCCATTGTATAAACATGGTGGCTTACTTTTCCTCCTATGGATGAGACGCTTTCCTTTACAACCCTCCCCATCTAAGACATCCCCTAAAGGTGCAGTGGAGGTGAAGGAGATGGAGGCACTGGCACTACTGGCATGATGAAATCTGCTGTTGTATTTTCCCTCAGTGAGGAAGATGAAGGAGGGGCTGCTGGGACTTCCCTCCTACCTAGTGGAACCAAAGGCCATGGTGCAGATTGGCAAGAACTAGACTGGGACCATTGCTGTTGCTGCTTATTCTTATTCTTATGTGAAAATCTGGTTGAACAATCCCAGGAACCCAGTGGTAAGCGGTAAGTGGTAAGTGGTAACTCACCCCTGACCCCTCTAGGGGCCCTCTCTATCTCACCACTGCCTACATTCCCCCCAAAAAACAGAACCCAGCTCTGGTATCACTAACGGACTATCTGGCCACCTTTCATCATACGGTGGAGCAAATCCTAGTTGGTGACCTCAACATAAATTGGCTCAGCACCTCCTCTTCCTCAGTCCGAGACACTTTTGCTGCCCAAGACTTGACACAACTCATCACCCAACCCACTAGAATAAACCCCAAAACAGGAATCAGTACCCTACTGGATGTACTCATCACTAACCAACCCCAAAAATCCAAAACATCCAGGTCCTACCAGACTCTCTAAATGACCTCCCCATCCTATTTCTTTGGGCTGCCCCAATCCCAAACCCAAGCACAGACCACCTCCGCAGGCGCCCCGCCCGTGGACTGAAAACTCAGACAGTTTCTTACCGAGATAAACTGGTCCCCATTCAGCATGCATCTGATATTGACACTGCCCTCATTTTCTTCTCCCAAACTTTCATCAACGCCTGTGATCTCTTTGCCCTCTTCACAAAATCCGATTTAAAAACAGAATGCACCCTGGGTCAGCCCTGCCCTCCTACAATTGCTTAGAATCTGGGATAACCTCTGGCACCATGCCACTGAAACAGGCTGGCTGTCTGATAGACAAGCCTACAATGCAGCCTGGAATAAGTGCTCCTGGGCGGTCCGTAAAGCCAAGGCCGACTATTACCAGGCCACCCTCACCTCTTCCTGGAACTCGGCCCGGAAGTTCTGGGATAATATTAAGCAGTTAAATGGCAAATCACGCTCCCCTTCCCCCATCTCAGCTTACTAGTGATGGTACTACCTCCACCGATCCTGCCTTCATAGCTAACTGCCTCAACACCGCTTTCACCGACCTTAGCTCAGTCCTCCCCAGTAATTTCTTTGAACCTCCCCCAAACCAACCAACCCCCGCCCGCCACTATCCCTGCTTCCACCTGCCAAAGTATCTGCCTGAGAGGCCAAACCCATCCTCATCAAAGCTTTAAATGGCAACAGTCCCAGCAGCGACTCACTGGATCCCAGTATCCTCAGGCTGGTGCTAGATGAAGTCCTTGCCCCGCTCACCAGCCTACTAAACCGATCGCTCTGCCTGGGACAATTTCCTACTGCCTGGAAAACAGTCACAGTCACACCCATTCATAAAGGTGGTGACAGGTCTTCAACCAACAACTACCGACCAATCTCCATCCTCTCCCCCCTCTCAAAAGCCCTGGAAAAAGTGGTGGCCATTCAAGTCACTGAATATCTATCCAAGCATAACATCTTATGCCCAGAGCAACATGGCTTCCATGCTGGCCATAGTACTAGCACTGCGCTAACTGAATTCTCCAATTTCCTTCACTCCTCCCTGGACACCAGCTCCCTAGCTGGTGCAGTGTTCATCGACCTATCAAAGGCTTTCGACACTGTCTCCCACCTTCTTCTGCTGAACGCCTTCTGCCACACTGGTCTCGCAGCTGGCCCTCTAGCATGGTGCTCAAGCTACCTAGACTCTCAGTCACAGTGTCTTAAAATCAATGGGACTCTCTCCGATACCCGTCCCATACACTGAGGGGTTCCCCAAGGCTCCATACTAGGCCCCCTCCTCTTCTCACTCTATCTGAACACCCTGCCCAGTGCTTGCTCTGGCATAATGCTTCTGTATACTGGCGATGCTGTCATTTTGCCACCCACACCTAACCCCATCTCCCTTCAGAAATCCCTACACAGTCCTTCAATGAGGCAGATGCCTGGTTTAAGGGCGCAGACTCATCATTAATCTTAAAAAAATCAAAGCTATGCTTTTTGCCCACCCCCAAAACAAAGCTAGCAACCAACATCTACATATCCTTCCTAGTACCAAACAACCTCTGGAACAAGTCTGCTCCTACAAATACCTCGGGATTACCTTCGACTCAGCCCTCACATTCTACAACCACATTGATGCCCTTGCATCCACCACCAACATAAGGCTCGGCATCCTCTTCCGCCATCGAAACTGCCTCCCCCCAAATGCTCTCCGGCTCGCAGTTACATCCTCAGTACTGTCCCTTGTAGACTATGGCTTACCAGTCTATGGTGCTGCCGACACGACTGCCCTCAAAAAAATTCACATAACCCTAAATAAGGCTTTTAGACTGATTACTGGTTCCCCCAGACTTACACACACACCTGTCAACGATGCTAAACTCCTGACCTTAGATGAACGACTTCGCTATCATACCTGCCTCCTCGCTAAAAAAAACCCTACTCGGGCTCTCCCCACCAAGGTGACTGCATCCATCCACCGGGTCCCACCCACAATTGCTACTCTGTCCTCCAGCAAGACCACCTTACTGGTCCCCAGATCAAAAACACTCATGGTCTGAGGTCCTTCTGCTACAGAGCCCCACTCTGGTTTAACTCTCTCCCTGCCACCATCTCCAATGCCACCACAACCTCCAAATTCAAAATCACTCTCCGAAGCCAACTCCTCAACACTCGTAGCTGCTGCTGTCTCTGAATGAGGCCCTACCTTGACCTCTCCACTAGTGACAATTCCTGCCAGGCTGCTCCCCACCTAGCCCACCCCTTAGCCCTTTCCCAGCACACCATGCCTAAGTATTCCTGGCCTGAGCCTGATGTCTTATGGTAAGGCCTGTTGGCTGCTCAATATTTGTAACCATTGTGTAAGACCTATTACAATTACCTGTACCCTGTAAATCTAATGTATGTTGTCTGACCACAGTGTGACGTAGCGCCCTAACAAACGCCTACTTGTAAAAAACCTGTACTATGTAAGCTGAAATGCTATGTATGTATCATATGTCCTCAATGTGACGAGGTACCTTTGGAAACAAGCCACTGGCTCAAAGGTTGAAAACTGATTCTCATAAATAAATAAATAAAGCATTAGTGGGGCAGGGGCCATTTCTTTTTATGACTCTGGGAGGACTACCTACCCTCCTGGTCATAAGACTGTTCAGTACTGAAACACTCACCCAGAAGGGAGTGGTGGCTAGAGGCAGACTCATTGCTACAACAACTCTCCTTTTCAGGCAGTCTACCCGACATACATACCTCTCCCTCTTGCCTCATGAATCAGGGACAAGGCTTAAAAAAATCAGGGACAAAGACCCCAAATCAGGGACACATCTTAAAAACTGGTGCTGTTCACTCAGAAAGCTGACAGAATAAAGGGGTTTGTGTTAAGATGCATTTTCTGAAGAAGAACAAGTATGTTACTTTAATGTTTGACATTATTTTCTGCTTTAATCCCCACTGTTCAGTCACAAAAACACAAATTTTATGAGGGACAGAGGAAAATTTTGAGGCAAAATCAGGGACGTCACTGAAAATCAGGGACACTTGAGAGGTATGCTGACATAACAGTAGTAAAATTTCATCATCCAGGTCAGACTGAGAGCAACTTGAGAGAAAATTTGATGCCAAACTGTTAAAACAATAAAACTTGGGTATACAAAGAAAAGATACGTGACAAACTAGCTAGAATGCTATATTATGCAAATTGAAATTTCAGTCCTGACAAGAAAGTACCATGCTTCAGTGGTAAAAAAGGAACTGAGGCATTTGGGACTATGCTCTATATACCCTCCGGCATGGGCATAATGCAGTGTGTCAGTGACAGGCACTAGCGCTCCTGGCTGCAAAGTTTTGAGTTCCACATGGTCCTGTCAGCTCTAACACCAAATAGTGCAGCAGATTGATTCTTGAAAGATCTGTCGTATCATAACATCAGTAGGGCTAGGGATCAGGAGGTGTGAGCAACCATTCTGATGGGCATTTCAGGTACCTAGACATAGACTGGGAGGAGGGAACAACTGAGTCCAAATGCAGGAGGGAGTTTCAGGATCTTGTGGTGGACTGTTACCTGACGTAGTCTGCTAAAGGAACCGATAGAAGTCAAGTGAAGAATTCTTGCAAAGAGCAGCGATACTGCACTGAGTCCCAGGATGGTGCTACTGAATGGACTGGCCAACCCCATGGCTACAGATACATCAGGTCAAAGTTCAGCTGCACGCACCAAAAGGAACAGATTCAGGCAGCACATGGGGTTATCATTGTGTAGTTAATTTATTGCCCAAATGGCACACTCCAGCAAAACAATACAGTGCAATACTGATCGGCAATCACTTTGAGGAGGCCCGGTACTCCAGTGCTTCACTTCAACAGGCTTAGTCAGGGTTGTAACTGCCAGGCTTGACTACTGCAATGCTCTGTACTTGGGGTTATCTGGTGGTGTGTTGTGATGCCTGCAACTAGTGCAGAATGCTGTAGCCGGTTGATAGTGGGCTCTTTCGGAGGGACCACATCACTCTGGCTCTTCATGCACTACACTGGCTGCCTCTCGGTGGAGCATCACCTTCCAAAATATGCTTGTTAACTTTCAAGACCCTACATGGTCTGGGACCTGACTACATAAAAGATCTCCTGGTTCCTTACCACCCAGCTCACTCCCTCCACTCCTCTGCTGTGGGCTTCCTTTCCATTCCCATTTCACGCCTCAGACAGTCTGGGCACAGGACGTTTAGTGTGGTGGCTTCTCTGCTACGGCATGTCCTACCTATAAATGTTCATTCAGCCCATATGGTAGAAGCTGTAAAGACAACCCTGAAGGCTTTCTTATTTATGGAGGCATTCCCAGATAGTTTTTAAACATCTTAACTATATGTGAAAATATTCATTTTTAATTATCATTAATGCTATTGTATTGTTGTTTGATTGTGCAGTGCCCTGAGCCTTCAGGATGGTGTGCATGCTAGAAATAAATTTGCCTTACCAAATACCTTGTTAAAAGGAGGTTTTCTTGGTCTTTCAAACTATGAAGACCATTGTGCGTGAATGCTGCTATGGATACCTGTTAATTAAAATTCGGAACATGGAAAAACATTTTTTTTCTGTAAACTATAACTTCTAAAAGAAGATTCTACGAATCACAGGTTTTAAGTGTAGATCCCGATTTCTTGATTTTCCATGAAGAGAAGAGAAGATGTTCAAAAGAATTTGCTTAAAATTCCTTCTTAAAGTGGCGGCTTGTTTACCATTCACTGCCCTTAGGATTGATGTCATTGTTTTATAGAAGGGCATTGCAAATAAAGCATTTTGATTGGCTAGAAAAGCAGTGCCATATATGTATTACACATAGGGGGAAAAAGTACAGGCAAAGAAATCAATGCCCCTAAATGGAATGTTCAGAGCTAAGCATGGAACGTTCGTTTTTTAAAAGCCACCATTGTTTTAGCAGCATAGCAGATCACCGAAACTTTAGAGGCACTTGCTCTTCATTTTTCGTAGTAGAAAAAAAAACAGACTGTAGCAAAATCTGCAAGTAATAAAAGAACGGGGGCACTTCAATCAGTGCCTCCCACACCGGCTGTCTTTCAGAATACTCCCACGCGCATGGGAGCAGACTGCAACCTGAGCTCCGTACGGGCTGGGAGTTTCAAATGCCCACAGAAACAGTCACCGGACTGGGATTCAAACAGTAGGGCAGAGCACTAGTCGGATTTTCTTCGGTTCAGCATCCCTCAGATTTAGTTCCCCAGTTTGAGCTTGTTCCTATTAAAAATACATATATATATATATATATATATATATATATATATATATATATAAAACCAGAAAAAACTGTAATGAGTACATAAGAGCACTGGGTAGTGCAACAAAATTAAATCAGTAGTACCACGCACAACTACATAATGATGTCACTTTTAAATAGGCTGAAGGACTATTTTATCATATATTTACAATTAAATTATCTTTTCTACATATAAACATGCTTTTTTGTCTAAACTTTTATAAGATAAAAAAGGTGCCCATTTATAAGCACAATAAGACACTCCAAGGAGTGTGTTGAACAAGATATTACCGCACTTCTAGGGCTGAAGACATCCAGCCGTGGCCTCGCCCTACTACACACCCCTCATGCAGTATTAATATCTGTTCAGCACACACCCTGTCATGTCTTATTGCTTACATATTGGACACAGCACGATCTCAGAATATTTTGGACATTGATCTTCCCGTTCCAGGTTATTAATGTCTGTAGACAGGACTGGGACGAGCATGGGGGTAGTATTGCCATCTATATGGCATAAATGACTACCTAAAACAAACTAACTAATGTGACAAGGACTAAAGCAAGGCAACCAGAATGTTGGGGTGTATTGGAAAAGGTTTTGATAGCAGGAGGAAAGAGATAATACTACCTCTCTGTGGAGCACTGATGAGACTCCATCTGGAATACTGTGCCCAGTTCTGGAGTCCTGAACTGAGGAAAGACAAGGACAAGTAGGGTAACCAAAATGATTCTGAGCCAAAAGGGCAGAGTCTAAGAGGATAGGCTCAGGGCACTGACCATGTACTTGCTGGAGGCCAGAAGGGAGGGTGGTGACATGGTAAAGACCATCAGGTTCCTGAAAGGAATAAATAAGACAACTCTGAGGAACTATTTACATGTGAGAAAGTTTTACTTTATGGAGAGAGTGGTTGAGCCATGGAACAGCCTAGAGGGGATGGGTGCAAAAAAACATTGATATGTTCAAGCATGGCTGGGACAAAGTAAGGGACTTGGAGGGGAGCAGTCATCACCAAGGGCACCACACCCAAGTGCGGGGCTGGTCCCAGTATGCACTTTGTGTGCACAAACATTGTGGTTTACTTTCTGTTTACTGTAGTACAGTAGATTGTATCAGACTAATTTTGCTTACTTGTAGGCAGACATCTTCTGTTACTACAGATCCCAGAATCCCAAGCAGCTCACATCAGGGCAGTAGGCATCAGTTGGAGATTCGATAGCCTGCAGTGCATATTAAAGCTTTTAATACCTCCAGTCAGATGTTTTCTGGTTCTTTTCTCCAGGGGCTAAGTACAGTCCTCTATGACTGTATTTAGCGTGGGAAGGACAACTGGACCAGCAATCAAAAGATCAGAGTTGATATAAACTTTAACATGCACTGTAGGCTATTGGATCTCCAACTGATGCCTACTGCTCTGATGTGAACTGCATGGAATTCAGGGATTTGCAGTAACAGAAGATGTCTGCCTACAAGTAAGCAAAATTAGTCTGATGCAATCTAATACAGAAACATGCAAACATAGAATTTGATGGCAGGTAAGAACCTCTTGACCCACCCACTCTGCCTATTTTTCCCTACCTACAGTATCATTATGGTTTTACCAAGGGCTGATCCTGTGTTACAAATCTGTGCTTTTATGAAAAAATCAACAGTCAACTGGATGTGAAAACACCTTGTGAAATTATCTTTTTGGATTTTAGCAAGGCCTTTGACCTTGTTCCCTATGGAGCTATAACAAAAAAATTAATGTAAAGAGGGGTAAACCATAGAATGATAAAGTGGATATCAGACTGGCTAGGTGATAGAACATAGATGGTGGTAATTAGCGGCATTCCTTCATTGGAGGGTGCTGTGTCTAGCGGGGTCCCTCAGGGGTCAGTATTGGGCCCTTTTACTTTTTTTATGTATTTATTGCAGATTTGACTTAAGAGTTAAATAGTTGGTCTGTAAAATATGCAGCCGACACTAAAATTGGTGGCACTAGTGCAACACAAGAAGACTAAATGCATGTTCAACAGGATCTAAATACCATAAGTGCTTGGGACACTATGTAGGATATGCACTATAACTTGGAAAATTGCAAGGTTATGCACCTGGGGTTTAATAATTACAATCATAATTACTTTTTATGTGGGAAGCAGCTGAAGACAACAACAGTAGAAAAATATCTTGGGATCTATGTAACAAATGGTTTAGCCCACTCGAGACAGACAAATGAAACAGTCAGTAAGGCAAATAAAATCATATGGTCCATTAGAAACAATATTTTGTCAGGAGCATCAGAGGTTTTCTAGCCTCTATACAGATCATACATCCACCCACATTTAGATTATTGTTCCCAGTTTTGGTGTCCATATAAAAAAAATGGCATAAATCAGATAGAAAGGGTTCAATAAAGAGTAACTAAACAGATAAATGGGTTGAAGGAATTTAATTATAATGACAGAATGAGTAGGCCAACCCTCATGTCACTTGAAGAAAGGTTACATGACGACTTGCTTCTTTTGTGGGACATCATTAATGACCCTTGTAACATGGCAAAAGCAAGAACTTCAGAAATAAGGAACACAATTGGTTTAATAGCGTCAGGTGGTACAAGAGCAACATGGCATTATGGCACGATAATACCATGTTGCTTGTGTAATACAGAAAGTAGGTACAGGGAGAAATGAGCAGTGTAAAAAAGAAGAGATAAAGTAGGGCAGCGCAGGACTCACCAGAATGGAGCAGGAATTTAGAGGGAGAACGAGCATGCACGGGAACGAGCAGAGAGGAGCAACTGGTGAGCCAGGGTCATCTGGAAACGCAGCCCCACGGGTAATGCAAGGAGAAATGCGAACGGGATAATTAGCAAAGTGTAGCACTAGGGGCCAGAGTGAGTTTTAAGTAATGCTGCTGAAAATGCAAGGTGGAGAGGTGCAAGAGTGGGAATGAATTGAGGAAAGCAAGGAGAATGGTGCAGAAACGCAAGTGTGAAAGAGTGGATGGAGCGATATCGGAGCAACGTCGGAGAGACACACAGAAGGTTACAAAATATGCAAAATATATTGACGCAGAAATAGCGAAACACAGAAATAACTGTAGCAGAGACCTCCAAACGGAGCTATTGAAATAATAGCCATGCAGATCTTCTAAATTGTTAGAAGCAAGTTTTGATAGATACTTTGTGCAGACATAAGTTAAATATTGTTTAGACAACATGAGCATATAAATGGTACTGTCCTAAATGTTGAAAAAGTGCAGCAGATAAATCAAAAGAGGGCAAAATGTCTTTGTATTATTGCATGCACAGTATGAGAATAAGACGCAGAATAACCACACAATCCTAAAAGCCATGTTACAAGCGCATTAATCCACTCCGAAGGTGGCTTCTAATGGGGAGTTAATGCATGGTTGGTTGTTATAGGAACGAGACCGCCAACCATGCATGAACTCACCATTAGATGCCACCTTCATTGTGGATTAATGCTTACATATTTATTTAATGAAATAGGCTTTGAAGTTAAGCAGGAAGAAGCAGAAACTAGAGGTCATCCATTACAGTTATAGTGCAAATATAACAGTGTTAGGAGGAAGTTTTATTTTTCACAAAGGGTGGTGAACACATGGAATGCCATCCCACAATATATAATACTCAATAAAAACAAATCCATCTTTAAGTGCACTTTAGATGCATGGATCATGGGAAATGGGATGAAGTGGTACCATGGATTATGAGATGGGGGTTATTTATTGGCATGATTGCATTTGGTTTCCTGATGCTCCATAGTATGATCCTTAGTATGATCATCGCAGACCCTACATGATCTCTGGACCCCCTTCCTTTCCGCTAACACTCCCTTATGTCTATCCCATGCATTCTTGAACCCCACCACTGTTTTTATCCCCACCACTTCTGCTTGAAGGCTATTCCAGGAATCCACCACTCTTTCTGTGAAGAAGTACTTCTTCACATCTCTCCTTAACCTACCCCCGCTCCAGCTTCATAGCATGTCCCTTTATTCTTGAGCACCATTTTTTTCTAAAAAATACTTCCCTCCTGTACCTTATTTATCCCCATGAAGTATTTAAAGGTCTCTATCATAGCTCCCCCCTCTTTCCTCTCTTCTAGGGTGTACATATTGAGGTCCTTGAGTCTGTCCTCGTAGGGCTTCTGATATAGATCCTGCACCATTTTAGTTGCCCTCTTCTGGACCACCTCCACTCTGTCCGTGTCCTTCCAGAGATGAAGTCTCTAGAAATGGATGCAGTACTCTAGGAGGGGTCTTACCAGCGATCTATACAGAGGCAACACTGCCTCCCTGTTTCTGCTGGTGATACCTCTCCTTATGCACCCCAGCATCCCGCTGGCCCTCCCAACTGCCTTGTAGCATTACCTGGCCACCTTTAGGTCATCTGATATGATTATCCCTCATCGTCTCTTTCTTGCTTTGTGGTCATCAATACCTCTTCACCCATTTTATACTCCGCCCCTGCATTTCTGTGCCCCAAGTGCATTATCTTGCACTTTTTCACATTGTAACCCAGTTGATATACCCTTAACTACTCCTTGAGTTTTCTCAGGTCTCTGCTCATCCTCACCACCCCCCAAGTGTCCACCCTATTGCAGACTTTGATGTCATCTGCAAAGAGGCAGACTTCCCTTGCAGCACCTTTGTAGTGTCACTTATAAAGATGTTAAAGAGGACCAGTCCCAGCACTGATCCTTGAAGCACCCCGTTGGTCACCCTCCCTTCCTCAGAGTAAGCTCAGTTTACCGCCACTCTCTGCTACCTATCCTCTAACCAGTTTCTTGCCCAGTTTACCACCTTTGGTCCCACTCCTAAGCTACCCAGCTTGCATACTAGTCTTCTTTGTGGAATGGCATTGAAGATCTTACTGAAATACTGAAATCTAGATAGGCCACATCCACCATTCCACCCTGATCCAGTTCCTTGGTTAGCCAGTCAAAGAAATCTGTTATATTCATTTGGCATTACCCTCCCATGAATCCATTCTGCCAAATGTCTTGTAACCCACTAGATTCAAGATATTCCACAATCCTGTCCTTCAGCAGTGATTCCATTAACTTTCCCCTCCACTGCTGTCAGGCTGACTGGCCTATGACCTATAACCTCCAACCTCCTCCCTGCTCCCACTTTTGTGAAGTGGGACTACATCTGCCATCATGCAGTCCTCCAGAGCCACACCCATTTCCAATGAGCTGTTAAAAAAAAGACTGTACGAGGTGCAGCCAGTACTTCCCTGAGCACTCTCTACATACCTCTCATGTGCTCCTCATTATGAGGGACATCCCTCATTTTGCCCCTTAAAATTGCTCTGTCCCTCACCCATCCCTCATGAAAAAGCTGCTGCCCACACAAAGAATGTGCTGTAAAGTCACATTTTAAAGCAGAAACTCTTAATATTCTAAAATATGAAATCCAAAATACACTTTGTACAAATAAACACTATGGTTTTCACAGTGTTCTGAGCTTGTATCCCCATGTTTGAGGATGTGTCCCTTATTCTGAGGGTCTGTGTCCCTCATTGTCCCTCATTTTTGAGTGTCCAAAAATGTACATGTCCCTCATTTCAGTGACAAAAGGTTAATAGGTATGGCTGTCAATACCCTTGGATGCACCCCGTCTAGTCCCATTGCTTTGTCCACTTTCAGATCTCTCCTCCGAAAATGGATTAGTGTCCACCTCCCTCCTTCCAAAGTTTCTGATACTTTTTTGTGGACCCAACCCTTCTACTTCCTCTGTGAACACTGAACAAATGCATTTTTTCAGAATGTCTGCCTTTGAAACATGTATTTTTAATATACTGCAGATACGTACTCTAAAATATATTTCATATAGAGTTAAAATAGATTTGACCTGATATAGATTTGGAAAATATATGACATATATGTTATTTATCCCCACTGTATACTGATAAGAAATGTTAAATATATGATCTGTGTAGTAAATAAATACATTTTATTAGTCCGTATATATGATTGGTGTATACGTTACATATATCTCTAAAGTATATGTAAACTACATTCTGCAAATATATATTTAATGCATTATTTCTACATATTATCTTATAATAAAACATGTATCTGGTTTACATGCAAGATGGTGTGCAGAATACATGTAGAATATATTGTCTTTATACATATTTTTTTGTAAATGCATATTTTGGTATTGTGTACATATTTTAATAACTAATTTGCGTATCTTAGAAGTATAGTTTATCGACCAAAATCATGGTAATTTCTATTTTTAAAATAATTTTAAATTGACAGTATTAGCTTACAGGCTAGAGGGGACATACAAGAGTATAAACAAAGTTCATGCAGGATCTTACCCAACCTAAAAGGGAACCAAATAGGGGTGGTGATGTAAATAACAATTTGAACCTTTATTAAGCATGGGATCGAGAGATGAGTCCTATGCATGAGTATAAAGGGGAAATCTGTATGTCTGAGTTAAAGGGGCATTATCAAATGATAATTCCCATATAGATATCTAAATGGTTGGTAACATGATAAATTCCAGCTGAACAGATAAAGATACATTATATCATGCTTAATGATCATCTTTTCGCCTGGGTATTTTAATATTTTTACAATGAATATATTCACAGAATATTTTAGGTATATGTAAACTACACAAAATACATATCTAAATTTATAACATGTATTAAATACATTTATCACTTGTATTTTGCACGTAAAGCATATCTTGAAGTTGGAACAGTTTGTGCTTTGAAACAACTGAGAGCTGCATGGGAGATACTATATTGGACTAGAAATCTGCAACAAATCTCACTCTTGCTTAAATCTGAGGGAGGTGTTCCATACCTGTCAGCCTCTTGCTTCATGAATCCGGGACAAGGCTTAAAAAAATCAGGGACAAAGATTCAAAATCAGGGATACATCTTAAAAATTGGTACTATTCACTCAGAAAGCTGATAGAATAAAGGGATGTGTGTTAAGATGCATTTTCAGAAGAAGAAGAAGTCTATAACTTTAATGTTTGACATTATTTTGTGATTTTGCTCTCCACTGTTCTGTCACAGAAATGCTAATTTTATGAGGGACAGAGGAAAATTTTAGGCAAAATCAGGGATGTCCCTGAAAATCAGGGACAGTTGAGAGGTATGAGGTGTTCCTTGCTTTACATTCTTAAATTGGTATCGCTTTGTGTTTAATTATTTTCATTTTTAAATCAAGAAGGGGGTTTGCAAAACTGCTTATCTTGTGAGTAACTTCAGAAGGGTTGAAATAGTGCGTATTTGATTTTCCCTTGTGGCTAACTGGACTATCTACTAGTATTCTGTGACAGGTTGCATCAAACTATTTTTAAATAATTTACTGGCCGTGGTGGACTATAACTTCTCGTAGCAAAGGCTGCAGTTTGTGTATTTGTATCCAGACAGAGTCTCAGGTGGAGTAGAATGTCTTCCCTTGATTGCTTTCAGAGCACACAACACCAGGTTGTATAGGGTCAGGGAGGCTTACCTGTGTTGTGCTGAACTGCTTGATTCTTCACTGTTTTTTTCCTTTGCTGGGTATTTTCTCAGTTAACTTGTTGTGCAGGTTGTCTTGCTGAAAGGAAGGTCAACACTCATCATAGTGGTGGGTCAGAGCTTGTAGTTGATTGTGTCTGGAGGGCACGGCTCAGGCCCAACCCCCCCATGCCCCTCATCCATCCCCCCTTTGGTGTCACTTCCTTTATACCAGGGATTCTGACATAATTTCCTCTGAGGGCATACAACTGACATATCCTTACCAGCACAGCACAATGTATTGACAGAAAAAGTGCACACACTGTTTAAAAAAAAATGTAATAATTTACACAGGGTACATTAGGAAGGAGACAGACATGTGGGGAGTAGTGCAGTGCACTGGTTGTGGGGCATCAGTCTTCTAAGAGACTTTCTGGAGGCCGAGATGCTGCCCTATTTGCAGGCAGCTCTCTGCTCTGAGGGAGGTTTCCCATTTCCAGGCCAAACTGGACAGGAGTACAGGAACCCCCCCATGCAGAGAACACCAGGGCCACCACCTCTGCCTCAGAAATTGCCAAGAAGGAGCAGCGGTTGGACCACAGTAGGCTCAGGGAGGATGAGGGTGGTGGAACAGAGGCACTCCCCTTCAGACATACCACTCCACAATCCATACATCATTCTGGTGGAGCATAGTTCCCTTATGGAGGCACACACGGTGGAGACTGAGGTTGCTGGCACCCATCACAAGGGAGGCCCACAGGAAGGTGGCACAGGACGCAGCAGGGAAAGGAAGCAGCTCCTGGGGGGGACTCAGTTATCAGGGGGATAGAACTTGGAGGGGGCAAGGGAAAGTGAAGTAAGGTGCCTGCCAGGTGCCATGGCTAGGAGGGACAGGAAGTGGATTCTAAAGCTCAGAACAGCAGCTGCACGGGAGACAGTGCTGGATGTCATTGTCCACCTAGGGAGTTGTAGATGCTATCTCGAAATGTTTGTCACATTTAACATTCTACACTGCATTCAGGTGGTGTCCTGACTTTAAAAAGTTCTGTTAGTGGCTATGTCCATTCCCTTGACCCCCACTGTTTCAGATGCTTCCAAGCCATACACAATTTAAAAGCACTGTACTTGGCAAGTCTTCTCCTGACCCCACAGTAGGCAGATACTTTTTTACAAACCTTTGTCTTGGTGAACTTGGGCTCTATATAAGAGCATATGCACTGTGGTATGCAGGTGACCCAGGGATTTTTTCAAAGGAAACACACATTTGCTGGTACTCTCTGTATAATCTTCACTTTCAGGCAGCTTTTCCCTTTCCAGGCAGGGCCAGGGGATTGCTCCTGAAATGCTGGAATTCTCCCCATCCCTCCGAGGATGGGGCACTGGAACAACACTTGAAATGGTCTCTACCACTTTCTTCTGGTCTCTTGTGTGTTCCTCTTTAGGGTAAGAACACACAACCCACTTTCTGATGTAGCTCTAAAGCAGAGCAAGGCTCCGAGGGGCTGCCAACTGCAGCACACCTCTTCCTCTGACTGCTCCCTCTCATATTCTCTGATCACTCTCTGAACACCCCAGCGTTCTACAGTTAACCCCTGCTGCTGCATTCCAATATGGCTTATGCTGCTGTGAGAATTCTATGGTGATGCCAGACTGAGGACAGAGTGAGTCAATGTGAAACCCATTTAACTGGTATCTCACAAGCTGCCTTTCCCTGCCTGCCACTGGTTCTAAGTGGATTCTAGTAACCCCAGGGAACAAGGGGGTTACATTTATATTACTCAACCTTACACAAGTGGATCTTTTTTTTTTTTATTTTAAACTCAAGTGACCCACCAACTAACTGCAAGAGAACCTGTAGCTTCTCTCATTTCTTAAAACCCCATAGCCTATGATTAAAGTTGGCCACCGTCTTTTCCATCTTCAAAACTTTGAGTATTGTGGAGTGCCACATCCTATGTGATGGCAACTGTTCATCTATCCAATGTCTTAACAATATCCATCTAGCCATAACCCTAATTAGGGCCAATTGATATTTTAGCAGCCCTACCAGGGTTTTAATACCCAGACCAGTTAAACATAATAGCGGGTGAATGCCTCCTGTAGGCCTCAAAGTGGGTCCAGCTCATTTTGGATTTCTTTTCACAATGGTCTAGCCTAGTACTGTGTGGAATTTTCAGATTCTGACAGAATTTTGCAGAATTTTCAAAACTCTACTGAAATTCTGCTGAATTTCTTCAGAAGCAGAATGTCAGAATCCCATGCCAAAAAATGCAGAATGGTTTTCTGCTACATACTTGTGGAATTATGTTCTGCAGATCTCAATATGTTCCATGGAAATGATTGTGGAATGGTTTTCTGTGGAAAAATGCTGTGAAATTCTGCAGAAGGACCAGCAAAATCCCAGCAGAAAGTCCGCCAGCAGAATGGTCATTTTGCACTAATTCTGCCAGTGCAGTTATGCATTCCGCACCACACAAGTCTAGCCGTATTGTATTCCCAGAGAATGTGTCTGAGGTTGCCCCTTTGCTAGCATGGAGTACAAATGTTTGAGTTCAGCTTTTGCATCCGATAAAACTTTTCTGAAGTGAAGTACATGTTGTTGGGCATTCCGTTCTGTGCTAGTCTGAAGCCAAGTTTGCATAACAGTACTGCTGCAAATACAAAACCGCAGCAGCACAGTCAGGACCACTTGCCACCCATGGTTTGTCTGTTTACATGGCCCCTCTCTGCACCACTGCAATCTGTGCCGACGAGGGGGCCGCACATTGCAAGGGAGCTGGACATCTGCTGGTTGCTGCGGCGCAGGCAGTCCACACTGCCACTTAAGTCACTGTCAGCCGCTCACTCCTCTTGGCATCCCCAACTTGCCAGAGAATCTGGGGGTGTCCTAGCGGCTTACTCCAGTTGGGTACGTGTGTACACAGTTACAACTGCACTTGAGCAAGCTGAGCACATGGGTTACTCCAATACAAATGTGACTGTGTAAACATGGCTTGAGTACATCACACTTCATTTATTTATTGTGTTTTTGTTATCCGGGAAGGACTTTAAGTACTAGTGTAAGTTGTCCCATACTTTCGTAGCATTTCCTGGCTCCTAGAGCTCTTGAAATTCTGCCTGTTAGTAGTCTAGTTGAAGGTGCATTTTATCTGAGGTGATGTCTCTCAGTCTATTGCATAGTAACAAAATAGCATGTCTTTGCTCTGCCAGCCTATATAATTCTTCCCATACTCTCTCCAAGTAAAGTACACGTACCAGGAATAGGAGCCCATTGTTTTATAAATTACTGTAGGGGTTGCATCTGCATGAATGGAGACACTCTTGGATCTGAAATGATTCCTTCTTCGAAATGTGGAAAAGTTATTCTTTAGAGTTATGATAAGTAACTTTCCATTTTGTTAGGGGACCCCATTTTTGCAGTTGGAAACTCCCTTAGGACTTTTGCAAATCAGCTGGTGCAGCAGTGCAGAAATGTTAATAGGGGATTTGTGGTGAGTAGTACATCCACAAGGGGAGTCCCACTCACTGATTTATTTCCATTGCTTTATACTGCCACCATCCTTCTTCCCAACCCCTTGTCCCTAACCCTTCCCCTTATACATACAGTATTTATAGTTTTGGTTTATGCATTTTACACTGGGTGCACTATTGTATTTTTGTGGGTCACACAGCTGACTTGTGAACTGAATTGTGGTTGGGATTGTGTGTGTCAGGATTACACGTATTACTTCCTTGGGGGTAGGGGGTAGCTTCCTGAGTGCCAGGAGATATTGTAAGGGACCACACAGGTGGAGGCACCACACTAACAGGTCCCATTACATACAGTATACAGCATCAGTGCCCAGGCCAGACCACTTATTAAATGGGGGGGGGGTAGTAGTAGTAGTACCCCTTGAGGGACCCAAGTTTACAGCAGTTTCTAGTAAAGTGAAGGCAGTATCTGTTATTAGGCAGGCAGACAAAGGATTGTTATCACTGAGGTGAAATTTTAAAGTGACAAAATCTCTCACTCCCTGGTCGAGGCACCTGCTACAGCATGCTGCAGAGGGACAAACTTGCCTGATGTTTGGGTGTGTGAAATTCGTGAATGGAAAATGAAGGGGAACGGTATCACCTCTGTATGCTCTCCAGTTTTCTGTCATTTTCTCACAGGAACGTAATTCGCTTCTGGCAGCGGGGCACTGCAGGACACTCGGAACTACTTCTGGTATATGACTGCACCATAGCTGGGGACAGCTGTAGTACAACAGCTCTGCACATGGGAAGGCGAGCAGACACATCTGAAAGATGTGTGCTGGAAAAGAAATGAAACTTGAACCGTCACAATTCAGAATAACTGCTGCCTAGTTTCGTTACCTCTGTGGGAGGTTAGAACGGACACAGATATTTCAGCAGGAGTGCATGATGGGGCCTGGGGTATCACGAGGCAATCTCCCCCGTCCCATATGTCAAGCTATATAAGACATAGAAGAGTGTGTTCTGCTGAGGGGTGGAACTGCTGATCTGGCTATTATGAAGTAGTAAGACATAAAAACATTTAAAGTGATTCTCTGATCCCTAGCAAAAAATAAAATCATAGTTGACATCAGCAGAACTGTTATACAAATATCCCCTGAAATTTGGATTTCTGAAAACTCTATTTCTTATTACTGAAGACATTTTGCATATAAACAGGCTCTGTATCCCTTAGACTTTATCTGTTCCAGTGGCTTTTCATACTTTGAAGTCACAATCCTCTGCATGTAACATCAGAATCATTTCTATGGCAACATGTGATGTCACCGCAGAGAATTTCAACTTCAAGACAAGAAATGCAGCAAGAAGAGGTGAAATCTAAGGAGCAGACCAATTTCCTGCAAATGTCTTTGCTAATAATGAATGGAATCTCTTGAAATTCAGTTGAGCTCATTTGAGATTTGAGCCCAGCTGATGCCAACTGTCAGTGTTTTGCAGAAAATAGGAAACTCACTTTAAAAAAAACAAAAAACTAACATATGCCTCCCTGTGCAGACTCCCTGCTTCAGATAACAGCAGGGCACACCTGCAGCCTGAGGT
Organism: Neoceratodus forsteri; assembly: GCA_016271365.2. NCBI lineage: Eukaryota > Metazoa > Chordata > Ceratodontiformes > Ceratodontidae > Neoceratodus > Neoceratodus forsteri. The sequence continues at coordinate 121,606,347 of JADMNL010000025.1, forward strand.
GATACTGTATGGTATTCACATGGGTCCCATCTAATCAGCAGGCTGGATTTCCATGGAAATTTTTGTACTGTAATGCTTGTTATGCAATATTATTTGTTTGTTTGAAAAAGCTAGATTCAGCAAAGAACTGGACAATGTTCCTTTCAGCTACAATACCCATGGAATGGTAAAAAGTTCCTAATCTAATTTATTCATAACTTTGTTTTCATTTTGTAGCAATTTATCTAACAAAGAAGAATATACGGAAGCAAGGAGATCTGATTGACTATGAAAAGGTTAGTTACCCTACAGCAGAGCTTGTCTGTCTGATCACTTTGTTTAAAGAGGGGCTTCAATCACCATAAGCCAAAAATCACAGTTGGCATTAGCAGACCTCAAAGAACAAATGGTGGCATGGCAGGAGTCCAAATATGGAATATTCTAAGTTTTTTATTCTGAATGCTGGGTTTACAGGAACTGCAATGTAGTACATGGCTAGCCTTTGTTCTGCATAAAAGTCGGCCTGTTCCGAATCCTTGTTTTGCACATTCTAAACTGGTATGCACATTCTGAACAGTTGTTCTGCACAGTTCAAAGGTGCTATCATTTTAATTTGCTCTTTCACCCACACCCACCTGCTTACTAACTACCTAGTGCCCAAAGTTGTACCTTTTAGCTTGTAAAAATATTCAGATTTAATTTCAATCATGAAACAACAAAGAAACTGCAGTTTTTTTTGTTTTACTGTGGGGGCGGTTCTGTGATTTCTGTGTTTAGAAACAAACAAACAAAAAACTATATATAAAACACAGTACTGTATGGGCAACCACACACAACTCGTATGTGTTTCCATCTCAGGGTTCAGATGATATCATGGACCTCTCAAGCTTCACCTTTGAGGGTCATATCCTGTCATTTTTTTTTTTTTTTAACTTTCTTTATGCTCCTACTTGACTGGGGCATCTCTCAGGCTTCCCATGCGCAGCTGTGCTGCTCCACCACCCGCCTGAACCACTCCTCCCATATGTTACATCGGGATCAGGATTCTGGACTACCCAGCCCCATGGAGAGGCCCCATAATCCCAGGGGGAGAGTTGGGAGTTGGGCCGACATTGGGCGTGTGGCCGGGGCTCCTGATGGTCGCCATCACCTCACCCGGCAGTAGGGGATTTTTCTTGGTTTCTGCCCCTATTGGCTGGGAAGTGCAATGCACTCCAGCATGCTGCGTGCTCACTCCCGAGCACACCCACAGAAGTGCCTCCGAGCCAATCCCCAAACATCTGGCTCCCCAGCGGCCACTAGACTGCGGGAGCATGAAATCCCCCTCCCCAGGGAGGGAGAGCTGTCCTTCAGATACTCAATCCCTACCCTCCCCTACCAAACCCCGATGGCCCGGACTCATTCCTGAACCTGGGTTGCCAGCGTGGTGCGAGGTGTGGTGTCCAGCGCCTCAACCTTCAGCGCCACCAGACCGGCCTTATATGCTGTCATCGTGACCCTTCAATGGAAACACATGCCGAGTTGTGCGTGGTTATTGTGAATGGTTGTCCATACATTATTCTCTATATATTCTAGTAAGTATTCTGCTTTTACATCCAACTCCATATTCTGAATAAGCTTGGCTTGGGTAGTCTCAGACACTGTTTTGTTAATTACTGGAAGCCTTTCTACAGTGGTCCAGAGCAGGTGTCCCACTAGTATTAGGAATACTATTAGGAATACTGTGAGACTACCCAAGCTGTGTGATTCGGAATACTAGTAATTCTGAATGCTATCACCATAGATCAGTGTCAGTGGCTCAGCAGGTTGCACATTGGCCTCTGAGGCCAGAAGATTGGAAGGTTGTGGGATCTAGCCCCACACAGGGAGCTTGAGGTAAATCCCAATACCAACACTGTAGTGCAGCATGAGGGGGTGCTGCACTCCTGAGGTGCTATCTCTTGGATGAGATGTTAAGCTGAGGTCCATTCTGCCTGTTTAGCTAGGCATTAAAGATCCCACCTCACCTCTCGAAAAGAGTATGGGAGTTTCCCCCCTAGCCCTAGCTATATTTCCCCAGTTCACAAAAAATATCACCATTAGCTTAACCTGATTCTCTGTTTCAGTTTACATCTTTATACCCCACCCCCACTACCCCGATGAGGCTCAAAACAGGCAGTATTTCCTAACCATTCTTTCCCAGTCAACAAAGATAGAGAAAGAAAGAAAGAAACATTCAGACTACTGGTATTTACTTAGCTGGAATACTTATTCAGAATACCGAATATTCTGAATAAGGTTGGAATATTGCTGACCATCTATTACACTGATATCAAGCCATACTGTGATTTTAAAGCTTAACACCTGTGCATCAAAACATGACCCTTGACTTTTTTTTTAATTCGTGTATTTCTTTTTTGCTTTAGATATGAACCACTTCCTTTGCAGCTAGGTTGATGTGGGACTGGAGAGTTCTGGTGAGGGAGGGTGTCTTTTAGCATGTTTTGTATCACAACCCCCTCCCTAACCCAAGTCCCCATTCTCTCAAAATATATTTATATTGCTCCTGACCCCGATCCTTAATTTTGGGGTGGACAGCTAGTATGGCCTCTGTTCCTCAGCACCACCAGCCTCTGCTCCATAGTGCTGCAGTGCTTGCTAAATAATGAACAGAACCAGTGGGCACACAGTTGGGACTCGGGATGGAGAGGGTGGAACAGCAGTGACATTTATGATGTTAGGCAGCTTTGGAACTACTTCACCCCCTTCCTCTCAGTCACCTAACCACTCGCTCCATTCACCATTAAATCTGCAATACTGTGGAGAGGGTTGTATGTGCCGCAGGAGAGGGACTCACTAAGCTTACCAGATTTGCCTGCTTTTAGCTGCTCCCCCAAAATTAAGTATCGGGTCAAAGGAGGGCAGAAATACAAATATCATCTTTTGAAGGAATGGGGGAGTCAGGCTAGAGAGGGAGCTGTGATATAAAAGATACTGCTGGCTCTTGGCATACTGCCAGGAATCAATATTTTGTAGTATTTTTTGGCAGTCTGGGACATCGGCTGAGGGCGGGTGGGTAGGATAAGATTGCAGTGGGAAGAGAAGGTGGCCAAGAGACTTGCCATGGCCACTTGGGGAGGGAGAAAGACTTCCTTTGCCATCTCCATCTTCCATGTGAATAACAAATACTGAATGTGCAAATATTTTGCTCATGTGGGCAGAGGTGAGTGGCAAATGACTAGGCAATGACTGGAGCTCTTTTAAGGCAGTTTTATTAGCATACTTTTGTCAGGATCACCAAGAAAGAATGGCGTCAGCTCAACTTATCAGTTTATTTACATAACAGTATATTTACATAGAAGATCTTGGGCATCAGTACACCCGTATCGCTGCATTAAAAAATAAAATTACTAAGGCCTACAGTACCAGCTGGATAGGACCCCAGAATAACAGCAGGCTGTGCAACCTTGCAGTAAAGGGGAACCAACGTCCTCAGGCAGCCTGCGTAATGTAGCACAGACTTACTTGCTGGCTGCTTGAAACAGTGTCCCTGCGATCAGCTGAGTCCTTGTATACTCCCTTAAGATCACCTTACCGCAAACCAGTTACCCTAACACACTCATCAGCCACAAAAAGTGCCCAAAACTGTCTTTTTAAAACTAGCCAGACAACATAAGCCCTTTCCCAGATGTTCACTAAAAGGCAAAAATTTATCAAAAAGAAAAAGTAACAAAGCCCAGGTGTACTGCACTGTGCAGGTACGTGTCCCTTTAAATGCTGAAAGAGGTAGCCATGTGGTTGCCTATTGAACTAGAAAGTACTGTACCAGGCCCCGTGAGGCTGCAGCCAGGCTCCTCCAGCTCTCTGTCCTTGTCTGTCTGTGGCCTCTACAGCAGGCCACTTCTTCAGTTATGTTTTGTTGGGGTGTAATTCTTCTTTCCACGTTAGTCTCCTCTTTGGTATTTATTTTAATCGAGCTGCTAATGGCTGCAGGTCTGTTGATGTTGTTGGCTTCTTAGATCCCCCCAGTACTCTATCTCCCGGTGCTCCAGTGCTGCCTTCTGGTGCTGCAGCATGGAGGGGAGTGAGGGAACGCACTGTCAGGCAGTAGGGAGTGAGAGAACACACTGTCAGGCAGTAGGGAGTGAGAGAACACACTGTCAGGCAGTAGGGAGTGAGAGAACGCACTGTCAGGCAGTAGGGAGCAAGAGAACACAATGTCAGGCAGTAGGGAGTGACAGAACGCACTGTCAGGCAGTAGGGAGTGAGAGAACACACTGTCAGGCAGTAGGGCCATCCAGCAACCTTCGTTGGCTCTCTCTCTCTCTCTCTCTCTCTCTCTTCAACCACCAGCACTGCCTTCTGGATCAGCAGTCAAACACTGGAGTACTTCCAGCTACGCGGGAGAGCATTCATTAATTCAGGCAGCATACTAGCCACCTTTTGTGACTCCACTCCCTCTCTTCCATTTGGTTGGTGTTTTCAAAACGGCAGCCAACCTGCGTGAGGAGTGAAGCACACACTGCATCGCTGTCTGTCTCTGCTGCCCCACTGAGAAGCCAAATTGTGGGTGACAGGGAACAATAAACAGGACTCCATTCCCTGATTGCCCTAACCTCTCCAGCTGCAGTAAGGAGGGTAGCCTCTGCATGGACTGGGGGTGGGAACCAACAGACAACCCCTTCCCCCAGAAAAACAACCACATAAAATACAAAAAAAAAAAAAAAAGAAAGAAAAAGAAAATATGTTGCCCAATTTAAAGATATATTATAGGGCGGCCCAGATAACTACTCTCATTATGCATTTTTCAAAAGACGAAGATGATTCATGCTGTAAGGGAACAGAGTAGGTGGGGCTCCCATTGCTTGCCCCTAAAGGTACTACCAGCTCTGGGATTACCCCTATAAGATATACATACCCTCAAAAATCCCTGGACTAACCAGCTGTCCCAGGGGAGGAGCAGTTGTGTTTCTGTCCCTCCCCATACTGGTGACCTGGTTTTGGGAATGGACGGAATTGCTTGCTGGGCCAGCAGGGTGAGGGAGGATCGAGTGCCCAGTGGCAGCTCTTCTCCGTCTGAGAGGGGGGGTATTTCAGTTCTCGCTGCAAAGACTATCTGCTGGCAGAGGTTGGGCAATAACGTAGCTATACAGCATATAAAGGGGAAGAGCTGGAGCATGAAGTGCTGGCACATGTCCCTGCGCTGCAAGCTCAGGGAGGAAGAACGGAGGAAAACAGCTGGGTTGCTACATGCCAGCACCCCCCCCCCACAGGTTCTCATATGATTGCGGCTGGCGACCCACCACAAGGTGGTCCTGGGTATGTGTTGGATAACGGTAAGTCTACGAAGGTTGGTGACTGGGCTCGGGTGGTTCCTTTAGGGCAGATCTGGGGAACAGGTCCATAAAATACTGATTTAAACAAAAAACAAATCCCTGGACTGGAGTCCCTTGGAGGTCTGGAGAGAGTATCTGTTGACAGCCAAGCCCTGCACTTCATGTACTGCCTTCATCCCAATAAAAGCCTGTCCACATCTTTTGCCTGCAAAGATAGATGCCACCTTTAGATGCTGGGGGAGACCAAGGATTGTGTTTTTTAGGGCAGTTATTTGTGTGGTGAGTGCTGGAAAAGTTTGCCACTCTCAGGAGAGATATCCACCTCCTACAGATGGATTTTTTTCAGGTGTCTCCAATTATGAGCTAGAATCCAGCAAAACCCCTTCAGGGACCAAAGCCCTCAGTATCACCTACTGCCCCCACTGCTGGGAATTGGCAGCTCAACCATCGTGCAAATCACAGGTCTCCCAGATTGTCATCCATCTGGCCAGAAGCACAGTAGCTGACCCAGGGGAACATATTCATACCAAATGGCAAGGGGAAATACGGGTTACCCTGATGGACCGCCATTGGTTCTGAATCAGGCGGGAGGCAGTGAGAACTACGGGCAGTAATCAATGGCATGAGTTCAAATGGAAGGCAGTCTCTTGTTTTTTCCTGCACCCCTGTCATTATCAGGCATCACCTAGCTAGTCATGCAGACAGATGCTGGAGGCAATGTGACAATGTGGCAAACCACCTGCACCTCTTTTGGTGCTGTCCAGTTATACAGAGGTGTTAGGAGTTAAAAATCCATTGAAATTGAAACATTTACTTTTGGTTCTTCCACCACAAAGGTTATCAAACCCCAAATTATTCCTTTTCCAGATCTTTACAGCTGCCTTCACTAAGGCCACAACATGCAAGTGGCTGGACCCCCACTCCAGTCTCTTGGACTAGGTCCAGTTCTGCATAAGAATATTAACCATGGAAGAATTAACCCATCAGTTCAGGCATCCAGGCAAAGAGAGGTGATCTTACCCTCTACAGGTCGCTGGTAAGGCCGCACTTAGAGTATTGTGTGCAGTTTGGGAGGCCATACCTAAAGCATGATATCAGGCTACTGGAGAGGGTGCAGAGGAGGGCAACAAAGATGATGTGTGGAATGGAGGGGAGAGACTATGACAGCAGGCTGGGAGACCTGAATATGTACACCCTAGAGGATAGAAGGGACAGGAGGGACATGATAGAGACATTCAAGTATCTGAGGTGAATCAGTAAGGATGGGGCAGACAAGGTCTTTAAGTTAAGGAGGGGGAGAGTCACCACAGGCTAAGAATAGAGGGAGGAAGATTTAGGAAGGAAATGAGGAGACACTATTTCACAGAGAGGGTGGTAGCAAAATGGAACGCCCTACCAGAATGGGTGGTATCATGTAAATCTGTGAACAGCTTCAAAAGGGCATGGGACAGAGAACAGGGGAGAGTGGGGGTGGGGGAGGTGGGGTGACAGTGGGATGACAAAGAGGAGGGGGGGGCAACTGCAAACTAGGGGTGTTGGCTGCACGCTCGAGCAGACTTAGATAGACTGGGTGGTCTGTTTCTGCTGGCACATTCATATGTTTGTATGTTCGTAGGCATCAGGCAGATTTATACAATGTGTGGTGGTTGCCCTTAAGTTTCTCGAGGATAGTAAAGGTTCCCTGATCACTTGCCACCTTTTGGGTAGCTAGCTCCACAGATTTATAGGTTCCAGATCTGAGTACCTTACGTAATACCTCTATGAGGATTGTCAATACCAGCTCTTGGGCTTTAAACCCTTCCAGGAGAGTGAAGGCGTAATAGACTCTTTACAGTTTCATTTCACCTTCAGAAGGTTTATGTGATGTCTTAGCTTCTTTTCTTGTTTCTGTCTTGCTATTTCTCCCTGTGTTCTGCAATGGTGCCCACTTGATCAAGATATTTTCTATTTTCCGTTTGTGCCTGGTAAGTGCAGTGCTGCTTTATGATGCTGTATGGAACTACCAGGTATAACTAGCCACTGCTAGACCATGACTTATTGTTGTACTGTATTTGGGGCACTGTCACTGTTTCTAAAAATCTCAATACACTTCAAGTTTTAAACAAACTCTGACAGAGTCTATATTGCTGCAGCTAAAGAATGTGTGGTAAAAATATTGAAAATTTGCTTTTTAATATTTTTACACCAAATTTTCAACATAGCCTTGTTATGACCCTGCCTGACAAATTGTGCAACTCCTGTGCTAAAGGTGATTTTGCATAGGGACTGCAAAATCAGCCTTCAGGATGCAGAAACGTATTTTCTGGCGGAGAACTGAAAGGGCTTTACAGCATCTCAGGTCTCTTTGCCCCACGGTCGATCCCCTGATGAAGTCTCATTGATGGAAATTGAATATGATGTTGAGGGGGAACTGACTGCAATCACAGACCAAGCCCTATATAAGGTATCGTCCACAGTACAGCAGATTGGATCAGCGTGTGTAGACCTCAAAATGAATTTGAAAGCATTAGATAAAAAGCTGGCGGTGACGAAGAGCAAGATGGGGGCAGTAACAGAAACAGTATATACACATAACTGCCTGACATATTTGGTGCAAAGAGAGAGGGAACTGGAGACTGAAGCCAAGGAGGTGGAGAACCGGGACCGAAGAAATCATTTGCGCATCAATGGGATGCTGGAGGGGGGTGAAGGACAACTTCCCCTCTGTGGAAGATTTTATTCAGCATGTACTATCCACCAACCTTGAGTTGCCACAAGACCATCCCCAAAGTATCAAGAGAGCACACGCTCTCTCCGACCTGAGCCTAAGGAGCAGATGACATAGCCTAGCTCAATCATCATTAAAATGGTACACTTTCAAAGTAAGGAAACCAGCTTAGCTGCTGCTGGAAAAAGAGGGGGTCCTCGTATGACAATCACAACATTTATTCTGATTAGGACTTTTCATCTGCACTGTGGAGCAAAAGGCAGGTAGTCCAAGGTATGATTAAAAAGCTGAAAGAGTCAAGAGAAATTAAAGCGCAACTGCTATTCCCTGCAAACTTAAAACTGCACCTCGAGACAGGCATTAGGATTTATGACTCCTTGATGGAAATGTCACTGCAGCAGTAGCGTAGCAAATTCCCAGAGGGCCTGGGTGCATGGCTATGTTATAGGGCCCCCCCGGTTTTGAATAAACATTAAAATTATGATTTGGGCCTCTCAAACCTCATGGGCCCGGGTGCGACTGCACCCCCTGCACCCTTGTAGCTACGCCCCTGCACTGCAGCTGAGAAAAATGGGTCACAGACTGCTCAGACTGTGAAATGGCAGAGTTGGAAAGCCCAGCTACTGCACTCCACATGGTCAGTGACTGGCAGAGGGAGAAACCACGCTATATAGGGCACGATTTACTCGCAAAGCTGAGGGAAGATTTCATGGTGCTTATTAAGGTAATCACAAAGGAGGCACATGGAGCTAAGGAACCAGACCACACACACACACAGTTTTCTAAAAAGAAAAAAAGACTTGTATGGCATAAAATATGTATTAGGAGGAGGCAATTGAATTAAGCCTTCCTGCTGGGATGAAGTTCTTAGAGCTTTCATTTTTTTTTTTTTACATTCCCCCTTTGCTTACACAAAGCAAACATGCAGCTGTTATAACAAACTAGGCATGGAGAATCCTGTACGACGAGGGGGACTTCCTCCGGCTCCTTGGCCCTTTGTCTCTCTCCCTCATCTATGTTAAAACAAGCAACCCCCTTCCCTTCCAAAAAAATCTCCGTTCATCCCCTCCACGGTCGCGGTTTCTGCCTACTGCTGACATGGGGAATTCACACTGGATCCCTGCTCGTTTGTCTCTACCTGCACCTCCATGTTAAAACAAAGCAATCCCCTCCACCCCCCCAAAACAAAAAACGCTGTCCAGTCCCTTGAAGATTGCGGCTCCTGCTGGCTGCCGATGAGGGGGAACTTGCATGGGCTCCATGACAATTCGTCTCTCTGCCCCATCCGTGTTAAATTTATTTATTTATTTCTTGAAATTGTTTCACCAGGAAAGGCACACTGAGCAAAAAGATGCTCATTTCCTGGTGCGACCTGGGCGGTAGGAGTACAATGGGAGATAACTCGCAGGTTATCGAGAAGTTACATATAACAAAGATACAGTAGACCGAAGTAACAGATGTACATGTTACAGTAATACAGTAGACTGAAGTTTCTGTTGTACAAGTTACAGAGGTAGAGTTATGGTTATACAGTTGCAAGATAAACAGGGGTAAGACATTCAATGCAGTTCAACAAACAGCACAAGGAAGGCATAGTTTATACTTTAGCAGATTCCAGGGCATTGAGTTGCTGATTAAACTTGTAGCACAAGGACTACATTGGATAACTGTAGTGTGGCATTTGGACTGAGAATCACTGAGGGAAAAAGTCAAAGTATCAAGTGCAGTTTAGGACAGGACAAAAACATGTACCAAGAAGTGCTGTAGTTGGTATAGATAAGCCAGCTTCCATAGCGTAAGCTAGGTGCCGCTGGTCAGGCAGTCAGGAGGGATGGGGCCATAGGGGGACACGTGGGGGTCAGGTGCAGGAGCAAATTACCGTGAGGTAATAGCGCTGTAGATAGGGAGTGGGTAGAGGAGGAGTGGCGAATTTGAGGAGGGAGCTCATTCCAGAGTTTGGGGAAGCGATGAGAGAAGGCTGATTGCCCGATAGTGGTCTTCTGCCTTTGGATTTGTAGCTTCTGGATGTCAAGGGATCTGAGGGCATGAGTAGGGGAGGGAACTGAGGAAAGTAATGAAGAGAGGTAGGATGGGAGGGCATTGTGCTAGAATTTAGCTACAAATTTAGCACAGTGTTGTAGGTGGCGGTTATCGAGGGATGGGAATGCGAGGGAATGGTAGAGGTTGCAGTGATGGGTGCGGGGGGTGGCATCGAAGGCGAAGCGACAGAAGGCATGAAAAAGTGGCTCTAGTCTGTATAAGGTAGATTTGGGAGCAGCACTGTAGACTATGTCGCAGTAGTCGACGGAGGGAAGGATCATCTTTTGCACAAGCTCTCACCTGGCCGTGAGAGGGAGGCTATTGAGGTTTCTGTAAAGGGCACCGAGCTTGGGGTGTAGTTTTTTTTTTTATGATGGCTTCAATGTGGTCAGAGAAGGACAAGTGACAGCTGAGCCAAACTCCAAGGTACCGGAAGGAAGTGAAGTCCTCCAATACTGTCCCATCAAGGGTGTGGAAGAAGGGGAGGGAAGGGAGCCTGGTTAGACGTTGCCGAGTGCCGAAGGTCATGGTGGTAGTTTTTTAACATTGAGGGAGAGCTGGTGAGAGCTGAACCATAGCTGAACTTCGTTGAAGTCAGCCTGGAGGTTGGCTGTTACCTCATCCAGGGAGGAGTCAGAGGCGAAAAGGACAGTATCATCTGCATACATATGAATAGAAGCAAATGAACACACTAGAGGGAGATTATTGAGAAAGATGGAAAACAGGATAGGTCCAAGTACTGACCCCTGGGGGACTCTGGTGTTCATAGGGAGGGGGGAGGAAGTGACGTCTGCAATTCTAACTGATTGTGTTCTGTCTGAGAGGTAGGTGTTGAACCAGTTGGTAGCTGAGCCAGCGAGGCCAGCTTCTGAGAGACGTTGTAGCAGCAGGGGGTGGGAGACCCTGTCGAATGCTTTGGCAAGGTCAACGAAAATAGACGAGGTGATCAGCTCTCTGTCCATTCCAGAGAGGATGTTGTCCGTGAACCTAACCAGGGAGGAGGCAGTGGAATGACCCTTCCTGAAACCGGACTGGAACGGCGTGAAGAAATTGGAATCGGAGAGAAAGGAGGTGAGTTGGTTGAGCACTAGGTGTTCTTGCAGTTTTGCGAGAGCTGGGAGGAGGGAGATGGGGTGGTAATTTGAGGGGCAGGTAGTGGCACCCCCTTTAGGGAGGGGGATGACGATGGCATGCTTCCAGATCTGGAGGACAGCAGCAGTGGAAAAGGAGAGGTTTAGGAGGTTGGCGAGGGGGGTTGCTATGGCAAAGGTGGAGAGGTGGAGGAGTTTGCAGTCAAGACCATTGGGGGATTTTCCTTTTGATGGGTTGGGAGCCTGTAGGGCATCAAGGACATCGGCTGGCAAGATATCCTTGAAGGAGAAGGTGGAGGACCCATGAGAATTTGTACATATGGGAGGAGGACTGTACACTCAGAAGTGGGCAAGGAGGAGAGGAATGCAGAGGCATAGGAGGAGAAATATGTGTTGAATTCAGTGGCAACAGCATGTGGGTCTGAGAGGAGAGTGTTATTCGCAATAAGGAGTGGGGTAGGGTGGGCGGCTGGTGGGGAGAAGAGGGAGTGGATGACCTTCCAGAATTTGGATGGACTATTTAAGTTAGAATAGAGGGAGGAACTGAAGTATTCCGCTTTAGCTAGATGGGTTGCTCTGGTACATTTGTTATGTAGAGTCCGATAGATGGTAAAATCACGTGGGTGGCATGAGGTTTTGTGAGTGCTCTATGCTTTGTCCTGTGCTATTTGGCAGGCTATAAATTCTTGGGTGATCCAGGGCAGGTGGTTGCCATGTACCCTGGAGCGACACAGTGTGGCATGAGTGTCCCAGACATTGAGGAACGTATTTTGGAAGTAAAGGATGGCATCGTCTATGGAAGAGGATTTGGCCGGGGATTCCCAGCATGCGAGTGCTAGGTCTTCAAGCACAGGTGCGAGGTTTAACGATTTGTAGGAACGTTGGACTATGCACTTTGGGGCAGATTTAGGTCGGTGAATTTTCTGGACTAGGTATATAATATGGTGATCACATAGAGAATCAGGTAGTGCCCCCAAAATGATGACCCAGTGGGGGTAGCTGGTGAGAGCTCAGTCTATTAACAAGTGGTTGCCCGTTTTGGGGTTCAGACATGTAGGTTCAGTGATGGTTTGTGAGAGATTTAGCCTGGAAATGTCAGACCTGGTTTTGTTGAAAGAAGGAGCTAGCCAATTGTGGTTGAAGTCGCCCATGATATATAGTTCACCAGTAGGGGTTAGGGAGGCAGTTTGCACAAGGAGGTCGGTAACAGATGAGGCTGGGATGCCAGGCTAGCAATATACTCCAGCTATGTAGGTTGGGACAGAGAAAGGGAGAGTCAATTGTAGCCAGGGAAGTTCGTAGGCATGGGGTTCGGCTTTGGCTAGGACTACTGAGAAATGCAAATCAGAGTTTACGTAGATAGCCATGCCACCGCCTCTAGTCAACCAGTCCTGATGGGCCATTGTGTAGCCCAGAACAGCAAGTGAGGTATCAGAGAAATGCTTATTTAGCCATGTTTCAGAGAGGGCGGTGACATCTGGGGCATAATAAGCTGCGAGTAACTGGAGGCAGTCAAGTTTAAGGGGTAGGCTTCTTATATTTAGATGCAGGAGGCACAGACCCCATGGGAGGTGATCTCCAGTGAGATTTGTGTGTGTAATTGTATTTGAGGAGGATCCTGCTGTTGTTGACAAAGTGGGATTGTTTGGGGGGCCTGGGTTAGGGTGTATGTCCCCTGCTGCAAGGAGTAAGAGACCAATAGTAAGGTAGCTTGTGAACACTTCTGAACACCATGGTGCTGTTGACCACCATCTTTGCAGTGGGGGGGGGGACAATTATGAGCTGCAGGTTGGCAGGTAGTTAGGTGCATAATAACCCAAGAGTGTAGGGAGCAAGGAGGAAGGGCAGGGACGCAGGTGCAGTGGGACCAGTTTGGGCTGGGAGGTGAGATGGTCTCGGAATTAGAGGGATAGAAAGGGCTATCGAGGTGCAGCATGATGTGGGGGGGGCAGGTTAGGGAGAGTAGGAGGGATGTTGGACAGGAGTGGTGGGAGGCAGGTGAGTAGGGTAGTAAGGAGGAGCGTATGTCCAGGCTGGAGAGACATGCTTCCTGTGCACAGGGAGTGATAGCACATAGAAATTCAGAGAGCACTGTAGTGGTTGGGGTGAGGGGTGAGGGGTGAGGAATAGGCAGCCAGAAGTAGATTGGCTGTAGGCAGAGCTTGGCCAATGAACAGAGGTGGTAGATGGCCAGTCGGAGAGGTGTCTGGAAAATGGGGCGGAAGGAGGTGTATTTAATCAGTGGAGGGGTGGGGAGGGACAAAAACATGTTCAACAGAGGTCCCGGTGCTAGCAGAGGTATACTATCTGTGGGTTTAGCCCCTGGCCAATGGGCTTGAAGTAGCAGCATGCAGCAACCAATGGGAGGCTGCGGTGCTTCCGACTGCTCCAATCAGCACACAGAGCGGGTCCCGGGTTGAAGACTGGCTGCTCACCTGGGATCGGAGTGTATATGGTGGCAGGAGCTCCTAGCAGAGGTCGGTGGCTCGGTTCTGGAGCCTAGGCGGTCCGTCCATCAGAATGAGGTCTGCCCACGTAGGGCTGCCTGCGGGGAGGGAAGGGAAGGATAGAGAATTTAGTGTATGGGGAACAAAAGTAGGATTAGGCAAATTAGGGGGAGGAGGCACAACACAAAAGATAGGGGGAGGCGTGAGCACTGAGCTCTCTGCGGGGGCCGGGGGACAGGTTTGCGATTAAGGCACACAAAGAGTCAGGAGAAAGTGCACCAAACTGGCTGAGCTCTCAATAATTTTAAAAGTAAAAAGATAAATAAAAATTTAATGTGTCTGGATACGGAGGGGGTAGCAGGCAAGTAAGGAGGGTACTGCCAGGCACTGACCCATTCAGACACAGGCAAGGGGAAAGAAATAAACAGGAAGGAGGAGACAAACCCCCCAGCTTTAAAGCTGAGAGCGTAGTTAACGGGGGTGACACAGTTTTGGCAGGAGCAATTGAGCAACTCAGGCACATAAGGCAGTACTGGCACGGTTACTCGCAATTTCCTACACTAGGCTAGCTAAGCAGGCAACACAGTAGAATAACTCTAAAATATTAAAACATGCACACATCTCCAATAAATGCACAATTAGGGAAAAAACATGCTCAACAGAGGTCCCGGTGCTAATAGAGGTACACTATCTGTGGGTTTAGCCCTTGGCCAATGGGCTTGAAGTAGCAGCTTGTGGCAACCAGTGGGAGGCTGCGGTGCTTCCGACTGCTCCAATCAGCTCACGGAGCGGGTCCCGGGTGAAAGACTGGCTGCTCACCTGGGATCTGAGAGTATACGGTGGCAGGAGCTGCTAGCAGGGGTTGGTGGCTCGGTTCTGGAGCCTAGGCAGTCCGTCCATCAGAGCAAGGTCTTCTCACGTAGGGCTGCCTGGGATCGGAGCGTATATGGTGGCAGGAGCTCCTAGCAGGGGTCGGTGGCTAGGTTCTGGAGCCTTTGACGGTCCATTCATCGGAGTGAGGTCTGCCCACATAGGGCTGCCTGGGATCGGAGTATATATAGCGGCAGGAGCTCCTAGCAGGGGTCGGTGGCTCGGCTCTGGAGCCTAGGCAGTCCAGCCATCTCCCTCAGAAAAATCTCTGTCCATCTCCTCGATGGTCTTAGCTCCAGCCTTCTGCCAATGAGGGAGGACTAACTCTTGTTCCATGTTCATTTCTCTTTCTCTCCCCACATCATGTTAAATCAAGCACCCCCCCTCCAAAAAAAAAAACCTCTGTTGCTATTTGATGCTTAGGGCTCCTGTCCACTGCCCACAAATGGGAACTCGCTTGGACTCCATGCCCACTTGTCTCTGCCTCCCGCCCTGGTGAAGTGTTACATGAGCTGCATCAGTAAAATGTTGGAATCTTGCTTCAGAATACAGTTTATGAAATGCAGACAGTAAAGTAATAGAATAATTGTATAAATATTGTTTGTGTTTGTCTGTTTTCACTCTATATTCCTCAGTGTGAGATGCCGTTGTCAGCCACCGGCTGCAGGTCAGAGCTCCAGTTAGCGGTCAGGTGACTACACAGGTCACTCCCTCTGTTCCCACTCAGATGTTTCATTTTGACAGTCACTTAACCAGCAGCACAACGTCTTACTGTGCGGTTGTCCCCTGTCAGATCCTCGAGTGACACAGAGAATTAATTTTTGGTTTTTGCAGGTCCCAGTGGCACAAAACTTATGCTGAAACAGACTTTTTTTGTTGTTAGCTAAACAGCTTTAGTGAAAACTTATGCTGCATGGTTGTAATCTTCGTCTGTTCGGTTGAAAGAACTGATTGCCATTAACTCTGTCACCGACATCATGCTCTTTATTCTTTATTATGACATTTGCACAAAACATTATTTATTTGGACAAAGTACCAACAAATTAACTTTATTGTTAAAACAATCTGCATTACCCAAAGTTATCAGGGGACTTTTTTATCGTCTGTCACTGGTAAGCTTTATTCACTGGTTGGCTTAATTGCCTAAATCCACAGTTGTGAAGAATACAATTCATATTTTCCTTTACTTCAGCCGGCATTTCTGGTCCTCCTTTACACCACAGCCGTGAGCAGGGAAAATTTACTGGATTTAGGCAATTGAGTCACGAAGATTTGCAACATGTACTGACTTGGACTGACTAATACACTTCCTGCGCTTCTTTATCTTTATGTATTAATTATTAACTAGCAAATAAAGATTACCAGTGATGGATGATAAGTCCCCTGATAACTTTGGGTAGTGCAGATAGAAGATTGAACTCCTGTGGTTTATGCCACAGTTGTTTTAACAGTCTGTCCCTGCTATTGTGCACACTGAGAGTCCCAGTACACTTGTAAGGAGTAAAACTGAGCAGAAGGAATTGCTGATTTTATGTAAATTAATTGTACTGTTGTTGCTTATTTAATGATTGATCACAGCATAAATCAGGCACACAGAGATAATTAATCTTGTGTCAGAAAAATATTGTTTCCTTTACCAAGTTTTGTGCTTTTTTGTTGAAACTGACAGCTAATGTTAAAAATATAGAAATAAACATGGTAAGAATAGGAAAATGTATTTTTTTAACAATATAGTATTTAACATTTTTTCTGTGAGAGCTAGTCATTTGAAGCACCTCACTACTGTGCGGTTTCAAAAAGCATTGCAGCTTACACCGAATATTTAATCGTTCGGTAAATAGTGATGAATTGTATTAATTAACTTAGTAGCACCATTTGTTAAATATGCACCTTCAATACTTGTGATATGAGTTGAAACGACACCGTGGGCCCGATTCTAAAAGCAGCTGCGATCGCCGCAAGGGACTTGCGGCAGGTTGTCAAACTTGGTATTGCAGAAGCTGATGCCACAAGCCCCTGACACTGCAAAGTTAGACCATCTCCCTGTTGATCTAACCTTGGGTCAGTGGGGGTGCCCTTACTATGGGGCTTGCGTCAATCATTTGGCGCGAGCTGCCGTAAAGTGAGAAAACTGTCGCAACTGTGTCAACCCTTCTGGAATAGCGCCAAGTTGCATTAAAGGGCTTTGACGCAGTTGCATCAAACATTGCGGTGGATGCAGGGCGTGACACAAGCCCTACGTCCACCTTCTGGAGTTGGGCCCTGTGTGTCTGCATCTCTGTGAGCCAGTGCTGCAACTCTGCATTTCAGTAATGAGTATGTGCTGCATGTGATGCATTTGATGCATGACAGTAAATAAAAAATGCATTCCAACTGCATACATACTGCATGTACTGGTTGTTACTATTTATAGCTTCATACCATTAGGAACAAGAAAATGACAGCACGTGTGTCACTGGGTTCGGCCTTGCACAAGCTGACAAACACTGAGACAACAGAAGCTGAAATACTGTAGTTATCATACAGATTACTTACATACTACAATGGGCAAACTACAAAAAAAATCAATTTGTGTGAAAATCTTTACTAGATATAGTATAAATGGATTATCAGAATCAGCAGCTGCTTGTGTCCCAGTTTCAGTGACATACAGTACACTAGGTGAGAAAAATTGGTGCTGAAACACCACTGGGGGAAAAAAATAACTTTCATAAATCATTCTTTTAATACACAAATTGTCACTTCTTTACAATAAATGATGGTGACTGAACTGTTGAAAATATTTAAAATCAAAACAAATATTCTGTGTGCAATGGTATGCATAGGACATCTAGCACTTGGCTGGCTGTCACAGAGGTAGCGTAGCGACATCACCGATGCCATGCGCTCAGTCTAGTACTGCTTGGATTTGAGAGGCAATTGCAGACTGGGGTTTGTCATAAACCAGATTAAAAATAGAAAGGGACATTATAAACACAAGACATGCCATAACAAATTAAGGTATGTATACCCACTGCTTCTTTACTTAACATCACTTTCCCAAATGAATGCTTTTTTATCACTTCACGAGCACCCCACTCTCCCCAAAAAACTCTGTCTCCTTGCTTGATGGTTGCGTCTCCTGCTGTCTGCTGATGAGGGGGATTCCCTCAGGCTCCATGATGCCCGTTTGTCTGCCCCCCTTCCATGTTAAAACAGGCAACCCCCCTCAAAAAAAATCACTGTCCCTCCCCTGGACAGTCCGGATTTATATTACTATGTTGAATATCTTACCAAACAAAAAAGTGTAAATGATTCAGAACTTGCGTGTTGTTCTCTAGTAATTTTATAGTATTTCACTTTATTTGTTTATTTAATACTAGGATTACAAATACATTTGAACCAGAGGTTCTTTTACAAAGGTTCCGCGTCAGCATAGGGTGCACAACAAAACAGTAGCAGATACAATACGGGATCTTACTTCAAGAGGGCTCTTGCAGTAGGTAATTACATATAGGACTGACAACGGCAGACGTCAGGACCCCACAGAAAAATTTCTAGCTAGCAATCTCTGACGGGACCTCTGTCAGGTGACCGACGCCAGCGATATGTCAGTATAAAGGGCGTCCCCACTCCCACCTTCCAGTTCTTTCCGCTAGCTCATGTCAGCGCCTCGCAGAAAAGTTCAACGTTCATCAGCCTCAGTTGTCGGTAGTTTTTACCAAGTTATTTTCGATTTTTCGAATTTTTGTCAGGTATTCATCAATGTATGTCGTTCCCTGCACCCTCCGAGCACAAGAACAAGTGCGACTCGTGCGACTCCTGCGGCGCCCAACTCCCACAGAAGGGCGCTCATACCAAGTGCCTCTTCTGCCTAGCCCAGATCATCAGGTGGAGAAGTGCCAGCACTGCCTTAAATTCAATGCGTCCACCCGCAGACCGCGTTAGCAGTCCCTGGAGGCCCATATTTTAAAGAAGAAAATGTCCTCCGTGGAAAAGGAGTTAAAAAAGCTCCAGCAGGTGTCCACTTCCCCTGAAGGCCATCGCAAGAAAAAAGACAAGGAGAAGCACCGGGACAAGGGCTCCTCATCCTCCGTGTCTTCCTCGGGAGTCGCCGTACTCCAGGTAACATCCCCCCGGGGGACCGATCTGCGACGGCCACCTTGGAGGTTTCCAAGGTGGCATCGGCTCGCCCATCTGGCTCGAGCTCGGGCCCTTTAGGCACCTCTGGGCTATTGGAGGCCTCCGCTCCCGGTAAAGCCTCCACCATGCGGCCTACTGGTTCGAGCGGCGCCGGTAAGCCGGACATTAGCTCCTCCGACGCCCGCACGGAGAAGGTCGATAAGTCACCCGACCCCTCGGGGCGGTGCACAGCCCTTCTTCCACCCGACCAGGCTGCCCCTCCTTCGCGACCAGCCTCGGGCGACGGGTCCGCTAAGTTGGATGTCGGGGCCCCTCCGGCGTCTGCCTGGACCCCACTGATAAGTCAGACATTGGCTTGTCCGACGTCCGCACGGTGGCTGAGCCGACGCCAGACCGTCCAACGTCCGCTGTTTCCAGCTTCCCGCAGCCTTCGCTGCCCTCCGGGGACCCTGGGTCTCCTCCGCCTGACCCTGGGGATTTTTCCCCTCCATCCCTGTGTGATGCCAAGGTTCCTGCCGTGCCCCTGTCAGACTGTCTGCCCGCTGGGCCGACTGATCTGACATTGGCTCCCCGGACGCCGCCCCGACGCCGGCTCCCCAGCCGCTGGCACCGGACGCCAGTCTTGCCGACCCTGGGTGACATCCTGCTTCCGGATGCCGCTCCAGTGCCGGGCCCTCTACCCACCGAGCCTTCTGCTCCAGACCCACCCGTGGGCCCTCCAGCCGGGCCGTCTGCTCCGGCAGACCCCTTGGTTCCCGGGTATCCGACCCCATCTTACCCAGCTCTACAGTATCCGGTGCCCTAGTGCCCGACACGCCTATCCGATGCTGCAGTACCTGGGGCCTCAATACCCGATGCCGGGCTTCCCGCCATTGGGTTATGGATATGCGCCTTATGGGTATAATCCATACCCGTATCCCCCTCCTCCTCCTCCTCCACCGCCCCCTCAGCTGCCGGTGGACTTGAAGGAGACTCTGGCCTCCTGGTGGGCTGAGGCCAAGGCTCAGTTCACCAGAGAGGTGGAGAGTCATCTCCCAACGATGGTGCTGGTTCCAGTTCCCGTACGTCTGCGACAACAGACTCCCTTCCCTCCTCCAGACACCAGAGCCGAGCCCTCTGGTTCCAGGGCGGGGCAGGACATGCTTCCCCGAGGGATTCCCAAGGGGTCCATTCCTCCCCCACGCCTGGAAAGGGAGTCTTCCTCATCATCTTCTTCCTCCTCGGACACCTCAGACGACTCCGATGGTTGTTCCAAGCCAGACGACGAGCCACGCTCTCAATCTAAGCCCAGGCCAAGGACTCCTCCGAAGTCCCCATCCGGAGGATCCTTCTTTTACGGAGCTGCTACGCAAAATCCAGGAGGTTCATAAGTGGTGTTCCTTGGAGCCAGATCCCCAGCGTAAGAAACTCGCTGAGCATCTGGATCTGCCCGTGACAGCTCCCACCTTGGTGCCACCCTGGATTGAGCCTCATGCCGATCTTGTTTCCACTATTTAGAAGCAACCGTCGGCTTTAGCCCCACTTCCTCAGAAGTTGAACAGGCTATATCAGGATCCCGAGAATGTTGTCTTTTTAGATTCTCACCCTCGAGCTGATTTGGTTGTGATTAGTGCCGCTCATGGCCGAACAGCTAACCCGAAACATCTGAGCTCATCTCCACCTGACAAAGAATCCTGTCTTCTGGACCAGTACGGGAAGAAGATCTATGCTTCTTCCACTCTGGGTTTTAGGGCCCTAAATTATGTCGGTTACATGGGGGATTACCAGAAAGTGATTCTTAGTGAGGTGGAATCCAAATTGAACTCCCTTCCGGACTCTCAAGTCAAACAGGAAGTGGCTGACCTCATCCGCTCTGCACATTCAGCCAGTCGGCACATGCTTCATGCTACTTACGATACAGTGGACACTGCTGGTAGGAGCTCCGCTTTCGCCGTAGGCTTACAGCATCATGCCTGGCTCCGTGTGTCAGGGTTGGTCCCGGAAGTGCAGTTCGCTATTCAGGAAGTGCCCTTCCGGGGTTCGGTGCTGTTCAGTGGTGATGTCAAGGACATTATCACCCATCTGCAGGAGAAGGGGACTGCACTGAAGTCTGTGGACTCTATGTACCATTTTATTTTTATTTATTTAGATTTTGTTAACCAGGTAAAACCCACTGAGACCAGAGGTCCCTTTTTCAGGGGTGACCCGGGGTGAGTACACCAACTACTTTACATTAGGTACAGTATGCAGCTTAAAAATACATATACAGTTTGTACAGGAGGCTAGGTAACAGTAAGGCAGAGACAGAGAGCATACAGCAAGTAACAGAGTCAGAGAACATGCATTGTCAGTGGGGTACACTAGTCCACAGTCTAAAAGACATACTCAGTTTGTACAGGAGGCAAGGGGATGGTAAGCCGGTGTAGGAGCAAGTTCAGTAAAAACACCAGACCATCCCCATCAAACGCAGCCCCGTCCCTTTCGCAGGTGGAATTGTCAAAAGGCAAAACCCCAGGGAAAGTGGGCTAAACGCTGGGCCCTTCCGGCTGCAAAGCCCCCGCTGCCCAAAAGCAGCTGGTAGTGCTTCAGCTGCTGCTGCCCCACACCACCTGACTTCTTTCCTCTCCCACAGCCTCTGGGCCTTCCGGAGGAACTGGTAGGAGGGAGATTTTCCCTCTACCTCCTGGGTTGGGAGAGGATAACTTCAGATTCCTGGGTGCTCCAGCTGATTGCAGAAGGACACTCAATAGAGTTTCTCCAGAAACCACCTCGTCACCCTCCCCCAAGGTCATTGTACTCTCGGGAACACCTTCTTCTGGTCCAGGAAGAGATTTCAGCACTTTTGCGGAAGGAGGCAATAAAGCACGTCCCCTTCCTCTTCAGGGAATGGGTTACTATTCCCACTTCTTCCTGGTCCTGAAGAAGACAGGAGATGTAAGGCCGATTCTCGACCTCAGTTCCCTGAACTTGTTCATGGAGTACAAAAGATTCAGGATGCTCTCCTTATAGGGCCTCCTGCCCCTCCTTCAGCTAGGACAGTGGCTGTGCGCTCTGGATATGCAGGATGCTTGCCTGCACGTCCCTATCTGCCCTTCTCACCGTAAATACCTCCGTTTTGCTTTCCACGGGGACCACTACCAGTTCAAGGCCCTCCCATTTGGCCTTTCCTTGGCACCCTGGGTGTTCACCAAATGCCTTTTGGTGGTAGCAGCCTACCTGCATACCCAGGGGGTGCAGGTTTTCCCGTACCTGGACGATTGGCTTCTGGTGGCCCCGTCCAGGGAGGATCTCCTGTGCTTCCTTTCCCTTACCCAGGGGGTGTTTTTCTCCCTGGGCATCACCATCATCCACTCCAAGTTTCACTTGATCCCATCCCAGAGGCTCCAGTTTATCTGGGCAATCCTGGACATGACCTCTGGCAGGGCCTTCCTGCCACCGGACAGGGCAGCCACACTCCAAGCTCAGGTCAGTCTGTTGTCTGGCTGCAAGCGGGTCAGTGCCAGGTCGGTCCTTCGCCTCCTTGGGCTTATGGCAGCTGCAATCCCAACAGTCCCTTGTGCTCAGCACCACATGAGGATCTCAGAGGACGCTTCAGTCTCAGTGGGATCAGTTGGTGGACGACCTGGACCAGCTTGTCCTAGTCTCCTCTCCCATGGTTCGGGACTTGCAGTTGTGGATGGTTCAAGAGAAATTTTGTCGGGGAGTTCCCTTCTGTCCCCCCCCCCAAACTCTGACCACAGATGCCTCGAGCGAAGGTTGGGGAGCCCATCTCGGACCTCACAGGACCCAGGGCTCCTGGTCCAAGCTTGAGAAAACGCTTCTCATCAATGTGCTCAAGCTTCGAGCAGTGCTTTATGCTCTTCAAGCTCTGCATCTGCACCTCCTTTCTGGCCATTTAGCAGTACAGATGGACAATATGTGTGTGGTATGGTACATCAACAAACAGGGAGGGACTTGTTCCTACCCTCTTTGCAGAGAAGCGATGCAAGTTTGGGATTGGGCAGTTCAGCACAACCTCCACCTCATGGCAATTCACGTCCCGGGGGTCGAGAACACCTTGGCAGACAAACTCAGTCACTCGTCTGCTCAAGCTCACGAGTAGGAACGGGATAAGGGGGTCTTAGATTAAATCTTCGTACGTTGGGGAACACCACAGGTGGACCTGTTCGCCTCACCTCTAAACACAAAGCTTCCCGACTTCCGCTTGCTCGCTCCAGAGTGCGGCATTTTTTGGAGAGACGCTCTTTCTCTAGATTGGAAAAACAGATTCGCCTATGCTTTCCGATCCCTTTGATTCCAAAGCCTTACAGAAACTCGGTTCAGAAGGAGCCCAATGATACTGATCGCTCCTTTCTGGCCCAGGCATGTTTGGTTCTCTTCTGCAACAATACTCAGAGGAACCTCCTCTTCCTCTGTCGCAACTTTTACTGACCCAGGATCAGGGGACCCTGGTCCATCCAGGTCTCAAGTCCCTTCAACTGCATGCATTGCTCCTGCAGATGTAGCTCAAGTTCGATTTGGGGTTTCACCCCGAGTGGCTGAGATTCTGGTGGAGGCTAGAAAACCCTCCACTAGGTCTACCTATGCCATGAAATGGAAATGGTTTACAGTCTGGGCCGCTTCAAAAGATTTTGAGCCTTTCTCATGCTCTGTTGGGTGGCTGCTGGATTACCTGCGCTACCTCTTTGATCTGGGTCTCAGTCACTCGGCCTTGAAGGTACACATGGCGGCCATTTCGGCCTACCATGTCCCTTTTGCAGACAGGATGTTTGCTCAGCTGGAGGTCTCTAAAACTTTCCTTAGAGGGGTTCTCCACTTGAGGCCCCCTATCCGGGTTCCTGCCCCTCCTTGGGATTTGAATTTCATCCTTGAGAAGCTTACTCTGCTTCCTTTCAAACCGGCAGCCTCAGCAGACATGAAGTTCCTCTCATGGAAGACTCTCTTCCTAGTGGCCATTACTTCTGCTTGGAAGATTTCCGAGCTCCAGGCCCTGATGTGTAAAATCCCATATTTGATTTTTCACGAGGAACATGTGGCTCTACGCACCAACCCTAAGTTTCTCCCCAAGGTGGTAGCGGAATCTACATTGATTCAGTCCATAGAGTTACCTGCTTTCTTTACACAGCACTCCAATCAAGCGGAGTATCTCTTTCACACTCTGGACGTTCACCGAATTCTGAGATACTACACTAACAAAACAAAAGATCTCAGAAGACTGATCAACTGTTTGTCTCTTTTGCCCACAAAAGAGAAGGCAATGCTGTTTCTAAGCAATGCCTGTCCAAATGGTTGGCTCATTGCATCACTTTGTGTTATGACAAGTACAACAAGACCCTTCCGGGTCAAGTGAGAGGCCACTCCACCAGAGGAGTCGCTGCTTGTTTCAAGAATGTGTCAGCGGCAGACATCTGTGCTGCCGCCACTTGCACTTCCATCCATACCTTTACAAAACATTACAGTTTGGATATTGCCTCTCGCCGTAGAGCAGGCTTCGGGCTTGCTGTTCTGCAAGGTCTCCTTTCCTAAGGCCTTCACAGCTAAAGGATCTACTTTGAGTAGCTTTCCTCCTCCCGTTTGCTTCTTCTTGTTCCAGACTGCTTGGGACTCAGTCCTATGTATAATTACCTACTGCAAGAGCCCTCTTAAAGGAAGATAGTACCGTTATGTAAGAACTTACCGTAACAGTAGATCTTCGAGAGAGACTCTTGCAGTAGGTAATACCTTCCCGCCCTCCATCCCCCTAAGGTTTTTTAGCTCCTTTTCCAGGTTGGGAAATATCTGTTTCTCTTTCATCTCGCCCTTTTGGGCCTTTGGTGGGAAAGAACTGGAAGGTGGGCGTGGGGGACTGCCCCTTTATACTGACATCGCTTGACGTCAGTCACCTGATGGGGTGGTCCCCTGCCAGAGACTGCTAGCTAGAAATTTTTCCATGGGGTCCTGACGCCTGCTGGCGTCAGTCCTATATGTAATTACCTACTGCAAGAGACTCTCTCGAAGATCTACTGTTACGGTAAGTTCTTACGTAACTGTACTTTTAGGAGTTAGCATAGAAGTACAAAACCAGAGACAAATAATGAGGTGCAATTAACAAAGAACAGGTATACAGTCAGCAAGCTCAGATATGAAGAAAAACATCCTTGAGGTGAGGGGAGAGAAGCTATGGGTGAGGGGAAAGGGGGGGAGGTTAGGCAGTCAAGGTTTTGACATTGTCGTAAGTGCTAAGAACAGATCAGATTAAGTGCAAGGTGGCCTGGGTGGGCGGAGTAAGAAGAGACGAGGGGGGGGGGAAGTAGGAGAAGGTACTAGGAGGAGGTAGAGGACAGAGGGGTAGTAAGGAGGAGATGAGATGGGGGAAGGGAGGAAGGAGATGTTATAGTGAAGAGACATTGGGGGAAGGAAAGAAGAAGAGTGAGAGTGGTAGGAGTGAGATTGGAAGGGGACGAGGGATAGGGCAAGTAGGAGGGAGGTAGGAGCGAGACGAGGGAGAGGGAGGAGTGAAATGGGCAGGAGAAAAGTGGGAAAGGGTGGCAAGGGAGGTGAGATGGGTATTGGGGGGAAGGTGAAAGTGGGCCACATGCCTAGGCAGAACAGTCACCATGTGTTAAGGTCAGAGAGGTGCTGGTGGAGTTTATGCTTGAATGGACCAAGCTTGTTTTCAGCTGCAATTTCCAGAGGAAAGCTATTTATCAGCAAGGGGGCCCGGGTATAGAATGCACGTTGAGCCTGGGAGGTATGGCAGAAAGGTACGATATGCAGGGATTTGAGAGAACTGCGCTTGAAGCATGCATTGGCTGTGGGTATCATTAAGGTGTATGTTGCACTTTGACCTAGTAATAGCTTAAAAATAAAAACACCGTGCAGTTTGCAGATAGTTCTCAAGAAGCTATATCTCTCTCTAGATAGACATACTTGAATATCTTCTGCTTTGATGGAGCCATGTATCTTGCAGTGTTTTAAATACAAGACACAAGCAACAGAACACACCACAAATACAATGAAAACACATAGGAAGGAACTGCAAATGCCATAGCTATCTAAATTCAATTTACTACCATTAGCCACTTTAACATATTTATATAGGAACGTAGAAAATGTAAATAAAAGCAGTCCATCACAGCCTATCAAGATAATTCCCTGCTACTCAGCGATTGTAACCAGTCAGATTTCTAGATCCCACGTATTTAAGGTCTTATTTGAGGGTTCCCACAGATTCATAATTAACCACTGTTTCTGGTAAACTGTTCCACAGTGTAACCAACCTCTTTGTAAATAAACTCCCTCTGTTGAAAGTCCTGCATTGTTTCTCTCTCAACTGTAGCACATGCCCTCTTGTTCTATATGGGTCCGTTTCGATTCTTAGGTTCATAGCCTAAAATATGTGCCATCTTCTCTTACTTTAAAAACTAGGATCACGGTGACTGGCATCCTTCTCCTTCTGAATGTAAATAAATCCAGTTTAGCAAGTCTTGTTTCATAGCCGAGTCCTTTTATTCCTCACACTGTCCTTCTTGTCTTCTTCTATACCCTTTGCAGCCTCCTTGCATTCCCTCGTTTACACAGAGACCAAAACTGAGTGCAATACTTGAGATGTGGCCTAACCAATGAGTGGTGCAGGGTGATGACAACACTTGCATTCCAATTTATGAAGTTCTTTCTTGTACTACCAACAGTATTATTTGATTACATTTTTTTAAATAAGCTCTGTCGTCACCTTGCTGGTTTCCAATGAGGGGCTCGATAAAGTTATTAAATTTGGAAATTTATTTTAATATTTACTTAACAAAATAAAGAATATTGAATGAAACTGATAGCGGCAAATAAAATTCTTCACAAATCTAAAATCAAGGATAATTTAGGATGCTCCAAGAATGAGAGAAACAACACTTGCTGTCACATTAGTAACCTACCCCCTAAAAAAGAGTTTTCTGGCTAACATTACCATTAAATTAGCAACTCACTAATCAGGCTCACAATAAAAGAAATATGTTTTACCTAGCCTATAAAATATTTATTCCAGAGATATAATTCCACCAGTGTCGAACATTTACTATTACTTGCTGTAACATAAGAGTGTTCAAGCAACGGGCAAAAATGTCAAGACTTTTTCACACATACATGCAGCTGTCTTCAGCACGAGAAAACTGTGTCAGGTAAAACATCTCTTTTATTGTGGGGCGGATACTGCTTTGCTAATTTAATGTTATTTGTTAGCCAGACAACTCTTTAAGGATTAGCCAGTGAGGGGTGAAACACATGTTACTAATGTGACAGCAAGTGCTGTTTATCTCATTTCTGGAGCTAAATGATCCTTGATTTTTGAAGGTGGTGGGTCCAGCTGACTACCGGTTAGGGGGCATTCATAAAAGATGTATTAGCAGGAGGCAATTGAATTAAGCTTTCTTGCCGGGATAAAGTTCTTAGAGTTTCCATTTTTTTTTATATTCGCCCTTTGCTTGCGCAAAGCAAACATACTGCTGTTATAGCAAACTAGGCTTGGAGAATCCTACGCAATGAGGGGGGCTCCCTCCATCTCTGTGCCCATTTTTCTCTCTCCTCCTCCATGTTAAAACAAGCACCCCCAAAAATATCTCTGTCCTCGCCTCAACAGTTATGGCTCCTGCCAACTGCCTACAAGTGGGGACGATTCGCCTCCATGCCTGTT
This sequence comes from Neoceratodus forsteri, assembly GCA_016271365.2. Lineage (NCBI taxonomy): Eukaryota > Metazoa > Chordata > Ceratodontiformes > Ceratodontidae > Neoceratodus > Neoceratodus forsteri. Next base: position 121,633,559 of record JADMNL010000025.1, read on the forward strand.
TCTCTCTTCCCTCCCTGTAAAAATAAGCACCCCCAAAAAATCTCTGTCCCTCGCTGAAGGTAGTGTGTTAAAGTAAATTGAGAAATTTGTTTATGAAATATTTCATGCAAATTCACACATTTTATAAATTTAGCGGTGTGAAATTTCACCCGAGAATTGCAAAAGTTTGCCTGCAAATCAGAATTGCGCCCCAAAATGCAATTTTCGGGCAACATTTTGCAATTGTCAGGTGAAATTTTGCAGTTTGGGGGTGAAATTTTGCAATTTGAGGGCAAAATATTTTGTGAATTTCATGAAATATTTAGCGCTGCCAAACTGCTGATTTCGCTGCAATTTTGCTAGCGAAATTATATTTCGCAACATCTCTACTTGAGGGTTGCGGCTCCTGCTAACTGTTGATGAGGGGGAACTCACTTGGGCTCAGTGACCATTTGTTTCTCTGGGTGTTTCGCTGCCCAGTCTCTGTTGCACTACACAAGCAACCCCCTGCACTCCTTAACATGGGGCTTTGCCCCCACATATCCCCGGGCTTAAAATAATCAACTCCGGGGGGTCGTGGACTTCAGGGATGGAGAGAAAATTGGGAGGGGGGGAAATTACTTATTTAAAAAAAACTTCAGCAGGAGGAGTCCTGGCAGGAACCGAACTGCAGTCGCAGGTCTCCTGCTTCGCCCTGTGCTGGTGCACTAGCCACTTCACCACGGGAGCAGCTTGGCCAGGCACCCCAGCACACAGCAGCTTGATCTCTCTACAGGCAATCCGCAGAGCAACAGGGGTAGCGGTAATGTCCTACTGCTGTTATACCCCTGTCGATCTAAATCCATTCGCACTTTACAATGCACGGTTCTTGCAGCGCTCTTCCTGGTGTGCTGTTTTGATCTGGTACCCCTCGACGCTGCCTGCCTACCTACCTACAGCAAGGGAACATCTCCAGATGCACAGCTGGAATAAAATAAATTACTGGAAAGTACGACACTGTCCCTTATTCTGTACCATTTGCATCTTGGGTGAATAGCATGTTATTCACCCCAGAACCCATTTTATTTTTCCTGTAGCTGTCATTCATATCGATTCTGCTGCCCCTTAACAATCCCATAATATAAACAGGGTGTTCCATAGGGAGTGCAGGAATAAGCTATTCTGTCAGAAATGCTGCCATCACTGCTGTTGCGCACTGGTGACTACACTTTGTTCCTTCACTCCTTACCTGGCAGCAGTGATGGCACCACTTTTTAGAAGAATAAATAGTTTATTCTTACGCTTCCTATGGAATGTCTCCTATGCAATCTGTGTAAGTAATAAAATGTCGTGTCTATAAACTGAATCCTCAAACAAGTACCATATCTTCAAAAGTTGAGGTCAAAATTTAACAAAGAAAAGCACATGCCAGCAGCAAATGTTCAGCATTGACAAATGCTTGTTTTGTTTAGGTGTGCTAACTCGCTAAAGGTGAAACAATGAAGAGAAATCCTTTTCATATTTAAATTTAACAGGTATGAACAGGTGGGGACTCTAGCTGTTGCTGGCGGGAACTTGGGGGGGGGGAGCGGTAGTGCAATGTGAGCAGAAACAGTTTTTGTTTCTGTGCCGTATTTCCATTCTGTTTCATTGAGGAAATTATTTGTGGGGCTACTAATTTTTCCTCCTTTAGGAATAATTTTTTCACTTCTTACATTTATAAAATAAACTTTTTTTATTGTTGCTCTGCTGACCAACATTTATTGCCGAATAAAAGAGCCAGGGAGCCTTCAGCAGACCCCCTGATGACATGCACAACAGGCTCTGTCAAGGGGAGTGTCTATGCCCTAGTAATGTAAAATAACTGTACATTTTTGGCTCTCCAAAACAGAATCCTACTTACTTAAAAAAAAAATTCACTTTGCTAGCTTTTAGAGGAGGTGGAGCGGCTGAGCAACTGAGGAATGTGAGATATAGATTTTTTTGTTTAGGTATGAGAACTCACCAGAGGTGAAACAATGAAGAGAAAGCTTTTTAGTATTTAAATTTGACAGGTAGGAGTGGGCAGGGACACCAGTAGTTATGGGCAGAGACCCAGGGAAGCTGTAGTATAATGTGAGCAAAAACAGTTGTTTTTTCTGTGCCGTATTTCTCTTCTGTTTCATTAAAGAAATTATTTGTGAGGCTACTAATCTTTCCTCCAATAGGAGTAATTTTTTTCACTTCTTACATTTGTAAAATTAACTTTTTGTATTGTTGCTGTGCCGACTGCTGACCAACATTTACTGCTGAATAAAAGAGCCAGGGAGCCTGCAGCAGAACTTTTGATGACATGCATGACAGGCTCTGACATGTGTCCTAGTAATGTAAAATAACAGTACATTTTTGCACTGGCAACTAAAACAGATTTCTGGCTTGGAGATTGAATAGATGGGAGCCTAATCAGTATCGGGGATGGAGGGAGGAGACATGTTGCGGGAGCAGCAGCGTGATCAACAGCAGAAATGAAAGGGGCTGTTTCTGTGTGTGAAATAGTGCAGTGCTGCAGTGGGTAGGGACATCATGGTTGGATTGCTTCACAGACAGAGGTGACTGTGACGCAATCCAACATGTTGTTCATTCAGAAGGAATATGGAGTCCTTTTTCTCGTTGATTGTAAAAGGTCTGCAGGTCTCCACCCACTGCAGCCCTAAAAAGAAAACCTCCTGACAGCCCTATCTAGCAGAGCTATTGCTGGCCTTTCTAGACCCCCAACCCAGGCATTCCAATAGTTTCTCAGTCCCTGGCTATTAACCCCTCCCAGAAAGCTAGTGGTCAATCAATCCAGCCAGAGTCAGGACCCACAAAATGCCTCAGGACCCGAGACTCCATCCTGTAGCCAGAACAGCCAGCTGGAACCCATGCCGAAAAGCAAGTACTTTTCATTGCCTTTTTTTATTATTTTGACCTAGGCTGATGGGGGGAGAATCTTGTTATGGCAGCCCGACTTTCCACCAACATTCCCCTTATCCTTGTCCTTATAAAATAAATCCCAGGAGACAGGGTCTTAAAGGGACTTGGGCCAAATATTTGGAAATATGTATTCACACACCCATAGTGCAATAATTTACTGATAAAGAAAACAATAGGTTAAAATTTAATACAAAGCTGAGTAATAAGGGCCTGCTGATGCCAACCAACTTGGGGACTCATCATTTCCTTGGGGACTGGAGACCCTCTTTAAACCTTAAAAATCCTTATATTATATAGCCAGCTGCTAACGACCTAGTAACTAGTGCCACTACTTACTATGAGGGAGATCTAGTTTCTATCTGAGTTTGGCATCATAGTCAGGCTGGCCGGAGGTGGATTGCTGTTCTCAGGGTATGTACAAGGCCTCCAGGTGATTAAGGATGCCATCTGCTGCTGTGTGGCTTTCTCCAGGTAGCCCATAGGAGGGTTTTATGCCAGCAGCATACTGTGCCCCATTCCCCATGTTAGACATTAGGCCAGCGTGCTGGATGAGAGGCAGGCTGTGTACAGGCAGCATAGGTCAGAGGCAGGGCCCATATTAAATTGCAGTTCCCATCCCCCACTGAGGCCACACCATGAGGAGGTGAAAGAGCAAGAGTTGGTACAACCCACATCAGCTCAGAAGGAGGGGTCCAAGGTAAGTCTCTGAAAGTGTGCAGTGGGTAGCAGCTGGGGAGGGATGAATAGTAGGGTGAAACACTGGACCGGAGTGGAGTGAAAAAACATTTTACCATGACATTTCTTTTATTACTAATTGAACATATTTACATTGACATTATTCATGCAATCTGTATGTGACATCACACGGACAAGATCCTGCTTACTTCCACCAGGCGCAGCAGTAGTCGCCTCTGAGCTGTATAAAAAAAAAATGCTTTTATGGGAAGAAATGAATTACAAAATCAGTGCTATTCTCCTTTAAGAAGCCTTTCTAGATTTTGGAGTGTGGGGGAACACCGAAAATGACTTCAGTGTAAAGTGCAAACTAAAATGTTCTAAAGACATTACTTATCTCAAGTTCTGAAGTACGTTTGTCAGTTGTGCGTCCCACTCCCACCTCCGACTGAAAACATTTCCACCTCCAGCAGTGCATGAGCTGTATTAAAAATAGCATTAAATCAAGATCCTAAGGAAAACTTGCATGACGTGCTTGCTCACGTGGCCTACTGCAGTATCTTTTCAGATGCCTCATCAGTGCACGCGGGCTACGCAGAGCTGTGGCTTCTGATCTGTAAGTGAGTCAGTCTGGAATCAGCCCACAGTAATAAAAGCCAAAATCAGTCCACTTGGAATCAACAGAAAACAATTGTGCTGTACTTCATTCCAAAAACTCTTTTATTACTAAGGGTATTTATATGAAACCACAAGCTTAGTCTCTTACAGTTTCATTTTTTCTGTTTTTTACAACTGGACCCAGTATTGCCCACCTGATACATTTACCCCAGTTTACAGTTGGGGTTGGATTCAAGTACAGGGATTTTATTTACTGTTTTTTTTTTTGACCGGGACAGTACACTAGACAACTGAATGTCTATATTCAGGTACGACCCGGGAGGGTACAAGTCATGAACAATCCAAATATTGGGCAGAAGCGAAATACACATGACAAATTCAGTGCAAGTAGCATACAAACTATTAGTATGACAGAGGCAAATTGCCAAGAACAGGTGCAGTGAACACTTTAATCGCAACCCTCCTTGCATGCGGCAATTCCTGCTTGGGGGGGGGGCTACCCCACAAATTACCACTGTTCTTGGAGAAACACTAGAGTATGTAGCTAAATTCAAATATGTAGGAGTTTGGCTCGATCATAAACTTTCCTTCGCCGACCATCTCGAAGAACTGCAGAAGAAACTAAGGCAAAGATTAGGATTATTCTACAGAATTTACCACCTGCTCACAAAGGAGGCCAAGATTCAACTGGTTCAAGCTACCTTCCTATCTTTTTTTTTGTATTTTATGTTTATTGTTTTCTTCTACAAACATACAGTAGAAAAACCTGTTGTAGTACATCAGTATCAAATCTGACATTCTGAGGGGGGCATCCCTCTTAATAATAACATTAATCATCTCGTGCTACAACAATAAGATACATCATAGGGAGTACATCTCAGGACTGTATAGCCCTAGTTTTATATACACCATATAAAGAAACCGTGAAATAGGCTGTGTGTGTTGAACCCATGAGCTACACGCTATAACATTTAAAAGGAAAATTATAGAGAATTACTTGAACTCTGTCTCTGAAATGAGACTATCAACGCAGCGTGCATTAATTGGATTATTGTATCTTAATGGTACTATAAAGCTGCAGGTTATAACAGAAGCCCCAACAATAACATTTATCTTCAAGTATGCTACTTTAGAGTCTCATTATTTAATATAACCTTTACTTTTGAGTCTCTGAGATATGTCCCATACAGATAGAAAAACAAAACTGCTTCCCTTCATCATAGAAGCCTTCATGCATCAGGCCAGTCTGTATGTAGAGACCGGAACTCTCCCAAACGCCAAACTAAAACACTGGTGAAGGTTAGCAATGCTTTCTCAAAAGTTTTAACTTAACAGACCTGAGGATTTCTAAAGAATAATGAAAGAACAGTCCTTCATGTGTCGAGATCCTCTTCCACGTCTGATCCTGAATTGGAGGATTCCCCCTTTCTGCCGCTCGGTTTCGCAAACCTTTGGGCCCATTTCAAGGCGTCTGCTGAGTCCGAGAAAATAAAGATCTTGCCCTGGTATGTCAGCCGCAGTCTCGCAGGGAAAAGCATATTGTGTGGGATATTCGCTGCCCGCAGCATCGCTCTTACTCCATCAAATTTTTTCTTTTTCTGTCTAGTTGCATAGCTTAAATCCGGATATAAAGAAACTCTTTCTCTATCATGTACAAGGGATCGCTTCTGCCTGGCCAACGACAAAATAAAGTCTCGAGTGCCCATGCTGTCTAGAATGGCAACTATTGTCCTTGGGGAGTCTATATTTCTGGGCCTACGCCGAAAGGAGACTCGATACGCTTTTTGAATCCCCCATGCCCTCTGCTGTAAGGGCTGACCCAGTTGTTGCTCTAGCCAGTCTTTAATAAAAAGACCCAGGTGGTCACCCTCGCTGCACTCCTGAATGCCAATAATTCTTAAATTCGTAGCCCGGGCCTGGTTCTCTAGATTTTCAATACGAGCCCGCAAGTGGGAGTTTTCCTTCAGGAGATTCGCAGCCGTTCCCATCACTGCTTCAGACTGTTTTTTAACTTCAACCGCCTCAGTCTTCATTGTGTTCAAATCTGTCTCGAGGAGCGTAACCCTGTTTGTGAGGGTATCAAATCTCTCTGAGAGTCCTGCCATTGACGCCAGCATTTGATTCATTTTTTGCCCTAGCGTCTGTAGTGTCTCTTCCTCACATTCCATGCTAGATTCAGGCAATGCTCAGCCTGGCATCAATCGCGGTGTTGATGATCCCACATTGAATCTGCTTCTTGCATTCTCCCCAGCTGTCCTATCTTTCTTTGGGTTCCCCATTTCATTGCTGTAAATATTGCAATCTCGTATTCTGCGTGGGTAGATGGGTTTATCTTATCTTAAACCCTTTAAAATTGAATTTGTTCTTTCAAACTCGCTGGAGCACCATAAACCTGCGACTATTCAGCTCGGCCCACAGCGCCCCCCCCACCTTCCTATCTTTAATAGATTACGAGACCTGCTCTACAGCCACTGCACTGCCTCTGCACCAGGGGTGTAGCCAGAAATTTCCATTTTGTACACAATCTTCAACAGTTACACCCCCCCCATTAAAAAGTATACACATCCTTTTCAAATGGCACCCCTTCCAAACAAGTCAGATTATTGTCAGATGATTTCTCTACACTCTAAAGAGGTTATACATGTATCTGTCTCCTAAACAACAGAAGTTTAAACAGAGACACTCCTCAGTGGCCTACACTAACCCAAATACTACAGAGTGGATTGCTAATGTTAACAGAAAGGCATATGGTTTGTGACAGGCACTCAACAAAACTGTACACAAATGTGTACAGTGAGTATGCCTGTCTACACCCTTGCTCTGCACTGGCTAAGTTGGACACCCTCTACCACAGAGCTATCAGGTTCATTACTGGTCTTCCACTTTCTACACACCACTGCTCCCTGTACTCATCATTAGGCTGGACTTCCCTTCACTATAGAAGGAATAGAAACACCGCCCTATGGGCCTTCGGAACGGTGACCAACAAGCTCCCCTCATATGTCTCAGATTGTATTCCCCGGATTGTGTTAGGCATCTCACGCCTAAGGAGCTATTCCCTAATTGCCCTCCAAGTTCCAGATCAACACTGTTTTCGCAAACCTCTAAGCTTCTCTTCACCCACATTGTGGAATGGTTTACAAAGGAACTTGAAGCTGAGCTGTCCTGTTAGCCTGAATATCTTCAAGGCACTCTACGATCGCTACATGAAAGCACCTGCAAATGTTTTCCCCACCGCTAGCCCACTAATTCCACAACTCCCCCCTTCCATCCTGACGCTTGCCATGTTTCTACCCCTGGTTCTCACTCTTTCCATATTAACTCTTCCTGCTGCACCCACCCTTTCCTGTCCACTCCAGCCTAGCTAAAGTCCCACCCCATCCATAGTAGTGTCCCAATTATCTACCCCCTCCTCCGTCATTATCATAATAAACAAGTACACGACAGCCATTGTCACTTTCTGTGGTTGTAGCCCAATTTTTCTCCCAGTCGTCGGTAATGTATCCCTCCTCTTCTTTACCTCTCTGACCTGCCACCCCATACATGGCCTCTTTCCCCTATATGTGTAGTTGCCAGCTGCCTCACTCAAAAGATCTCTGCTTATAACCCCCTGTATGCCTATGGTTGATTGTACATCTGCTGACTTCTTCAATTGTAAAATAATGCTGTTTTTTTTTTTATTTATTTCAACCTTGTACTGTACTGTATACACTGTATATACTTTTTCTTCCTTGTATATTATTGCTTTTTGTATACCTGCTTCTGTACTGTACTTTGATGTATCCGTGACCAGGTCCACCTTGCAAATGAGCCTTGCTCAATTGGTGCCCGCCTGGATAAATAAAGATTTTGATTGATTGATTGATTGAAGAGATCAACAAAAGTAACAGTCAATAAAATAAAAGGAAAACTTGGACAGGCTGACCACACCATGAGACACAGTGTTGGATTGGACATGGGGTAGTGGCTAGGGTTGACTTCTCATTCTCTGTACTGGCTTTACCTGTTTTGTACTCTCCCAGGTCGTGCCTGAAAACTGACATTTTGTATGTCAAGCGCACCTATCCGGTTATCAAAAACAAATAAATAAAAGCAGATACAGGCCACGGATAGCTGGAGATGAGCCTTCAGAGCTACCTTGAACGATGATAGAGTGGGAGACTTGCTAACATTGCTACAGAAGGAGTCCCAAAGCCTTGGGGCAGACAAGGAGAAGGCCTGATCTTCATTTTGGTCAAGTGCTTAGGGACTACCAGGAGGTGGTATCTGTAGATCAAGTATGTCTGGCAAGCACCATGCAACAGAGATGGGGTGGCCAGGAAAGCAGACCTAAGTAGTTTGAAGAGAAAGCACCCAAGAGCAAAAGAGCATGAGGCAGAAGAGGAGAACCAACCTGGAGAGGAGCAGAGGGAGTAGTGATGGATTAGGCGGGGGAAGGGAGGACAGGGCAAAGCGATAGATAATGTTGTAAGCAATGTCCCATTTATCTAGTGATGTTTTTGGGGCATATGTGGGGATAAGAAATATGTGCTGTATGCAGGGAAGAAGAACACCTTGGGAAATAGCTCTGTGTGTTTCTGGAGTAAGGAAGTGGTGGGGGCAGTGTGCCATGGCACAGATGTGAGCGGAGAAATCCAGAGCAGGGTCTAGAGTGATGCCAAGGTACTTGAGTTCACCCACTATTGGATGTTAAATGACTTGCTTAGGTCACACAGTAATTGGCTCTGCTAGGATGCAAACCTGGATCTTTGGCTTCATAGGCTTATGCTGTAATGACCACTACAGCTGAAGCATGTTTATTTATTGCCAACGTTTCACCAGGAAAGACATACTGGGGTGGTATCAGCTCATTTCCAGATGTGTACTTGGGGAGAAAGGATGAAGGAGTATACAACACAAAAGGTGCAATGGTAAATACAATACAATAAGGTGCAGAGTAATTAAAAATATATATTCAATAATGTATGGGGGTCAGTGTATAACAAGAATTTAATGTCCACCCGAGGTGTGGGATGCTACATAAACCCTGAGGGCAAAACCTGAGGGGTTTATTAAAGCATCCCACGCCGAGGGTGGGCATTAAGTTCTCATTTATACACTCACCCCCATACATTGTTTTATGTAATTGCTGGGGAGTGTTTTCTCAGTTGCATCAATTTTTAATGTGAGTGACAGTTTGGCCAACAGATGGGTATGATGTTAAGAAGTTTGTTGCTTCATCCCCTGCATATTGTTTCAATTTGCTGCTTGCTAGTCTATTAAAAAAAAAATCCCACAGACAGAGTAGCTGAGAGATTAGCAAGCAACCTCCCCACCCACGTTAGCCCCATGCTGATGTGCTGACCTGCGATCAATGCAAGAGACGGAGAGTCCGTGGCAGCAGTTGCAAAAACGATGAACGCTGGTCTTTGAACTTGAATGAGCACGAGTCAGGAAGGTGTGGTGGCTGACAAAGATGAACCGGGTAGGAGCAGGAGCAGAAAAGTATTTTTTTTTTTTGTCGTCTGTGCGGTATTCGTCAGTTAGGGAGGCTGCGAGGGGACAATGCATTTCCAGGAACAGTCTGTACATGGACGCAGTATGCACATGCGCATAGTGAGAGAAATCAGGCACGTGTTTGTCGTTATAACCCACGGGTTTATAACAGCGAATTATAACCTGGTTTCTCAATAGGAGAAAACACTCCCCAGTTATTACATTACAGTTAAGCAGACACGAAATTCAGGCAGGTGGACCAGTGTAAACCAATAAAGGGTGTGAGGACAATACAATGTAATATACACAGAATTACACATGGGACTCTGTTACGGTGCTGTAACACCAATGAGGGATTCTGTGACATCATAAGCCTTGAGGGCAAAGCTTGGGAGGTTTATGATGTCATTAAATGCCGAGATGGTGACACAGCTCCATAACAGATAGAGTCCCATGTGTTGTTGTTTTTTGTAATACATGGGACTCTATCTGATTTTCCTGTTTTTCTTTCTGACTGACTTTTGTGCTTAATTATTTACAGTCACTGCAAGCAATCATTCCTTCATGTCAGTGGCCTAATTATTATGCATACATGCTCTGTAATCATCTGTCTCATTCGCACACAGCCCAGGTCATCAGGGCAATGGCTGATCACTTCCCACACACATCCCCCCCCAAGCTCTCCATGGTAACAGCCAATCAATACTCATGCCTAACTGTCTGTGCAACCCACACGGCCCTGTCTCCCTCATTTAGTCATGGCGCAACAGCTTTTTGTCATTTTACATTTATTTATTTATTTTATTTATTTCGTTTTTGTTGACCGGGTAAGTGCACTAGACAAATCCTGCCTATTTTCAGGCACGACCCGGGGGAGGGGATACAGATGAATGCCTACTGACCTTAAACCAGATTAAGCTGTTGGTGGTATTTTTACTGAATGAGGAAATTTGACAGACACCGGGAAATTCCTACTCTTTTCGATAAGTGCCATAGGATCTTTGACATCCACCTGAACTACCACCAATCCAGGCAGATGGGACCTCGGTTTAATGTCTCATCCGAAGATCTACCTCAGAAGTACAGCACCCCTCTCATGCTGCACTACAGTGTCAGTACTGGGATATTAACCCAAGTGCCAGATGTGGGAACTGAACCCACAGCCCTCTGATCTCCCGGCCTTAGAGGCAAGTGTGCTACCTACTGAGCCACTGACACTGCATTTTAATGTTGCTGGCTAGCTCACCCTGGGAAAAACTCCTATTTAGCGGGTGACTTCTTCTAGACTTGGTGGTTTCAAGTAAGAGTGCGAACCTGAGTCATACAGGGTTTCAAAATCATATCATCATCGATCTGCCATCCGATCGATGGTATTATGACTTTGTGACGTCAGAATGATAGTATGATGGGGTTGTTTGTTGGCTGACTTTCTATGGCAAAAAACTGATACCATGTATTACAAAACAGTATGATGTGGTTCAAGTGCATAAAATTCTGAGTACGAGCATAGGTCTAGGAGCAGAGTAACAATACCCAGACTATGCAAAGGTGCGAGAGAAGTCAATGCAGTACAATACAGTATGGAACAAGAGTAATATAGACATTCATTAGGTACAGATCAGATGGCACACAGAGTGTAGCATAGATGGACATAGTTGCTCCAAGCCTGAGGTGGGGCACCCAACATACAGGGAGAGGGGACACAAGGTCAGGGGTCAGGTACAGTTGCAGAAGGGACCAGCAGAAGAGAGTGATGGAGGAGAAGGAAGGGGCTGAGCAGAAAGACAGGGGAAGAGAGGACCAGAGCTTGGCAAAATTATATGAGAAGGCAGCTTGGCCCACAGTAGTTTTCCTGAAAGGGAGGGGGAAAGGTTTGAGAGGCAGTGTTTTGGAGAGAGTAGGAGGAGGTGGGAGAAGAGGAAAAAAAAGGTGGGGGAGGTAGTCAGGAGTTGATGTCATGATAAAGCCTTGCTCTTGACATCACAGTAATTTCCATGACAGTGTGCTGTGACACAGTTACTGGTTAATTGTTGTTACATCCTGAAAACTGGGTTATAATTCTCCATTATACATGAGTGTGTATACTGGAGCAACAAGCATCTGTAGCCAGCCAATGAACTAAAAAAAACACTTTAGTTTTTGATAGTTTTATTTACAAAGGAGCGAGTTAAATAAAACTCCAAATCAAAAGTGTGGTTTAATAATTTCATATGACAGCACAGTAACATGGGTTCACTTTTAGGTACAGAGAAGAAGAGTACTGTACCTTACCACTCCCAAGCTTTCCATAACGTCCCTCAGTCTCAGTTAATCATTCTTTGCACTTCTTATGACTGCTGCTCAGTGTTCATATCTTGTAAAGTGCTTTGCATTTGTAATACAGCATATAAACTGCGTATGAAAAGGTTCCATATAAAAAAAAATCCTTCTTCCTTAAAGCGAAGGCTGCAGGATCAGTTGAGGTGGGGACTAACCCTGTGCTCTCACACCAGAGGAAAAGGTTTTTGTTTAGGGCTAATTGAAGAGCGTATGTCAGTTAGTAAGCAGAAGTCTAGAGCAGTGGCAGGTTCAGACAAGCTTTGGAAAATACATTTCAACAGAATTGAGCTCCAATTTTACAATTTTGTGTATTTTATTCTTTATTATAAGTGCTAGTTTCATGAAAATAGGATTATTTTCTCTCTGCCCATTGTTTCTGCTGCTTATTTCACAATGGAAGTCATAGGCTTGTGATATCCTGAACTGTTCTGTCACAAGCAGAGGATTATGAGTTCAAGTAGGGAACCCACTACAAGAGTGCACAAACTCTAAGGGACAAACATCATGTTTTTATAAAAAAAGTGCTCCACAATAAAAAACAATTGTATTTAAGTGGATAAATGAATGAAAAGTTTGCTGGTTTCAGTTGTCAGCTGATCAAACCAGTTCCCCAGTTACTACTAAGCCAGCTTTCTCTGTCCCTCAGGGCTGTAGCTGGTTTTCTGGTTATCACTGTGGACGTTCTCCCCACCCCCGTGTTCTGTTTTCTTTTTGGCTTTGGTTTCCTTATTCCGTTTGCTTACCCTCACCTCTTCAGCTGTTGGCGGCTTGGTGGCACATCCGTTTTCCTGTCCTCCAGTCACCTTGGTGGTCCTGCCGTGCTCTATGTCTTCTTTGCTCCCCTCACTGCAGCATCACAGCCAGAGCTGCCGACCCTGAAGCACTATTACCCACTAACCATTATGCGGTCATTCATCATTTCATCACTCACTTCCGGTCTCCGTCACCTCTGCAGCCAGTGTTCTTGTTGTTCATGCCACCTGCTCCACCAGGGCTACTTGTTTTTCCTGCTCACCTATCCTTAGGACAGGTACTGTACCTGACTGCAGTTACCTCTTGTGACCTCTTTCCTCCTTCATCTGCAGCATCCCTCACACACCAGGAGGCTGCTCCCATCAGCCTCTTCTGTCAGCCCAGCTGTGCCACCTGACCAGCAGCAGGACCCCTTATGTAACTTGACTCCCTGGTTTGTGCAAGAAGGAACCATGCTGAATGCACAGTAACATATGTTTTGTATTTTACACATCTCTTGGCAACTTATTTTAATCAGTTTCAACCTGTGCAGTGCTCACTAACATGGCGCCCTTCAAAAATCAGCTTCTGTTGTAAACAAAGTAGCCCCTCTCAAATACTCACATCCATACCCAATTCTCCTTCAGCGTGTTAAACTGGCAGATGGTTCAATGAGTTGCTATGCCTCTACTGCCTGGACATTTTGATCCTAGTCCTAGCTTTAACCACTGTTCAACTGTCTGCATTGTAGTGGTGAGCTTTATCTCTGATCTGCAAGTGCTGCTGTTGCAGCTGCCAGTGTCGTAATTCCTTCTTGCTATCCTGTGAATCTGTTTCTCTGGCATTATCTTCTTCCATCAGGCTTTGTGTTGCTGGTGGACAGCCTGGTTTCCAGATAGTCAGCTGCTGCATTCTGTTGGTTCTGACTCAATCCCAAGGGTTTTCTCCACTCGCAGTAGTCTCAGTAAGCTACAGCACAGCACAGTACTGGGTCATGCATGTTGTGCTTGTGGCTTCCTGAGCCTTCTCAGATAGATCCATGGCCTTAGTCCAGTCTGCCACCCAGGGCATCCACCCCTTGCAGGCTTCACTGCCTCTGCTTTGCTCTCTCACAACCTGCTAGTCTGCTGTGCTCAGCACAGTGTCATGGAGGATGATTTTCCTTTGCAGTTACCTCGGAGGTCACAAACTGTTTGGTGTAGTACCTCCCAAAAGGCATTGCAGCCTGTGCGATAACATTCCAAACTGATCTCTTTCGGGCATTGCTCCCTGGATTCCATGGGTAACTTGTCTATAGCGAGCTACCTGGATTGGCTGATACTCACTACCTGCCAGACTAGAATCCTTCTCATTAAACCTTGTCAGGTCAGCTAGTCTGTAGCACTAGAATGGAAGCAACTATGGCCAGTGGAGCATTCCTCAACTGCTGTCTCTAAGGCCACCAACCGTATGCCACCTTGCTTCAACTACTGTACATCCTCTGATCCTACTCCAACAAGTGTTTTGGTTGAGTCTTGAGAATAGAGCACACAGCACTATACCTCACTGACAACTGAGATCCTTGTACCTGCCCAGTTGTAGACTGCTAGTACATTGCCCTCAAGGCCTCCCTGTGGTCTGACTCTTCACCTCGCACCTCGCATCTACCATGGTGTCAGCCATCAGTTCTGGTCTTTGACTCCATCCTTTTGGGGTTGCTTCTACCCAAATAATTTTCACAAAGAACCATGGTATGTAAATGGGTAACATTTTACTACTCTGTTATTCTATTCCGCTGGTAAAATAAGTTTTAAATAAATAAATTACATCAGCAGTCATTTACTTTTTTGCAGTTCCACTAATCCATTGGGGGCAACAATCACCACTGCCTTTCCAGAAAGTCTGACTGTGTGCCAGATTCTGATCACCTTTCTAAGTAGTTTCTGCTTTCTGTATTCACTTGACCTCCATTTAGCGAAGCCAGGTCATGCACTTCCTGCAGTCAGACTTGGCATTACTGAATCCTTTCCATGCAAAGACAAGGATCAGCGTGTAAAGAAGTCCGCTTGTCCTTTCAAGTCAGCACTCCTACATGAGAGTGAAAGGGAAACTGCCTTGTACAGCACACAGAATGTCTGATTCCTCTGTTGTATCCCCTTATGCATTATTCATCCTGGCTTCCTGACCCTATGCCCTTGCTGCAGTCACATCCTCTCCTGCAACTTCTCAGCTTGTTTTGGGCATTTATTTCTCCTTGACTAGAACCATTCAGCTCTGCCCAGAACTCCAACCAAGCAGTCATCCAGGACTACCTGTATTATCTCCTTCTCTATTGTCCCACTGCATCTACTACACGTAGGCACTACTTCTCAATCTACATCATGCCCTTCGACAACTAACAGGCTTCAGCCCTCCATCAGTAAGGCATGTGCCCGCTCTCTGCTCCCGACGGTACAGTACGCTTTTATCTCCTAAGGCTTTGTACTGCTGGCTATGCCCTCCAACAATAAACAAGCATTAGCCCTCCCATCAGTCGGCCATTCACCCACTCTCTGCCCCTCAAGGGCACAGTACACTTTCACCCCCTATGGCTTCATAGTGCTTCTAATCAAGCCCCTCTAAGGCTCAGCCTCTTATATGGTCGCAATGACCTGTCAACCGTAAACCAAGAGTCTCTAGCCTTCCCACCAGCTATCTAATCTGTCTGCCTTCCCGGGAGGCACAGCTAGCTTCAACCAGTTAAGATACCAGCTGTCATCTGCTCCTATGGCCTGGCTGTTCTCTGCTTCCACAAAGGTCTATGACCCGACCATTCCGAAAAAGGTGGGCACCTCACAGGTCTTGTGCATAGGAAATGTTTTGCTTTGGCCATGCAAACAGACTCCAGCACTAACCAGAAGCACTCAAATAACTGTCAAAACACATTTCCAACATGGAACTCAAACTGACCTCTGTTCTCTGACAAAAATTAGAAGCACATCATCCTGTTTCAGCTATTTCCTTAAGACAAGCTGCCAGTCTTCTTTGTAACCATTATTCATTTTCACGAAATTCATTTAGCTCAGACTAGTTCATCTGCATCTGGAATGAAATTCTAGCCCACATCAGGCTTGGGCAGCACTTCCCCCTACGTAATGACTACAACCAAGATCTTACACAAATAGAGCTGGATCATGCTGTTCTTCTTCATGACTTGGGGTTCCTAGAGGGAAGGTGTTCCCAAGGCCTTGGATCCTCAGGAGTTTTCCCCACAGGGGGGTCCACTCCTCCATGCCAAGGGATACCATAATTCCATGATGTCAACATCTTTGGCTTCTTCCAGGTACTCTATTTCCTTTAGCCATAGGTCTTTACCTATGACATCTCTAATAGGGCATACGTAAGGGGCGAAATGAGCCAAAGTATATATTTCATAAGCACTATTCCTACTCCCATCATGATCAGGTGCCCAGTGAATATAAAGCTTGTTGGGGTTCAGTGTTCAGCTAATCAACCCACTTCCTGAATCACTACTTAAATTGTCCCTACCCCCTAAGGGCTCTAGTCTTTCTTCTCCTCCCACTCCTCCTCTAACTTCTGCATTCTTCTGAGTCTTATGTGCTTTTCCCAGGTGCGTGTTTTCCTTTAGCCATAGTGCGCCACCTATTGCACCTCTAACAGTGTGTAAATAACAGGAGAATTGAGACAAAGTATTTGCTACATAAGCACTGCTCCACTCCCACCATGATCAGATAGGTTCATAGGTAATTACAAGCTAGTTAGACTTGCGTCCATAGAGCTTGCCTTTATTTTATGTATTGAACATTAATTTATCATGTCTTTTATTTACCAAGAAGATACTTGTCTAATCTAGATTTAAAATATCCATATTAGTACTGGCTACCACTTCTGCCGGTAAGAGTTCCAGCCAGGAACCACTCTCTGGCTAAACCAATGCTTTCTCGGAAGAGTAAGCCATTTTTGAATTGTTAATTGAAACTGATGTCCCCTGGGTTCATATTTTGATTTTTTGGGGGTCAACCCTAGGTCGGCTAATAGAGCATCATCTTGTAAGCACTTAAATAACACAAAATAATCTCCCCTAGTTCTCCTATGCTGCAGAGTAAACAAGTTTAGCTCCTTTAACCTTTCAGAGTATGACATATCTCCTAACCCTTTGATGGATCTTGTAGCCCTTCTCTGAATACGCTCCAAGCTATGAACATCCCCTTTTTTATATGGAGCCCATACCTGAGCACAATACTCCAGGTTGGGTCTCACCAGGGCACCATAGAGGGGCATAATCACTTGCCTATCTCTACTGGCAATATGCCTCAATATGCAATTCAGTATCTGATTATTTTTCTTCACTATTTTATCGCAATGGGAACTAAATTTTAGATCTGAAGTAATTATAATCCCTAAGTCTCTTTCCTCTGTTGTTTTTCTTAGTTCAGTGGTGTCTGTCTTATAAGATGAGTTGTTATTTCTCTTTCCTAAATGCATAACAGTACACTTGTTTCTATTTAATTCTAATTTATTTACTTTTGTCCACTTTTGAATAGTATTTAGTGCATCCTGCAGATCATTTGTATTCTTTTGATCATTTACTATGGTTCCAATTCTGCAGTCATCTGCAAATGTCATTACCCATATATTTTCATTTTGTACATTTAATGAAGTTATATAGATGTTAAAGAGACAGGGGGCCCAAAACTGATCCCTGGGGGACTCCGCTAGTCACTGCCTCCCAGCCAGATGCATCTCCTTTAATTACCACTCTGTCTTCTCTCCTTTCAGCCATGCATCAATCCAATTAACTATATTATTGTTAAAATTATAATCTTTAAGTGTGTTTATTAGTTCCTGATGTGGGAGTTTATCAAAGGCTTTGGAAAAATCCAGGAAGACAACATCTACACTATTTCCCTCATCCAATGCCTTTCCCACTTTCTCATAGAACACTAACAAATTTGTCTGACAGGATCTGTTTTTCCTAAATCCGTATTGTACTGGATCCTGCATTTTTCTAGTATCTAGAAAATCCATTATATAATCTTTTAATATTGACTCCATGATTTTTCCACAACTGATGTTAGGCTGACTGGCCTGTAATTCTGTATGTCAGTTTTTGATCCCTTTTGAATATAGGTATCACTAATGCCTCCTTCCACCTTGTGGAACATGTCCCAAATCTATAGAAGTTTGAAAATGTGTTAGTGGTGAAGCTAATTGTTCTGTTAGTTCATACAATACCCTTGGATGAATTTCATCAGGCCTTGTGATTTATTTCTATTTGTCATTTTTAATTTATCAAGTGCACTTTTTACTGTAATTTGTATATGTCCCGGTATAGAGTTAAATTTATTTTCTTCCTTATCTGAAGTAGCTGGGTTAAAAACTGAACAAAAGTATTTGTTTTGAGTTTCTGCAGCTTCTTTATTATTTAATATATCTCCTTGTGCATTCTTAAAAGGTTCAATGGTGTTAATATTTTTTTGTTTATTATTTATGTATGAATAGAAAGCCTTATAGTTTCCTTTGACTTGTGTTGCAAGTTTGTATTCATATTCCTTTTTGGCCCTTTTAATTTCCCATTTGACTTTTTTAACCATATTTCTATATTTATTTAAAGTCTGTATATTGTTGTGATTTTTAGTATTTTTATACAGTTTATACTTTTTGTTTATTAATTTCTTTATTTTTGGTGATAACCATTTTGGAGCACTCCTTGTATGTTCATATTTTATATATTTGGGTATACCTATTTCTATTGTTGATCTCAGCCTCTTTACAAATAGCTCCCACATATCATCTATAGAAAGTCCTTCAAATTCCTTTTCCCACTTCCAAGATGCCATAGCTTCCCTCATGATGGTAAAATCCGCTTTGTTAAAATTTAGATGCCCAGTGAACTATAGGAAATATGTGATATATAAGCTGTCAGGTCTAGAATTACATTTTTCTGCATTTCTCTAGAGGCATCAACTGCTCTGTCAGGCTCCAGGGCCATTCATCTCTCATCTTCCAATGTGTTTTATTTTTTTATTTCTTCAGTTTTTTAACTGGGATAAAGAGCTGAAATGTGTTTGCGTGTGTGTGTGTGTGTGTGTGTGTGTGTAAGGTGAAGCTGATGCTACCCAGTTGTACAGCTGAGGGGGGGTTAACAGAGGGAGCTCAAACAACTTGCTAAAGGTCATGCAGATGTGAGGGGTTCAAACCTGGAATCTCTTGCTTCTCAGTCCCATGTCCCATCTGCTGGACCCCAGTGTTTTCTAAATGAATGTAGTTTAGCAGCACAGGGCCCGAGGGTGGAAAAAAATAATTCTACTCTGTTATTGATATACCAGTTGGCTATAAATCTTGAAGCAACAACTAGATGTGCAAAATATTTGTCTTTCACCTTTGTTTATCCACTTGTTGACCTCTGGGGAGTCTGGATGTGTTCTTACCTGTAATCTGCTCTGGAGCAGCAGAGCTGAGATGCGCTCTCAAGAGGAGACGTAAGCTGCCTCAGACCAAGGGATAGCCTCTGACTGACGACCAGCAATTGAGCGGAAAAATCCGACCTGTTTATGCAGCTTCAGTAGGTCCCTTGGTTTCTTGATGGGCGCTTTGTATTAAAAAGCATTAATATTATTTGTGATACTGTATGCGAAGGCTGAGAGGAGGTGCTTGTGACTTAAAGTTCACTTTCATTTTCAGGACAATTACAATCTCCTACACAAACGGATTAATCATAGCTGGGACTTTGTGGTAATGCAAGCCCGAGAACAACTACGGTAAGTTCTGGGATTTTTTTAAACAATCTATCTACCCATATATGTGCTTATATGAATAGTATGTGTATCAACTGCATATAACACAGAAACCAAGACAAACTGCTTTTAAGAAACATAGGCTATTTTCTGCATCCCTTAGTTGCTGCAGTTCTGTTAGAACTAAAATGTGAAGATGAGGGATAATTAAGTGCTTAAGACAGAAGAATATGCTCTGGATGCCTCTACCAAGCGAGAAACTGAAATATGAAGGTGGTGCAGTTATTGGGAATGGGTAACACACTTTGGGGGGGCTTCAAGAACTTTACTGACATTATCAGGATCCCTTGAGTGAGGTCCAACCTTATTATGGGACCCTGTTCATATGATGTTCACTGTTTGGTTTCCTGTTTCATGCCAGGTCCCAGGACCGTCTATCCATAGTCAAAGCAAAATTTAAATGAATCCATTTCAAAATGTGAACCACTGTCAGCTATGGCTCTAGCCTGTACTCGAGGTGGACATTGTTTTGTTTAGCTAGCTCGGGGCAGCGCTGGGCGATCAGTCAGAACAATAAGTAGGTATGGAATGTTGGAATATCTAAGGGTTCTGCTGGCGGTGCAGTGCACTGTCACCTGGTGGAACAGTCACCTTGTTGTACCTCTGATTGCAGTGTAAATTGATTCAGCATGCTGCCTCCCTGGTAACTGTATGTGCCAGGTATCTGTAGGGCTCAGAACAGTACAGAATACTACATCCAATCGAATCACGAACTTTAATTAAAAACATTTTTTTTTTAAGGAATGCATTTTAAATTATGTTGAAACAGCCTCTTGTTGCCTTTTTACAACAGTATTGACTATTCTGATAGGGTTTGGCTGGTTTCTTCACCATAAATAATTTGTATTACTTTTTTTTTTTTTTTTTGTCACTAATACTTAGTCTGCTTTCTTCCTTTCCTTTTCACCATTTACTGTTAACTGTTTCCATGCTTCCTGGACATCCTATGATATCTGTACCCCCATTCTGTATGCTGAGTGATGGAAATGACATCACACAGTACCCAGGAAAGCAATGCCGGCCCAGTGCTGCTGAGGGTTGAGGCGCTGGATGCCACACTTCGCATAAGACTGTCGAACCAGGTCCTATGTGGACTGGGGTCATGGGGGGACAGCTGGGGAGAGGGAGGATTGAGTGTCCAGAGGACTGCTCTCCTCTTTCAGTTCCCAGCACTCGCCTGACCACAGGCGTTGGCTAAGGGTGAGGCAAGCTGGGGCTGCATGCATTGGAGGAGGGAGTGTCAGCCACTGATGCTCCACAAGTAGAGGCATGCATGGAGGCATCCTGGCAGCATTGCACACTACCCCTTGAAGGAGAACACAGGAAAAGATTCATGACTGACCGAGCTGCTGCTGACCCCTACTGCCTGGAGTGCTGTCCCTCCATAGAGCACCAAGGCCACACTGCCTCATGCGTGAAGGTCTGTCCTGGAGGAAAGAGGGGAAACATGTCTGGAGCCATCAGCATCCAGAGGGTGACTTGGACTCCATGAGAGAAACATGATTAACTGCAAAAAGCCTGTCCAGGAAACCTAGAAACACAGCGGAATGCAGTAAAGAGGGAAAAAGTAAGGCAAACTCAGTGGCACCAAAAATATAATAAAAATTATTTCTTTAGAAAACAAATCACGCAGTGCATAATTAAAGAGTGGATACCGCCAATTGGTAAGAAATTAGAGGGCATATAAACTTATAAATGCAGATAGACATATTTAAAAAAAGTTTCCTGCACCCTTTTTGGCAGTGGATTTACCTAATAAATATTATAACAAAATCACTCACCATGGAGAATGCATTACTGAGTAGTCATCAAGGACCAGCCTGTCAGTGCAGCGGTAGCACTACCACTTGCGACACTGGTACCCAGGTTCAAAAGCTAGCCACAGTCCGTGGGGGATGGCTTGCTGGGGGGAGGAGGAGAAGGAGCCAGCATTCCAGAGGATGCTGTCCGACAGGGAGGGAGGGCAGCCTGCTCTGGTGCATTACTTCCACCTGTGTGACCACGGGTGGCATTGCACTTACCAGTGGCTTAGTGGTCAGGAAAGATGCTGACGGGTGACATGCACTACACGTCAGTGTGCATACTTTCATCACATCCCCAGGTCAGTGTCTCGGGGGTTGGGGGGAAGAAGGAGGAAAACTGGCAGGCCTGGGGCAGAATGATAGACCGACCTACAGCAGGCCTGCACCAGTGACATGGCAGCCATCCCAGAAAACAGGAACCATAATGCCACAGTTGGGGCCCTGCTGCCCCCACCACGGGGGGGGGGGGTAAGCCATTATGGCAGACATGGGAGAAGAGATAAGCCCACGAGATGCCGGGCAACAGGGCTGGAGGGTGATACTGAAGGGGGAGCACAGCCTGCCAAGAAGGAGAAAAAGAATAACAAAAGCGAAAAAATACTAAGTAGTCATCAGTATCTCTTCTCTATGTAAGTATTGCCTCGTGTACTCTTAGTGTTCTGGCACCCTAAGGATGCCAGAGGAGAGACACTCTCAGATAGAAAAGAGATGCAAGTGAGTACTTAGTAACAGAAAAGAATATTAGTAAACCTTATGTGAACCCACTCTGTCATACTCTTGGTTTATTTTCACCAAGTAACTTCTCATTCTGTATGATCATTTTTATGATGGTGACATTTTGGCCATTGGTGGTGGGCTTCTAATTGGGAGAGATTTCTAAGAGTGTTGCCAAACCAGATAATAAAATTGGCATGAAATTAAGGTCAGTCTGAGTGTTAGTCTTTCTCTTCTCCAGATATCACCGTAGTTCATTAGCTTCATGCATTAATAAAAAGACTGGCATGGCATGCTTGGTGCACTTAAACCTCCTGTTGTCTTTAAGAATTTCCGTTTCCTATATTTGAGACAAAGTCATTTTATTCTTGTTGCAAAAAGCTGATACAGTTGTAACCCCCTGCAAATGGGGGTTCCCAAAAGTCTCCTAGGAACTGGCTATGTGCTCCCCGCCTGAATGGTGTTCGGCGTTTAAGCCGTTTATCTGCGAGTGCTTTTAGAGCCTCTGGTACTGTCTCTTTAAGAGCTGCCTGCTCACAAGCTAAATTAGCTTGAATGGGGGGACTGTGTAGTTACTGCTCGAATCCCGCCCTGAACTGCTGTCTGATCGCTCCGTTTCTGCAGTCGCTAAGAGCGCAGAGGGAGCCCATCTGAAAGATGTAACTGTTTTACTGAAATCATTTAGAGCATTTGTAGAATTGCAGTTTGTCTAACCTGCCTTTATTGCAGCTGGGACTCTGTGTGTGTTGCTCCTCCATTTTGGACCTGAACTGCTATTCTGGGCCAATTGGGTAAGGGAGCCCTAAAATGGAGACTGCCTGAGCCAACCAGAACTTGGACTCTCACCTGGAGCCTGCTTAAAGGGGGAATGTATGGCAGATGCTTCTGGGAGCTGTAGTTTGGACCTTGGCGCCTTTTTTGCACCAACAGAGAGAGCTCTGCAGTGACTGACAGTTGAATCCACCAACCGAACCTAGATGGAGCCTAAGGGAAATGCCCTGAACTGTTTCTGGAGGGCCAGATGCGAGTTGACTGTGAAAGGAGTAGGAGCTCTGTTCTGCTGCGGCTTGCAGTTCGCGCGGGAAGCACATGTAAGGCCCTGAAGTTGGCCTGTAGCCGTTAGCAAGTGCTCATCGGACTGAATCCGAGTTGTGGAGAAAAAGGAAGAAGTGTGCAGAACCAGGCTTGCCCGTAGAAGACCGAAGATTTGCAGAAGTGCAATCTGCCTGTCGGGGACTCTGTTGCTGCGTGTGCTCTTGGGCTTGCAGTATTTGCGATCGAGATCGAGAAGCAGCTGCCTGGTATAGTAATTTCCTTTACATATAAATGTGCCTAGTGTTTGTAGGGGATCATGATTCCTTTTTTCCCCTTGTTCTGTGATTTGTGATCTGAAGTTGGAAGCTGGACTCAAAGCTAATCGGATTAAATCCGTCTGCTATCTAAATCAGTTAGGCCCTGTCACAGGAGTCTCATCTCCCTGCCCTGCTCATTCTGGCCATCCAGAGCCACCTGCTCAGTTCAGCTCTCGGTTTGGGGTTTGTGAGTACAAATAGGGGTACCTCCCCTCACCTTCATTTTATCAAAGTGTGTCAACTGATCGTTTTGTGTGCTTCTGTTTGTGGACTGAGCCATCCAGCTATGGATTACAGTTTGTTTGTGCATATATTTTCTTCATACAGGGCCCCATCCAGCTGCACCAGCCGGCCAACCCCGGGCAACGGACCTGGCTAGCCCCCCCCATCCTCTGTACCCAGAGAGTGATATTTTGGACCCTAAATATCTGTGCACAGGCCTGTGATTCGAACTTGTCTAAACTAATCAACAAGATTACCCCCCTCCCGTGTTACTGCCCCCTGAATAAACCAGATTTGTTGTTGTTATACTATATGCTGGCTGTAGTGTTAATGCATCTAGAACAGTATTGCAAATTGCTGTGTATGTTGTTTAACCTTGTTTTACAGGGGGTCCTCCGAGACGGGCTGCAGAATCAGTCTCGAGGGTAAGTGGTATCTCTATGTGTAAAAAGTGTGCGTATGTGGGGTATTGGGAAGGTAACTCCCGTGTATTGTGTGGGCCACTAGTAGGAACAAAGGGGGGGGTCACAGTGTCCCAGAGGGCTGTACCTGAGCTAGTTTAACTACTACTAACTCTGACCTCTGGGTGGAGGCACCTGTCATAGACCCTAGGCCCCTCAACCTGTCAGTAGCCAATCAGGCAGGGGTAGTAGCCCTTGGGATAGCGCCACCTGGTGGTTACACAGTGTTGTTCAAATTGCATTTAAATGTCTGTGCATCTTCTAAGAATCAGTCTTCACCACTGATTCCCACTAAGAGGACTGGGTCTGGAGGCACTAGGATCCCATAGGAGTGAACATTTTGCAGGAGAGAGCCAACATTGGCTACTGATGGCACCTGCGCTCTTAACATCATGCCAGCCGGTAACCAACACTGGCTCCCTCACGCGCCTCAGTTCTGTTCTTCCCGCTGTCGAGTGCACATCATGGAAGCAACAGTGCCTCAGTTCATCGATGCTGGTGAATTTCTAACTGCGTCACCACTCAGTTTTTTTGTCATGGTGCCTTCTAACTTTGTTATTTTCCATTACTATGATGCTGAAACCCGAGAAAGACAAGAAAGGGCCCAAGAAGTCCAAGAAAGACTGGCAGCCTCCCATCATGAGTTTTTGCACCTGTGAGGAGCTGATTGCTGCAGTGGGCCAGCATTAGCATTGTTAGGCCTGCCTTGACTCTTCTCACAATATGGATTTGTGCAATGCCTGCTTCTCAATGGGCTGCCATACCCTTAAAATCCGTGAGATGAAGCAAGGTTGTCTGATCCTCACTTTTAGAGGCAGGCATTGGACTGATGAGGCCAAGGTATGGTCTTTGGGCTTTTCCCTTGGGCCTCTTCCTGGCGCCTCTGGTGTTGAGGAAGCATAGGGTTCTCCTTGACCTCACCTTGCTGAGGCATTGGAGGCCCTGGGGGTGGGTCTGGTGGACAGCTGGCTTCTTCTGGGTGGCTTGCTGTGCATTCCACCAGTCTTTCCTGGACAGCAGACATCCCCAGTGGTGAGACTGAAGCTGCACGCTCGGTCTTTCCAAGTGAACACCTTGGTGTTGCAGTCTGGTGCTGTCCTGGCTCCTGATACTATTCCCAGTGTCAGTGAGTGGGGTGGCCCTGGCCGCAACATCGGGTCCATCTTCTGACACCATTCAGGGTGGGGGTGATCTTGGGGTTGACTTTGAACTGAATGTCGGGCCCAGCACCAAGGACAGTGCCAGCCACAGTGACAGGGATGAACCCATCTCCAGGCCAGTTGCCAGCCCTGAGCCTGGCGCTGGAGGTGGCACTGATTCAGGGTCAAATGATGGCCAGGAGGTGGAGTTCTCTCTAGACCCATGTGCTGATCCTCTCGCAGGTGAGGAGCTCCCCCCAGGGGATTGTATGGCTCTTCTCTCCTCACCTTGGGGAATCACTCCATGGGCACTGACTGGACTTTTCCTGTTTTGTAGGTAAACCCTGTTCAGGTGGTCCTGCCAGGCCCTCCCCTTGGGCAAGACTCCCTGCACATCTCTGCAGCCCAGGCAGAGGCTCTGGAGTCCCTGATTCCCGTTTCCTCCTTGGGCCCTCTGGGGCCACTCACCTGGACTCAGTACAGAGGGGCGACTGGTGCCCTACACCAGTTCCATAGACATTCCAACAGGGTTCAGTTTCAGCTTGTTCCCCTGGTGCCACCCCCCCCCCCATGGCCAGTACCTCCTTTCCACCAGCATCCTCCTCTGAGACACAGAATTTTCCTTGCATATGTCCTTGGCCTATAAGTACTCTCTGGACCAGAGATTCCTGGTGGACATGTTTCAGGCGCTGGATGTGGACTCCTTTGCTAGTCACAGTCCTATGTCCTTGCAGTTGGGACTCCTAGGAGATTTCAGCAATGGCTCCTCAGTCATCCATCCTTTGCCTAGAGTATTTAAGGAATCAGCAAGGACAGTCTGGAGATGTCCCTTCTTGTGCCCTCCAACCCCCAGGGACATCCAGGTCTGATACTATGCACCCGTGGGTTCTGTAGGGGCAGTACCTTACCCCTCATCGAGGATTGAGGTCATGCAGACCCTGACAGGGCCTAAACATCCTGCACATGACTGACCTCCTGAGGCTGAACCTGCTCAGGCAGCTGCCCTGGCAAGAAAGATTTTGACCTTGGCACATGCCATGAGGTGCATTGCAGCACATCACTCACATCAGGCAGCCTATAATAGTTGCATGTAGTGCGCAGTTAGGGCAGCTTCTAGCTGCCTTTCCTCCTTGTGAGTTAGTTGGTATACTGCAAAGCTGAGAGTTTTTCAGAAGAAAAGGGATGCTGCATGGAGACTGGCAAAGAAAAAAAAGGAGAGAGTGTTTTGGGAAAAATATCGAGCAGCACGTAATTTGTACATTGCACAAATAAGGAAAGCAAATCAGATTTTTACCTATCTGGAATGGCAACTGATCAATTTAAAAAAAACTAGGGATTTTTGGAATATGGTTAAAAATTTACAAGGAAAAAAGATCTCAGAATTGCCAAATGATTTTATGACAGAAAATGGCCCATTGAAACTTTCAGATGGGGCAGCTGCCATATTGAATAAAATGTTTGTTGATACAGGGTGTTCCCAGATTAATGCATGTCCCCTTTCTGGTATAGTTAAGCAAGAGAGAAATCAAGAAAAGAGAGATGAAGATGGTTTACTATTTTGCTTCCAAAATATCATTCCATGTCAAGTGTATCGGGAATTATTAAAACTAAATATAAATAAGGCCCAAGGCCCAGATGGGATTCCATCTTTCCTGCTTAAAATTGCTGCCCCAGTAATAGCTCCAATACTGACTGACATCTTTAACCTTTCATTAAAGACTGGTACTTATCCATTAGTCTGGAAACAGGCAGAAGTGATATCAGTGTTTAAGGGAGGTGAGAAAAATGATATGCGGAATTATAGACCAACATCATTGCTTTCGGTTACTTCTAAAGTATTTGAAAAAATTGTGGTTTCCCAGCTAAATAGTTATCTTGAAAAAAACCAAAAATATAATAAATATTAGTCAGGTTTTAGGGCACAACATAGTACTGCTACTGCACTTGTTAAGGTTGTGTCGGACATCCAGGTGGCCATGGATAGGGGCCTTCTGGTTGGAGCAATTTATATCGATCTATCGAAAGCTTTCGACACTCTGGGACATCAGGTATTAATGGAAACATTGAGATCTGTAGGCCTCAGCCAGGGTGCCCTGGACTGGTTCCATGGTTACCTGGATGGCAGACAACAAAGGGTTAGGTTAGGTACAAATTTTGTGTCTGGTTATCTAGATATTAATTCTGGTGTTCCTCAGGGGTCAGTGCTAGGACCCATCCTGTTTAATATATATACAATTGGTGTCGGACATCTGATGAATGATGTCCGGCACCATTTGTATGCAGATGATACAATTCTGTATCTTGAAGGGAAATCTGTGGATATATACAGGAGAAAATTACAGAAATGTTTTAATACATTACAAATATATTTTTCAGAACATGGTTTGGTCCTAAATTCACAAAAATCACAGATAATGTTGTTTTCAAATAAAAAGTATCTGCAGATATGGATATTGAGACATTGGATGGGTATAGCCTGGCCTCTGTGGATCGTTATAAATACTTAAGCGCCTGGTTGGACTCCCATTGTAGTTAGTGATTTCATATTGATAACTTGATACAAAAATTGTGCAAAAAGCTGGGGGTATTGTATAAGCATAGAAATTGTCTTTCATCTGATGTCAGGTTGAAGATTGTGAATTCAATGATAATTCCGCATATCGATTATGGTGATGTTATACAGGGTTTTAAATAATTGATTAGCAGTTTTTTTTTCTTGGGACAATGATAACTGTGCAGAAACTATTTATATAGGTTTTCTAGAAGTGTTATGTTTGTTAAACACAGTGAGGCAAGTGCCATGCATTTTCATAACGTTTTAGCACTTTTATGAGCAAAACGCTAATCAATTTTTGGAGTTAAATAAAACCCTGTTATATATAAAGGGGCAGCTAGGAACAATTTAGAAAAACTTGACGTCATTTATAACAGACATGCACGTTTTGTTTTGGATGCTCCCAGGAAAACACATCATTGCACTCTCTACAGGAACTTAAATTGGATATCCTTGGCAGAACGACTAAATATGCATGTGCAATGGTTAACTTATCACTGTTATTCTAAAAAAGCTCCAGGATATCTTGTGGAGTTTCTGGAGGAGTGGAATGTTAAGGTAGGATTGAGATCTGAAGGGGAAGTAAAATTTAGGGTACCATTCATGAGAACAGTGAAGGGCCAACATTGTTATGTATATGAAGGCCCAAAATTGTGGAATTCATTGTCAGGCCACTTGAGGTCAAGAATAAATAAAATATCTTGGGATGAAATAAAATCATGGCTTGTAAAGGAAGCAATGTCTTTAAAAATTTGTTGTATTTGAGATGCTTGTATACATGGTTTATTGTTTCTAATTTTTTTTTTTCGGTTATATATATTGTGTTTTATGTAATGTGTAATTGTGTGTATCTGTATGTATTCAATATGAAACTGATGTTTTCTTTTTTGTACAGTAGGACCCCATTGTAAATTAGCTGATGCTAAATTGGGTTTTATCCTGTTTCTGATATCAGAAATAAAACTTTTTACTACTACTACTACTAGTTGGGCAAGCCATTTGCTTTTCTGCCAAGGGCCTGGAGCTGGCAAGGCACCCATCAAGGACATCGTACAATGCCAGTGAAGTGACCGCCAGGCTGGAGGGAACTGCAGTCTGCATTGGGTGAATGGTGTGGCTTTGCTTCTCAAGACTGGCACCTCAGGCCTGATGTAAGTGCTTAACTCACTATTCAGTGGGGCTCATTTCTTCACCTGCAGAGTCAGGCAGGAGCTATAAGGGTACCCTCCTGCTTCTGCGCCACAGGAGCCTCCACCTGACCCCGACAAGTCTCTGATCTTGCCAGACCTATAAGAGCCCCTGCCCTCAGGTGTTCTCCCCCACACAGAAAGTTGAGGGGTAGTTCTTCAGTGTAAGCAAGATCCTCCCTAAAATTAGAGAAGCATGGTTCTGGGACCCGTTAATGGGAATCAGTGGAGAAGACTTATTCCTGGAAAATATGAAAATTACGTACATAATTGTTGATCTTCCAAAATATCTTCACCATTGATTCACACGTTCACCCACCATCCCCTGCTCAGAGTCAGGTTCTCTGGGTAGCTCACCCTGTGGGCATTGGTAGCACCTTATTTTATATCTGAACATCACCGCCTTTGCCGTAGCCCTTTAGAGGGGTTAGCCTTTGTTTTGGTTATCCCTCCCAAAAGGAAAACAAACAGAAATATAGTCAGGCACCCTGGTGCCAACTTTTAACAAAAATAATTTAAAAAAAAGGGTGTGAGGGTCTTTTGTGGCCCTCTCACCAACCCAAAAAAAAAGAATGCTTGTTGTGGGTGAGGAAGGTAGCTCCTTCTCTTCTCTTTCTTTTTATCATCCTTCTCCCTGTCTGGGGTATGTCCCCTCTATGGGTATATCCCCGTTAGTTGCTACATGCAACCTGTGCCCTGGGCACTAGCCAATCTAACTCCACAAGCAGCTGCTCAGGAGGGGTGCAGTGCACTTTGCTTTGGATCAATACACTAGCTTCACAAGGGGTGTATCCCTGTGGTGGCAGTGAGAAGCAAGTCATGTTTCTATCTTTTTTCTACCCATTTTAGAATTTTTGGATTGGTATACCCCTTACTTCTGTCTGTACTTGCAGGCTATGGCCCACTCCCCCTGGGGATACCAGAGGAGATGGCCACACCTTGACGCCCTGGGACTGCTCAGTCCTGTAACTGCTATTCTCCTGGCCCCTACTTTTCTTCTATCTGTCATAGGGAAAAGAGGGGATGAGCTTACTTTTGAGTCCACATGGCTCTTATCTAGTAGCATAGAGTTATTTTTTTCTGGGAGTCCAGATGTCAGTTTTCCATTTTTGACTCATTACCGTCTCATTTGCAAGGAGGGCCCAGTTTAAACAGTCACCCTTTTTGCATTTGCCAGAGCCATTTGCTCAGGGCTGCTGCCCTATCTCCTTCCTTATCACTATCCCCCTTCTGCCTGGCTAATGGTACGAGGCTGTGGCTCTTCTACACCCAGTTACCCTTGTGCAATCTGGTAGGCCTAGCCCTTAGGTACTAAATGGTGGTCTGGTTTTGTTTTGTTGTTTATTTTATTGCCTCTGTCCTTTCCCTATCCCTTTGAGTTAGAAGGTATCTAGTCCTCTCTTGTATAATTTCTTTCCACTTTGTTTCTCTCCTGGCAAACAGAACTGAGGTGCATTAAGGAGCGTGCATCGTTTGTTTGCTGATACTGGTGGCACCACATGAGGTGCGCAGGCACCATCAATTGCTGGTTTTGGCTGCCTCCTGCAAAATAATTTGCTTCCATGGGGTCCTAGTGCCTCTGGCCCCAGACCCATTAGTGTAAATAAATGGGGAAGATATTCTGGAAGGTCACAACAATGGTAAGTACATAATTTTCATTTTTGTCCCCCTTTTTAATCAATCAAAAATTAGTGATTTTATTAAATTCTGTTTTTGCTAACTTAAAGCCTCCGCATTAGGCCCCCTCTCAGGTTGATACCTCATGTAGCTTCCACCCTCTTTTGGCTTTAGCCCGCAACTTACCCTGCCCCCACACACACACACACTTGCACACAGCAGGGCCACACAGGAACTCAGGGTCAACTGGTGCTAAGGCAGAAGTTGGGAAAGATCCCACCCCTTAACCCTGTCCCCTTCCTGCACCGAGGTAGCTACACCCATACCGTTCTTAGGGCGGTGAGGGCCGCCATGCTGTATGTCTTTATATTTATATTTATATTTGTCTGTATAGATTATTTTATTGTCTATTGTATTTGAACGCAATTGTAAATGAGTTTTTTTCTCTCAATTTGCTATCCAATAAACTGATGATGATGCCGTTAGGGTATCAAAGCTGCTCTAGGTCAGTCACCAGGATGGTTCTTCTACATTAAGCTAATGTCTTCTCTCTGGAACTGAAGCATGCCACTGCTGCACACAGCTGACAGTCAGGACTGTCGTACTGCTAGCCACGTAGCCAGGACTGGCAAAATCCACTGATTACTACAGTATGCCCTGTGATGGTTTGTCTTGTACACCCAAAGTTTAGACTTAACACAAACATGTCTTCCTTTCTAGGGCAGCCAAACAGCGGAGGAAAGCAGATCGACTTGTTCTAGAGTGCCAAGAACAGGCATACTGGCTGGTCAACAGGCCACCGGTAAGTCATTTGATTTAGTCATGTATGTTAGCCACAGCCTTTTTAAATCTGTCTTCAGAACAAAGCAGCTGTGCCGTGCAATTGTTTTGTCTATATTTTATTTTCTTGTTTATGAAGGGGATATTATGAGTGACAGCACTGGGGGGTTTAAAACTTGGGTTGAATTGGATCCACTGATGTAAAAAATGTGGGTCTAAAAAAGAACCTTCTGGGTCAAAACATAATCAGTGAAAGATTTTGAACAGTTTATGTCACAGAATCACAGAAATCTGATGGTAGAAAAGGACCCCAACGGCCCATCGAGTCTGCCCTCCCCACCCCACTCATCTCCTTTTCCATGGGCCTCCTTCCCCCACTTACCAACCCCATATGTCTGTCCCATGCTTTCTTGAATCCCTCCACTGTTTCAGCTCCCAACACCTCCTCTGGTAGTTTGTTCCAGGCC
The DNA here is from genome assembly GCA_016271365.2 of Neoceratodus forsteri. Classification (NCBI taxonomy): domain Eukaryota; kingdom Metazoa; phylum Chordata; order Ceratodontiformes; family Ceratodontidae; genus Neoceratodus; species Neoceratodus forsteri. Next base: position 121,665,359 of record JADMNL010000025.1, read on the forward strand.
TCCACCACCCTCTCCATAAAGAATCACCCCCTTACATTGCCTCTATATCTTCCGCCCTCCAATCTTAAGCCCTTGCCTCTAGTTTTAGCCCCCTCCTTCCTTTTAAATAAGCTCCCCTCCTTCACCTTATTGATCCCCTTCACATACTTAGAAGTTTCAATAATATTCCCCCTCTCTCTTCTGGTCTCCAGTGGGTACAGATCCAATTCCTTACACCTCTGCTCATGTGACTTCCCCTCCAAGTCCCTTCCTTTAGATATTGTTATAGAGTAGGTGCATCAATTTGGACCCACTGGCAAAAGGAAGAGGAGTAATTTCTGGGCAAGATGCAACTTTTGCCCTTTGGGTGCATGTCAGCACTGTCCCTTTGTCCTCTTTTTGGGTTGAGTTTGTCCCCTTCTAAACAATTCCAACAAAATTATTTATCAGCTTTACTTTGACTAAATACATTTCTACAGCATAGAGGAAGACCACCCTTTGTATAGTACATGTATCCCACCTACAAGCCGAAAATAAAGCTAGAGACTCCACTGTGATGGGCTGCATGCCCTCATGTATACTGAAGACTCCAGTACCCCAAAACAAGAGTTGTGTAAAGTGCCAAAATCTTCATGTTATGGCACTTTGTGAAAATCTTGCACGCTAGGTGTTTTTATGTGGAGGAGGGCATGTTGCAGGAAAACTATGCAAAGTGGCACTTGGTGTTTTTAAATTAAAAAAGACTTCCTTCACCTAACCTAAGTTGAACCCATCCCCACCGCCCCCATCCAGCCCCACCAGGAAATAAATATATATCATCTACACTCCCTTCATTGCACCCATCCCTCCAGCCCCCAGTCAGCCACAACAGAAAGGAAATATGTATTATATACGCTTCCCCCTTGCACCCATCCCAGCCTCCTTACTCATGGTCAACCACTTCAGCAAAGAAGTAGGTATTGTATACATTTCCTGCTTAGCATCATCTTACCCTCCCCCCCCAGCTCAGCAACACTAAAAAAGAAATATGTATTATATACACACACACCCTTCATTACACCCATCCTCCCCCTCCAGCCCTCAAACCAGCCACACCAGGAGGTATCGGTCCTGACTGGCCTCTCGGTTGTTCACTGCCTGAAGAAGGACTGTAGGAGAGAGCAGGTGGCCACCTGCTTTAGATCTTAATTGTACATTGTGGCACACCCAGTGGGAGATGCTGGGTTGTTTGCGTGCATGCCATGTGATGTGATCCGGGTGAGGGTTGCAGAATCCTCCTCATGTGCTGGCCTCCAGGTTACAAGGGGGAGTTTCTGCAGGAAATCATGTCCTTTGTTACTGACCTCATTTTGGAATCACCAAGATGGCTTATCTTGGATGATTTAAATGCCTGGGGGGGGGGGGGATGACGAAAGCTCACAGTTTGGTAAATATTTCTTCCAGAGTATGGAAGCTCTGGGCCTAGCACAGGTGATTACCACTGCAATCCATCTACATGATCACACCTCAGACAAGATATTCTCCCTGGGGCTCGAGGTTAGTAGCTCAGTTGGTTGGATCACCAGGTGATCAGCTTCTGTTTGAGGGCCCACCCGTAGTCTATCCCCTGTGGAGGTTGTCCAGTACTGACCTTTGAGAGGGCTTGAATCTGAAGGACTGATGTTAGTTCTGGACACCTCAGAAATGTTGATAGCATATGTTGGCCACCAGTCTGTGTTTGTCCCCTGGTGTCGCGACTCCAATCGTTGTGGTTTGACAGCGAGCTGAGAGAGTTAAAAAACAAGGCTCAGAGGTTGGAGTGTTGTTGGAGGAGGTCCAAGTCTTGGGAGGACAAACTAGTTCTGATTTCTCATTATGAGGAATATCAGAAGGTAATCACTCAGAAAAAGGCAGATATTCTGTGTAGAGGAATTGCTGCTGGAAGGAACTGACCAGCTCAGCTCTTTTGGACTGTAGACGGTCTTCATCATCCGTCTTGCCTGGAGCTCATAGGAGCAGTTACACCCATGAAATGCAAGGAGTTTGCTTGCTTCTTCTCAGATAATGTTCTACAGCAGGGCCAGAATTACTCCAATTGGGCCTTGTGAGCTCAGCAGTGGACAACCTGTGGATCAAGAGCACATTTGGTGGACTTGGGGAGAGTTTCTGTCAGTGACTATGGAGGTGGTATGTGGGGTGATCTCAGAGCTATGGCCAACATTTTGCAATCTGGACCCAGGCCCGATTCGACTACTACTTGAATTGTGTCAGGCATCTGGGCCCGGTGTTTGCCGAGATGGTCTGGTGTTCTTTGTCAGAGGGGTTGCTTCCTGTAGTGCTTAAATATGCACTAGTGATACCCCTTCTGAAAGAAACATCTTTGGACCGGATGTCTTGGCAAACTACTGTCCAGTCTCTAACCTTCCCTTTTTGTGAAAGGTTGTCGAAAAGTTGTGCTGCAGCTTGAGAACACCTGGCAACCTTGACATCTTTGAGCTTCTCCAGCCTGGTTTTAGAGTCAGGCACAGTACAGAGACGGCTCTAGTTAGGGTGCACAATGACCTGCTCAGGGCGTGGGATACAGGAGATGGTCAGTTCTCATTCTCCTTGAGCTCTCTTCTGCATCTGATTTGGACTGGCTCAGGGAGTACACTGGACTCACCGGCACTGTAATTTGATTCTTTGAGTCCTGTTTCCAGGATAGAACCCAGAGGGTAGTGTTATAAAGCTTTTCCTCGCACCCAGTGGTTCTATCCTGTGGTGTATCCCAGGGTTCAGTCCTGTCACCAGTGCTGTTCGCTATCTATATGGTCCCCCTGGGCAAGGTTATTAGATGTTATGTGCTTAGGTTTCACTGCTGTGCAGATGTTACCTAGCTCTATATGTCTTTTACACCCGGGACACTAGGTGCTGTCGATGTGCTTAATAAGTGCCTGGCTGAGATCCAAGACTGGATGGCATCAAGTTGCCTGAGACTCAACCCCGAGAAAACTGAAGTTTTAGTGATTGAGCCTGGTTGTGGGTGGAGTTGGCAGCTGGTGAAAGAGAGACTGGGTTGTGGCTTGATCAAAATTGGTTGTTAGCTGCCCCAGGATGAAGAATCTGGAAGTCATACTGGATGAGGGTTTGACAATGGAGGCCCAGGTGTCTGCCATAGTCCAGAATGGCTTTTTCAATCTTCAAAATATCCACCAAATCAGATCCCTCATTCCACTCGAGGACCTGGACACACTGATTCATACATTTGTGACCTCCAGGTTAGACTGCTATAACACTCTGTACCCTGGGGTAGTGGGGGTAGGCTGTGACACCTGCAGCTGCTGCAGAACACAGCTGCTTGGGTACTTACAGGCCTCCCTAGATAATGCCATATTTCTCCTACACTACGAACTCTGCACTAGTTGCCAGTGAAGTGGCGTATCTCATTTAAGGTAGGTTTGTTCACCTGTGAAGCCCTACATGGAAATTATTAATCAGTTTTATATTTAGTCTTGGATGAAATCCATATAGCTATTTATTGTTACTTATTTTGGGTTTTAATGTGGTTAATTGTTTGCTGGTTTTAAATTGTTTTGTATTGTGATGGCACCCTGTACCTCCGGGGATGGGAGCCATAAACAGATATAGACTACTACTCCTCCTATAGTCACTTTTCCCTAGCACTCATCTCACCCTCCTCCTCCCGCTCAGCAGCACCGAAAGAGAAATGTGTATTATTTACTCTTCCACCACCCTCATAGCACTGTCCTGCCCTCCTCTCTCCTGCTCAGCCATACCAGTACAAGTAAGTAATAAGACATGACTGGGTGGTAGTTGTCATGGGTTAATGCATGCCTAGGCGCATAGTGAGGCACAAGGTGCTTGTGCCGAGTGCCTTCAGCACCTGGATGTACATTAATCCATGACAACCCCCCCCCCAAGTGTCTTATTGCACTTATAAAATGGGTATTCATGAAAAAACAATAAGAGATCAAATAAAAAATTTACTAGAGGAACAGATTATATAACAATCACCATTGTGCTATGCAAATGAAAAAGAGTCGTCACTGCAGATTCTGCCACTCTATGATGGTACATGCATTCTTTCTTCTAGTACACTGCAGTCCCTTTAAAAAAGAAATACAACATTGACCAGATCAACAGGACTGGAACATCAGCATAGAGGATAGCATATGAGGCGATCATAAACAACAAGGATGTTTTTCACTCAAGAGGTTTCCGTGGTAACAGTAGACCTCAAGAGTGTAGATTGAGAAGTCCCATTACCACGGAAACCTCAAGAGTAAAAAACACCTGTGCTGTGTATCATCGCTCATACACTGTCTTATAGTACATAGATAACCAGATTTGCCCTACTTTTGTATTTTGTTTCTCACGGACGCTTTCTTCCAGGTCCTGCTCTCGCCACCGCAGCTGTATCGGGAAAAGCGGAGGTTATCAAAGTGCACATGTGCGAAGACATTCCAAGTTGTTTCGCTGCAGTAGCTATGGATGTAGTGCAGTACAACAATGATATAATTGGAAGGCTGGGCCTGTAGTTCAATGGACAAGCAGCCAGCCACTCCCACTTCCTGAGCTGTATAAGCAGTTTCTCTCCTCCTCCTTCTGAGGCACTTTTTCTTTGCAGCTGGAGGCTCTGTTGGTCTGTCCTCTTAGCTGGCTGGGGCCTACCCCCCTCCCCGCCTTGCTGTTTCTGTTTGTCTCTACTGGACCTCGGTGTTTGTTTTCCTGCTTCTGGTTTGTATTTTGCCTCTGGCTGTGTGCTTCTTTCTGTCCTTGCTCCTTGCTTTCTGTGTTTTTTGTGTGTCTTTGTTTTGGTTTTGGGCCTTTGTTCATTGTTTTCCATGTTTGTGTGTTTTGGTTTTGTCTTTTGGGGCTTTGTTTCTAAGATCCTAGTATACTGCTACTCCAGAGCTCATACTACTTGCTTTCAGTAACTCACAGCCCTCAAATTACTTGCAATGCAACTGCAAACATTATCTGTGTATTTCAGCTCAGCCATAGCTGCTCTCCATGTAGCATACTTAATTGTTTTCATCTGATTCAGGCTCACTTTGAACCCTAGCTGTGCAGCTCAATCATGCTCTCTCAACTCATTCTGCTTACCTCATTGCTGCAGTTTCCTTGCACTGCCTGGTGACAGCTGCTTTCAGAGCATTGTGCCTCCTTGTATTTTATGTTTATTGCAGTTTACAACTCAGTGTACTCAGTACAGGTGCTGCTTCTATGTTTGTACATCCTGTTATACCCTGAGGTCAGCTAAGCTACTTCTGATGCTGTAAATTAGTTTCAATACCTGCATGTGGGTCTCAGCCCTTCCATTACTTTCTTGTTTTTCCTACAGCAGGGACTTGGAGGTGTTTGGGGAATCATGGCCCCGTGTGGGTAATTATTATGTTCTAAATTCTGTCTCCGCCGCAGGAAAATCCTCAGTATTTGTCACCAATATTGGCTTTCCATGCCTGGCTGGCTTGCCCCATTATTCCTAGTGCTGCTCCTTTGCTACTACATTTTGCAGACCTACGTGCAGGTCCACTCTTGCTTATGCAATCATTGCTTCATGCCTACCACCATCCCCTCATCTTCAGCCTCTGGGATGTCTGCTGCACTCACTACTGCATCCGACCTTTGCAAGGTCTCAGCGCTTAACACTCATTAATGTCTCAGCACACCAGTGCTCATTCAGCTGCTCACCAGTTTTTCATCTTCTTATCAGTTTCTGGGACATGTCAGCTATACCATTCTGGAGCAGGATTCCCTGTAGCCGACGGTCTCACTCTGCATTGTAAGTCTGCATCTTGCTAGGGAAACCACTAAAGCCAATGGATAACTGAGGAGACACTGTTTTATGGAGAGGGCAGTGTCTGATTGGAACGCATTGCCAGAGGAAGTGGTATCCTGTAGAACAGTGGGCTACATCAAAAGGGGATGGGACAGGGTAAGAGTGAAGGTCACTGGGGGAGGGGATGGGAGGGAGAGGCAGCTGCAATATAAGGGCTGCTAGCTGCACAATCGAGCAGACTGTAGGGAGAATGCAGTGAAGGTGCCTTGCTAGGGAAACCACTAAAGCCAATGGATAACCGTTATAGTGGAACCGCTAGAGCCAAAGGAGATTGGAGTAACCAACCTTCACAGCTAGTCTTAAATTCTACACCAGGAGCTGCTGTCACATCAGTGAACGGCTAAAGCCAAGCCTGGAGTGAGGACATTCCCAGTTACGGGCCAGGTGAGAAGGACCCCGCCCAACGTCGGGCACGCTCAAGATGCAGATCCATATCGCAACACAACTATGCTGTGCGATTGTCACTTCTATCCAGGGGCTCCTTGACCATTATGTCTTGTATGTGCTCACCATTCATGAGCACCAGATGAAGGATGACTCCCTCCCATATGGGTTCTGTGACACCCCGTGTCAGGAACCCACTCTGCAACACCTCTAGGATCACATGACCCCTGGCACATGATGTGGTAGGTACCATCCAATCTGCCTTGGGCAGGTTGAAGTCTCCCACTATTACCTTCTCTTCCTCCTTTGCAGCATTCAGTATTTGTGAGTTCAGTTTCCTGTCCCTTTCCTCTTCCTGGTGGAGTGGTATGTAAACTACCCCAACCTCAACTTCCCCCCTTTGTTAGACTGTAAGTAAACCTTCATTACTTCTGTCCTGTCATAAAAGCTGCTTTAAAATAACCGAGAGATTACAGATACATAGATGATGAGTCTAAGAATGTCAGAAGTACATTATTGCTGAAAAAAACAAAACAATACAATGAAATTCTTTGCCAGCTAATGAATACTGTTGCTTTAAAGGAAAGTGGTCAACAATACAGGCTCCTGCCCCCTCACGGCTTACTCTCCGGTTAAGCCTTTTAATTGTGTTGCAGCATTTTTCTCGCGCTGCACATACTTTATTTTAATACAGAAAAGTCCGTGATCCAGAAGTATGGCGGATGCTTGAGGGAGGCTCCATTATCTGTAAAAATGTGGCGCTGCACCGCTTGCTTCAATACATCATGTATACATCATGTATTGAAGCGAGCGGTGCGGCGTCGCACCTTTACAGATAATGGTGCCCCATCAGCTTCCGCCATACTTCTGGGTCGTGGACTTTTCTTTATTTAAATAAAACACGTTGCGGTGTGAGAAAAATGCTGCAACATGCTTAAAAGGCTTAACAGAAGGGTAAGCCTTGCAGGGGTGGGAGCCTGTATTGTTGACCATTTTCCTTTAAAGAGCTGCAGATGCCATTCTTAACTTGAGGTGGCAGGCAAGTCACATTTACGGTACTACCTGCCTCAGGGTTCAAATAAGCAGTTTAAAACAATAATTAACTGAATATTTAATTAGATAAAAGCCTTGGGAGGGCCAGCTTATATTCGGTAAGCTTTGGATTCTCAGGATATACTGTAGCTCTGCCCCAAAACAGTATTTTGATGATGCTGAGAGACAGGGCTATAGCAAATGGGAAAGAAAACAGCGTTATTTATATATACTTTATTTATAGGTGCTCCATTTTAGATTACCAGTCCTGGAAGGATTGTTTTCTGTCTGAAACGTTGTACCTACAAGTCTATACATTTCCTTATAACTGTCTGCATACTGTTATGACAACAGGAAGAATGATATGGCTGCACTGCTAATTTCTCTTCCTGCTTGTAAGGCCCTTTAGAATTGCGTGTATGAAAGGCACTGTATAACTTCAAATTGTCTAAAAACTATAATCTATGGTGTTAATGTGTTCCTCTGGGGTCCAGTACTTTCGCTGATGTGTGGTCAGGACCTACTGCAGATATCAGCAATGAAAAAGAGACTAGTAGTGCAGTGTCTGTAAACTTGTAATGACAGTCATTCTGCCCATCAACACCCCCACACAGCCTTGGGCAGTTGTCTGAACCAGATCTAGTCAATCTCCTCCATAGAGCCTACTTGTTGCTCTTAGGGATGGAGGCACTAGGACCCCATGTGTAGGGGTGTATGACGACCTTATTCCAAAGGAAACTGATATCAGGTCCTCCCTCCTCAAGAAAGACGAGGGCAATGGCACCAGTTCCACACTAAATGGAGCAAACAGCCTTAAGGCAGTGTGGTGAGAACCAGATTGGGTCCTGTGTCTTTGCATCTTTTTCCTGTGAGGATGAGGTCAAGCATTCCCAGGAGGCTAATGGGCTGCAGGACAGCAGACAGCATGGGTTTGTTTCAGGCAGATCCTGTCAGACCAACCTGGTGGCATACTATGACTAGGTAACCAGGCAACTAGACAGGGGCCATGCAGTGGATGTCCTGTACCTGGACTTCAGTAAGGCATTTAATTCGGTGCCTCATGGGAGGCTAGGAGGTAAGCTGGAAGGTACAGGGGCGAGTGAAGATGGTGGGATGGGTAGTGAACTGGCTGCAAGGGAGACAGCAGATGGTGGTGATAGGAAGGGAGCTCTCATCTCCCAGGGCTCTGTACTGGGGCTGGTGTTGTTTGGGATCTTCATAGCAGACATCAAGAGCAAAATCAGTCTGTTTGCAGACAATACCAATATGGGAGCAGTAGTGGATGACTTAGAAGGGTGGCAGGGGTTGCAAGATGATCTGGCAAAATTGGCGGCCTGGTCAGACACTTGGCAGCTGGATTTCAATGCCAAGAAGTGCAAGGTGCTACATTTTGGTGCAAAAAACCCAAGGAGGAGCTACCAACTAGTGGGGATTCAACTAGCCAAGACGGAAGAGGAGAATCTGGGGTGATCATAGCTAGAGCAATGAACAACTTGGCACAGTGTAGAAAGGCAGCTGCAAAGGCCAACAGAATGCTGGACTGTATTGCCAGAGGCATATCCGCCAGGATGTGGGAAGTGATCCTGCCACTATACAGGTCACTGGTTAGACCACACCTGGAGTACTACATGCAGTTCTGGTGACCATACCTGGAGAAGGACATTAGGTTACTGGAGGGGGTGCAATGCATGGCAACAAAAATGATCCAGGGGCTAGGAGACTTACCCTACGAGAGCAGGCTGAGGGAGTTGAACATGCACTCCCTGGAGGAGAGGAGGGATGGGGGGACATGATTGAAACCTTCAAGTACACGAAGGGAATAAATAAGATGGGCACGGAGTGGCTTTTCAAATTAATGAGGGGAGGGACACTTGAGGCATGATCTGAGATTAGAAGGGGGAAGCTTCAGGAGGGAAATTGATATGGATAATATGGACTTGATAGACCATAAGGCCTTTATCTGCTGGCAATTTCGTATGTTCTTTTGTAGGAATGTGACATTGAACATGAGTGGAGCGGGTACCATTACTTAGGCAATCTTCCTTTTGTGATACTGTCTTGCCGAGCATGACGCTGTTCAGTATCGAGACACTCACCTGGAGAGCAGTCGTGGTCTGAAACAGACTTATTTCTCAGCAGCTGTCTTCTTAAGCACCCTACTGGAAATAACAGTTAGCACACATACTGGTCATTGAATGATGTAGGTGTAAGCAACTTGTACATCTGTAAAGAAAACTGTGACAGCACTGAGAACAGCTAAGGAAATCACATACTTGGTGCTGAGAAAAAAATGTCATACTGGTGAACCCAAGGTTTTGTTTGTCCCCTAATGAGGTGTGCTCTTGGCAAAAAAAAACACAAAAACTGAGACAGTTAGGGCCTGCACCACTATTTATGCTGTTTGTGTTAGCACAAGGTCTCCCCCCTTCACCCCCCACCTCTTCTGGGCCCTCAATGATCTTTCCCTTTCTGTTGACTAGCTTCAGCCTGCTCCCAGTTGATGACCATGCCCTTTGGCTGCAATTTCTGCCCTCTCCAACTTTGCTCCTCACATTTATCTTCATCTTCCACCCTCCCTCCTACTTACCACTCTGTTACTCAGTTTTCCCATGTATACATTCTACTTATTTTAGCCATTATATTGATTTACCATTGTAACCTAATATGCTGATCTATTTATTGTTTTGTTTCTATTTCTGTAACTTGTATTGTATTTGTTCTCTGACGTGGAACCTTTGTAAAAGAGCCTGGCTCAAAGGTACTTGTAATCCTAGGTGAAGGGAAGGGTTCCCTGTGGACCTCGTGGAAGCTTTACTGAAGACGCCCGAGGCCACCGGTCCCTGGTGAAGAAGGGGAACTGGTAACCACAGATGCCAGACAGTGCAATCACAGCTTTCTCTGGAAAAATTGATGGATTAAAATGAGACCTCTACGGCAACGCCAAGAGACCGGATCTGGACTTGGGATATGAACCTGAGGGAAGCTCTCACTCCCCCCTACCTGAGATGGGCTGAATCCCTGCACTCTTTGTTGGACGACCAAGATGGAATTAACCTGTTTCGGACTTTTCTCAAGCAGGAGGATTGCTCAGACCTGCTCGACTTCTGGTTCGCCTGCAGTGGCTTTAGGAAACTGGAACCCAGTGACTCCAATGAAGAGAAGAGGCTGAAACTGGCAAAGGCCATCTACAAGAAATACATCCTTGACAATAATGGGATTGTGTCCAGGCAAATCAAGCCAGCCACAAAGAGTTTCATAAAAGATTGTGTGATGAGGCAACAGATTGACCCTGCCATGTTTGATCAGGCCCAGACGGAGATTCAGTCCATGATGGAGGAGAACACATACCCTGTGTTCCTCAAGTCGGATATTTATTTGGAATATACAAGGACAGGTGGAGAGAGTCCAAAAGTGTACAGTGATCAGAGCTCAGGTTCGGGGACAGGGAAAGTTCTATCTGGATATTTACCGACTCTTAATGAGGGACGAGGAGTGGAAATGTGACCAAGATCGTGAGGATGAGATTGGCGGATGCTGCCCCTGCCAACCGACTTACTCAGAAACTGCTCCTTGAGACAGCACCGCAGCGTTCTACCCCTCCCAGAAGATATGAAGGAAGAGAATATAGGTAGGTGATTGTGATTTCTTAAACATAGCACAGTTTTATTGTGGTGACGAAATGAGGTTCTGTCTTGTTCACTCCTGCTGCATGGCAGTGACTATACCCAGTTTGTTTAACCAGGAGGTGGGCTGGGTTGAAAACCCATTGTCGGCCATTCCTGACATTCAACATGCAAACAGATTAGATAAATTTACAATAATTACATGTTTCACGCAAACATTTACATTCTGTCTGTGCTAGTAGCGTATCTTTTCAGGGGGTATAAATTAAGAAAACAATCTGGTGTGGAAGCTGGAATACCTGAAACTCAAATTTGCTATTTTGTCTCATAGTCTGGCATTTCGCCTATCCAAAAGAGCGTGTTGTAGATTAAATGGCAGCATAGTGGCATGAAAGAGTGGTATTCGCAGCGGAATACCAATACAATGAACGTGGTATTCCGCCTTGAAAACTGGTGTGCAAAACTGAGCGGAATACCATTAATTTCAAGCCTTGCGTTTAGCTTTTGCTTAAAGCAGGAAGGATTGAAGTACAGGCCAATAGTATTTGACAATTGTTCAGTAAAGATGGGCCAGTAGGTGCAAGGGATCCCTCTCTAGCTTTGGGCCTGCAGCGTTTGACTTAGAACTGCACACTGAGAACTGTCTAGTCAAATATTATGCTGGAGTTTCTTCTTATAAGACACAGTGGTACTCCTTGTTTCAAGGTGGTGTATGTTAATTTGCAAATATTCTGCATGGCTGTTGCCTCGGGATAAGAGTTAAGTTTTTGTACAGGTCACTATTTGTTTGAGCGTTGTGAGGGCAAAGTGGCAGATGTTATTTGTGGCAGCTGCATATTTGTTTTATGTTTTGGGGCATTATAGAATAGATTGTCCTTGTAGCCTTTAATAGGAAGAAGCACTTGCTTTGATATTATTAGTCTGACCTCTTCTGTGAGGGAACTGATGTTCCTGTAAAGAAACCCTTGATTTAATTTGCTCATTTAAATTAGATTGATTTTGGCCATGGGCGCACTTGCAAAGCTTAGCCAGAATGCTACCCCATTTATGCTGTGTAATCCTTAATACCATTGTCCCTCAGGAATCTGTCAGTTCTACCTTGGAAGCCTGGAGTGTGTTAGCTTACAGAACCCTACTGGGTAGACTTTATTAACCGCACTCTGTGTAAAGTAATGCTTTCCCTCATCCCGTTACCCCTGCTTTGAATGCATACTGTCTCATCAGCTCAAACAACTATGCCTACTTCATCCAGCCCATCTGCATTTCTCTGGCCTTTTTTGTTTTCTAAAAACAACGCCCTTTATCACCAATTCTCCCAGACACTGTTTGAAGAGGCTTTTTGTGTGCAAAATAATACTACTTCCATAATACCACGGTATTACATAACATGTGGCAGCTACACTAATATTTCATGCTGTGACATCCTTAGTCCAATCTCTTATCTTGCTTTTGCACCCTGTTCTACTGATTATTGGTGTCTCTGTTCTGAATTCCAAGTTCTTGCATTAAGTGTTTTATTTTGGAGGAGCCACACAGAGGTAATTCAATGCAATGATTTGAATGTGCAGTTTAGGACTTGGTGGGAGGCGTACCTTGATCTGTTCCTGTGGAAAATGGAGCAGGAACTGCGTTCTGAATAGTAAATAACAGATCGCTACTGATTTGAGAAGATTTGGTTTCATCATAAAAAGAATTGTCAGATGAGGGGTTAGCCCAGTTCTAATGCAATCTTTGGTCTGCCACCACGTCACCTAATTTGCAGTCGCACACCTGCACACCTTCTCACCAATGATGTAGCATAGGTCACAGATCACATAAGTAAAATATCAGGCTATTTTATAAGGCCAGTACTATGTTTGATTTATGGAGTTGCATCAGGTTGTGTGGTAAGACAATTGGAAGTGCTGTTTCCTTAAGGAAGTTAGTGAAGTTAAAGAAATAGATAAGATTTTTTGGGATGAGTACTGTACTCCTCATTTAATTTTATTTTTCCCTGATATATATATTTTTATCTTCTCCAGCCTGCGCCTCTAACCCTTCAGGGGACAAGTGGACATCCCTGCCGGAACCCTACGAAGCAGACCCCTAGGCCCCATGGAGCCATAGATTACCCCAGGCAAGGAGTAGGGGACTCAAACCCCGTAACTTCATTTCGTCGGGCTGAGGTCTGCTGGGTGGGCACAGCCAAATCGTGGGCACGGCCTCGGCCCTCCCATCTTCCCGCTGAGGCAGGCTTGTTTTCGCATTTTCTGCCTCCCCAAGCAGCAAGTAACTTTCCCCGATGTCATGACACGAGCGCCGACATCCATGCTGCTCAGTGGCCGCATCCCAACCCCAAATGGAGCTTGCAGTTCTCTGAGCCTCCACTCGGGGTCATGCAAGTGTCTGGCATCGGTAGGATCCCTTCCCGGAGAAGGCGAGCTGTCGTTGGACGCTCCAGCCTGTCTCCCCCCGGCCGACACACCGACCAGAGTCCGCACCCGAACTGGGTCGCTGGCGAGGTGTGGCGTCCAGCACCTCAACCCTCGGCACCACCAGGCCAGCACTCCTCATTTTTAAAAGTGAGATGAGTAGAACCAAATTCAGATGCGTACAAAGGTTTGGACAAAGTGGAGTGAGGAGTACATTTTTAAAAACAATGTCTTTTTTTTTTTTTTGGTTTTGTTTCTAGATAAGAATTGATCGGGAGCCAACAATGCTCCAGATAATGTTGGCAGGCAGGAGTACTTTACTCACCAGTTTTAAAATAATACATTGGGTTGCATATTAGTGCTGTAAATCTGCAAACAAAAAACTTGTTTTGAATCCCCAGTTATTTTACAAAGTACTGTTCTGTGGAGCCTCTGCAAATGTTGGGGAGTACTGGTACTCATTAAATGCATTTCTGAAGAGTATTTCCTAAAATGAGGTGAGTAAAATACATCGGTACTCTCCTCATCTGGAGCCTAAGTGTTGGACACATCATGGCCAAACTCAGTACATGCAATTTATCATCACTTGTGAGGGAGCAGGACTTCAGTAACTCACTTTTGTGGCTCTGCTACACGTGAGTTACCATCCTACCTCCTCTGTGTTGAAAATATTTGTTGTAGAACCAGCTCTGCTTATATTGTCATATATTTCTATCTATCTTTTATTTGTGTTACTTTACAGATATTACTAGTTTATTTTCCTGATAAATTACTATTAATTTTATTTAAAATTTTGAAGCTAATTTAAATACATTACCTATGTTTGCAGAAAAAGAAGACCTTTATCCTTTAGCTTTCCTCTGTTCCTGCTGATTATTTGAAGTCCTAGGCCCTGACAACCTGAAAACAAACAAACCGTGTGAAAAGGCAGTGCTTAGGGGCAAATAGGATGCTAGGTTGTTATGTAGGGGAATCTCCGGCAGGAAAAGGAGGTGGTGGTGCTTCCGCTCTGCAGATGTCTGGTGAAGCCGCACCTGGAGTACTGTGTACAGGTCTGGCCACCACATCTCAGGATATAGTTTAGAGAGGGTTCAGCACAGGGCAACTAAAATGATACAAGGGCTGCACAAGAAACCAAATGAAGATAGATTGAGGGAACTCGACATGTATTCTCATGAACAGAGGAGGGATAGGTGGGATATGATGGAGACCTTCAGATACATAAAAGGTATCAACAAAACTCTGGTACAATACCTGTTCCTGGGTAGGCATTACACACAAAACAGAGGGCATGATATGAAGATTGAGGAGGGAAGATGTAGGAGTAGCATAAGGAAGTTCTTCTTCACAGGAGAGTGGTAGACCAATGGGAACATTCTCCCCAGGAGGTGGTAGGGCTCAGGACGGTTGGAAGTTTCACACTCATGGGATAAATACAAAGGCATCATAGCCCTTTACAGTAATTGGAGAGGGGGGTATTTCATCTAAAATTGGTAAACTAGATAGATCGTAAAGTCCCCTTCTGCCGTCACATTTCTGTATTTCTAATATTCAGAAAGTTAGCGCCATGCTAACTGGGCATAGCACGCCCGGACATTGGCGTTAGCCATAGGGCAATATCCATAGGGCTGTGATGCACTGCATTTGGTGGATAATACGATTATACTGAATACACCACTGTGTCCATGAAATGAAGGCATCCTCTCGCATGCAGTGTGCCATGCTACTTCAGCTGCAGCAGCTCTATTTACTGCTTCCAAAATACAACCCATACCCATCCACACATTGATTTGCCATCCCCCATCCGATCTCCGATTGCATAGAAAGTAACATTCCTAGTAGTCTAATGGCTGTACCCCATCTCTGATAAAACTATCCGCTATCTCTGGTAGTCTAGTGTCCCCCACCGCCAGATCCCCAAGCTGTTTCTGCAGGGTGCATGCTGTTGCTCGTTATCATTCACATTGCAACTGGCTGAGATATCAACTGGCAAAGGATTGTGGAGGTTCCCCGGACATACTGGTCCACTTGGGTAACAATGACATTGAGGAAAATAGTGAGCTAGAGATGCAGGCAAGGTTCAGGGTGCTAGCCAGGGTTTATCATATCATAGGATGCACGATTCTCTTCTTGGAAATCCTGCTGGTGCCGAGAGTTAGTGGGGAACACAAGAAAATGATTAAGAAGATAAACCAGTGGCTAAGAGAGTGGTTTGGGGCCAGAGGGTATGGGTTGATGGGGGATTGGGGGGAGACCTGGGAGGCAGTGTTCCCATTTACCCCCATCTGTACTTGATTCAAGTACAAATTATGAAATTCAAGTACATTTTTTGTGTAAAGGGGGTACACTGTACCCCCATAATTCTGTTTGAAGTATATGTACCCCCACAAAAATGTTGTACAAATGATAGAATGAACCCTTATAATTTATTTTGTACCCCTGAAAATTTCTGGAGAGGGTGCAGTGCACCCCCAGATCTGCAGCCTTAATGGGAACACTGCTGGGAGGATAAGGGGCTGTGTGCTAGGGATAGACTCCATCTCAATTTGGAGGGGAAGGAAGTCCTTAAGTTGAAAATAGAGGGGTTCATTGTTGAAAGGTGGGGTTCAAACTTGTGAAGGGGGGAGGGATGGGAGAAGAGGCTGTGGGGGGGGTGCCTGATAAAGGTGGGATTCTGTCTCAATTCCCCCTGGGGAGCTGGAGGAATGTGGAAAAAGGCCGACTGGTAAAGTGCAGACTTGGGGAAGATTGAATCCCCATGGGAACATGAGCAGGGGAAACGGGAGTATAGGGAAGGGGTGGAGGGTAGTCCTGCTAAATACCAGGAGCTTGGACAATAAAATGCCTAAGCTCCAGGCAATGCTAATTGAGGGAGAGGTGGATATGGCAGCTGTCACTGAGTCCTGGGATACAGCAGGGCACGACTGGAACCTGAACCTGGAGGGTTGCACCATGTTCAGGAAGGGGTGGGGAGGAGGGGTAGCAATAATAGTCAAAAACTGCATTGGTATAGGAGGACTGGAGGAGGCGGAGGGAACTGTGGAGGCGATTTGAGTCACCTTGATAACAAGATAGGGGCAAGAGAGTAAAAATCGGAGTGGTGTACAGACCCCCTGCGCTGGCGGAGGAACTGGAGGAGAGTCTGGTGCAGCGAGAATATCCGGAACTGGGAAGGGAGAAGCCAGAGAAGGCGAGGGAGGCAGCAAAGTCAGCTCCCAGGGTGGAGGCTGACCAAATGAGCAGACACGAAAGGTCGTTAGGCCTATTCTGCTGGCATTTTAGTATGATAGTATGTCGATGTTGGGAGACACTGCAGATTGGGCAGGGAAGGGTGGTGGTGTTGGGGTACTTAAACATGCCAAGAATGGACTGGGGAACTATAGATATCTCGGTGGCCAGGAGATGGAGGTTGTTGGATGTCTTGCAGGGCGCTCCTCAACCCAGCAGGTGGGGAGCTGACCATGAGGCGTGGATACTGGATGTGGTCCTGGCAGAAAGTGACCAGATTGGGGGGCCTAGAGGTAAGGGACCTGTTGGGAGCGACCATGCCACGGTCTGGTTCTGCCTGGACCTAGGCGGGGTAGAAGGCTGCACAAAGACGGAGGTAACTGACTTCAGGAGGACAGATTTCAAGGAAATGGGAAGGATCCTTAAGGAGCATTTGGATAGGACTGGGCCAGACATGGCTGCTGACAGTAGGTAGGAAATCATAAGGGAAGGGGGTGCAGGATGCTACCGGCACCTGTGCAAGAGTGAGATGTAAATGCGGTGGGACCCGAAAACCCTGCTGGTGGACCCGGGAGGTTCAGGAGGTGGTGAGGGAAAAGAAGGCAGGCTATAGGCATTTCAAGTGCTCAAGGAGTGAAAGGGATCGAGGGGAGTATGAGCTGATGGCCAGAAGGGCCACTAGGGTGGTGAGGGCGGCTAAGGCAAGGAAGGAGCAGAACCTGGCCAAGGAAATTAGGAGAGGGAACAGGGGGTTCCTTAGGTACACTGGGGAAAAACGAAGGGTGAAAGGGGAGATTAGCAGGATTAAAACAGGAGGGACGGGCACAAGACCCTGGGGAGCAGGCTGAGGTACTAAATGAGTACTTTGCCTCAGTTTTCATCAAAGAAAATGGGGGCTGCATCTTACATGGGAGGAGATGGTGAAACTGAGGGGGGGCCCTTCCTGATCAGGTCTGGGAGCAGGGGCCATCACTGGCAGGAGGGGGGAAGGCAAAACAGGGGGACAAAGTAGCGGAGGTGGAAATCACGCAGAGAGAGTGAGGGAAGCCCTCAGGTCCCTTAAGACGGAGAAAGCACCGAGGCCAGATAAATTACATCCCAGAGTGCTGAAGGAACTGGCGAATGTCCTGGTGGAACTCCTGGCGGAGCTTTACAGCATCTCTCTGAGGATAGGGTGGGTGCCCCAGGACTGAAAGGTGGCGCATATAGTGCCTGTCCACAAGGGTGGATCAAGGGAGATGGCAAGGAACTACAGGCCCGTCAGCCTGACATCGGTGGTGGGCAAGGTGATGGAGGGCATAATCAAGGAGAGGCTGGGGGGGGGGAATCTGGAAAAGTCGGGGTGCCTGAACGATGAACAGCATGGCTTCATCACGGGGAAATTATGTCAGATGAACCTTGTGGAGTTCTATGATTGGGTGATGAGTGCCTTGGACCTGGGTAGGCCAGTGGATGTCCTCTTTCTTGACTTCAGCAAGGCATTTTACTCTGTTCCTCACAGGGGCCTGTTGGATGAGCTGGGGGGAAATGAGGGTGGGGAACCAGATCATCAGATGGATAGGGAATTGGCTCCAGGACCGGATGGTTGGCAGGATAGTCTCATCACCAAGGAGGGTCATTAGTGGGGTCCCTCAGGGATCGGTCCTTGGACCCCTCCTGTTCAACGCCTATGTCTCTGACATACAGAAGGGTATCAGGAGTGAGATGAGTCTCTTTGCGGATGACTCCAAGCTGGGGGCGGTGGTAGTGGAAGGGGAGGCGGGGAGGGTGACCCTACAAGGAGACTTGGAGGTTCTGTAAAGGTGGTCTGGGAAGTGGATACTGAGGTTTAGTGCAGGGAAATGCAAGGTACTGCACCTGGGAGCCAGAATCCTGGGCCAAGTGTACACCCTGGAGTGGGGGGAATGCTGCAAGTCTCAATGGTTGAGAGGGACCTGGGGGTGGTGGTGGATGTCAAGATGAACAGCTCGGAGACTTGTAGGAGGGAAGCGGCCAAGGCAAACAGGATACTGGAATGCATCGCTAGGGGGATCACCTCCAGAAGGAGGGAGGGAAGTGATACTCCCTCTGTATAACTGCTTAGCGAGGCCGCACCTCGAGTACTGCTTGCAGTTTTGGAGGCCACACTTAAAGAGGGACATTGAACTTGTGGAGAGGGTCCAGAGGCGGGCAACCAAAATGATCTGGGGCTTGAGGGACAGGACCTATGGGGAGAGGGTCGAGAGAGCCAAATATGTACACATTGGAAGAGAGAAGGACCGTGGGACATGATAGAGGTCTTCAGGTACATGAAGGGGGTAAATAGGGGCAGTGCAGTCAGGGTGCTTCGAAGGAAGGCATGTCAACTAGAGGGCATGGGTGGAAGCTGGAGGGGGGGAGATTCCGGGGAGAAAGGAGGAGGTGCTACTTCACTGAGAGGGTGGTGGAGTCATGGAATGCGCTGCTCGGCGGGGCTGGTGGAGGCAGAAACAGTGGAGGGTTTCAAGAGGGTTGGGAGAGATACAGGGGAAGGGTTCTGGAAGCAAAGTCCAGTGCAGCGAGAATATTCGGGACTGGGAAGGGAGAAACCCGACAGGGCGAGGGGGGCAGCAAGTTCAGCTCCCAGGGTGGGGGCTGACCAAACGAGCAGACACGAAAGACTGATAGGCCTATTCTGCTGCCATTTTAGTATGTTAGTACCTGTCCAAATTGCTGTCCCCTCCTGCCTGAGCTGCCACCGGGCCTCCACCTGGTGGTAGCAGAACTACCGGCGGGGAGGGCGACAACCACCCCAGGAGAGGAGAGCTTTCGGTAGGCGCTCTATCCTGCTCCACCCTCCAACCCTCCTGTGCTGGCACTCCAACAGCCCGAGGTTGTTCCTGAACCTGGGTTGCCGGTGTAACGCCCAGCGCCTCAACCCTCAGCTGCCAACCACTTTCTGAAGAATTTTATGGATTTCTGACCAGAATTCATGTAACCAGGGGCAGTCCCAAAACATATGATAGTGGGAACTTCTTTGTCCCCAGAACCACTAACAGAGGTCTGCATTGGTGGACTGAATATGTTTAGACATTGTGGGGGTGTTAAAAAGGCAGACCGTCATCCTCTACTGAAATTTTCTCCAGGAGGGTGATAAGGTGACCTTCCAGACTGGAGGAATTTCTCACATGATTCCGTGTTCAAGGGTGTTGCACTGTCTTGTTCCCACCTTTGTCTTCCCCACTCCGTTGGGTTTGCAACCTTTACTTGTGGAATTGAATATAGTTTTGAAATATACCCAAGGATGCCCCCCCCCCCAAAAAAATAAAAGAAGTTTTCTAATGGGTTTTGCCCTCTGGAAAGTTTCTGTAGGTTGTCACCTGATTGAATAAAGTGCCTGATTTAGAGGAACCTAAGAAATTCTTGGTTAGGTAAATGAAAGTGTTGTGCCAGTTCTTGAACATTTCATGTTCGCCCCTTCTTGTACGTATTGTGCAAAGTGTGTAATGCCTTGTCCGTCCCATAAATTATATACCGGGTTTTGAGGTGGAGGTAAAGATTTAGTGTATTTCATAAAAACTAATGAACCAATATATGAGTCCACCTGCGTGCGTTTCTTTACCTTAGCTAAGATGTGTAGGAAGTGTAACACCCGCGGGTTAGAAATCCTGCCTCTGCGTGTAGTAGAGGTCAAGGTCAGTGGAAGGGCAAATAGAAGGGTAGAGGTGCCCTGCCTGCCTGTCTTCCATGCTGTACCACCTTGAGGAATACTCTGTTTTATCCAAGTTACTAGATTAGCTGTTTGTGCGACCAGCTAGTACAGCTTTAAGTATTGGTAACCTTCCTTTTTTCTCTAGCTAGTGACAGTATGGCTGTCTTTATTCTTGGTTTGTGGTCTGCCTATATAAATCAATTGAGGTGAGCTCTTTGAGCACATTGAATCAGGATGTCTCTGGGATTGCTACTGGCTGAAAATAAGAACAAAAAGTGGGTAGAAGATTCATTTTGAAAGTGTTAATTCGCACTAGAGGTGATGGAGGTAGCAGTTTCCATCACGCCATGTCTGATTCCACTGCCTGATACAGAGATAAATAATTTTAGTTTAGAGATTTAAGGGGTAACCTGCACTTCAAGATATTGGATTTGATCATTCTTAGCCCAAGTAAATGGGAATGATCTTTTGAACTTTGTAGTACATACCGCACGGGGCAACAGGGCTTCTGGTTTCGAGTAGTTAAATTTGTATCTTGACAAAGTTCCAAAAGTCGGTGTCCAAGAGTGCTGATATAGACTTTACCACTGAGAGAAAAAAATACGGAATCATCGGCATAACAAGACTTTGTGTGTCCTGTCCTACCTTTATACCTGCTATGTTAAGTCACAGCAATGGCTAGTGGTTCATGGCTAATTGCGAATAACTGGGGCTACACGGGACCTTGTTCCCCTCCCCAAGGGGAGCCTGTCTTAATTGAAGACATTAACAGCAGTTTCTGTTGAGGGATAGAGTTTGTATGGTGTGAAGAGATTTAGGGCCAGATTGAAAGGTGCTCAGAGAATGATTTAGAAAATGGCAGTTTACCCTATCAAAAGCTTTCTCTGCATCCATTGAAATGGCCAATTACATGCATCTGTTCCTGGTTTGTGAGGATGAAATGTTTAGCAGTGGTCTGATCTTGTCCTGTAAAAAAATGGCCTTTAATAAATTCAGTTTGATCTGGGTGTATGAGGAACTGAATGCGATTCTTCAGTTGTTTTGCAAAAATCCGTCAGTATTTATAAATCATTACAGAGGAGGGAGATGGGACAATAAGAACCAGACTCTTCCCTATTTTATGTAGGACCATGATCTGGCTTGGTGCATTAAGGCCCCCCCTGCCCCAACAGGTCATTAAACACTTTCGTGAGATGTGGTGTTATCAGCGAGACATAGCGTTAATACCATTCCAACAGCAGGCCATCAGGGCCCGGGGATTTCATATTTCTCTCTCCTAAGCTGGTCTCCGGCCCTTCACGCCTGGGCTGTACCTCCTGATGCTGATGTACAGGCAGGAATCGGATCTCTGCAGCAATGGACATCCAGCCCCCACTTGCTGTTCTCCTCAGTTTACTTCCTGCCTGCCATGAGGCAGGTTCTTCGAGGCTCTGCCACTGTGGTGGCAGAGCTGAAGACATCAAACTGTAAGTGTAGTTATTTTTCTAAATAGAAGAGGATTTTGCAAGGGAGAAACTTCATAGGAGCAGGAGCTCCAGCATTGCCTCACAATTATCTAGGGGCCCCAGTCTCAGCCATGCATGCTGCACAGACTGGACCTCTTCTCGCCTGTTTTTTCCCGTGCTTGGAGGCACGCATTCTCCTGCACCCCCCCCCACGGTCATTTCTCGGGCAGGCCCTCACGCTACCAGGGGAAGCTGCTAAAACACCCAGGGCAGCGGAGCTTTACAGGGGAGACGCTAGAACACCCACGGCAGGAGTTTCGGCGCGCAGTTGTTTTTCGTCTCCTAGGTGGCCACTGCCTAGGCTGTGGGTACTGTGCTCCATCAACGAGCCCCCTGACCTACAGGCTCGTTGACTCGGGAAGCCGCTACAATGCTACGCGGCAGTAGAAGCTAAGCTTCATTTTCGGCTCGGCATGAGCCGCACTGCAGTGACCTGGTCCTGGCACTTCTTTTCAGCTGGAGGACACCAACAGGACCGCTGGCGCTTTATTTTGGCTCAGGAGGAGCCGCGCTACAGGTGGCGCTTCATTTTGGCTAAGGAGGAGCCGCGCCATAGCTCAACGGCCACAGCTCCTCGAGCACAAGTAGAAGCGGGCAAGCTGAAGCATTTCCTCGAGACAACGCCTCTTTTTCGGCTCGGAAAACCTTTCCCAACTCATCGCTGGGAGTGCCCCACACTTGCAAGGGCTACATTTTTGCCAGAGCACAAACACAGGGTGTTCCGTGAGACTTGCCCCATTTTGGCTCCGGAAGAGCCGTATACTCTGCCTCACCGTCGATCGGATGAATGAACTTGCATAGGTAGCACTTCACAACAGCAGAGCACTCCACAGCAACAGTGGGCTTCATTTTGGCCCAGGCGGCGGCGCTACACCCTCGTCAAATCGGAGCAACTCGTCAG
Source organism: Neoceratodus forsteri (assembly GCA_016271365.2). NCBI lineage: Eukaryota > Metazoa > Chordata > Ceratodontiformes > Ceratodontidae > Neoceratodus > Neoceratodus forsteri. Next base: position 121,687,913 of record JADMNL010000025.1, read on the forward strand.
CGGCTGGCAATCTGTTTACCGTAGCCGCTCGTTGATGAGAGATCTCTACAGCAGGTTTAGCGGTTTGTCCTAGTTCAGGGAATTCCAGGGACGAGTGCTATAGCGCGGGAAGAGAGCTATTCCAGCAGCCTTGCTCAGCGTTCTCTCCCCCCCCCTCCAATCTGTCACGACGGGATGGATGCCCAGAGGGTTATCTACTTAGGCTCCCCAGAGGCTAGATCCTAGATCCCTGTTTAGGCTACTAGGAGTAAAATAAAAGTCTGGAATTTGGACTGGCAGAATTCTTAAGGCCAGCACGTTAATCTCTGCTTCAGTTTTGTGGTTTCTCCTCACACAGCCTTACAGGGGCAGAAAAGATCAGCGCTGCTAGCCCTACTGCTGATTCCCTTTGGCTGGATTGCTGCACTTTAATGTACGGCAGTGACTGGGAATGAGGAAGGCGTTATGGAAGCAGACCCTCCTCGGCTCTTTCTGATAGCCTACAGGTCAAAATAAGCAGCAGCCACCTGAGGGACCGAGCAGTCTGCAGCTCTCTGTAACCAGACCTCATAAAACTGTGAAATAGGACTCGCTTGGATCCAGTATGCATTGACTGACATCCTGGGATCCCCAGATATAATGCAGGAAGATAACTCATAGAAGGAATGCTAAAGCATTGCAGGGTGCGCTTCTTGGACTCCTAAGCTCCAGTTTATCCTCTTACGGAGGGGTGCGAATAGGCAAGACCTTGTCCAAGCGTCACAGTCAAATCCCTTGGATCTCACCTGGTGGCTGCCATCCAACAGAAGCAGGTTTCTCGCTGGTAATATACTCCCACACTGGCAACAGCTTTTCCTCTCCTCCTATCATAAGGAAATGGCTGAAGGAGCAGCGACAGCTCTCTAGGCTTCTGCCCTATCTAGTGCCCCAGCAGATCTTAAGCTTTCAGGCTTAGTGCCCCAACAAATCTTAAGCTTTTCAGGCTTAGACCAATGCAACCAGAAAAATGGTTAAACTGTCATAAAGGCTACCCTCTGAGATGGTCATCGGACAGGAATGGAGAGGCCCTCCCTCAAAAAGACGCTTTTAGTCTTCCACACCTCCCATAAAGCAGCTGCGAACAACCTGTTCTCAACACCACTGATGTGGCATTACAGCGTGCCGATGAGCCACATATAAGTAAGCCCAGCCATCCTGTTTTCCCGCAGGAGCCGCAATACCTTGGGCCACTATCCTGGTATTCCAGTGTGCTGACGAGCCAGATGTAGATAAGCCCACCCTGCAACAGTCTCAGAGCGGGACTGTTCTAGGCATTTTCAGCAGATCTATCAAAGGAGGCTGCCAGTCATCTCAGTGAAGGCTGCCAGTGGCACAGCAAGGGCCATGCTTTAACTCACCTGCCTCGACATACAAGGCTGCAGGCATGGCAGGCGAATAGGGTTACTAAAGCTCCTTGGCGTATGCCCCAGACAAGGAGAGCTTCAGATGGATAGCCTTTAAAGGAGGGGTAAAGATTCCAGAGAGGAGCCGAAACTAAAGGCGGTGGTAAAAGATTCCATAGAGGAGCCAAAAACTTAGCTACCACAATTTAGAGCACGTACAGACCCTGGACATAGACATCCAGTCAGAGTATTCAAGCCCATGCATACTCGGAAGACAAACTAAATCTGCTTTGGCAGTTTTGTTCGCAGCAGACTCTTCAAGGTGGAAACCTTGTCACGAGTAATCAGGGAGTCGCAAAAAGGAGATTTTCTGACACCCATAAATCTGCAAGAGGCCTATTGGCATATTCCCATGCAGTAATGGTGCACGCACTATCCCAGATTCAGAGTGGGAGAGCAGTACTTCCAAGTCAAACTCTACCATTGCGTTCTTCTCACAGCTCAACCAGGCATTACAGGCAGAGGTAGTCAGGTCCCCTATGGCACATGTTTTTCCCATCAGCTGGAGAAAGAGCTTCCTAATTCCAAACCAGACCTTGATCCTCTAGGGGGACTCACATCATGACACAAGATTTCTCCCTGAATCCTAGCCTTTGGGATATGTAATTGCTCATCAAGGAGTTTTGCAGGCTCCTCAGCTTTCTGCTTATTTTTTTCACACAGCTCATTAAAATGGATTAAGCCCTTCCTCCGGGACGGTGTCAGAAGTCATGACGGGCCACAAGTTAGGCCATCCACACTAAGTCGGAATCGCGACCAAGGCAAGTCTCAGGAGCTGGGAAGGACTCACTTGCATCAGCTGTTGGCACCGGGAAGGGGATCGCTGTTGGACACAAGGTACAGTATAAGCGTTTCTGAGAGGGGAACAGTAGGCCATGCCCAGAGAAAGGCTGAACAGCAATTCCTCAATCCGGTTAGCCTGATTCCAACTGATAATCTGGCAACGCTGACATACACCGACCATCTGGGCGAACCGAGAAGCTCAAAGATGCTAAAGGAATCCCTTCTTTTCCAGGTGGGTTGAGCTCCACTGAGCGGTATATCGGGACAGGAAAATGTCATAGCAGAATGATTCAGTCGCACAGTGGGTCGACCAAGGGATTGCAGCTGAAGGACACTAACATACTAACATACTAAAATGCCAGCAGAATAGGCCTAACGATCTTTCGTGTCTGCTCGTTTGTCAGTCCCCAACCTGGGTGCTGACCTTGCTGTCCCTCGCCTTCTCTGGCTTCTCCTTCCCAGTTCCGGATATTCTTGCTGCATTGGATTTTGCTTCCAGAACCCTTCCCTGTACCTGTCCCACCCCTCTTGAACCCCTCCACTGTCTCTGCCTCCACCAGCCCCTAGGCAGTGCATTCCATGCTCCACCCTCTCAGTGAAGTAGCACCTCCTCCTTTCTCCCTGAATCTTCCCCTCCAGCTTCCAGCCATGCCCTCTAGTGGCCCCTTCCTCCTTCCTTGAAGCACCCGACTGTTCCTCCCTATTTACCTCTTCATGTACCTAAAGACCTCTATATCATGTCCCCTTGGTCCCTTCTCTCTTCCAATGTGTACATATTTAGCTCTTGAGCCTCTCCTCATAGGTCCTGTCCCCAAGCCCCAAATCATTTTGGTTGCCCTCCTCTGGACCTTCTCCAGGAGGTTAATGTCCCGCTTTAAGTGTGGCCTCAAAACTGCACGCAGTACTCAAGGTGCGGCCTCACCAAGCAGTTATACAGAGAGGTATCACTTCCCTCCTTCTGGAGGTGATCCCCTAGCGATGCATCCCAGCATCCTGTTGGCCTTGGCTGCTGCCCTCCTACAAGTCTCTGAGTTGTTCATCTTGACATCCACCACCACCCCAGGTCCCTCTCAGCCATCGAGACTTGTGCATTTCCCCCACAGGGTGTACACTTGACCTGGGTTTCTGGCCCCAGGTGGAGTACCTTGCATTTCCTGCATTGAACCTCAGCTTCACTTTCTAGACCATCTTTCCAGAGCCCCAGGTCCCCCTGTAGGCCCACCTCCCCTCCTCCCCATCCACCACTTCCCCAGTTTCAGTCATCTGCAAAGAGACTCATCTCACTCCTGATTCCTGTCCTTATGTCCGACAGCGGCGTTGAACAGAAGGGGCCCAGGACTGATCCCTGTGGGACCCCACTAATGACCCTCCTTGGGATGAGACTATCCCCAACTACGACCCTCTGGATCCGGTCCTGGAGCCAATTGCCTATCCATCTGATCATCTGGTTCCCCACCCCATTTCTCCCAGCTTATCCAACAGGCCCACGTGAGGAACAGAGTCAAATGCCTTGCTGAAGTCTAGAAAGAGGACATCCACTGGTCTACCCAGGTCCAAGGCACTTGTCACCCAGTCATAGAACTCCACCAGGTTTGTCTGACGATTTCCCGGGATGAATCCATGCTGTCTATCGTCCAGGCACCCTGACTTATCCAGGTCCCCCTAGCCTCTCCTTGACAATGCCCTCCATCCTTGCCCACCACGAGGTCAGGCTGACAGGCTGACACCTCCACATTCAGACAGAATAGTGGGACAATACTCAAACAGACTTTTCGCATGCTGGCAGAACTCCAGGGTAAAGCAATTCTGTTCCCTGGCCAAGGACCAACCAGCAGTGGTTCGGGACACCTTTTCCCCATAAACTGGGATCTGTTCGGTCTCTTGTATGCCTTCCTGCAATACTGCCTCTATCAAGAGTCCTCCACAAAGTGGCATTGGACAGGACAGTCATGATTCTAGTCTGTCCCTTATGGTTTTTCCGTGCTTAGTTGTTTCTCATTCATTGGTCAGGGCCACCACCTCGAGCATTCAGGTTCGGCTATGGGAATTCTCCATCAAAGTCCAGTTCTGCACCCCATTTTAACAACTGGTCTCTCTCTAGTCTTGGAAAGTGAGTGGAGAATCTTTCAAGGAGCTATTCGGTACAGCTTCTGTTATTGACATGATGGGAAACTCATATGTGTCTTTTTCCTCCAAAGTACATTATAGAATCCGGAGGAAATCTTGGTTCTGACGTCATTCCAGACACATATAGAACGACACAGTATAATCGCCTGTACTACTGCAGTTCCTTTAAGACAGATGGATAAAGGACTGCATCCAGCCATCTTACAAATTAGAGTTTCATCACTGGGGGCACTCTTGATGGACCCTGGGGAATTGTTGGGTTCATAGCACCATGTCTGGTACTCTTTCAGGCAGCGGCATTAAAACATCTTCAGTCCACCAAAGCTATCACCTTAGAGTCTTAATATAGTTCTCAAGGCCGTGACCAAGGCCCCCTTAGAGCCTCTCAAGCCATCCATCATGCTTCTCAATATAAAAGTTGCCCCTTTTTTCTCAAAGCTATTGTTCCCGCAAACTAACAGCATTGTTGGCCCAAGAGCTGTACACTCGTTCATCAGGCTAGAACAGTTCCAATTTTTGTTTGCCAAAGTTATGTCTCCCCTTTATTACAATCAAGGGTTCATTCTTCTTTCCTTCTGCCCACTCTCTAAAAGCAACAGGGATGGAAAATGTCATACACTAGACCTGGGAAGAGGGAGAAAAATGGACATTAAGAAAGAGGAAGCTATTCGCAAAACTTCAACTGTGTTCATACCAGCTTAATAATACATTTGGGGCTGCAAGGATTCTTTAGGCTGTATAGCTAAACAGATTCTATCCGTCACCTCTACGGCATATGCTCAGGCCAGAGTAACTTCCATGGCCCCTTCGTGGGCCTAATTCAGAGAAGCATAGACAGCACACTCACACTGAGTGGCCTTTTGATCTCCATTCTCACTCTCTAAAAAGAAAAAGAGGGTTCTTACTGGAGGTGATGTCCTCGGCAGAGGCATCCTTTGGCCGTAGAGTGTTTCAGCGGTGATGAACCCTTAAGGGCTCTTGACATTCTTCCCACTCGGGTCATCTGGGGACATACTGCTTTTGTATATCCCAGGCGTAAGGAAGCCCAGAGACCAGCTTAGGAGAGAGAAATCGAAATTTAAATACCTGTAAATTTTCTTTCTCCGGCTGGTCTACGGGCTTCAGATTCCCTCCCAGAATGTATATTTTTGGCTGGCCTGACGGCCTTATATGCCTTAAAATTCTTGTTTTTTGTTCCCAAGTTCTTGTAGTATTGCCACACTGGACTGCTTTGGGAAGAACTAAGGAGAACAGGAAGTGGAGGGCTGGATGTCCACTGCTGCAGAGATCTGATTCCTGCCTGTGGATCAGCATCGGGAGGTACAGCCCAGGCGTAAGGAAGCCTGGAGACCAGCCGTCGGAGAAAGAAAATATACAAATATTTAAATTTCGATTTTTTTTTTTTTTTTTTTTTTCAGGTTCTTGATTCTTTCCTGAATCTCTGCCACCAAAATGGGACTATCTTATCTGTGTACAGGTTGCCTAAGACAGTTTTGGGACTACCAGTGGTTTGAAGAAGGAGGCTAGATCCCTGCCATCTTGTGGTGTACAAGGTCTCATAGACGGTAGTATATTTTTCAGAATAATCTTGGGGTTACCTGAGATGCTCCTGCCTTCTATATGTTTAATCTTTAATACTGCCGTGTTTGTTGCCTGTTTCCTGTGGTGAAGTTCCAAGAGTTGCCTGCCTAGTTTCCATGTTCATTGTGCTGTGCATCTGAGACGTTTCTCCACTACCTCATCTAACATTCTGTTTGAGACCACGCGTTTCTTGTCTAATTCATAGTTTCATAGAGTTTTACATGCTCAGGAGCCAAAAGCCTTTTATGAGCTTGCCCACCCATAGGGTGGATTGAATTAGATTACTGATAATTTATTTTCTTTCTGCCCATATATTGGTCGAGTTGTTTTTTAAACGTATTCATGGTTTTGCTTTCTACTACCGTGGCTGGAAGTGCGCTCCATGGTGCCACAACGCGTTGTGAGAACCATTGACTTCCTTTCTGGGTCTGACAGGTTTCACTCCTTAGTTTTAAAGTTGTGTGTTCTTGTATGGACCATGGTGTTGCTTTTCTCTAGTCCCAGTTTCCGTTAATAATGGTTAGTTCAAGGCTTTGTATTTTAGACACAGGTCTCTGGAGTTGCCTGAATCTCATGGAGAAAAGGTCAAGTTTTTTTTTTTAGCATGTCTCCATATTCAGCATTGTTCATGCTTCTGATATTTTGGTTATTCTCCTTTGAACACCTTCTATCATTAATTTTATTGGGTGCACAAAAAGGGGAGCATTAATCAAGGTGAGGTCTCACCAGTTCTGTACATGATGGGACTATTACACTAGGTTCCCTGCTCTTTATGTGTTTAAGGATGCACCCTGTAATGTGTTGGCATTTTTTAACTTTTATTGGTGTGTGTCAAAGATAAGTTTGTTGTCTACAGTGACTCCTAGGTCCTTTTCGTTGGTAGTTTCCTGTAGCTTGACATTGTTCAGTTTGTACGCATATTTCTGATTATTGTGAACTAGGTGCATGACCCTACACTTTTGTTCTTTGAACATTTTGTTGTCAGCTGCCCAAGTTTCTAGAGAATGCAATTCTTTTTGATAAGCTTGTGCTGCGTTTTAGTTATTGATTATGCACCCTAAATTGCAGTCATCTGCGTATTTAGCCAGCCAGATGTTGGGCAGTGTCTGCATTGATGAAATCAGAATGTTGAACAAGGCAGGACCCAGGACGGAGCCCCAAGGAACCCCGCTTGTGACTTTTCCCCAAGTGGAGGACTGCCCCTTGATAACAACACATTGACGATGGTTATGCAGCCATGAAATAACCCAGTTTATAAATATTGGGTGGAATTTAAATAGGATCATTTGATTTATCGGAACGTGGTAATTGCTTTTTTTCACTTTTTCTTGTAAGGTGATCTAGTATTGTGCTTCAGTCAGAAGTCGGAAATCTCCCACTCTAAGTCTAGACACTTCCTGGTTCTCTCATTTTATGTTTGCTTGTGCATGTGTGCATAGCTAACATTTTGTTAAAATGCCCACATTTCAGAGGTGTGTCACTGTCTGGTCCAGTGCAGCTCAGACTACAGTGGGCTCGGCATTTCAGTGACAGCCCAATGATCAGCAAAGCTGATCGTGACGCATTTTTCTTTTTGCGGGGTGGAAACTTCTCATAGTTGAAAGGCACCAACTGCTCCATTCACAGAGTGGCTGACTTCTTTCATTTGCATAAACCTACCCACTGCCTTCTAAGCTGAAACACTGCCCATCGGCAGGCATACTATCAATACATTTGACTATACTGTAAAAATATGGAAAAGATCCAGCGGGAGTGCTGAGTGTATAGCAGCAGCAGCAGCAGGCAGACACTTACCAGCAGATGCATCCCCCGGCGCCCACCCCAACAGTGTAATGCTGACTCGTCAAGAGTACTGGGTCCGTCTAGTGAGAAAGTGAGTAGGCCAGCAAGGAAAGGAGCAAAGCGTCCAAGTTTTCAGTTTGGACTCCTGGCCAGCTACTGTATAAGCAGAAGATGCCACCATATAGTAAAACTTACAGCCATGGTCGGGTGAACAAGGGCATAAAATACTGTACCTGCAAAACAAGACACAAGAACTGCATCTGTGTAAGGGGTTTGCAGTTCTTCACTGGATCATTTCAGAAGGAAAGATGACTGGCAGGCTGGGTTGTCATCAGTGTGGAGCGCGAGTTGCTGAGCTTCGTTTCATAAAATCCCTCCTTTATTTTTCTTTCTTAGCTTTTAGGTAAGTTTTAAGGAGAATCCGTGGTATTGTTTACCAAAAGCCAGCAGCTAGACTTTCAGAATATAGAATTAAGTTTTAAAATAAAGTTGCCTTTGCGTCTGCTAGTTCTCTAGCACTACGTCATGTATAGCTAGATTGTTGAGGCATAGGGACAGAGAAGCTGTAATTAGGGGAGCTGCACTGGCAGCTGGAGGGGGCATGGAACACACTCTCCCAGCGGCTGCAGTGGGCCAGGTTTGGTCAGAGGGCGTATCGGAACGCAGGGCTGAAATTAGAGGAGCTGCAGCCAATCAGGAGCCAGGGTGCCAATGTTCGAACTGCAGCTGGGCTATAAAGGACAGGCTCAGCCATACAAGGACATAAAGGAGCTGTAATTGTTTGTCCCACACCAGCCACCCCAACCCCGACCTCTATTAAATGGATGGAGGGGGAGGAGCCAAGGAATAAGAGTGGCCTGATTCCGAAGTGTGCTTCTTGACTACTGCAACTCTGTTCAGGTCTGACTTGGTGTGCATGTTAGATGCGGTAGCCCTGAACAGGGTGGGGGCACTGAAGCGCTGATCTGCAAGGAACCTGTGGGATTCCATCAGTAGAATTGCTTGGATATTGTTGTATAATGTTGCTGGTAGAGGGATTGTGTAATACTGATTGTGAAATCAGGCTGATAGAGGGCCGAATTGCTGCACACAAAATGTGGGTGGGATCTGGGGTCACAAGAGCAGGCATCTTTGGTAGGGTGACTGGGTGTACCGGTTGTGGGGTGGCTATAATAATGGATTGGGCATGGGGGTTCAGAGGATGCCCAGTGTGCTTCCAGCTGGCAGGTCTTAGGAAGAAGGTTGAGGGGATTAGAAGGCAGCTGGAAGGGGGGTAGGAAAGGTAGGGCAGGAACCATATGATGTTAGACGAGGTCAAAAGGACATACCCCGGGAGATGGGCAGGTGGACTAGGACCACATGGTCGCTCAGGAGGGGTGGAACATGTAACATGCAGTGCACGCCAATCACTCCGTTGTGGGGAAGGGGGGTTGCCCAGAGGGAGCCAAGGAAGGAAGGAAGGGGGGACAGGAGAGAGCAAAACTGGGGCAGGCATCACACTTACAAATCGATTCACTCTGCTGTATTTGGGCGATGAGGTAGAGGAGGAAGACGGGCAGGGGGAGCAGGTGGTCAGGAAGGGTTTGGTCAGCAAGCGGAGGGGAGCAGAGGACAGGAGAGTGAGCCAGACCCAAAGGAGGCGGGCATGGGTCGAGGGAGGTATGGCAGATGGAGGAGCACAGCATGATGTCAGAGTGGAAGAGGGCAGGACTCTGGTCAGGCCAGCATTGAGGCTGGGAGTTAGCCAAGGGGTGCAGTTGGGAGTACTCTAGATAGGCCAGTTTCGAGGTGGGACAAATTGACAGAGAGGAAGTGGGGGAGGAGGAGGAAGGAGGGCGGGGAGGAAACAGGGCAGATGGAGTGGATAGTGCAGGACCTAAGGGGAGGGAGGCAGGAAGTGAAGCAGCAAAAGAGGCCAGGATGGGGATCTGGGGTACTAGTTCAAGAGGGAGACCAGGGTAGATCGGTGGTCAACTTGTGAAACCCAGGAGGTGGGGGGGTGAGCAAGCTGGGAGTTGCAGACAGAACAAAGAGCCAGAGCTGTAGGACATGCACAGGCTTGCACGCCCAGGCTGGGGCGCAGGAGCATCAAACTGGGGGTGAAGACAGAAGAAGGAGCCTGGAAGGGAACAAACTGGCTAGTAATGTAGGAGGAGAGGTGAAGGTGATTTGATTCTGCTGGTGACTCCATAACCAGGGGGATCCAGTGGGAGGGGGGTAGGGAGGGGAAAAATCAGCCAAGTCAAAGCAAAATGTATCCCAGGCCTATCCGTACACAAGGCCAAATTCCAGCTGTACTCGATAGCAAGGGAATGTGGGGGCTCTCCAGACTTTCTAGTACACCTGGGAACAAGTGATCTAGAAGGGAACAGCGAACTAGAGATACAGGCGAGATTCCGGGAGCTGGCCAGGGTTTGCCCACTGTATAGGAAGTTCAGTCTCCTTTTTAGAGATTATGCCAGTACCAAGAGCGACCGGGGAGAACAAGCAAAAACTTAGAGGGGTAAACCAGTAGCTCAGGATCTGGTGCATGCAGAGGGGTATGGGCTAATGGGGCACTGGGGTGATGCATGGGAGGATAAGGGGCTATATGCAGGGATAGGATACACCTCAACCTGAGGGAGAGAGATCCTGAAACTGAAACTTTCTGGATTCATGGGCAAGAGATGAGGTTTAAACTTGTAAGGGAGGGATAAAAATAATGACCGCTCCAGGATGGCTGCTCGAGGTTCAGAACTAGGCATGAAACAAGACTAAGGACTGCATTGCAAATCCAGGGTCACTGTGCAGGAAAGGGTGACGGAGGATATCACAGGTCTGCGAAAACGGGGGGGAGGGGAGAAGAGGGGTCGGGGTGGCGGACGGTCCTGATCAATGCCAGGAGTATGGGCATTAAAATACCCGAGCTCCAGGCTATGCTAGTTGAAGGAACAGCGGATGTGGCAGCAATTACTGAGACATGGGCCCCCCAAAGGAATGACTGGGACATAAACTTGGAGAGCTGCAAAATATTCAGGAAAGGTAGATGAGTGGGGAGGGTGTAGTGCTGATAGTCAGAAATTACATAGTAATTAGTGAAGTAGAGGAGGCTGTAGGGGGAGTGGAGACAATTTGGGTAACCCTGCAAATGAGGGGAGGCAAAAGATTGAAAATAGGGGTGGTGTACAGACCTCTTGCAATGGAGGAGGCACTGGAGGACAAACTAATTGAGAACACCAATGGTTACTGTGACCTTGGAAAAGGGTAGGTGGTGGTCATGGGTGACTAATATGCGGGGGCAGACTGGGACACTATGACATCCTCTGTGGCCAGGAGCAGAGACTGATGGATGTCTTTCAGGATGCCTTCCTAGTCCAGCAGGTGGGGAACCTACAAGGAGGGCAAGATATTAGGACGTTGTCCTGGCAGACAGTGACCAGATAAGGGGCCTGAGGTGTGCTGCTTGCTGGCAGGTGGGGACCACGCCATGGTCTGGCTTCTGCTATACCCGAGGGGGGACACAAAACAAACTGCAGTAGTACAGTAGTAGTAGACTTCAGGGCGGCGGACTTCGATGGCATGGGAAGGATTCTGTGGGGATGCTTGGACAAGATGAGGCTGGACATAGATGCTGAAAGCTTGTGGGAGACCATTAAGAAGGGGGGACAGGAGGCTACTAGGTTCTGTGCAAAAGTAAGGCGTAAGCATTGTAGGGACAGTAAGCTGTGTTGGTGGACGAGGGAGGTGCAGGAGGCGGTGAGGGGAAAATGCTGCCTACATGTGCTTTAAGCACTCAAAGGGGGTAAGAGAGCGGAGAGAGTATGATTTGATAACTAGGAGGGTCACCAGAATGATGAGGGGAGCCATGGCAAGGATGGAGCAAAGCCTGGCTAGAGATGTCCGGGGGGGGAGGGGTTCTATACATACATAAAGGAGAAGAGAAAAGAGAGGGCACAGATCAGCAGAATGAGGACTGGGGAGGGATGGGCTCAGGAAGCAGGGGTTCTAATTGAGTAGTTTGCCTCTATTTTTACTGAGGGAGGCAGGGGATCCTTCCATCCTGATGGGAAGGAAGGGGAGCCCACAAAATTGGGAGGTCAGATGTAGTCTGGAGGACTGAAAGAGGCTAGGGTAGAGGCTGAGCCAAACCTAGAAGGGGAGGGGCGATTGCATGAGGGGGTGGGTGGGGAAGGAGAAATCCCAGTGGATAGGGTGAGGGAGGCCCTTCAGATGCTAAAGACTGACAAGGCACTGGGGCCGGATGGGCTGCACCTGAGGGTTATGAAGGAACTGGCGGATGTGCTGGCAGCTCCACTGGCTGCACTCTTTAACATCTCTCAGCAGACAGGATGGGTGCCTCAAGATTGGAGGGTGGCTCATGTGGTGCCCATCCACAAAGGGGGGGGTCTAGAGATGAGATGGGGAATTATAGGCCTGTCAGCCTAACGTCTGTGGTATGCAAAGTAATGGAGGGCATTATCAAGGAGAGGCTTTGGAGGCAGCTGGAAAGGTTAGGGCATCTGGATGACAAGCAGTATGGTTTTGTCCCGGGGAGATCATGCTAGACCAGCCTTGTGGAGTTTTTCGACTGGGTGGCCAGGCCCTGGACCGACATAGGCCGGTGGACATCCTGTATCTGGATTATTGCAAGGCGTTCGATTCGGTACCCCACAATGGCCTGCTAACAAAGTTGGGTGGGGTGGGGCTGTTGCTCAGGTGGGTGGAAAATTGGCTTACGGGGCGAATACAGAGGGTGGTGGTTGGTGGGATAGTATCCTCCCCAGAAGGGTCATCAGGGGTCCCCAGGGTCTGGTACTGGGGCTACTCCTGTTCAGTGCCTATATCTCGGACATAGGGTTAGGGGTTAGTTGTAGGCTGAGTCTCTTTGCGGACTGCTCAAAACTGGGAGCACTGGCGGACGGGGAGGAAGGAAGAGAGGCAATCCAGGGGGACCTGGATACCCTGGAGAGGTGGTCAAGGAGATGGGGTTTGAAATTTAATGCAGGGAAATGTAGGGTGCTGCGTCTGGGGGTCAGAAACCGGGACCATGTATACAGCCGGGGTGGGGGTGGGGGTGTCACACTGCAAGCCACATTGGGCGACAGGGATCTAGGGGTGGTGATGGACATCAAAATGAACAACACTGAAAATTGTCAAAGAACAGCAGCAAAAGTAAACAGATCTTAGCATGGAAGGGAAGGAGATCTTAAAAACTGAAACTCGATGGATTCATAAACGAGAAGTGGGGTTTAAACTTGTAAAGGGGGGAGGGTTTATTGAAAGATTGGAGTCAGGAGGGCTACCCGGGGTCCCAGGTCTAGGGCGGAAAATGAGGGCATGTGACTGCGATGTAAACAAAGCAAGAACTGTGCAGGAAAAGACAATTAGGGAGTGTGCGGGGCCAAGTCAACTGGGTGGGGAAGGGACATGGGTGGAGGATGGTCCTGATCAATGCTAGGAGCATGGGCAACAAATGCCCGTGCTCCAGGCGATGCTGGCAGAGGGATCAGCGGATGTGTCAATGATTACGAAACATGGGCCACCCAAAAGAATGATTGACCTAAACCTGGAGAGCTACATGGTATTCAGGAGGATAGAGAAGAAGGTGGGGGCAACACTGATAGTCAAGAATGGCATAATGATAAGTGGAGTGGAGGAGGCAGAGGGAGGAGTGGAAGTGATTTGGGTAACCCTGCAATCGGGGAGGCAAAAGACTGAAAGCAGGAGTGGTGTACAGACCCCCTGCAATAGATGACCTGGAGGAAAAATTGGTTGAGAATATCAAGGGACACTGTGACCGTGGAAGGGGTAGGGTGGTGGTCATGGGGGACCTTAATATGCCAGGGGCAGACTGGGACACTAATTCATCAGCGGTAGCCAGGGAGCAGAGACTGATGGATGTGTTTCAGGATGCCTTTCTGGTCCAGCAGGTAGGGGAAGGATACTGGATGTTGTCCTTGCAGACAGCGACCAGATAAGGGATCTGGAGGTGTGTAGCCTGCTGGCAGGAGAGACCATGCCATGGTCTGGTTTCAACTGTGTCCGGGGAGAGGACAACTGCTCAAACACAGTAGTAGTGGACTTCAGGGGCAGACATCGTGGGCATGGGCAGAATTCTGAGGAGGAGCTTGAACAAGATAAGGCCACACGTGGATGTTGGTAGCTTGTGGGGGACCATTAAAAATGGGGTGCAGGAGGCTACTAGCTCATGTACAAGGGTAAGGCATAAAAATAGTGGGGCAAATGAGCCACACTTGTGGACCAGGGAGGCACAAGAGGTGGTGAGGGATAAAAAAGCTACTTACGCATGTTTTAAGCACTCCAGGGGGGACAGGGAGAGAGGTGAGTGCGAGTTGACAGCTAGAAGGGTCACAAAAGTGGTGGGGGAGCCAAGAAGGATGGAGCAAAGCCTGGCAAGGATATCTGGATGGTGGAAAGGATTTTATAGATGCATGGGGAAAGAGAAAGGAGGCACAGATCTCCAGGATTAGGACAGAGGAGGATGGGTCCAGGAGGCGGGGGCAGGCAGAAGTACTGAACAAGTACTTGCCTCGGTATTGTGGAAGGTGGCAGGGATCCCTTAGCCGGAAGTGGAGGAGGGAGACAGCTGAGTGGAGAGAACCAGAAGAGGCTGGGGCACCAGGAGGCAAGGCCTGGATGGGGAGGAGTGCTTTGTGGAGGGGGGGTTTAGGGAGGGAGAAATCACAGAAGACAGCATGAGGGAGGCCCTACGGGTGCTGAAAACTAGCAAGGCATCGGGGCCGGATGGGCTGCATCCAAGAGTTCTGATGGAACTGGTGGATGAAATAGCAGCCCCACTAGCTGCACTTTCAACACCTCTCTGCGGACAGGATGGGTGCCCGGGTTGGAGGTGGCTCACGTGGTGCCTGTCCACAAAGGGGATCTAGAGAGGAGATGGGTAATTACAGGACTGTCTGCCTACGTCGGTGGTAGGCAAACTAATGGAGGGCTTCATCACGGAGAAGCTTGGGAGGCAACTGGAAAGGCTGGGGCACAGGGATGACAAACAGTATGGGTTTGCCCAGGGAGATCATGTCAGACGAACCTCAGAGATTTTTGCAACTGGGTGACAGGGACACTAGATTGACAAAGACCAGTGGACGTCCTATATCTGGATTCCAGTAAGGCATTTGACTCGGTACCCCACATCGGTTTGTTGACAAAGTTTGGGGGGGTGGAGTGGGAAGTCAGCTGCTTAGATGGGTAGAAAACTGGCTTACAGATAGAACATAAGGTAGTGGTTGGTGGGATAGTCTCCTCCCCTGGAAGGTCTTCAGTGGGATTCCCCAAGGTTTAGTACTGGGGCCGCTCCTTTTCAGTGCCTATGTCTCCGATATAGGGAGGGGCATTAGGAGTAGGGTGAGCCTCTTCGCGGACGACTCAAAACTGGGGGCAGTGGCTGACGGGGAGGAAGTGAGAGAAACAGTCCAAAGGGATCTGGATTCCCTGGAGAGTTGGTCAAGGAGGTGGGGACAGAGGTTTAATCCAGGGAAGTGTAGGGTACTGCATTTGGGGGTCAGAAACCCAGGTTATGTATACTCCCTGGGAGGGTCTCTCTGCAAGCCTCAACGAGTGAAAGGGACCTGAGAGGGGTGGTCGACATCAGAATGAACAACACTGAAAACTGCAGAAGATCTGCAGCAAAGGCAAACAGTATTCTGGGCTGCATAGCCTGGGGAATAATGTCCAGGAAGAGGGAGGTGATCCTTCCTCTGTATAATGCCTTGGTCAGGCCGCATCTTGAGTACTGCATGCAGTTCTGGAGACCTCACCTTAGGAAGGACATAGCATTGTTGGAGAGGGTTTAGAGGAGGGCAGCCAGGATGATCCGGGGCATGAGCGACAGGACCTACGAGGAAAGGCTGGAGGTCCTTGGGCTGTACTCACTGGAGGAGAGGAGAGACAGGGGTGACATGATTATGGTATTTAAATATGTGAAGGGGATCAACGGTGCAGAGCCAAGGGAATGTTCAGACTAAGGAAACGGGGAAACAAACGGGGGGCATGAGTGGAAGTTGGAGGGAACTACCAGGGGAGAAATGAGAGGCATTACTTCACTGAGAAGGTGGTGGAGCCTTGGAATGCATTGCCCGGAAGTCTAGTGGAACATTGCACAGTGGAGGGCTATAAGAGGGGGTGGGACAGATGCATGGGTATACTGAAGCCAAAGTTGACCCTCTCGGGGGACGGGGGGGGGAGGAGGAGCTAGCACCCAGCAGGGGCTGGCTAACGAGCAGACACGAAAGACCTTTAGGCCTATTCTGCTGGCTTTTAGTATGTTAGGATACTGGGCTGCACAGCCTGGAGAATTCTCTCCAGGAGGAGGGAGGTGATCCTCCCTCTGTATAATGCCTTGGTCAGGACGCATCTCGAGTACTGTGTGCAGTTCTGGAGGCCCCACCTTAAGAAGGATATAGCGCTGCTGGAGAGGGTCCAGAGGAAGGCGACCAGGGTGATTCAGGGCATGGGGGGAGGCCCTATGAGGAGAGACTGGAAGAGCTCAGGCTGTAAACATTGGAGGAGAGGAGAGATGGGGGGGACATAGCATATGAACATACTAAAAAGCCAGCAGAATAGGACAAATGTTCTGTCTTGTCTGCTCAAAAGTCAGCAACCTAATGGCTGCCCGCCTCACCACCCCCCCCCGGCCCCCAAGAGGTCTTCAGATATGTAAAAGAAATAGATAAGGGTGGAGCCAAAGAGGTGTTCAGGCTAAAGAAGGGGGGTGGGGGGAACAACCAGGGGGGCACGAATGTAAACTGGAGGGGGTGGAATACGGGGGGGGGAGTGTAGGAGACACTACTTCATGGAGAGGGTGGTGGAGCCATGGAATGCACTGCCCAGGAGTCTGGTGGAAGAGGGCACAGTAGAGGCATTCAGAACGGCATCCTGAAACACATCCATCAGTCTCTGCTCCCTGGCCATTGCTGATGTCATAGAGTCCCAGTCTGCCTCTGGCATATTAAGGTCCCCATGACCATCACCCTACCCACTGTCACAGTGCCCCTTGATGTTCTCAACTAATTTTTCCTCCAGGGCCTCGTCCATCGTAGGGTCCTGTACAGCACCCTATTTTCAATTTTACCTCCTCTAGTTAGCAGGATTACCCAAATCGCTTCCACCCCCTTCAGCCTCCTCCACTCCACTAACTACTATGCAGCTCTTGACTATCAGCTACACCCCTCCTCTACCCTTTTCTCTATCCCTCCTTAATATTGTGTATCCCTCAAGTTTAAGTCCCAGTCATTCTTTTGTGGCCCGTGTCTCCGAATCGCGCCACACCCTCTGATCCTCAGCCAGCATCGCCTGGAGCTCAGTCATTTTGTTGCCTATGCTTCTGGCGCTGATCAGACCCGCCCTCCACCCCATCCCCTTTCTCCAATTGTCTTGTTCCTGTGCAATCCCTATTCTGCCTTTCCGGCCCAGCTCTGACTGTATGTACTTTGCAGTCACCTGCCCTCTTCTTGCACCCTAGACCTGGAACCTCGAGCAGCCCTCCTGGTTCCATTCCTTCACTTATCCCTCCCCCCTTTATAAGTTTAAATGCCACCTCTCGACTATGAATCCAGCGGGGTTTAGTTTCAAGATCTCCCTCCCCTCTAAGTTGAGATGTATCCTGTCCCTGGCATACAACCCCTTGTCCTCCCATTGTGTCTCCCAGTCCCCCACCAGCCCATACACTTCTGCCCTGCACCAGTCCCTGAGCCACTGGTTCACCCCTCTGAGTTTATGCTTGGTCTCCCCTGATGCCCGAGGTACTGGTGGAATCTCCTAGAAGGAGATTGAGCTTCCTATAGAGTGATAGACCCTGGCCAGTTCCCGAAACCTCGCCTGGATTTCCAGTTCACTGTTCCCTTCCAAGTCATTTGTGCCCAGATGTACTAGGAAATCTGGGGATCCCCCCCATTCCAATGCTAATGAGTACAGCTGGAATTTGGCCTTGTGTACGGATAAGCCTGGTATACATTTGGCCTTGACTGGGTGTCTTTTTCCCCTCCCCTACCCCCTCCCACTGGATGCCCCTGGTCATGGAGTCACCCAGCAGGATCCCTTCCCCCCCACACACACACTTTACTAGCCCTTTTGATTATTTAGGTTTAGTTAATTTAACTTTTTCTGTTTTTTAGCTTGTATTCACTAGGTATTATATAACTATGAAAATGTTCTTTGTATTCATGTTCATGACTTTCATAACAGTGCCCCGAGCTGCAGGGAACGGGCACTCAACAAATACAATTTTACTTACTTACTAAAAATCACTTGTGACATTGCCCTCAATTTTTTTTTTTTTTAATGGACAGGATTCCTAACAAGGAATCTGAACAGAACAGTCTGAGCTTGCAGAGAATGTTCAACTTTTAACTTGTGCCACATGATAGTAAACTAAAACTTCCTATGAAACTTGCATTTAAAACATGATAAACAAATGAAACATGTACAGCACGATCAGACAGAAGTGTTAATTTGAACAAGCGAAGTAGGTGTAAACAATATATGCATTTTATTGCATTCACTTCAGCAATCAGTGTCATGTCAGGAATGGCAAACACACCATGAGGACGCGGTATAAGCCCTTGTTGTCCTGCAGGGCATTTTGGGGGTGCCCCATTTGAAATGAACACAGTTGTAGTAGTAGTCCCTCATCTATATGTAAGATGGAAATGAGAAGTAGCAGCAGTGCTGGGAGGAGGAGACAATGTTATACAGGTCCAATGCATTGGAATCCATACTGGGTCTTCTACTAGGCTCGCAATAGGGCTTGGAGATCTGTTTGTGATGTGAGCACGACTGCTGCTAAAACCTGCAGGGTGTGTAGATGTGTCTGGCCAGTTGGTACTGCCATATGTGTGTGTGTGTGTGTGTGTGTGTTATATAGGTGTGTGTGTATGTATGATAGATATAGATATATAAAGATAAATATATGATATATATATATAGATATATATATATATATAGACATATAGATATATATATATATATATATATATATATATATATATATATATATAGACATATATATATATGTTGATTGGGGGGTGCGGACTCGGCCTGTTTTCCTAAATATTGTGTTCCTGTTATGACAGGCCCAAAACTGCATAAAGAAAGTTATCTAACCTCTTATGCACCTCTTACAGTAGTGCTCGCAGATCAACCAAGATAAATTTCAGTATCTTGCATATATGGAGTAGTCATTACCATAGACTTGTATTGGTTAGAACAGAAGAACATAAATATTCAATATCCGATTATACAGGAACATAGGGAAAATCTGGGAGCCCTGTTTATAAGGACTGGACTATATTAGTGTTACTGAATTTGCAACCAAGTTTCATTCCTAAAATTATGTAAGTGCAATTCAGCTGCCTCACTTTATCTTTGCTGATCCCTCAGTGTGAAACCAGAAACCTTTAAAATGCTATAATAACCTGGGGGATTACCTCCAAGAAGAGGGAGGTGATCCTCCCTGTGTATAATTCCCTGGTTAGGCTACATTTTGAGTACTGTGTGCAGTTCTGGAGAATCCTCATATTAAGAGGGACATAGCGCTGCTGGAAAGGGTCCAGAGGAGGGCGACCAGGATGATTCAGGGCATGGAGGGTAGGACCTATGAGGAGAGACTGGATGAACTCAATCTGTATGCATTGGAGGAGAGGAGGGACAGAGGGGACATGATGGACTTTCAGGTATGTAAAGGGGATAAATAAGGGCAGAGCCAGGGAAGTGTTCAGGCTTAGAAGGGGCACTACCAGGGGCACGAGTGGAAGCTGGAAAGCGGGAATGCACGGGGGGGGGGGGGAGTACATAAAATCCTTGTTGTACACTTCCTCATGCATAATTCTATATGTAATGCTTGGTTGTGACATTACAGGTATGTCATTCTATGTATGAGTTGTTAATCTCCACTACCCCTTTATTTTGTTTTTCTTAATCTGTTTCATAGTAAAGCAGCAGAATAGGCCCCATGGTCTGTTAGATTCTGCCAATTCTAGCCTGCATCCAAGTTTAAACAGGCATTTGTCCATGTGACCCGTATCTCTCAGCTGTCCCAGATTTTGTGAGACAAGATTTTTAGCCGAATTATAGCCCTGTGCCGGATTCCTGCAGGCACAGCTAATTTCATGGAAAGCTGTACCTGGGGACACCAACTCCATGTGGCACATGTAGCTTTAAGAACAGGCTCCTTTGTTAGGAGCTGCCATTCACGTGCATGAGTCCAGTATTTGAATAGAAACAGTTAGACTCAGAATTTGGGCACCCACATCACCCTCTAGGCCACCAGTACTGCAGCCACATACCTGGCCCTTCTAACTTCCACCCCAGACATGACACTGGAGTGCCCAGTCCTTGGGGTCTGTACCTGAAAGAAAACCATCCCTTGTAGTCTTTTTATTTATTGTTGTACTTTCTGTTTTTCCTCCCTCTTCCTCCAGCTCCGACATCCTCGGGAGCACCTAGGAGTCATCCCTCTGCAAGCTGCCTTACCTGATCTGCCCCTGTCGCCATGGAGCCTCAGTTATTCCTCCCCCCGGGGCAGGGACAAGGTGGGGCCCAGACACCCGGAACATTCTGGTCTCGTCGGTCGAGGGGTGCCAGGAAGGCGGCTGCACATTGAGGGCAAGCCCCGGTGCTCTGTCTTCCTCGGAGCTGGAAGGCATTTCCCTGGTTCTGTATGGGAGCAGCCAGTGCCCTGACGTCAAGGTGTTTCCTCCGACGTCTGCCACTCCCAGCGCTTCTTTCATGCTCCAACACTTGCTATGCCTCCGGCTTCGGCCAGAGGCCAGCCAAGTGCCGAGCTGGACCCCCCCCTTCTTCCTGGGAGAGGATAGCTGTCCTTCGGACACTCGGTCCTCTCCCTGCCTCCCCTGCTGACCCCCAACTTCCCAGGCTCATTTCGAACCCAGGTCACCAGCGTGACTGGAGGTGTGGCGTCCAGTGCCTCAACCCTCAGTGCCACTGGGCTGGCCATTATTTATTTATTTTTAAACCCTATAAAAGAAAATGGTACATCAATGTCTGGTACTGCCGTCCCTTTGCCACCATTACTCCCCAACCACCCATAACTCAGCACACCCCCACAGCCCACTTCTCCCCAACCCCTTACTTACCTTCCAGGGGTCCAGTGCCATAATCCTCTCTGGACCGGAGACACATCTTTTCTCTTCAGTGCTGTACTGGGAACTAAGGAAATCAGGTATGCGGTCAGTGTATTTCAATGCGTTTGAACTTGTACTTGGCGCCCCCCCCCCCCCAGATTTTCAACATGGCCTTGTTGGGAACCCACCTCATGAACAAGGTAGGTGAAATTCTTCATAGAAGGCTATGTTGAAAATCTGGGGTAAAATATTAAAAAACAACAAAGTTATGAATATATGTTGAACATTTTCAACATAACTTTGGCAATATTCAATATTTGACCCCAGATTTTCAAAAATAGTAACTGTTTCACACCACTTTATATGCATGGCAGCAGTCGTTATTCATAACCTGGCCAAAATGTGTTTTCACACATGCGGCATGAAATGATATTTTGGCCAGAATTTGAAATTTTCACCCACTGAGTGAAGTGGGGTCATAAGAAGACTATGTTGAAAATTTGGGGTCAAAATATTGTAACAAAGTTATGAAGGTACGTTGACATTTTTCACAACTTAGGTAATTTTCAATATTTTGTCCCCATATTTTCAACATACCCATTTTTTAAAAATCACCTCAGAAACTCTACAGCTGTGGTTGCAAATTACATTTTGTCCAGTATTTTATAAATGACACTGTCATGTTCAGAAGTGTGTGTGTTTGATTGTGTGATTCATAAAAGACAGTTGAAATTTTTGGGTCACAACTGTTACAAAATCAAAGATAAAGTAACGTTCTTTGCAGGGGATGGCTATGGGCCCAGTGGGGACCACATTACCTTCTCATGATAGTGACCTGAGTTCAGTTGTGTGAGATCAGTGAGCCATCTGAATGGTGGGCAGGGGAAAGAGCGCTGCAGCGTGCGGCTCTGATCTCAGCCTGGGAGGGACAGACCAGTGTTCTGGTGCACACCACGATACCTTGTGGCAGGCTGGGGAACCTTCTCTACAGGGGTTGATGTCCGTGATCGAGGCCTGATGGGCCCATGCACTGGATCTGGGCAAGTAGGTTAGTCTGACTGTGTTAAATTGCAGCACAGACCTACAGTTAGTAAGAAATCAGGATCCACCATAAATTACTCGTCTCACTATGCATGCCTGCCACACACATCATACATGCAAACATTCGGCATTGACAAAAACATACTTGCCCCCCCCCCCCGGCACCATAGCCTAAATTTTCACTTAACATTGCATATTAGCTGCCAGACCTTGGACCAGTTTTCCCACCTTTACAGGTCTCTGCAAAGTTCCATTATCCCTTCCGTTATCAACTCTCCCACAGATTTTAATGTCTCTCTTGAATAGACACGGCCTACTCTAGATTCCCTCTTCCATGTTGCTGATGAACATATTGAAGACTGGGACCAGAACAGATGCATGAGGTGTTCTGCTAGTGGCCTCTCATTCCTCTAATCTGACCCCATTTACCAAAGCTTTCTGCCTCCCTCCCAACCAACTCCCTACCCACCTTACTGTTTCCTTAGGTGTTGTCAGATCCCCCATCTTCTTCAGCAGCCTTTAATGTGACCCTGAGTCAAATGCCCTGCTGAAGTCAAAAGTAAATAAATGTACAGCAGGGCCCTTATCAACTGACTTGGTTACCCTGTCAAAGAATACCATCATGTTGGTCTGACAAGACCTTTGTGTCACACATCTTTGCTGCTTACTATCCTGAAGTCATTTTTTCTCCAAGTATTCCACTAGATCTTCTTTGATTAGTGTCTCTATCAGTTTTCCTACCATGGAGGCAAGGCTGACGTGGCTGCAGTTTCACAGCTGCTCTTTGTCCCCTCCCTTGTTCAGTGGAACAGCGTCTGCCATCCTGCAGCCCCTGAAACCACCCTTCATGAGAGCTGTTGACTAGCCCTACAAGGACTTCAGGTAACACCGATGGCAGTCCCATTATTACCCTCGGATGCATCCCATCTGGCCTCAGGGCCCTTTTTTACCCTTAGGGCTGGTAGTTCTTGTTTTTTTTTTTTTTTCCCCTTCTTTTTTTAACTTTCTCTTTAGACACCCCCTTTTTCCAACTCAGCCTTCATCCCTGTTTTCAACCCCAGTCCTCTGCCTTCTCTGGGACTTAACCAGCTCCATTTCTCCCCCCCCCCAGATGGGGCCCTTTCATCAGGATCCAGTAGGACTTTGGATCCCTCAAAGCAATTCAAGCTAGTGCTTGTCTGTAGCAGTGCCTCAGTTGGAGGTACAGGGCCTGTGGGCAGCGCGGCAGAGTCATCCTGCTCAGCTGGTGACATTATCTTGTTTTTCCACAGAGCATGCACGCCAGGAGAGCCTAGGTGCATGCACATGCAGAGCATGTTGCTCCTGACCTGTGTGTCTCCCTCCCTGTCACATTTAGCTGCATTGCTACCTAGGTAGCAATAGAGCAGCAGGGACAGCGAGTCTTCCTCCCTGGAGGAGGAGAGCGTGTCCATTGGGTCACTCAGTTTTCCTCCCCCTTGCTGGCCCCCAACTTACCCAGACTCATTCCTGAATCTCGGGCATTGGCCTCACGAGCGGTAGTGCTGCTGCTGCACCAGCAGGCCAGCCTTGTAGCCCATTTTTAACTATATTCACCAGTAAATTTCTGCAGTTTCAATTTTAGGACCCCTTTATCAGCTTCCCTTATGGTGCTGTCTAGCAAGGGCCTGCGATTCTCCCTAGTGAATACTGAGCAGAAGGATCAGTTTAGCCCAGTTGCTTTCTGCCCATCCTCCACTGTTACCCTTCCTCTCTCCATTAGCCTGACAATTCCCCATCCCATCTTCCTTTTTTTCTTGTGCATCTAAAGAACTGTTTTACCCCTCCCTTGACCCGCTCTGCAGTGCACAGCTCAGTGCCTGTGTTTGTGAACCTGACTGCCATCTGGGACCATCTACTGTAGTTTTATCCTGGTACTTATCCCATTCTTAGCCCCAAACACACTTTCTTTGTATCTTATGAAGGATTTTGTTTTAGTCTCACTGCCTCCCTGTCCCTTTCAGAGAACCAGATTGGTCTCTTATGCTCGTTTCTCTTGATAACTGTTCTCAGGCATGTTTTATTGCCTCAAAAATGGCCTCTCTTATATCCCCAACTTTCCTCCACTTCACTGATGCTGTCTATCTCAGCTAACCTGTCCAGCACAGTTTCTCTCATAATGGCCACATACTGACATGCAAATGGCCCTTTTACGCCTTGCATGCCATATGTAGTAATTAGCATGCTGGTGACTAAAAATGGCTCCCAGGAGCAAGGGCGTGATCCTGTTCATAATGTACTTTCTCCCTTTGCTCCTGGGAGTCTGGTAACAGGGAGCTCTGTCCATATTCTCTTTGCACAGTGCAGACATAGCACCCTATTTCTACAGACAGTGCATGCCAGACAGCATGGCCTGCCTGTATGAATATGTCACCCTGACTGCCGCGTGCTGTTTTGTGCACACCACTATTGTTTGTGTGACGCTAATGGCCACATCCTCTGCCGTCGAACTTGCAGTTGCTTCCATGGTAACAGATGGTGATGTCTTGGAGAATAGGCTCTATGATGTATAACAGACAAGTGCCATGTTTGATAGGAATGTTTTTAGCAATAAAGAAATACTGAATCAGAAATACAGAAAATATATAAGAATTGTTACAAAATATTATGTTTAACAGTTTTTTATATAGAAGTTGGTTGCTTTAACATCTGGCCTTTTATTATTTTGCCAAAATATTTTTGTCCAGTCATGTGTGTGTCCTTGAAACTAGCAGACTGAAAACTCCCGCTCATACACTCTCTCCCAGTGTCCCCTCTACTTCCTTAAACAATTTTCTAAGCAATAACAAAATTAGAAGTTTTCTCTCATCATGTTTTCTAGAAGGGGGGAGGAATAGGGTTCCACATCAAGACTGCCCAAAGATGGTGCCGTCCATAATAGCATTATTAATAACATACTAACATACCAAAAAGCCAGCAGAATAGGCTAAATGGTCTGTCTTGTGTTTCGAAAGCCAGCAACCTAGTGGCTGCGCATTATCACCCCCAGCTCAGGATTTATTTAACTCTAAAATTGATTAGCGTTTTGCTCATAAAAGTGCTAAATCTTTGTGAAAATGCATAGCTCTTGCCTCAATGTGTTTAACAAACACAGCATTTCTAGAAAATCTATATAAATACTTTCTGTACAGTTAGTATAGTCCCAAGAAAAAAAAACTGCTAATCAATTATTTAAAACTCTGCTAGCCCCCAATCGTAGTTTGTTTCCTCTTGTACCTGTCCTACCCCTTCTTGAATCCCTCCACTGTGCCCTGCTCCACCAGCCTCCCAGGTGGCGCATTCCATGGCTCCACCACCTCTCAGTGAAAAAAATGCTTCCCTCGCCCCCCCTGTAGTTTTCCCCTCTGCTTCCACTCATGGCCCCGTAGTCCCCCTTCCTTAGTCTAAAAGCTCCTGGTTCCACTCCTGGTTATTCTTTACATACTTGAAAACCCCATTATATCTCCCCTGCCCTTCTCTCCTCCAGTGAGTGAAGCCCAAGCTCTTCAGTCTCTCTCATGAGGCTTCCCTTCCATGCCCTGAATCATCCTGGTCGCTCCTCTGGATCCTCTCCAGCAGCGCTGTGTCCTTCTTCACATGGGGTCTCCAGAACTGTACACAGTACTTGAGCTGTGGCCTGACCAAGGCATTATACAGAGGAGGATCACCTCCCTCCTTCTGGACGTAATTTCCTGGCTATGCAGCCCAGTATCCTGTTTGCTTTGGCCACAGTTCTTCTACAGTTTTCAGAGTTATTCATTTTGGCGTCTCATGCCCCCTAAATCCCTTTCTCAATGTGGCTTGCAGTATTTCCCAGGGTGTATTCATGGCCCTGGTTTTTGACCCCCAAATGTAGTACCTTACATTTCCCTACAATAACATTTGTTATAATAATACGAAAGAAAGAAGTACATCCATGTAAAATACAGAAGATCGGAAACTGCGTCAAGGAAAAATTATCGCAAAACATGCACTCATACAAAATCGCGTATTCTAGAACTGCTCTGTCCAAAACCTAAAACAATAGAATAAAATCCACCTTTATTGGTAAAAGCAGGCAATGCAGTCACTATTTCACGATTAAATGCAGTCGCTGTTTCTTTATATTTCTCTCTTCCTTCTTGCGCAGTTAAGGCGGAGTGGTTTTGACCACGCTGTTTGGGATGGCATGCTTTTGATGTGACAACGAGGCATTGACACCAGTCAGTCAATTTGCAGCAGTGCCACCAACAGTATGACGTTAACACTGTAAGAACTTTTTGTTCATGCAAGTATCTATTGATAGAAAGTAATCAGTGAAAATATTTTCAATTGCATTTTAATAAGGGTGACGGCACATGGTACAAGCACCTTGTGCCTCAAAGGGCACCTGAAGCATGACATTTTCCCAGCATCACACATGCCCTTTTATGCCTTGTTGCTTAATTTGAATCACTGGAACTTCCCAGCAGTACAAGTGCTTTGGATTTAGAAGTGATTTACAGATTTTCATGTCCCAACCAATTTTTTTTTTTTTTTTTTGGAGGAGGGGGGTCTATTCTATTTATTTCAAAGTTTTACAAGAAAAGATTTACTGAGCTGGGGCTCATTTCTAGACGCATTCTGGGAGGAAGTAAGTAAGTAAAAAAAAAAAAAAAAAATACTGTAAAGTGCAATAGCAATAAAATACAATATGAATACATTAGAGTACAAATTTATTTATTTATTTATTTATTGAAATGTTTTACCAGGAAAGGCACACTGAGCAAAAAGATGCTTGTCTCACGGTGCGACCTGGGGGTCGCGTTTACAGTGGAGGAAGGTATACATACTACAGTTGAAATTAGGAGTAGAGCAATACAGACAAATGAACATAATTGAGTGTGATTACTTTTGAACTTGTTACATGAGGAGAACAGTACAAAACATGAGCCTCAAAGAAAGAGGTATACATAACATGAGTACACATCTAGGGCAATACATGATTACATAAGTGCCAGTAACAGAACTTGAACTGAAGCGAGATGTACCAAGTTGGCAGCGGGAAATGGAAGTCTGAGATAGGGGGTAAAGGAGAGGTGGAAGGGCTGTCTAGTAGACACTAGGGTGATTGGGGGGGTGCTTTAGGGAGCGGTGGGGAAGAGAAGGGAGATAGCAGTGAATAAGACTGTAAGTGCATAGGGTGTTTAGGGCAATGTATAAGCCAGACAACTAGGCGAAGGCAGAGCCGCTGGTCAGGCATGTAAGGGGGAGGGGAGAGAATCCATCAGTGGGTGGGAGGTGAGGGGCAGTTACAATCTGGTGCAAGGAAGTTAGTGAGGGCATAGGATAGAGAGTGTTTTGGATGAAGAATGGCGGATTTGAGCCGGCAAGCCATTCCGGAGCTTAGGTAAGAGAAAGCCGATTGGCCTGTGGAGGTCCTTCGGTGAGGGATGACTATAGCCTAGAGTCAGTAGACCTGAGGGGCGGGGTGGGGGTAGATGGGAACATAGGGAGGATACGAGGGAGGGAGGGAGGAACCGAGCCAGAGTTGGAAACAGATTTAGCACTGTGAAGTAGGCACCGGTTACTAAGGGATGGAAGGGCCAGGGAATGGTAGAGTTCACAGTGATGGGAGCGGGGGGGGGGCATCGAGGGCAAACCGGCAGAAAGCGTTAAAGAGGAGGTCCAGTCTGGCTAAGGTGGTCTTAGAGGCAGAGCTGTAAACAACATCGCAGTAGTCGGAGGGTAGAATCATTTTCTGGACTATTTCGCGTCTTACAGGCAGTGGGAGACTAGCGCGGTTTCTATAGAGGACACCAAGTTTTGGGCGCAGTTTTGATATGATGGCGTCCACGTGTGTGGAAAAGGAGAGGTGGCGATCAAGCCAAACCCCTAGGTACCTGAAGGAGGGCACGTCATCAAGGATGGTGTTATTTAGGGTACGGAAGATCAGTGGGGATGTGAGTCTGGATAGACGCTGTCTAGTGCTGAAAGACATAGAGACAGTTTTCTTGGCATTTAGGGAGAGTTGGTTGGAGTTGAACCAGTGTTGTATTTTGTTGAAATCGGTCTGAAGATTAGAGGTGACTTCTTCGTAGGTACGGCCGGAGGTAAAGAGGACCGTGTCGTCAGCATACATGTGGGTTGCGGTAGTGGAGCAAGAGTTTGGCAGATCATTTAGAAGGATGGAGAAGAGGATGGGGCCAAGGACTGAGCCCTGGGGAACGCCGGTGGTGATACGGAGAGGGTGGGAGGTATAGTCAGCTATTTTAGTGGATTGGGTTCTGTTTTGTAGGTAGGCACTGAACCAGTTTGTGGCGGACGCTGCTAACTCAGCCCCTGATAGGCAGAATAGTAGGAGGGAGTGGGATACCGTATCGAAAGCTTTGGCTAGGTCAATGAAAATAGCAGCAGTAATTTGCCCTTTGTCCATCCCAGTGAGGATGGAGTCTGTGAGTCTTAGTAGGGAGGTGGTGGTAGAGTGTTTTTTTTTTTCTGAAACTGGACTGAAATGGAGTGAAGAAGATAGTTTCTGAGAGAAAGTGGGAGAGTTGGGATAGTACTAGGTGTTCCTGGAGTTTGGTGAGAGAGGGGAGAAGGGAGATGGGACGGTAGTTGGTTGTGGAGGTAGGATCACCTCCTTTTGGTAGGGGTAGGACGGTGGCATGCTTCCATTCAGAGGGGAGTGACTTGGTGATGAATGAAAGATTTAGTGGGGCCTCGAGGGGAGTAGCGATGGCAGGGGCAGATAGGAAGAGGAGTTTGTTATTGAGACCATCGGAGGATTTGCCTTTGGAGGGGTTCAGGGAGCGAATGACATCTAGGGTTTTGATGGGGAAGATGTGTCTGAAGGAAAAGGGGTTCAGACCAGGCGGTAGGGGATAGCTATCTGAGGGTGAGTGTGGTTACATGAGGTAGGGAATCTAGGAGGGTCGTAGCACAAGTAGTGAAGTAGGAATTAAACTCGGAGGCTACCTTCAGGGGTTCGGAGAGTAGAGTCCATTAGGCGAGGAGGAGAGGTGGGGGATTTGCTGTTTGGGGGGAGAAAAGGGAGTTAATGACTTTCCAGAATTTAGAAGGTCTCCCAAGATTTGCGTTTAGGGTGTTGTTAAAATATTCGGCCTTAGCTAAGCGGATGGCCTTTGTGCACTTTTTGCGGAGCATGCGGTAGGCGATATTGTCGCTTGGGAGGAACATGGATTTGTAACTGCGCCAGGCCTTGTCACGGGCTAGTTGGCAAGCTATCAGTTCAGCTGATATCCAGGGTAGGTGAGACCCCCAGATTCTAGCACGTCGCAGGGGGGCGTGTTTGTCCCAGGCGGTAAGGAAGGTGTTCAGAAAGTGAGTAAGGACAGAGTCCATGTTAGAGCAGCTTGAACTCAGGTCCCAGTTAGAGTGAGCTAGATCTTCCAGGAGGGGGGAGAGGTTTAAGGATTTGTATGACCTTTGGAATATAAATTTGGGAGGGGATTTAACTCTGTGGATTTAGCGGACCAAGTAGATTAGGTGGTGGTCACTATTGGAATCAGGGAGGAGCGCACGAACTGATGGCAGTGTGAAGTGGGATGTAAGCACCCAGTCAAGAAGGAGTGGTTTCCGGACTTATGGTTTGACCGTGTAAGTTCCGTAATGGTTTGGTTAAGGTTGAGAGCAGTTATCTCAGTTCGGGTTTTGTTAAAGGTGGGTGCTAGCCAGTTGTGGTTAAAGTCACCCATAACATATAGTTCACCCGATTTGGGCAAAAGACGTGAGTTCACACAGAAGGTCGGTGACTGTTGTGGTTGGCATGCCAGGGCAGCAATAAATACCAGCCACAAAGATGGGTAATGAGGAGGAAGGGGACAATTTCACCATAAGAAGCTCGTAAGCTTTGGGTTCAGCTTTTGAAGGAGAGACAGAGAAGTGTAGGGCTGATCTGATGTAGATAGCCACCCCTCCTCCTCCTCTGGAGGGCCGGTCTTGCCGAGTGATGGTGAACCTTGGAATAGCGATGGTATGATCTGGGAGGCTGGGGTTCAGCCAGGTCTCGGATAGGATGATTATGTCAGGGGCATGGTGAGCGTCTAGAACCTGGAGCTGATCGAGCTTAGGGGCTAGGCTATGAATGTTTAGATGGAGGAGGCATAAGCCTTGGGGAAGGGAGCCAGAATGAGTGTCAGTGGTGGCCTTGGTTGAGGCGTTAGGCATGGGGTAGCCAGGGCCAGAAGTTGGAGATGTGCGGGATTGGGGTGTATATCCCCTGCAGCCAGTAGCAATAGAGCAATGGTTAGGTGGTAGTGTAGAATGCGGAGGGACCAGGATTTTGCCATGCACCGTTTGGGGGCGGCTGAAGGGCAGGCAGTGCGGAGGAAGTGGGTACTGGAATGGAGGAGAGAGACCAGGAGGCAGCCAAAGGAATAGACAGAGGAAGAGGGGCACGTAGAGAAACAGGACCAGATGGTAGCTGGGAGGGATGCTGTTGACTTATAGGGGGCATTTGTAGGATGAGTCAGTACAGCGGGGGGGAGGGGTGCAGGGTAGCAACTTAGAGGGGAAGTTAAAAGGGAAAGGAGAGTAGAAGGAGAAGATCAGAAGTAGAAGGTATTGATTGTGCCATTTTACCAGGAGGCACAGATATGGAGTGAGAGAGAGGTCCAGGCTAGTGTGGGGTAATGTAGCTAGGGAGAAGTGGATAAGGCACGAGGCGTTGGGAGGAGTAGAACTTGTAGGGAGGGATTGGAGTAGGTAGAAAGGGGGGGTAAGTGGTGTATTTAATAGGTGGCCTGGGAGGGTGGTGAGGGCGGACAAAAAATAGCCCAGCAGAAAGAGCACGAATCCCCAGGCTAGTGGCCGCTCGGTAATCCGGCAGGAGTGCTCCACAGGTCGGGTAGCAGCTTGGCTGGCTCGGCTGAGCAGGTGCTCCAGTTGGAACAAGAGGGCTGAATATCCGGTCCAATCAGGGGCCGTCAACAGAGTTAGGTGCGCCAATCGGAGGAGGCGCTAGAAGCTGTGCGTCTGAGAGTAGATTGCGGTGATTACCTTAGTGCTGAACCAGGAGGCAGGACCAGGAGGGCGGGAGGGAAGCGTCAGGTAGTGTTGCTGAAGGCGGCGCTGATGCTGCTGGACTCCGTGGGCGCCGCTCGGGGCGTGGTAAGCTCCTTAGTGCTGAACCGGGAGGCAGGACCAGGAGGGCGGGAGGAAAGTGTCGGGTAGTGTAGCTGAAGGCGGCGCTGATGTCGCCGGGCTCCATGGGTGCCGCTTGGCGTGCGTAAGCTCCTTAGTGCTGAACCGGGAGGCAGGGGCAGGAGGAGGCGTCGGGTGGTGTCACTGAAGGCAGGCGCTGATGCTGCCGGGCTCCGTGGGCACCGCTTGGGGCACGGTAATCTCCTCAGTGCTGAACCGAGAGGCAGGACCAGGAGGGCGGGAGGGAAGCGTCGGGTAGTGTCGCTGAAGGTGGCAGTTTTTCTCTCTTCAGGTAGACGGGTGGCTCTTCAGCCCTGTTCCCATGTCCTGCAACCATCCCCACCTGTCTAAATCTGGAGTTACTCGTACCCAGTGGGGCCAGGAAGAGGGGGGGTCATTCTCCGGCCCTCCCCCGGACTACAGATTCAGATACCCACCCCCATTGGAACAGCGGAGAAGGCATCAAGGAAACAAGCAGGACTTCACATAGCCCATCCTTCAATTTTCCATTTTCTATTTCCATCCTCTGCTACGGCCCCAATACACATGCATAGGGGCGCATATGTCCTACATAGCTGCAGCCCTTCCCTACACGTTGCTTGAGCCTGCACTGCCACTGGGCCTTCATCCTGGCCAAGATGGCTGGCCACCCCCTTCCCCTGGGACAGGAGAGCAGTCCCTGTGAGTGCGATCTTCTCCCACCCTGCCAACCCCATGGCAACCCATGCTTGCTCCTGAATACTGGTCAGCAGCGTGGCAGGAAGTAAGGCGTTCAGTGCCTTGGCCCTCCACACCACTGGGCCGGCTTCAGAACACCTTTTTGGGGGTGTTGGATGGGACAGTCAGAACAGACTAGTTTTCAGCCTTTGGGAAGATCACCTTCCCGCACCCAACTCACCAGTGACAGGAAGCACTGGTCCCTGATGCTGATGGTGCAAGTAAATCACTGTGACGCTGATGATGTTTGTTTTTATGTTGCTTTACTGTTTTGTTGTTTGTATGGTAGTTGCCCTTGGTGATATGCCTATTAATTTTTTGTTTGCTGGTGGCAGAAAATTAAATTAAATATAGGTACTCCCAAAAATACATATTAATTATTTTCCAAGGATATCTGTCACCAATGCATTTTGAAACACGTGCAAATAAAGGATAACATGCATGTTGCAATGTCCTCCTTAGGGTTGTAAGAGTGGTCTCAACCCAGGAAAGAGTACAGCTAAAGGGCTTGGGGGGGTGGCGCTTAGTGTGAAAGGAGAAATAGGACCTGGGGGCTTTGATGTCTAACAGTCTCAAATCATCAGCACAATATAATAATGCAACAGGGAAAGCAGATAGGATGCTGGGATGCATGGAAGGCAAACAGGATGCTGGGATGCTTTGGGTTCATCAGCAGATAAAAAGGTCATATTGCTCCTGTACAGGACTCTAGTGAGACTGTACCTGGACTGCTGTGTACAAAGTTGGAGCCCTCACCTAAAAAGTAGTCCACACTTGGAGTCCACAGTGAAGAAAGGAGGATTACTAGCGGGCACGCAGGGTTCAGTACTAAGACTGGTCCATTTAATGTCTTTATAAGTGGCATTGCAGAAGAACTGAAAGGAAAAGTATGTCTCTTTGCAGACGACACAATGATCTGCAACAGGGTTGATACACAAGATGGAGTGGAAAGGATGAGAAGGGACTTGGCAAAGTTGGAGGAATGGTCAGATGTATGGCAGCTCAGATTCAATGCAAAGAAGTGCAAGGTAATGCACCTGGGAAACAAAAACCCAGGGGAAGAGTACACAGTGGGGGGTGAGATACTGACAACAGTAAAAATGGAAAGGGACCTGGGGGTAATTATATCAGATGACCTAAAGGTGGGCAAGCAATGTGAGAAGGCAGTAAGGAAGGCTGGTGGGATACTGGGATGCATAGGAGGCATCAATAGTAGAAAACAGGAAGTTGTTATCCCTCTGTACAGATAGTTGGTGAGACCCCATCTGGAGTACTATGTGTAGTTCTGGAGACCCCATTTCTGCAAAGACATGGAGTGGAGACTGTCCAGAGGAGGGCAACCAAAATGGTGCAGGGTCTGCACCAGAAGATGTACGAAGAAAGACTAAAGGAGCTTAATATGTATACCCTTGAGGAAAGAAGGGAGAGATGGGACAAGATAGAAACTTTCAAGTACCTCAAGGAATTCAACAAAGTCCAAGATGGTAGCATCTTTCAGAAAAAAGAGATGTGCAAGAACAAGGGGGCATAATTTGAAGATAGAGGGGGCACGGCTCAGAGATAATGTGAGGAAGTATTTTTTCACAGAGAGGGTTGTGGATGCATAGAACAGTCTCCCTGAGGAGGCCGTGGAGTCAAGAACAGTGGGGGAATTCAAGAATGCATGGGACAGACATAAGGCAGTCCTAGTGGGGGGTAGGAGGAAGTAAGCTGTTTAACTAGGATCTGCAGCTTATCTGTTAGGTAGGAAAATGTGCAGACTGGGTGGGCCAAGCGGTCCTTATCTGACGTCACATTCTGTGTTTCTGAGTACATCACCAAGCTGGGGACAGCACAGACAATGCAAAGACAGTCGACTAAAATGATTCAGAGGCAACAGGGAAGGACGCACGAGCAAAGATTAGGTAGCCTCAACATGAACTCTTTGGAGGCCAGATGGAAGAAGGGGGATATGACTGAAAAATGTCAATACATGCAGGTTGTTAACAGAGTGGACTCCAGAGGGCTGTTCACAACCACACTGGTAATACAGGTGTGAGGGGGGATAGTAAGAAACTGGTAGGAAGGAAATTCAGAAGGAACACGAGGAAGTACTATTTCACAGAGAGGATGGTGGAAGGGCAGAAAAAGCTACTTGAAACACTGTAGGTGAAAGGAGACATGGCAGCTGGCAAGGAGATATAGGGCAAAATAAAAGGAAAAAAATATCCAAAAACCTAGTCAGTGTAAAATGGTGAAAAGCTTTAAGATGGGGTGGACTAGGGCAAAGGGTTGGTCAGTGGATCCAAGGGTCAGCTGCAAGCTCTGGTACCATAGTGACCCTTATGACTGGGCCAGGGAGCTTGCTCCTGCTTTAGGATCAGCTGTGAGTGTGTGAAGCCATAGGCTACGTCCACATCGGGGGATGAAGGAGGGGGTAACCAGAGGGACAAAAATCTCACCTCCATCTATAGGAAGGTGTAAACCTAGGTGGCTCCCTTGGGTCCTAGTGCCTCTCCACATTGGATCCTGGTCCACACAAGTGGACTGACTCATGGGGGAGGATGGCCCTCCCCTTGGGGTCCCTGCCATAGAGGCCAAGCCGCGGGGGTAACCGGTGGATTACTGTGGGCTGAGTAAGCAAAGTGGGCTCTGGACCTGAAGAGGCATATCCCTGGGATCAGGGTATATTCCTGGAAGGACGTAGGTGGCTGAGAGGAAAACTAAGATATATATAAAAAAAAAAAAATCGAATGCCCTTTAGAATAAATCTGCTGCTGTTGCTTGCCATAATTTCCACAGTACCAGCTTTTGATGTCATAAACAGGCTTATAACATTAGTACAGATTAGAAGCATAACAGATGAAAACCAGGGGTCAGTCCTCCCAGTTTTATTGAAATCTTAGTAATAAAGAATGGAGAGAATAGAGAGATGACAAATGTATGTAAGAAATGTACATAATTGTGTTGAAACATTATTTTATTTGGTAACTGGGAAGGGGCACTGGGCCAAAAGTTTGCTCGTTTTCAGGCATAACCCTGGCCATAAGGCAGGGCATTGTTCCAGACAATGTACAGATGCAAAATATAAAACGGTTGCAATGGCTGCTGTAGAGGCAGGTAGATATTCAGGTCAAAAAAGGTATACGATGCAAGTTCACAGTGTTGAGTATGGGCCAGGACCCATATAATCAGCATTAGTCTACATAAAAAGCGTATGCTACATATTATATACAGGAATCTGTGAATAAATAACTAGTTAACAGTTAAAGGGTGGTGTGGCAGGAGTCTTCCAGGTTCCACTTCGGGTTGTTGGCAAAATTGGGGGAGATGGGGATGGGAAGACAGTTGCTTATATGGGTGGGACACTGGCTTACAGATAGAACACAGAGGGTGGTGGTGAGAGGGACTGTCTCCTCCCCTAGGAAGGTCGTCAGTGGGGTGCTCCAGGGGTCGGTACTGGGGCCACTCCTGTTCAACGCCTGTGTCTCCGATATAGGGACAGGAGTTAGGAGTAGGATGAGCCTCTTCACGGACGACTCTAAGCTGGGAGCGTTGTCCGAAGGGGAGAAAGCAAGGGTGGCGGTCCAGAGGGATCTGGACACCCTGGAGGGCCAGGCAAGGAGGTAGGGGCTGAGGTTTAACCTGGAGAAATGTAGGGTGTTGCATCTGGGGGTCAGAAACTCTGGGCATGTTTGTACCTCGGGAGGGGTTCCACTGCAAGCCACTTCGAGTGAAAGGGACCTTGGGGTGGTTGTAGACACCAAAATGAACAGTGAGAACTGCAGAACAACGGCAGCAAAGGCAAACAGGTTACTGGGCTGCGTAGCCCGGGGAATAATGTCCAGGAGGAGTGAGGTGATCCTACCTCTGTACAATGCCTTGGTTAGGCGGCACCTTGAGTATTACGTGCAGTTCTGGAGTTCGCACCTTAAGAAGGACATAATACTGTTGGAGAGGGTCCAGAGGAGGGCAACCAGGATGATCCGGGGCATGGGGGATAGGACCTATGAGGATAGGCTGCAAACCCTTGGGTTGTACTCACTGGAGGAGAGGAGAGATGGGGGGGACATGATTGAAGTTTTCAAATATGTGAAAAGGATTAACGGGTGGAGCCAAAGAGATGTTCAGGCTAAAGCAAAGGGGCAAAACCAGAGGGCGTAAGTGGAAACTGGAGGGAAGAACGTAGAAGGCATTACTTCACAGAGAGGTGGTAGAGCTGTGGAATGCATTGCCTGGGAACCTAGTCGAGCAAGACACGGTGGAGGGCTTCAAGAGGGGTGGGACAGATGCATGGGGTACTGAAGCAGGATTGACCCTCACGGGACAAGGGGGGGGGAGAGCACCCACTAAGGGCTGCATACCGAGCAGACTCGAAAGACCGACAGGCCTATTCTGCTGGCTTTTAGCATGTTAGTATGTTCAGAGAAGGGCAAGAATGCACATTACCAGCCCTTGTAGGTGTGCCCCCTGATACTGCTCTGCAACTGGTAGGGCCCTCAGACTGTAATCTTGCACACAAAGCATTGCCTGGGGCAGGGTTGTTCAGGTGGTGGAGCTGGGCTAGACACTGGTCTTTCAGTACACTGTCAGTGGTTCAGCAAGTTGCACACTTGCCTCCAAGTCTGGAAGATTGGAAGGTTGTGGGTTCTGCCACTCATTGGGAAATTGGATAAATCTCAGTACTGCCACTGACTGTAGTGCATCATAAGGGAGATGCTGCATGCACTTCTGAGGTGCTGTCTTTTGGATGAGACGTCAAATTGAGGTCCTGTCTGCCTGTTCTGGAGGTTCTTCGGGTGGTTGTTTAAAGATACCATGGCATTTCTCGAAAAGAGTGGGGGATTTTCCCTGGTGTCTGGTCAGAGTGCCCTATTCATTAAAAAATACCACCAATAGCTTAATCTGGTTGAGGATGTCAGTTTGCATTTGTACCCAACCCCCCACCCCGGATGAGGCCGAGTCTAGTCCTCCTTTCCTAGTGTTAACAAAAAAATAGTGGATCTCCTATTCTGTGCAAGCAGTGAATCATAGTATGCAGCAGTTTACCTGGACAGCTCTATCCCCTTTTACTCAACAGCCATCAAAAAAATGTTGTCCTGCCTCCAGTTTACGATGCTTTATTAGAAGGTGAGCTGGAGGGGAGGCCAGGGCTGTTCCGATCAAAACTTTTAGGACTTGCCCAGCCATGACTGTAGCTGAAGTTTCACTTACTGCCCCTATTCATTGCAATGAAATTAGCTCTGTTTTTGTACTTGCCTGTCAAGAGAATTTACTTGCCCCAAACAGGGGGCAATAGGATTTGCATCCCCCCTCCTCCCCATGGGGAGGCACATGCAAAACCACAACGTTCAGGGTTAGCTTGTCCAGGGGTGTGTGCAAGATTTATACCTGGTGCCCACCTTGCATAGTTGTGTGTCCTCCAAAAACGTATGCAGCATGCACTTAGCATTGTACATGACTGTGGAGTGTGGTCATGCCCCTCAGCGAGTGGACCCCTGCTGCCTGATTAGATCTGTGAATCGGGTCAGGTGGCCTTCCACAGATGATGCTTTATTGTCTGAGATGTGTGGATCCCTTTGCATTTGAAAGAGGGGCCCCTGCACATCCCAGCATACCTACACACTTGCATAGTGGTGCATAGCTTGGGATTTGTGGCTTGGACCTTTAGTTTTTATGAAGCCGGACAAGTGAAGCATTTCTTGACTAGGGATGTTTTGTTAGGTTTTGGTTCTGGATTGGTTATCTGTGGGAAACATTTTTGATCTCTATTAGTTAATGAAAAGTACCTCAGGGTTGTACCGGATACTGTGTATGTTCAGATTCAGATAGTTTTGATTAATGTGAACTGTTTATATTGGGAGCAGATGCAGAGTTTCTGCTACGCCATTCATTAAGAAGAGTTTAGCACATTTTCAAGGGTTCCACACAGGTGTTTTTTTTTTTTTTTTTTTTTTTAGAAAGTCCCATTCTTGCAGAATGTCCTCTTAAAAATAGAGGATTTTTTTAAATTCCAGGTAAGGCCCACTAGGCACAAACACCTGTTTTCAGGGCAACCCCAGAACACTAGGGTTAATTGACTTACTCAGAGTCGCAGCAAGTAAGTAGAGGCTGTGGGAATCAACACGGGTCTCTTGGATGTACCCATCTTCATTCACGGCTTGTTACTCTAACCTCTAGGCTATACTACCAGCTCAAAGGGTATATTATATAAAACACTCATCTGTGTTTATTTTGTTTCCAACACCTTTTTATTGATTTTACCATCTGGAATACCATGAGGATATAGTTTGCCAAGGTGCTGCCCTTGGAATTGTACAAGTCAGTCTGATTTTAGTATATAGTTGAATAGTTTTAGAATGAGGGCTAATTATTTGCTAAATGCTGGCTGATGGTTCCACTGGTTGGCAGCTGTTTTCTTAACATTCTGCTACAAAAATGGCTAATGAGTGTAAGCTCTGCTGACTAATGAAAGTGTCTGCTTGTCTGATTTAAGTAGCTGATCCTGTCAACACCACCTCCTCTCCTAGCCTGGAGCACTCTGTGAACTTGACAGTGCTGTCAGTCTACAGACTTGTTTTCCATAAGTTAAATTTAAACCTTTAAAGTACATTGAATTTAATTTGTTTATTGATGATCATGAAAGTATGATCCGCCCTTGGCTTTGAGATGGGGGTGGAGACAGAGTAAATGGTCAAATATCACTGACATTGATATAGTGTTATGCACCCCCACCCCCAAAAAAACTGTCTCGGTATGAGAGCTAACTAGCTAGTTGACTACTCAGGTTAATAGCCTATGGACTGGTGGACTTGGATTGCTTGGAGCAGCCCTATTTTAGCCATTTTAGTTTTCTCTCTCTCTCTCTCCTAAAGCTGGTCTCCGGGCTCATCACTTCTGTGGAGGTCCTTCCTGGACAGTCAAAAAAGAGAAGGCACTCACTCAACCTCAGAAAGAATTTATGCAGACCAGTGGTGAAAATGATGAAAGTGGTTATTTATTATTTTAACCCACTTTCTTAATAAAGGTAAAACTCCTGTATGCTCCAATTCATGTTTCTTCTATATTGTAACGTTTCAGAACAAAATAGTTCCTTCCTCAGACAAGGAGCTTTAAATAGCATACCCACCACTTCATATTAAATAGCCCCAGTTTATCTGAAAACAAAATAAAATGTATATTCTTGAAATTCATTTTTCTCTTATTTTAGAGAACTGCAGAAAAATTTAAAACTTTTTACTAATCAAACTATGTAATGAATAAATAGACAGGAGAAACAGACCTGTATCAAAAAAATATATATAAAGGTCCCTGCCAATGCAGGCTAGTACATCTTTTTCCACAATAAAGGGACTGGAATACAACGTGGGTGGGGGTGCTGCCCATATATGAAAGACTGGTCAGAAAAAAAGAAAAGGGAGAAGTTTACAATTTATGGCTGGAATGTGAAATTATAAAATATGTATTCCTGCCAAGGTTTGCTAAGGTTTTAAAAAACTTCTTCCTTTTCTTTTTTTTTTTTTTCTGACCAGACAGTCTTTCATATATGGGGAGCACCCCCACCAATGTTGTATTCCGATCACTTAGGGGGAATTCCCAAACTCTGATTCTGACTCTGACTCCTCACCAGGCAGAAACCTTGATTTGGTAGATCCAGATTTTTTCATTAAAAAGGTGTCGGAGGAAATTCACTTGATCTCACCTTCTCCTCCAGAGCCCAAGCTAGTGAAGCCAGCATTCGACGATGTGTCAGCTTGAAGCCAGTGGCGTCTTTTCCCCTGCCTCCGGCCATAGGGACCTCTTAAAGGAGGCGTGGCAGTGACCCGAGCGTTCTTTCCCCATCCCTCGCGCCTAACTAAACTTCTGAAAGTCAGCAAGAAGCCTTGAGAAATGGCTCGACTGTCCTAGGATAGACCTCTTATCTCAAACATCATGAAAAAGACGGTTATCCCAGCAGAAGGTGGAGCCACCTCATGGGACCCGGTGGATAGGAAAGTGGACACTTTCAAAGAAAGCTTTTCAGTCCACCGCAACCTCCCTTTAGGCAGCTACGGCTAACCTCTACTGCGCAGAGCTGCGCTCTCCTGGGCCACTAATCTGGCATTCCAGCTCGCTGATGAGCTGGAGAAGAACCAACCCATTTTACAGCATTTATAGCTCATGGACCTAGCTTCGGCCTATTTGGCTGACGTATCTGAGGAGGCAGTCAGGTGTGCAGCAAGGGCTATGTTTTACCAGACCTCAGCTCAACGCAACTTATGGCTGCGAGCTTGGCAGGCAGATGCCTCCTCGAAGATGCATTTGGTAAATGCCACTTACGAAGGAGGCCTTTTTTTCGGCTCCACTCTAAAGGAGGTGGTCAAAGAATCTGGAGAAATGGCCAAAGTGCGAATGCCGCAAGCCCAGGGAAGGAACAAGCCCTGGGCCTCAGGATCCAGACAGAATTTTCATGCCCAAAATTATTCCAGGGGTCAGAACAAGTCTGCTTCGGGCAGACGATCCTGGTTCAACCCGCGCAACCAGTGCAGCTTCCGAGGTGGCGGGGAGGTGCCCAAGATACCGAGGGTGACTCCAGAAAATCACTGTGAGGACTCACGGACCCATCCTCGTGTCGGGGCAGGCTTTCCAGCTTTTTCAAGGAATGGGTCTGCACCACTACGGACAAGTGGGTGTTAGACGTAATTGGCGGGGGTTACTTCATCGAGTTCGACTCCTGGCCCCCCCCCCCACATAGTGCCCTCACCAGTCTCAAGCAACCCAGTAAAATGAGCAGCGACCCTGCAAGCGATTACAGATCGCATACAGACAGCAACGATCGAACAAGTCCCTGCTTCAGAAAATAACAGAGGAGTTTACTCCCTTTTCTTCATAGTGCCAAAGCAGGGGCTTCCGGCCCGTGTCCGATCTCAAGTTTCTAAATGGCTTTGTTCATCACAGAACATTCAAGATGGAGACCCTGTCATCCATCATCCGAGAAATCCATCAGGGAGATTTTTTTGGCCTCAGTAGATTTGCAAGGTGCTTATCTGCACATTCCCATCCGGAAAGCACACTGTCAATTTCTAAGATTCAAAGTGGAAGGTCACCGTTTTCAATTCACGATGCTGCCCTTCGGCGTGTCCACATCCCTCAGAGTCTTCTCCAAAGTCCTAGTGATAGTGGTTGCTCACCTCCGAATGCAAGGGATCCAGCTCTTTCCATACCTGGACGACATTCTCATCAAAGCCCCAGGGGTATGATCAAGCAGTTCAGGCAGTGACAGAGGTCACCCAGTGCCTTTCCTCTCTGGGTTTCGTAATCAACCTGAAGAAGAGCTCTCTGCAACCATCACAGTCTCTGAGCCATCCGGGGGGGTAAATATCAACACGATTCAAAACAAAGTTTTCCCCACAGAGTCGAAATTCAAAGAACTGAGGGCTCTCATCTACAAATTCCATGCAGCTAAATCTCTACCGGCACGCTCCTTCATGCAACTCATAGGGCGATGTTCTGTCTGGCAGACTCGGTCCCCTGGGCACTAGTCCACATGCAACCTCTCCAGTCAGGTCTCCTCCAGCAATGGTTCCAGTCGAGGGGCACAGTGGACAAGAGGATTCAGGTGTCTCGCCAGGTGAAGGATTCCCTGATATGGTGGACTCGGCAGAACAACATCATGAGGGGTCTTAGTCTGGGACACCCTCACCAGATCAGAGTCACCACCGATGCCAATCTCCGGAGCTTGGGGGGGGGGGTGCATTCATAACAGCTCTCTCGACACAGGGCAAGTGGTTTCTGGTGGAGTCCCTCTACAGAATCAATGTACTAGAGATGCGGGCAGTCCGCCTGGCACTGCAGCAGTTCAAGACGCAGTTTTTCCACTGGGACGTCCTCATCCTCACGGACAATCAAATGACAGTGGCATACATCAACTGCCAAGGAGGCACAAAGAGCTCTCAGATGTTGTGAGGCTCTTCTTCTCTTCCAGTGGGTGGAAGACAACCCGGGAAGTCTAAGGGTGGCATACATCCCAGGCCAGGAAAATGTCACATGAGATTGGCTAAGTCGAGAAGGACATCCTGCCAGGGAGTGGAGCTCAAGAACAGCGCCTTCCAGCTCATCATGTCGAGATGGGGCCACCGCAGGTAGATCTTTGCCTGCCGAACAAATTGCAAAGTTCAAGGTTCTGCTCTCTCAGCAAGGACGAGAAGGGCAAAGCACAGGATGCCTTCTCCATCAACTGGGGTCAGTTCGATCTCCTGTATGGTCTTCCTCCAATTCCGATCTTATCAAAGGTACTGCACAAGATTGCCCATAATCAAGCAGAGGTGATTCTGGTTTGCCCACGCTGGCCCCTCGGACCATGGTTTCCCCAGTTTATTTCAAATGTCTCTTCAGTCTCCCCTAGAGTTCCAAGTAAGCCCAGACCTAGTACATCAGGGACCGGTGCTGCACCCCAGTCCTCACAATCTGTCCCTCTCTGCGTGGAGATTGAGCGGGAAACTCTCTGGGAGTTAGGTTTCTCTGCACCTGTCATAGAAACGATGATTCAATCCAGGCGGGCCTCATCTTCCACTGTTTATTATAGGATCTGGAGAAAATTCCTGTTCTGGTTACGAGACACTTCTCTACCGAATGACTGTGTCTCTATCTACCATTCTTCAGTTCTTTCAGGAGGGTTTCGACAAGGGCCTCCAACCGGCTACCTTAAGAGTCCAGGTGTCTGCTTTGGGGGTGTTCCTGTTAGCAGACTCAGGTGAATCTTTAGGAGCTCTTCCTCATGTTCGACGATTTCTGAGAGCAGCAACCTTGAAGCATCCTCAATAAAACCTGTAGTACCTCCTTGGAGGTTCAACCTAGTACTCAAAGCACTCATCAAGCCACCTTTTGAGCCCTTAAAGGGCGTCTTTACTTCACCTCACTATGAAGGCTGTCTTTCTCATTGCAATCACCTCAGCCCAGTGCATCAGCGAGATAGGAGCCCTGTCATCCAAAGAACCTTATACTATATTTCATCAGACTCTGTAGTAATGCGGACAGATCCAGTCTTTTTACCAAAGGTGAAGTCTCATTTTCACTGCAACCAAGTCTTGAACATTCCCTCATTCTGTCCTCACCCCAAGAATCAGAAGGAGAGAATTTCACACGCTTGATCCACGGAGAACACTCAAAATTTACATCAAGAAATCTGACTCAGTCCGTAAAACTTTAAGTCTGTTCATCCTTACCTCAGACCCAAACATGGGTAAGAAGGCATCAAAGGACTCTCTTGCCAGGTGGATTGGTTCCACCATCGCCATGGCCTACCTGAAGGCTGGGATCGACCTGCTGGGACCAGTGCGAGCACGCTCAACCCGAGCGATAGCTACGTCCTGGGTGGACTTCAGAGATGCTTCCCTGGCAGACTTATGTAGAGTAGCCACTTGGTCATCCATCCATATGTTTGCAAAATTCTACAGGCTGGATGTCGCTGCCTCGGCCGAGGCATCCTGTGGCCGCAGGGTCCTCTAGGCAGTGGTGGACCCACAAGGGACTATGAACTTTCTTCCCACCCAGGAAGTGGAGGGATGTACTGCTTCAGTGTATACCAGAAGTGATGAGCCTGGAGACCAGTTTTAGGAGAGAGAAATAGAAATTTAAATACCTGTAAATTTCCTTTCTCAGACTGCTGGTCTCCGGGCTCCGTCCCTCCCAGAATGCTAAAAGTCGGCCTCCGTCCGTAGGTTACACTAACCTTTCTTTTGTTTCAAGTTATGAGTTTCCTCAGAAGACAGACTATAGAAGTACTGACGTCAGGAGGAAATGAGTGGGCGGGTATCACCGTCCTGCAGAAGTCTGTATACCTCCTGCCTGTCTCGTAGTTCCAGGAAGGAGCTCCCCAGAAATGATGAGCCCAGAGACCAGCAGTCAGAGAAAGAAAATTTACAGGTAGTTAAATTTCTATTTTTTCAGTGTGACTTCTACAATTGGTACACTGTATGTCCTAGTTGTGTATGAGACATGCAGTTTAAATGGGCTTTTGAAATATAGGTTGCTGCATTGCCACATTAGCAGCTGTTTGGTACATAGAGTTAAGATTAAGCACAATGGGTGACAGGGAAACGGAGATCTCTGGAGGGAAGACTGATTCAGAGTAAATACAAACACCATAAGGCATCAGAACCGACTTGATGGACTATTTTCTGTCTTTATTTTTTCTATGTTTCTATGTTAAAGGGGAGCAGGCAGCACTAAGAGCCCCACACCCAAGTGTAAAGTTGGTCCCAATTTGCACTTTGTGTGCCCAAAAAAAAAAATTTTTGACGTAACTGTTTTCTGGTCCCACGGTTCTTCCAGGACTAAGGACAGTCCTCTGTGACTGTACTTAGCCAGGAAGAACAGCAGAGAATCAACAAGCAAAGATCAGAATGTACAGAAACTCTTAACATGCATTGCAGGCTGTTAAATCTCCCACTGCTGCAGCCCTCCTCTGATGTCTGCTGCAGGGGATTCTGGGATATGTAGTTGTCAGAAAATGTCAGCCTGCGAGTCCTAGGAATCAGTTTGATACAGTCTACTATACCGCAGTAAACAGTAACTAAAAAAAAAAAAAATTTTCTTTTAAACAAAGTGCAAATTGGAACAGCTTCACACTTGGGTGTGGAGCTTTTAGTGCTGACTGTTTCCCTTTAATGCAAGTCACTTCTGCTGTTATAATTTACTAGACAAGAAGAAATGGCTCTTTAGCTCTTGCACTTAATACAACGGAACATTTTTTATCTTAACTAAATTTGTAGTTTTTGTCAAAGACAATGGTGTCATATTCCCATTTGCACAGGGAATAGGCTTTGTATGTTAATTTCAACCTTGTACTCTAACATCAGAGAAGTTGACCCACAGGAGAGAGTACTGTGTTCAGTTCTGGAGACCTCATCTGAAGAAGGACATAGCACTGTTGGAGAGAGTTCAGAAGAGAGCGAC
The DNA here is from genome assembly GCA_016271365.2 of Neoceratodus forsteri. NCBI lineage: Eukaryota > Metazoa > Chordata > Ceratodontiformes > Ceratodontidae > Neoceratodus > Neoceratodus forsteri. The sequence continues at coordinate 121,732,494 of JADMNL010000025.1, forward strand.
CAGGATGATTCAGGGAATGGAGGGGAGGACCTATGAGGAGAGATTTGAAGGAGCTTGGGATGTACACACTGGAAGAGAGGAGGGACAGGGGAGACATGATAGGAGTCTTCAAGTATGTAAAGGGAATAACTGATAGCGGAAACAAGGAGCTATTTAGGCTAAAAAAGGGGTGAACAACGAGGGGGCATGAGTGGAAACTTGGGGGAAATTATTGGGGGGAGCGTAGGAGGCATTATTTCACAGAGAGGGTGGTGGAGCCGTGGAATGCGCTGCCAAAGAGGCTGGTGGAGGGCTTCAAAAAGGGGTGGGACATGTACAAGGGGATTCTAAATCCAATGAAGACCCTCTTGGGAGCTGGGGGGGTGGAATAGCGAGCAACCACTAGGTGGCTGGCCACCGAGCAGACATGACAGACCATTGGGCCTATTCTACTGGCTTGTAGTATGTTAAATAGGGAAGTTGAAGTGATAGAGTGCTAGCTCTTAGGAGCTAAAAGAAATTCCTTCCCTTGCTTTTGGGACTAAATGATAACAATTTGGAAATGGGGCCATTTTACTCCTTGGGAGATGATGGACCTTGAGGTTTCTCAGTGTTCCCCATTCATTGTTTTAGCGCGGTGGGCCATCACCCTATATTTTTTTACCACTGCTCTATATTTTTACCACCACCCTATATTTTTGCCACCCTATTTTTTATCCATTTTTTTTTTTAATAAAATCCTCCAAAATTGTTTTTATTGACATCCTTTACTGCTACTACCCATTTAATACCAGCACACTATATGTTACTTAAAGCTGCTTATGCACATGTGCAGTGCATATAGGAGGTCAGAAAAATAACGCACTATTTGACCCGATCACCATTGCCACCGCCCTATATTTTCAAGTGTAGAACCCCTGTTTCTAGGGGCAGTGCCTGAATTGGTGCTATGTAAATACTCTATGAGCTTGTTTCCCTGAGGATTGTTCTGGTTGTTTTACAGTTAGCCAATAAATTACCCAATCAGGATTTCTCGTTTGACCATAATTTCCAGTTACCTTGGCACTGACATGTTATACAGCACAATTATTTTGGCACTGTGCAGCCTGAGGATGGTGGACAGAATAGCTATTGCCCAGAGCATTTATTGACCAACTTTTGTGTGGTTGTAACATGTGGCTGGGTGGTGAGTGAGAGTGTTTTGCGGATCACGCATTTTTATTGTAGGAGTGAAGCAGTACAAAATCTCTCTGCTGAGAGCAAACTCTTCAATGTGAATTGTGAGCTGTTGCTGCTAAGATGATGCTTAATTAGGGCTAGCTTTGGTTTTTTATTTTGTTGCTCTATTATGTTCTCCAGAATGTTTTCTTTTGGGCCGCATGGCAGAGCGACTTACTGTAAGCTACATTTTATAGTGCAAAGCAGTTATTGAAATCATGCCATGCAAAAGAAACTGTATTTTCATGCTCTGACGGTGAGTGGCAGAATTAGGACTGCTTAATTTTTTAATTGTTTTAAAAGTTGACAGTAGTTATTGCTGGAGCAAATCGCATTATTTTTCCTTTTTTATATCTGGAGATTTTATCTTTCTGACCAGTCGTCTCCAATTTGGTTTCGGCTATCACCCAGTCCTATCGACAGACGCCACTGGCCCAATATTGCTCCATGCCGGCGCAATGGAGGGATGCCCTCGGGGGCCTCCCCCTCCGGCTGGGTAAGGGTCTTGCTTAAGGGCTCCATAGGAATCACAGGACCTGAGTGTGCCAGTGCTGTCACCCCTGGTGGATGTTATTTTCGACTTTCATTTTTCCCTTGCCCAGCTAATGGCGTCATCCAGGTCCCCAAAGTCATACACATTGATATGTACCAATTTGAAGGTGATGTCTTCGACTCTACGTGTGTGTACTTTTCCTATGCATCCTCTCCCGGAACACCAGAGAGTGAAGCACACGCCCCTCCTTCCCCGAAGAGTAGGGGTGTCCAGTAGGACACCTTTCCAGCCTCCTGGTGGCCTGCAGTGATGCTCCATCCTCGAGGCATGAACCAGTGTTACTAGCATAGCAAGTGGACCCCAACTACTGTGCTATTGGGTCGTATAGTAAATCACATTCTTAAGGGAAAATTTTTTTGAGTGGGAGCTCTTGCAGCAGGCTGTTACAGTTAGAGCTATGCTGCAGGCACTTGGACCCATCGGAAACCTTTAGCTAGCAGTACCCAGTGGGGGCCATCTCAGACGTCTGCTCCGCCCCGACGTCAGCCAGTGGTATATTGGGACAGTCCCCAGCCCCACCTCAGTTCTTTTCCTGCCGCAGACTCGCTTTCATTGGCTCTTCGGTTGCTTTTAGTACTCCTGTTAGTAGTCTCAGCAAAATATTTCATTGTTTATTGTTTTTTCTTCTTGTTACCATCTGCATGTCGACTTCGTCGTCATTGGTTTCCTCGTCTGGACAGAAGAGGACAAAGTGTTCCTGTGGCCGCTAGATACCGGCGAAAGACTCCCACGAGGCCTGTGTTTTTTGCCTTGGGCTGGTCCACTACACCAAGAATTGCCCGATCTGTGACGGCTTCACAAGCAGGATCCATCGCCTTAAGGTGCTAAAGGCACTCATTCTTGAAAAACAAGTTGCCGTGATGTAGCGCTCTCCAAGGGAGAAGTCGTCTTCCGCACCCCGCTCATCAAAGCACAAGGAGAAAAGGCAGGACTCAGACCATCACAAGTCCTGAGAAAAGGACCGGAAGCAGTCTCAGATGCGTTCACACTCTCGTTCTCCCCACAAGAAGTCCTCCTCCTCTGGGTCTGGCAGCTCAGACCATTCCTGCCACTCATGGCACTCTGACGGTAAGTGGGATGCTAACATACACACTAAGACACTGGTGTCAGATAAGATCAGTCAGGACCTGGTCTCAGTACCGAAGCCCCCCACCTTGAAAGTGAAGACTACGGCCTTGCGGCCACACTTCACCTCGGGAGTTGGGACTTCAGCTTCCTCTTTGGCGTCTGCCTCGGCCCTGCCAAAGAAAGACCCATGTACAGCCATTCCTGGGGCTCCAGGTAAGGCCCAGTCTCAGTGGGAATGGGAGTCAGGTTAAAGCCAACACTGACTCACCGACCCTCTATGGCCCAATAGCGAAACCAAAGCCAGAGTAAGCTAAGCCAGACAGCTGCAACCTGTCAAAGGCACAGGACCCAGAAGCGGACATTGGTTAAACTGGTGCCAGATGCTAACCATTTGCTGGTTAGTAAGGCCTCCATCCCTGAGGACCTGATTGGCGATTCTTCGCCCAGGCACCTCCCAGATTTGCCGTCTTCACCCCATACCTCTGCTGGGCAAGCCCTGCCTCCTGGTGAGTTCTGCTGCGGCACAGTTAAACAAAGAGGAGGTCACTGAGCTTTTTCAGTTTTGATGGTGCCAAGTCAAAAAAAGATGTTTTGCCACCTCAGCCAGATCCTATTCTGGGTCTGGAAAAACCTGGGGATCAAAGCAGGATCAAAAAGTCTTCTTCCCCTATGCCTAAATGTACCCCTTCCAAACCAGAATCGAAGTCCAAGTTACGCACTCCAGTAGGTACCCGTGGTCGACCTCAACACAGGGAACGTCGGCACAGTCGACACTCTCGCTCTACCAGCCACTGTCGTTCCTCGAGCAGGAGACAGTCCAGCAGCTGACGATGGTCTGACAGCCGTCCCAGGTGCTCAGTCAGCCACCGTTGGTCATGTAGCCGTCGCCGGTCCCCTAGCTGTCGTCAGTCTTCCAACAGGTGACACTCACAGGAAAGAAGCCATTCTTTCTCCCTCTCAGGATTGGCCTCATACTATTTAGAGGGCCACAGTTCGCATTCCAGCTCCTTTGGGTCCGACTGTTCTCTGTCCAGCGAAAGAGTGTCCCCCAATGAGAAAGACACTCTGAGATCCCCTCCTGACGATCCCACATTCATGGACATCATGAGGCATATCCAGTCCTCTAATGGATGGGAGACAGAGAACTTGGATCTGTATGCCAGAGGTTGGCGAAATACCTGAGGCAGAAGGAGCCAAAGCCTCTGGTGGTCCCTCCTCTTATGGATACCTTCCAAGACCTTACCAGGATTACTTGGAACCACCCCGGCAGTTCCAAAGAAATCAGACAGGCTGTATAGAGCCCCGAGGGAGGAGCCTTTCCTGGCAGAACACCCTCAGATGGACTCCATGGTGATTACAGCTGCTCATGATAAGTCCAAGCAGTCTAAACAACTCTGTTCCCAGCCTCCTGATGTAGAATCCAGATATCTGGACCAGGTGGGCAAGAAGGTTTATTCTGCCTCCACATGTTCCATTCGCTCTCTTAACTTCCTCACACATATGGTCCAGTTTCAAAATTCAGTGTGGAAGAAGGGCTTGGAAGTAGTTCAGGCCTTGCCAGACTCGGCACAAAAGATTGAGCTCCTGGAGAGTTTGAAATCGGGTTCTGACGTAGGCACTCATGTCCTGAGAGCCTCATGTGACACCACAGATACAGCGTTTGCCTTAGAAGCCATGCCTGACTGGATTCTCTCAAGATCTGCAATCCGGAATCTGGGACTTCCCCATTCCAGGGCGCCGTCCTCTTCAGTGAGGATGCGGAGAAACTTACTCTCTCTTATCTAAGAATCCGGGAAGGCCATCTGGTCCGTCTGAAAGCTATATAAGGGGGACCAGAAGCCATTCCTAAACTGTCACTTTGTAAGATCTCAGGGCAGGATAACCATGGCCAATTTGACAGAGAGGTAGCTTTAAGAGAAAGCCACAACCCAAGCTTCTGGGGAGCTCTACCTCTAGAGGCCCCAGAGTCCTCCCAACCCTCTTTGCCAACTCCGGAGCTTTAGCGACTTACTGCTAATGCCCCGGCTGAGGACATGGGGAGCAATAGGGGTCTTCTCCCTCTATCAAGAGGATGGAGCAACATAGCACAGACCTCAGGGTTCTAGGCCTAATAGGGAGAGGACATGCCTTAGAGTTCACTCAGATCCCTCCAGAAGAACCACCAAGGTCGTCTCGCTATCCTCCTTTGCACATTCCTCTAATAGGAGAAATACAGACCCTCCTGTGAAAGCGGGCTATAGAATCAGTTCCCCAGGGACATCAGGAAAAGGTTACTACTCCTGCTTCTTCCTGGTCCCAAAAAATCTGGGATCTTTGTCCCATCCTGGACCTCAGCTCCTAAATCTTTTCATAGAGTACAGAAGGTTCAGGATGGTCACTCTGCCAGGCCTCATTCCCTCTTACACTAGGGGATTGGCTCTGCTCCCTGGATATGCAGGGCGCCCTCGTGCATAAAGGTCTTCCCTCCCCACTGAAAATTTCTGAATTCCACTTCCAGAGGAGGCATTATCAGTTCGGGCCTTACTGTTTGGCCTCTCCTTCACTCCTCGAGTCTACACCAAGTGCCTAGCAGTTGTAGCTGAGCTCTCAGACACAGGGCATTACTTCTTCCTTACCTGGGCAGATTGGCTTCTGGCAGGCGCCATCCAGACTACAACTACTGCACTCTCTTGAAGACACCTTTATTCTTTTCAGAGAGCTGAGGATCACCCTGAATCTGCCAAAGTCTTCCCCAGAGCCCAGTCAGCGACTCCCTTTTATAGGAGCGGTCCTCGACACAGTTCAGGGCATGGCCTTCCTCCCACAGGACAGGGGGGATTGTCTACGGGTTGTAGCCCGGACGGTATCTATGGCCCCACAGGTCCCAGCCAGGACCTTCCTCAGACTTCTGGGGCACATGGTGGCGGCCATCCCCACAGTTCCTGTGGCTCGCCTCCACATGAGGGTCCCACAGTGAATGCTCAAAGTGCTATGGGACTAGAGGTTAGACTATCTGGACCGGCTGGTCAGAATCTCCAACCCAGTAAGCAGGACTCTTTCTTGTGGTTGGACCCCTCCAACCTGGAGCAGGGGTCCTTTTTCGGCAGGAGCCCTGAGATGGATCCTGACCACAGATGTCTCCTTTCTCGGCTGGGGTGCTCATCTGGGAGACAATCAAACCCGGGGTTGTGGTGCGCCAGACAAGCAACAGCTCCATATCAACATTCTAGAGATGTGAGCGGTCTTGAATGCTTTTCGGGTGTTTCAGACCTTTTGCCAGGCTCTCTTCTTATCCAGATGGACAACATGTCAGTAGTGTTCTATGTCAGCAAGCAAGGGGGCACGCACTTCTACCCCCATGCAGGGAGGCGATGAGTCTGGTATTGGGCACTGGAACACCGCCTAGATCTCACTGCTGTTCATGTTCCAGGTGTCCAAAACGTCTCGGCCGACAGCCTAAGCTGATCATGATCAAAGGCTCACGAGTGGGGAGCTCCTTCAGTCAGTAGCAGATCAACTGTTAGACAGGTGGGGGCCACCCAAGTTGGACCTCTTTAGTCTCCACTCAGCAGCTAAACTGCCAGTTTCTGCTCTTGAGCCACAGCATGTTTTCTGGCCGAAGTGTTGTCCCTCTGTTGGACAGGGAGGTTTCTGTACCTTCCTCCCTTCCTGATAATTCAGAGGGTTTTTCTGAAACTCCAGGCTGAAGGAGCAGGGATGATCCTCATTGCCCCATTCTGGACTCAGCAGATTTTGTTCCCACTACTTCAGCAGCTGGCAGTGGAACCTCCGATTCATCTGCTGCTAAGCTCGCACTTACTGACCCAGGACCAGGGAACACTGGTCCACCCAGACCTCAGATCCTGCATCTTCATGCCTGGCTCCTGCAGGCGTAGTTAAGTCCAGGTTTGGGGTCTTCCAGGAGGTGGCGGACATTCTTGTGGCAGTGAGAGAAGCCCTCGACTAGATCCACTTATGCCATGAAGTGGAGCGTTTCTGCCTTGGGCTTCACCCTGTCAGTTAGACCCTCTTTACCTGCCCAGTGAACTCAGTTCTACAGTATCTCCTCTCCTTGTTAAATCAAGGCTTGAGCTACTCCTCTATAAAGGTACATTTATCAGCAGTCTCTACATACCATGTGCTGTTGGAGGAAGAGAACACTTGCCCAACTGGGCCGTGTCCAGTCACCTTTGAGGGCATCTATATCAAAAGAACCTCCCATGTGCAAGCACTTGAGGCAATAGTTTACCAAAGGGCATTTGGCGGAAGCCAAGTTTCAAAGAAATACAAAATCACACACACACACACACACACACACACAATGCAAAGCATCATGGGCTGCATATGCAGATCACCACAGAATATTATGCCGGTTCAACTTTAAGCAGAAGTGCATAGTGCCAAAGGCCTCTCACACAGTTTGCAAGGGTGCCAACAGAAGACATAGACAAGTGTTTTAGATCTCACGGACTCATCAGTATGCCTCATCTGTTTGACACCCCAATGGAATGAACCAGTTACCCTAAGGTGGTCTATCTAAGTTATGTTGTGATGAACCCAATTGAAACAAAAACAATTTAAAAGACAAAGAACCTCTGTGTGCAAGCACTGAGGCAATGTTACCAAAGGGCATTTGGCCATGAAGCCAAGTTTCAAAGAATACAGAATCACATATGCACTCACAATGCAAAGCGTCATGGGATGCATATGCAGATCTCACAGAATATTATGCTGGTTCAACTTTAAGCAGAAATGCATGGTGCCCCATCAGAGATCAATACCACCCTGGGATCTCCTGTTTATACTGGAGAAGCTCACCCTCCTCCTTCTGAGCGTCACAGATTGAGAGCTTCACTTTCTTTCTTGGAAAGTGTTATTGTTGGTTGCAGTTACTTCTGTTCAGAGAGTTTCTGAGCTTCAGGTCTTGATGTGTTATTTAATTTTTTTTTATAGGGACAGGGTGTCCCTGAGAACAAATCCTAAGTTTTTACCCAAAGTGGTTTCTGAATTGACATTGGATCAGGATGTCGACCTTCTGGTGTATTTCCTGGTCCACTCAAATAGGGGGAAGCACTCCTGCTTACTCTGGACGTCCACAGGGCGGTGAGGTACTATCTAAAACGCACTGCTCTACACCACAAAACGTAGCAGCTGTTTGTGGCCTTTGCGCCTTGATACCAAGGCAATCCGGTGTCGAAACGCACTCTCAAAATGACTGGTCAGCTGTATAATTTATAGTTACAACAAATATAACAAGACCCTACTCTAGGCTCAGTTAGAGGCCATTCTACCAGGGGAGTGGCTACGTCATTCGCATCCTTGCGAAATGTCTCCATTGGAGACATCTGTGCAGCAGCTACCTGGCGCTCAGTGCATACCTTCAGTAAGCATTACAGTTTGGACATTGCTTCTAGGTGTAGTGCTGGGTTTGGCCTAGCAGTTCTTCAGGGCCTCCTTTCTTAAAGTGCCCTGTTAACATTGGCGCTTTCAGCTGCCTCCCGGTTCCTTGTTCCTTTTTGTGGGACTGCTTGGGATTCAGTCCTGATTGTAATAGCCTGCTGCAAGAGCTCCCACTCGAAGTAAGATAGTACAGGTGTATAAGCACTTACTGTAACCGTAGATCTTTGAGAGGAGCTCTTGCAGCAGGTAATCTCCCGCCCTCCTTCCCCTGGTGACTTGTTGCATCCTTTATTCACAGCAGCTTCTGCCTGGTCCGCCTGCGGACCTTATTCCGCGGTCTCCGGCGGGTGAACTGAGGTGGTGCTGGGGACCTCCCCTGATACACACATTGGCTTGGCGGTCGGGGTGGAGCTAGCGACAGGGCAGCCCCGCTGGAGTACTGCTAGCTAAAGGTTTCTGATTGGTCCTAGTGCCTGCGGCATAGTCCTAATTGTAATAGCCTGCTGCAAGAGCTCCTCTCGAAGATCTACTGTTACGGTAAATTCTCACTTAACTGTACTTTCTATTAAATGGAGGAACACCATTTTTAATACCATCAGTCAGCCACTGGTTCACAGGGCTCGAAATATAGCCTTTCCAGAATTCCATGGAAAGGCACTTTTTGAGCTGGAAATGCCATCTGAAATGCAGCATTTCCATCTGTAAATGTAACTGCTGCATTTGTTGGGTTGGCCTCAGTGGCAGTAGTGAGCTCTCTCAGCATGCACGGTCCTGCATTGAAGAGAGTAGGAGGGTGTTCGAAAAAAGCCAGGTGGTGCGAGAGCGCATCATGCATATAGACTTGGGGGGGGGGGCCTGTAAGCTGATGCGTTTCTGAAGTTTCGCAGTCCCGATTTACCACTACAGCCCTTCCCCTCTGTCCACGGATTAGACAATGAAATGCTGAAACTTTTACCTCACCACGGCTGCTGTCTTCCTCCTCCATTCACTTGCTTTCATTTTGTAATGCTACACATCAGTTTGTGTTGCTGTGTGTAAGCAAATCGGGCAGGCGAGCAGCAAAGTCCCACCAGTTCAGAGATGCAGGTGGCAGTGGTGGCACGGTGCAAAGTGCAGCATGTCAGGAACAAGGGCATCCTATTTCCATGGCTCAGTGGGAACTGAGTAACTTTGTTTCAAAGTTGGGGAGCTAACATAACAGTAGGGCACAGTCGGTGAGTGAAAGAGGCACCATTACATCTGCTGTGCATAGAAAAGAAGTGGACTGTAGGATGGGGGAGGGGCACACAGGTGAATTAAGACACTGGCCAGAAAGGAAGAGCATGACAGAGAATCTAGAGAAATAATCCAGTCCTGTCAGCCTTTACATGAGAGCAGGGGACAATGCATTCACAAACATGATGGTATTACATGTAGCAGAAAACCAAAGAAAGACAGAGTGACAACAGCTAAACAGATATGAAAAAGTAAGCGAGATTGAGTTAATAAAACTGCAGACACTTGGTGTATTTTTTCTTTTTTTCTCTGTGGAAAGGTAGCATTTGCTCTGGAAATTTATTCTGTGACACTCACATGTCCAGAGGAAATGTACTACGGTGGAGCCCACTTAAGTGCACATTCCACTTAAATGCCATTTTCCATATCCGGTCTCTCTCCCCCCAACACACAATTCATCCAATGTTAAATGTACCTCTGGCGCGTAAGTGCACATTATGTTAAATGCACTATTTTTTATTTTCCTGTTGATTTTAGCTCAACCCAGCTTTTAAGTGCACGCTTTGTACAGTGCCACCTTAAAATTAACATACTAAAATGCCAGCAGAGGAGGCCTATTGGTCTTCGTGTCTGCTCGATAGTCTGATTTTGCTGGCTCCCCAACCCCGGGTTTCTCTGTCCCCAATCCAAGATGTTTCCCTTGTAGTGGACTTTGTTAGCTTCACCTTCCCCTTATACCTGTCCCAGACCCTCTTAACCCCCCCCCACAGTCTCCACCTCCACCAGTCCCTTAGGCAGTGCATTCTATGGTTCCACCACACTCTCCATGAAGTAACACCTCCGGCCCCCAGCTTCCACCCATGTCCTCTGGTTGCCCCCCTCTTTCCTTTGGAGCACCTCGACTGAGCCTCCCCTATTCATCCCCTTAATGTACTTGAAGACCACTATCATGTCCCCCCGTCCCTTCTCTCCTCCAGGGTATACATGTTGACCTCCCCGAGTTTCTCCCCATAGGTCCTCTCCCCCAGGCTCCAGATCATTTTGGTTGCCCTCCTTTGTACCCTCTCCAGGAGTGCAGTGTCCCTCCTTAAGTGCGGTAGTCCACCTTTTTTTTTCCTCTTTTTTTACCTGCCATGTTTTTCCTCCCCTTTCTCCTGTTATACGCATGAGTCAGCCCCATCCTCTGACCCTCTTGCTCTAACCACTCGGCATTCTAGTCCTACCTCCACCCTGCCCCCGGCCTTTTTACTTTACAGTTTCTCCTGACCCATCCTCCTGCCCATGGCCCCCTCAAAATCCATTCCCAGATGACCACATGCCCCCCCAGCCCTCTACTGCCCCTGGTATCTCGCCAAGCCAGTCACTATAATAAAACACCTCAGATCTAAAAATCTCAAGTCATGTCTCCTCATTTCATATCTGTCCCGAACCCTCATCCTGCTCTTGCTCCTCTCCAGGACCATCCATCCCAACCCCGGTCCAGAATTCTCCAGTACTCCCACCTCGCAACCTTGCCCCTACAAAGATAAAAACATAAACATAGTCCACCTCAACATCCAGAGTCTCCCAGCTAAATTTGAGTCTTTCCAAGCCTGGGTAGGCATGCACAGTTTTGATGTGATAGTTGTCTCTGAAACATGGCTTTCCCACTAGATTACTGATGGGGAGATGGAGCTTAGTGGAAAATCCTCTTATCAGAAACAACAGACTAAGAAAAAATCGAAATTTAAATACCTGTAAATTTTCTTTCTCCGACGGCTGGTCTCCGGGCCTCCTTACTCCTGGGCTGCACTTGAATAGGTGTCTGAATTTAAATACCTTGGGATCCCCCTGTGCCCTCACCTCTCCTTTAATATTCATGTTAACCTCATACAGAAGACCCACAACAGGCTTGGTCTTCTCTATAAGATAAGAAAGTTCCTTATCCCTGCAACCAGGCTTTGCTTAGCTAACTCTCTCTTCCTGCCATTCATCGACTATGGATCCATCATCTTCTCTCTCCCCCCCCCACCACATCTCTACTCTACTGCAAACTAAGATCAACCTACAACAGCATTATTGCCCTTTTCGTCACTGGTTTACCATGGAAAAACTCACCACTGTACCCTCTACTCCTTCCTTAGCTGGCCCACCCTTGAAGGGCGGTTCCAACAAAAAATGCTCTCCTTCCTCCATAAGGTACACCTGAATTTGCTTTCGCACAGCATGATTTCCCGCTTCCCTTTCACTACCACTGTGCAGGCGACCAGAGGGGCCTCAAATATGGTTTTCAACACCCCTTCTACCACAAGCAAGCTCAGAACTCGATGACCTATCAGGGCACTAAGCTGTACAACCATCTGCCCTCCAAATATCCAAGCCTGTAGGTCCATCCACACCTTCAACTCCTATCTCCAAGTTCACATACTCAATTCTGAAGCTGCCCCAGTGGCCCTACAGCTTAACCCAGCCACTCTCCACCTTGCTTATCTCTAGTCTCCCCTGCTTTACTCTAATCCCTGTTACCCGCTCCCCCTCCTCCCCCCACCCTTTGCACCTCCCCTCAACTTAGTTTTCACTCCCACCACCAACTCCTAGCCTGTTTCTTCATATTTCAGTCATGGACCTAGTTGCAACCAACCAACCACAAAAGACTTGCACTTTCCCCATCTCTAGCACTTTGGTTCTAGGGACATGGATATGTTGTTCATCCACACTGCCTGGCAGGTTCCTTGCCGCTTTAAAGCTTGCCAGAAGATGTTCAAGCTGGCTCCTCCCACCCACCCGGGTGGTAAAACTCTCGGCTCCGCCCCATGGCGCTAGATCTTCCTTACCACTTGGGACTCAGGTTCCTCCTTAGCGCTCTGCTTATAAGACTGGTTCCTAATTTTTGAATTTTCGAAATTAAAGTTTTGCTAAAAGACTTGGTCTTCTCTCCCTTGCGGCTACGATGGACAAATCGACTCGGTTTCCGGAGATGCCCTTCGCGGGCAGAAGATGTCTGGACGGATCCGCACTCCATGTCGTCTACTGCTGGGCCTTGAGCACGACCCGCGAGGCTTGCGACCTGTGCTCTTCTTACCCATTCGTCCCTCGAAGACCGTGCTGCCCGTTTACAGCTGGGGCGTCCCGAGAAAGATTTCCTCCAGTTAAGTCAAAAGAGGCCCGGTCGGCGGTGTCCGGCGGCGGGCTCGGCGGATCAGCTCGAGCAGATGATCGCCCTCGAAGAGGAGGCGGCGCGGGCCACTTCTACCTCGGCTGCGGCATTTGTCCCGCTTCTCTCGGTGCCTCGTATTCGGCTTCTTTTAAGGAGCTTTGTCTGACCCTCTCAACGAAAGGTGAGGGTCCAACTTCTTCTGGACCTTTTTCCTCGGTCCAAAGAGAGAGACAAGAGTAAGTCTCACCGTCGACGCTCTTGGGAGCGGGAAAGATCCCCTTCCCCTAGTTGTCGACAGTTGACTTCGGTCGACACCTCGGCTTCGGCCACTGGCTTCACGGTGTCCCCGTCAGGCCAGTTGACCGAGACTCCTGTCGGCCCAGCGGTCGAGATTTTCGATACGTCCGGATGGGTTGTCGACTGGTGAGCTGAGAATCCCCTCCCCGGTTCCCCGGTGGGAGTTGAGGATCCTGCGGCTCGTCCTGTGCCTCCGGTTCCGAGCCTTCAGTGGAATCGTCCGAGCCGAGGAGTGCGATTCCCTGCGACACCTCCCGCACCGTCCTCTGCCTAGCCGAGGTTCTCGGTCTCGACGCCAGGTGTCAGCCGATCCCGCCTCATAGGCGGCTCCTCGTTCTCGGCACTGCAAGTGCCGCCATCGTCTTCCTCGGATGAGGAGGCTTCAGCACAAGTTGCTCGCGGTATGAGGAACTCATGTGGCAATATTTCTGATCGAATAAGCCGCACGCCAGCCGCTCTCCCCGCCATTAAGTGGCTGTCACCGAGCGGCTGAAACAACCCTCATTTTAGCCGAGGAGCCTGTTCTCAGGCCGTTGTTTGGCCAATTCCAGCTGCCCCACCGATTCTGTGGAACCTCCGCCCACAGCCGTTATTTGGGGCTCCCACCAAGAATTCTTGGTCGGCTCAGGGACTGCCCCATAGGCTGTCTGTCACCCTCACTCCCGATAGACCTCGGCAGGTGGAGGGTGGCTCAGGCCCGAGGCAGCTCTTTGAGTACTCTTCCGAGTCCGAGGATGATTCCTCCCTTTTCTCCAAGCGAATGGACTTGGAGTCCTCAGGAGGACAGTCGGTGGACGATAGCCCTTCGTCCTTCCTAGGATTGCTTCGGCTCATCTCGAGTCCACCGGATGAAGCTCGAACCTGTTTCTAAACGGGCCAGGTATCCTCACGGAGATTCTGGACCAAGGGATTCCCCACGGAGGCCTTTCGGTGGTCGAGGCCATAGTGGGTCTGGCCTTGAGCTCTGGCAGCGCCCTGCTTCCTGCCCTGCGCCTGGCCAGGATGGCCAGGAATGCACGCGTCCCTACGGTTCCCTGTCGGTTTTGAACACCCTCTGCTGAGGGTTGGTTACCGACAACGCTTTTCCGGCGTGCGGGAACGCTAGGATGTGGACAAACCTCCCGACAAGGAATCCAAGAAATTGGATTATGCGCGGCGAAAAGTCTATGCTGCGTCTTCTCGCCTTCATCAGGCCAGTTCGGCCGCCTCATGGCACATTTTTCTCTCATGTTCCAGTTGGGCTCCCTGGATGAGTGGTCGCCCTCATCTTCCCACAGATCTGCAGACTACGGTCAGGCAGGTGCGGGACCAGGGCAGGGCAGTGGCCAAACAGCAGCTCCAGACTGCTTTAGACATTGGGACTCGTGTGCCAGGTCTGTGCGGCCACAGTGGCTATGCGTCGTCCGGCTTGGCTGAGGATATCCACCTTTACTGGATACCCAGCACAAGTTGGCGGATGTTCCTTTTGGGACTGACCTCTTCGACCCTGGGGTGGAAGGTCACCTGCAGAGGATCGAGAAGTCCAATGCTACCTTGGACTCGGTCTCTTCCGCTCAGAAGGACAAAGGCCGCAAACCACAGCCTAAGCCCTTTCGTCCTTCTGCGCCCACGGTGCGCCCGGCCCAGCAACGTCAGGGCCAGCAGGCTCGGGCTTGGCATCCCAAACCCAAGCCCGGAGCTTCCTCCAACAGGAAGCAGGGAGGCAAGGGCCCAGGAGGTCCCTCGGCCGGTCCCTCCTCCAAGCCTGCCCAGTGACGAGCTGAGGGGTGTCGCCCAACCCGTCACCACCCCAGGTTCCCCGTAGAGGGACGGCTCCCGGCACTTTCCTTTCGCGTGGTCTGTTATTACCACGGACAGGTGGGTACTGGAGGCGGTGGAAAAGGCCTGCCTCTAGAATTCGAGCAGGCCCCGCTCAGAGCGCCGCACTTGGGGCCCTGGGGTCCGGAGCTCACTGTCGGCCTGCCGGGCCGACATCGCTCTCCTCCTCCAAAAGGAGGTGATCAGGGAGGTAGCAGACCCTCCCTCAGACCCGGGGTTTGTGTCCAGGTACTTCCTGGTTCCGAAACAGACGGGGGGCTGGCGCCCCATTGTCGACCTACACGACCTGAACAAGTTCCTAAGGTCTCGAACCTTCAGGATGGTCACTCTGGCTCAGATAATACCATCTCTGGAACACGGTGTGTGGTTCTGCTCTCTGGACCTGCAGGATGTGTTCTTTCATGTCCCTATCCGTCCGTCACATCGGAGATTCCTTCGCTTTCAAGCGGAGGGATCCCTCTTCGAGTTCCGAGCCATGCCCTTCGGCCTGTCTCCAGCTCCCAGGGTCTTCACCAAATGCATTGCACTGGTGACAGCCTTCCTGCGGCGCCGAGGGGTCTGGGTGTACCCTTACCTGGACGATTGGCTGATAGCAGCCCCCTCCAGACGGGAGGTGGAGCGGTCCAGAGATCTGGCCCTCCAGGTTTGCTCTCAAGTTGGCCTTCTTATCAATGAGGCCAAGTCGGAACTCGAGCCGAAGCAGGTGATTCTGTTTATCAGGGCAGAGCTCGACTCTCTTCGAGCCAGAGCACGGCTCCCGGCGGACAGGGCCGAGGTTCTTACCTCCTTTGCCCAATCATTTCTGGTTGGGCAATCGCGCCCTGCCCGGGACTTCCTGCACCTCCTGGGTCTCATGGCGGCCTGTACCAGCGTGGTCCGTTGGGCACGCTGGCACATGCGCCCCCTTCAGTGGGGACTGGCCAGCCAGTGGTCAGAACGCTGCGATCCATTGGACCAGCTAGTGATGGTGACCCAGGAGATGTGGAACGCTCTCCGGTGGTGGACCGTTCCATCTCATCTGCAGGAGGGCATCCCGTTTGTCCGCCCCGAGCCGATGGTCTCTCTATCGACCGATGCCTCTCTGATGGGTTGGGGTGCCCATCTGGGGAACACCACGAGCGCCACGGCCTCTGGTCCCCGCGGGAGTCCCGATGCCACATCAACCTGCTGGAGCTCCGAGCGGTTCGCCTAGCTCTCACCGCCTTTGCTCCGTTTCTCCGGGGTCAGGTGGTCCGAGTCCAGACGGACAATACCACGACTATGTACTACCTAAACCGCCAGGGCGGGACGCTTTCCATGCTTCTATGCAAGGAAGCTCTCCGCATTTGGTCACTCGTGCGCAGCCTGGAGGCGGATCTCCTAGCCATTCATGTGGCAGGAGCCTCCAACACCCTGGCCGATGCCCTGAGCCGGATAGGGGCTGCATCTCACGAGTGGTCTCTCCTGCCGGAGGTAGTACAAGATCTGTTCTCCCGCTGGGGCACACCTCAGGTGGACCTGTTTGCCTCCAGGGAGAACGCGAAGCTGAGGCTGTTTCATACCCGCCCCCCTCAGCAGGGCTTGCTGCAGGGGGATGCCTTCTCGAGGCTGTGGACCCCGGGCCTCTTCTACACCTTTCCCCCATTTCCCTTGATTCACAAGGTGCTTCTCAAGGCAAGGAGGGACAAGGCGCAGGTGATTCTGATAGCCCCAGACTGGCCCCGCCAGTTCTGGTACCCAGATCTCCTCAGCCTCGGCTCCAGGCTCCCGAGGCAGCTTCCAGCTCACCCGGACCTGCTCTTAGTCAATCAGGGGAAGGTGTTCCATCCGGACCTTCAATCCCTGCACCTGACGCCTGGTTCCTGGCTGCAGTTCCAGGCCTTGGGTCTTTCGCGAGAGTCCTCAATGTTGTTGAGGCGTCCCGTAAGGAGTCGACCAGGAAATGCTATGCCTTCAAATGGAAGAGATTTTCCATTTGGTGTCAGGGCAAGGGCTTGGACCCTTCCTCCTGTCCTTTGGCAAGCATCTTGGACTATTTATGGTCCCTTTCTAGTCAAGGGCTTAGGTCGACGACCCTAAGGGTGCACCTGGCAGCCATCTCTGCTTACCGGGCGCAGGCCGGGGAGCAGTTGGTGGTGCAGAAGGTGGTCTGGCGCTTTTTCAAAGGCCTTGATCACATTTCCCCTCCGGTGTGGGAACCTCCACCTCCGTGGGATTTACTGCTGGTACTGGCAAAGCTCATGGGCAAGCCATTCGAACCAGTGCACAGGTGTGAACTCTCTCACCTGTTGTGGAAGACCGCCTTCTTGGTGGCTATCACGTCAGCCAGAAGGATGGGAGAACTCCTGGCGCTCTGCATCGAGTCTCCTTACCTGGTCTTCCACAGGGACAAGGTTGTCCCGCGCCCCCCCGAAATTCCTTCCGAAGGTGGTGTCAGAGTTTCACCTTAACCAGGTGTTGACTCTGCCGGTGTTCTACCCCAATCACACCTCGGAGGCCGAATACAGGCTCCATACTTCAGACCGTAGAAGGGCGCTCGCTTATTATAAGGAGCGCATGGCTGAAATTCGGGAGGTTCGCCAGCTGTTTGTCACTCACGCTGAAGCCGCACCTGGCAGACCTGCAGCTATGCGGACGATAAGCAGGTGGGTCACCTCCTGCATAGATCTCTGCTACAAGTTGGCGGGCATGGAGCCTCCCAGAGGATAAGAGCTCATTCTACTCCATATACTGCTGCATCGGTGGCTGCTTCCGGGGACGCCCCTATCCAGGAAATCTGCAGGCTGCTACCTGAAGTCAGCACACACCTTTATTACCCATTACCACATCGACCTTGAGTCACGCCCGGATGCTGGTTTTGGGGCCCTCGGTTCTCAGTCTTTATTCCCTAAGTAGGTGTGTGCGCTTGCCATCCTTCTCCGGAGAACTGCTAGGAGTCTGCCAGACAGTGTGGATGAACAACATATCCATGTCCCTAGAAATACAGGTTACTCACCTGTAACAGGAGTTCTAGGAATGGTATATGTTGTTCATCCTCACGACCCACCCGACCTCCCGCTCGACGCACAACCTGAGCTCTCCAGCGGGCCAGATCTGGCGTCATGGGGTGAGCCGAGAGTTTTACCACCCGGGTGGGTGGGAGGAGCCAGCTTGAAGACCTTCCGGCAAGATTTAAAGCGGCAAGGAACCTGCCAGACAGTGTGGATGAACATATACCATTCCTAGAACTCCTGTTACAGGTGAGTAACCTGTATTTACTGACCCCTCTGTACCCCTTCCCTTCTCTTTCCTGCTCTCCATATGTTACACACGTAAATGTCCAGGTCGCTCTATGTGTTTGTCTCTTTACTTTATTGTAATCGATTGCCTCCTGTTTTTCAGTTTATGAAAATTGCTGTAACTGTTAGACAAGTGTTGGTCTTCGACATTGTGTTATATTTATAAAATGGGTGAGAAAAAAGTGATGATGGGATCAATATCATTGGACAGACACCATCAGGTGACCGTGCTTATATCAGAGCTGACCACACCTGCACTTACCCTCCAAAAGAATTTTGACATTTTATAAGATAGATATACCACTCTGAGGTGTGATTGGCGCTCTGATATCACATGCGCCTTGGGCGGTTGGCCTTTTCGGCCTTCGGCCTCGTGCATTCAGCACCAGAGGCGTCGTATATCAGAGACCACACCCTCAAGATGTATATCTATTACATATCTATATGTATATTTAAACCACTTGTTTGGATTGTTTCCCCTGTATAGATATTGTTTCTGTTAGATTCTGTTTGTATTGTCATACCTTCTTGGTATCTCTTACACTGGATGTTGTGAAAACAGGTATTTTGCTCACATACCTTCCAGTATACAAATAAAGACTGATTGATTGACCTTAACATTTTAACTGCAGCCGTGGTGCTGACTAGCATGGCACAGTAAGAAAATTCATTTTGTCAAAAGAAAAGACTGACTTTAGCCTTCTGTTTAATTGTGAATCCTACACTTACATCTCGCTTGCAGTACCTAAGTTCGGTCATACTTTGGTAGTTCTGCCATTAATCACGCCTACCCGAGACTATGGAACAGCCTGCAAAAACCTTGCAACTGGCATTCCTAATCAAACTATCAGCCTTCAAAGCACTATGTTCTCCTTCTTTCAAGGAATCCTGTAACTGCTTCCCCTGATGTCACAGCCTCCCAGTGGTGCGCCCACCCCCGATTTCAGTTTCTAGCCCTGTCAGGAGCATTCCATTACAGGTACTCCTGCCCCACTACTCAGTATCTTTGTGCCTATTTGTACCCACCCGATAGTTCCACCCAATCTAAGTTGGAGTCTCCTCTCTGAGTCATCCTGGCGTCTACTAATATTACACTTCCTGGACCGTCACTCGGCCCCTGTTCCTGGTGTATTGCACCTAGCTTTATAGCCATTGCTACCTGCCCTTGGTGCTCTGAAGCACCTCAGGCACCCTGCACTTATGCTCTCATTCCTGAGTTTCTCCTCCTTCCTCACCCGTGCCTCTCCTTGCACTATGTACTCAATACTTGAAACCAAGCCTGCTCCATAAAACTCTGTATATATAGTTGTGTAAGTTGTATCTTTTGTAGCACAAGTTCTGTGGCACATGGTATTTAGCTTTATTTTATAAATGTACTCCACTGCTGTAATTAACCTGTTGTGTGTAATCCGTGATTCTATGTAATGACTCTGTAAGTTGGTATTCCTCTTTATGTATTGTCCATCTTGAAAATGAGCTTGCTCAATGGTGTTTGCCTGGCTAAATAAAGATTTTGATTGAAAAAGAAAATATCTATGCCCTGTATAGTGAGGACTGTTGTATCGATCAGCCGCCTGCTTTGTGTGGAACAGGGGATCCACTCTTGAGCTGATCAGTTGCCTGGAGTCTGACCACTCTCCACCGCAACACAAACCCAGCCACTGCGTGCTTCACATTTCTAGTAAATCGGGGCTGCCAGGGATCGTGGATGCCGGGAAGTGCACCAGCATCTATGACTGAGGAAATCTGCACCATAGATACATGTGATTTGCACATATTCTGGGTGCTTCTGTGGATCGCGAGGCCTTGTCTCTAGCCTTGACACTTCTCTGAGCCTTCCTATACTTCAGTCCTCACAGCTGTGAACAGTGGGTGGGATCAGGAGGACCACACAGAAAGCAGGAGGTTGCTGTTCAGTTGGGCCATCATGTTTAAATATATGTTCAACAAAACACAGCACTACTGGAACTTTTCTTTTTACTACTGTTTATTGTAGTATACTTAAAGGAGACATTTCATGTACAGTAGCAGTCTGTTTTTCTCACCTGCACGGCTCTGATAATGCCCTCTGGTCTCGCTGGTCATATGGTCTGTTTTCCATCGAAATCTAGCGTTTGGCAACTTTTTTTATGAAAATAAATCTGCTGTCTGCCCTCATTTTCCATTTTAATTACCACTTCCTAACACATCATCACCACGACACTCGCCTTTGGTGTTCAAGATTTAATAGTGTCCCACATCATATGACTACTGCGAACATTTGGCTCCGCCTGCAGTAAATGTGGGACTGAAATGAGTGACGCTCATGCTTTCCAGTGCGATTTTTCTCTGTTTCCAAGTGCAGTAGTTAGTAGGAGTGTGTGTAATAGAATGCCAGCCCACTGGCCATTATTTTAAAGTACCACAATAAGTTCTGTTCAGTAGAATGCGCCTACAAGTGGAATAAATCCAGAAGTTCTCTGTAAGAAAAAGCAGCAAATTCATATGAAACTTTAACTACATTGAACTCTTTTTTTTTTTTTTTTGCGCTTTCTACCCCTGACTACCACCCAGCCCCTATTTCCCCATTTGTGGCTGTCACCTTTCAACTCCCCCCACTTATGCCTGCGGCAGGACCAGAAGAGGGCAGCTGTCTCCATGCCTTACTGGAGACCCATATTGGAAGATAGGGATATGTTAGGTTGTAGGGGGCCCAGCTGTCCTCCCTACCAGAGACCCAGATGGGAGTTGGGTGTATGGTTACTATGTGGGTCTGATTGTCCCTCCCTGCCAGGGAACCCATATGAGTAGTGAAGGGTATGGTGGTCTGCATGGGTCTGATTTGTCTCCCCACACCACTTGGAACCCATTTGGGTAGTGCGGGTATGGTAGGCTGCACATGTCCCAGGTGTTCCTCCTCCTCACCAGGGACCCATAAAGTTAGTGTGGGTATGGTAGGCTGTGCAGAGCAAGAGTGCCCTTCCTTCACCTTTCCGGAGTTCCATATGGGTAGTGAAGGGTATGGTAGGCTGCGTAGCCTGAGCCCCATCAATATTCCATATGGGTAATGAGAGATAGGGAGGAATACCTGAAAGAAGCGAAGGAAGTGACCGGGGAGTAAGGGCAGCCAAGATAGCAAGGGAACTCAGGCTGATACAGGGCATAAAAAAGGGGAGGAAAACTTCTTTAGGTACATCAGGGAGAAAAGAAGCTGTAAGGACCAAATTGTAAGAATTAAGAAGGGGGTGAAAAGGCAAAAGTGCTCAACGACTTCTTCTGTTCGGTCTTTATGAAAGAAAAGGAAAGGGCGCTACCTATGGTGGGAGGGAGGGAGGATAGAAACAGATTGGGGGGGATGGATGGAGAAATCACAGTGGGGAGGGTGCTGGAGGGGTTAAGGGCATTGAGGGTAGACAAGGCTCTGGGACCGGATGGAGTATATCCGAGAGTGCTAAAGGAGCTGGCAGAGGTCCCAGCAGGACCTTGGCAGACTTATTTAATTCATCTCTAGACACAGGATGCATACTGCAGGACTGGAGACTGGCTCATGTGGTTCCCTCCACAAAAGTGGACCCAAGGACCAACTGGGAACTATAGGCCAGTAAGTCTATCATCCATAGTGGGGAAACTAATGGAGACCATCCTAAAGGATAGGCTAGTGGCCCTACTGGAGGTGAATGAGTGCGGGACGGGAGGAAGCATGGTTGCCAAGGGTTGGTCATGTCAGACCAACCTGGTGGAATACTATGACTGGGTGACTAGGCAAATCTGACATGGGCCATGTGGTGGATGTCCTGTACCTAGACTTCAGTAAGGCCTTTGATTCAGTACCACATGGGATACTGGAATCAAGCTACAAGGCACAGGGGCAGGAGGAAAACTGGTAGGGTGGGTGAAGAACTGGCTAAAAAGATAGGCAGCAGAGGGTGGTGGTAGGTGGAGAATACTCGTCCCCTAAGCCTGTGACAAGTGGTGTTCCACAGGGTTCGGTGTTGGGCCCAGTGCCGCTTGGCATATTATTGCAGACATCTCAGTGGGCAACAGCAGCAAAATTAGCCTATTTGTGGATGACACCAAGATGGGAGCAGTGGTGACGACCAGAGGGGTGGCGGAGGCTACAGGAGGATATGGCAAGGCTGGAGGCATGGTCTGATGGATGGCAGCTGGTATTCAATGCAAAAAATGCAAGCAGATGCACTTGTAACAAAAATCCGAGGAGAAGCTACCATCTGGGGGGAGTGCAGCTTGAGGTAACAGAAGAGGAGAAGGATCTGGGGGTGCTCATCATGGGAGCAATGAACAGTTCCACACTATGCAGAAAGGCAGCAGCAATGGCCAGCAGAATACTGGGGTGCATTGCGATGGGAATTACCTCGAGAAGAAGGGAGGTTATTCTATCGTTGTACAGATCATTGGTTAGATCCCACCTGGAATACTGCATGCAGTACTGGCACCCGTACCTAGAAAGGGGGACATTAGGCTGCTAGAGGGGTGCAGCGTAGGGCAACGAAGATGATTCAGGGCCTGGGGGAATTGCCATATGAGGTCAGATTAAGAGAGTTAAACATGTACACACTGGAGGAGAGGAGGGACGGGGGTTATGATTGAGACCTTCAGATACATGAAAGGGATGATCAAACGGAGCACACAGAGGGCCTATTCAGGAGGAGGGTGGGAGAGACACTAGTGGCCATGACATGAGATTGGAGGGATAGATTCAGGAGGGAGGTGAGGAGACATTTCTTTATAGAGAGGGCTGTGGCAAAGTGGAACGCACTACCAGCTGAAGTGGTGGCATGTGCAACAGTGGAATGCTTGAAGAAGGGGTGAGACAGGGCAAGGGGAGGTGAAGGGAGGTAGGGGAGGTGGGTGGGGCAGCTGCTGAATAGGGAACTAGCTGCATTCATGTGCAGACTAGATAGACCGTGATGGCCTTTTGCTGCTGGCAATTTCAGATGTTCATAATGGCAGGCTGCATGAGGCAAGTGTCTCTCGCACCACTGGGGATCCATATGGGTACTGAGGGGTATGAGCTATATTAATACATCCCCGGAGCCACTTATAGTGGAATGAGTGGTTTCATGCACATTCTGCTCGATGAGAGAACGCAGGTGATCTGTTCTAGCTGAGCAGTAGGCAAGTCAAACCAATCTTACCCGCAACAAGTGGCAAGGCGGGGCATATTAAAATATTATAGACTAATGCTTCATGCCATTTAAAGTGAGGGGGAAAAAACCTGTCCCGGAACATGCCCGTTTCCAAGGCATCTGCGTGTGATGCTCTCTCACATAATAAGAGTGTCTCACGCACAGGAGAAAGAAGCACTCTGATTGGTCAGGATCGCTCCCATTATCTATAATAGGGTGCATGGTGCCAGAGTCTCTCTCCTTCAGCACCCTGGGGGACTCAAATGGGGACTGAGGGCACAGTAAGTTATGCAGGATGCAAGTGTTCCTCACCCTGCTGGGGACCAATAAGGGTAATGAGGAGTATAGTAGCTACAGGTGGCCAAAGCATATGAACAACATACTGTGGCGGCACTCACACACAGGGTTCCAGTGCACATGCATGCACTTACACAGTACCCTACAGAGCCAGTAAGCATCTCCTCTTGCCGCTCCTGGCTGTATTTCCACCTGTGGTTGCCCAGGTGACAATACGCATGCCAGACATGGCAGTCTCGCTCCCCAGAAATGGGAAAACATGTGCAGGGAATATTGACCCCCCCCCCCCGGTGAGCCTTCTGACGACCTGAGCTCCTCCCCAAACCCAGGTCGTTGGCATCACAAACTGTTGCTCTGCTGTTGTGTTGCTGGGTTGGCTTGCATAGAACCCTGGGTTTCAGGGACCAAACATAAGTCATCGGGGGGGGGGGATCCAGCTCCCACTGCTGGACAGAATGATCCCCGATAAGCGGGAGGGAGGAGCACAGATGGTCAGCACTACCACCACTGAGCCCTGCCAGCAGTGGGAGAGAAAATGTGATGTGTAAGAAAGAAAAAAAAAAAACACTGTCAGAGGTTAAACATACAGCTTGCATGAACTAAGAATAAGTTGCGGAACTAACTCAGATGTTGTTGCAGTAATCTGGCTCAACACTTGCAGTACTGTTACTGGGGGAATTTTCCTAATAAGGCCTGTGGGGGCACAATTCATGGGTTTATAGAATCAAATCCTGCTCCATTATGCATTTTATATCAGAAGCCTGCAAAATGCTGCAAGTTGGGCATATGTTATAAGACATTAAGTATGTTTTCTGCCATTACTGGCTATCCTCCCTAAGGGTGCTCCACTGTATGGGGTAGGGGCATGATGTCAGGGGACCATAGGACCAGGGGAGTCGTTGGCAGCTCAGGCTGTCTTATAGATGATCATGGGTATTTTCACCCCAGTTTTTTCACTGGCATGGGGTAACCTATCACGTGACCTCGACTGCACAGCAGACTTCCTTGGTCCCAATGCAGGGTTAGAGCAGCACTGATGCCCTTTGTCATCCCGCTCTGATGACAGTGCACTGCTGAGTGGCAGCTGTGATCTAGCCTGCCTCCCAAACTCGGGTCATCTGTACAGTAGTGTATCATGTGCTGGACCATCAGGGCGACCCTATGGTAGCATGATGTTTATGGTTTTTTGACCACCTGGCAATATAAGCTGCAGGAATTGTCTTTATCTGAATCTGACATTTAATTCTGTCATGACAGAAAGTATCTAATATTTTCTTCACAAGTGACCTTGGTTTTTCTTTATTAACTCCGTCTACACCTTATAAGAAAGCTTATACTTTGATGTATACAGATATTTCAGTTATTCACTTAAGCTCCAGCTCTATGGATGATATTTCACGTAAACAAAACAATGATTATTTCTGCTGTAATGGGTGAAAATTATGTTATTCAGGTGCAGACCCTGTCTTAATTATCTAAAACCTCACTTGTTGGTTTTAGACCTGAAGGTGGTCCTCTGGAACAGGTTCTGAGTTTTTGTTTATTTACTCGTATTGCTTTTATTGTTAGGACAGAATATCTGAAAATTCGGATATATGCAAATAATCCGTAGACATCATACATATCTTAACTTTGTCATATATTACTAGCTCTTAAAGAAAAAGAGAAAGAAAGGAAGTAGCCCCCTTTTATAATTGTAAGCACAATTCTTGTAGTCCACTCCTGAGAGAGCTAAGTGAGAAGTCAGTGCTGCACTAGGTCCGAAGACCTCACAAGATAGTTACAGTCCGTGCAGAGATCCTGTGAACCTCACCCCAAGCATTCTGCTAAAGAATGTTCAGACCATAGTTTGATTCAGTACAGGGGTCATACAGACAACAGTGTGTAAGAATGTCATGACATTTAAAACAGAAATCTTACAATAAAATGGATGATTCACATTCAGTTCCAAAATACAGTCCAATTTGTTAACTTTTTAATGCTAAGTTCAACAACTAAAAAATAAAAACCCTAATTATTTACATTCGTCTACAAGCTAAAGTTTTATTCCTGGTATTCTATACAAGTCCCTCCCTGACTTCCCCTTACCTTGCTATGATTAAAATCTTGCAGGTAGAATACTCCAGTCTCCCCTCCCTGCTCCTCCAGGGGCAATCCCCCGCGTTAAGTGAACTGGTTTCTTAAATCTCCTCTCTGGGTCTCCCTCCATACCGGCCATGGTCTCCAGATTTCTAGATATTTCTTTCTCTCTTTCTAGATGAAACGTAGAGGTAATATTCTCCATTCTCCCATGGCCTCTACCCTGCAGATCCATTGTTCTCTCATGGGGGACTCAGGTTTCAACCATGTGGATGTGATTCATTTTAATGCAACTACTCTTAGAATCTGACTTGGCTTGACCACCTTTCTTTTTTTTTTTTTTTGAGGACAGGGTCGATGGGCCTAAAACCAAATCATAAAATGTAAAGGGAAGGAGAAACCCCGCCATGCTTTCCAAACTGGCATGTATCTGTTGCCAGAAATTCTGTAGTTTGGGACATTTCCCAAAATATGTGGTAGGGTGTTGCCTTAAGGGCCCCACATTCCCTGTGATACTTGGGGCCCGAAGATGCTTCATAATGACTGGGGTTCTGAAGTATCTGGTTATAATTTTCCAATTAAACTAGGTTCTACATTTTTAATGGCTTGATGTTCATATGTTTATATGGATCATTTTTTTTTTGTTTTTTTTGTATTCTTTAAGCACTTCCCCAACCAGCCACTCCTTCAGAGCACCAATGCCCTCTGACGCCCTCCCAACCCGCTACGACCATCCACCAGCCCCTGTTAGCAGCCTACCTGGGTAGCCTGGCATATCCCTATTCCGAGAGGACCCCCTCTCTTCTGGGATTGGATTTGCCTTATTGGCAGACTGCTCTTCCCCGGGCTGCAAGGCTGATCCAGGCTGACTTCGGGGCTTCGAGCAGCAGGAGTCGCAGGGTTTTAAGTAATTGATTAGCAGTTTTTTTCCTTGGGACAATACTAACTATTCAGAAACTATATAAGTTTTCTAGAAGTGTTATGTTTATTAAACACAGTGAGGCAAGTGCTATGCATTTTCACAATGTTTTAGCACTTTTATGAGCAAAACGCTAATCAATTTTTAGAGTTAAATAAAACCCTGTGTCGGTGCTTGTCATCCAGCTTGACAGGGAGTGGTTTTGTTAGCTTTCCTTGCCCTACCCACTACAGTTCTCAGCCTTGCATGTGAGTGCAGGTGACCTCACATGGGGATGTGCGGGATGGATGTTAAGGCAGCACGTACCCCAAGCTCGGCACACAGTCTGCCCGCAGGTGCCCCCCGGGAGGGAAGCATCCAGTGGAAGCTTGTGAATTCCCCTCCCTGCTGGTCTCTGCTCCTGGTACCTGGGCTTGGGGCGCGAACCTGGGTTTCCTGCTTGCCGAGCCAACACCTTCACTCGGCACCATGGAGCGGGTCATCTGGATCGTATCTAATTAACTTTTAGCACATTACCGATGTTTTAAATTAATTAAAAAAAAAAAAATCATTAGTAGAATAAAGACCTGTTTCCACTAAGAATATGCCCTCACAGGTGGCCCTACATGGGCTGGATGTGCACTGAGGTTCTTCTTTGCACAGCAGAGAACTTTGTGCATCTTCAGCCATGTGGATGGATGTGGTCCTTCTTTGCTACGGTCTCAAACCACTCATGCAACTACGTGCATGGGCGGGTTAGGGGGGCATGCAAGTACACAGTTCCTACAGTATCTCTGCAGTGTGGAGGGCCAACATAGGTGTTACACACACACACTGCCTGAGGTGCTGCCGTTGTGCTTATATACTCCCCGTCTGGCTGAAGGACTCATCTTGGGGGCCTGTTGTCCACTCTCCATCTAAATCCAGCCCTCTGTGCAGGTCAGGAGGGTTGGGGCCATTCTGTCAGTAGCTGTAACTACCAGTGGAACACTTTTCACATACAACGATATTGGTACTCCTTAAAGGACTACCATATCTTGTGGTAATCTGCTCCAAGTGGAACAGAGGCTCCACTGCAGTGCCATTACGCATCTAGTTAGATGCCTGCTGTCCTACACAGCTGTGCTCCTTCTACCTCCTGCCATCACATGCAGCTCCATACTCTGACAGGCAGCGAAGTGTGAGCGCTATAACTGGAATACTCACAGTTCACGCTAGCCAAGCCCGTTCCGTGGATCAAACCCTAAAACACTGCATAACATCTGAAATCAGATTAGACATTTGTAGGTTAAACCCGTTTATAACAATGTCATTTTGCTTTACTAGCAAATTTCAGAACATATAATTGCAATAACATGTATGTGACGACTGTTTTTTTTTTTACTAAAATTGTATAGCTTTCTTTTTTTGTTTATTGATAAAATACTTAGACTCACTGCTTAGTCACTATAAGTGAGTGTTATAATTTAAAAATGTGGTTACTGCTACCTAAAAATTGACCTGAAGAACTTGAGGTTTACTGACCAACATCTTCTCATTGTATTCCCGGTTTCAACTCTAATGGGCAAAACAGCCTTCTCCCATCTCCTATTTTGCTGCTGAATTTTTGAGTGGTTTACTAAACTCCTTGTAAGCAACCTGTAGTCATTCAGTGTTTAAAGCCGCAGTATTTGTTAGTTTGCAAAGAGTGTCACCATATAGTTCTTTTAGCACAAATGTATTTATTTTCTAAAAGTTTATTGATGGAGATACATCAATTGATACAGTCATAAAATAGAAGAAAGAAAAGAAGCCAGAAGGTAAATCAGCAAAATAAGGCAGAACAAAAAAGAAAAACAGAAACAAAGAAACCCACGAGAAATGAAAGAATATACTAAATAAAGAAAACAACTAGAATACAAGCAAACCTAAAGAAAAAGCCAGCCAAAAGTACTTCTCTTAAGTAACTCCCATAATTAAAATCCAAACAAGAAAGAACTTCCCTATAGTATAAAACAAAAAATACCTAACCCCTAATACATCGGCAAAACATCTAATCTATACTCTAAAAAAAAAGTATTTAGAATCTAACATAATAAATACACCTAAACACACTTGACAAAGAAACAATATACTGAAAATTAAAAACTAAATTTAAAAACCTAGCAAATCCCATCAAGAATGTAAAATTACTTAATCTCCCTTCACAGAAATACTACAATACACAAAACAATGTAGAGAAAAACAAAAAAACAAGAATATAAAATTACTTTCGTAAATAGTATACACAAAAACTGAAACAAGGTAAAAGTACAACCTAGTATGAAACACTTCACAAGGGCAAACTCCAGCCACTCAAAGAAAAAGAAGTCTTACAACTTTATTTAACAAAATTCATCCATTCAAGTAATATTTAAACATGAAATAAGAAACTCCTAGCAGCCACTGGCCAAACCCCTAACACTTCTTCCCCACAAAAGTAAGAAAACTCAAGCAAACACCCCTACCTGTAATACACAAAACTCCCCACTAAACCAAAACCCAATTCGTCAAGAAAAATAAAAAACACAGAAAAGTAATCTAATTATACCAAAACATAGAAACAAAATACAAACTTCAAGCATCTGTGAAAAGTAAAATGAATATGCTATCACTAAAACACTTCCACTAAAACATAACTAGAACCCCTAAACCTACTAGAATACACCACATACACAGAAAGAATAAAAGGAAAAACACTTTTATCATTAAAGAGATAGCATAAAAATAAAACAAAATTAGAAACAGAAACAATTCAAAACTTTATAAGTCTCCCTACGGTGTTGATCATGAGCCCAACGGAGCTGCGCCATGGCACAGCATCGTTGAATATCGACCTGGCCACCTACAGTGTGTATGGTAGTGGCACTGTGCCAGTGCTAAGTGGCCAGAGGGAGTAGGGGATGCGCTTAGCAAGTTCCTTTGCGGCGCGCAACCGCCGATATTCAAAAGAGCACATACAAATGGGGCCATAATGTAAGGTAGCGGTGCAATGGGGCCATTTGTACGTCATTATGGCCCCATTTGCATGCAGGTGCTCGATCCCCGGGCGTATTACGCGCCTACCGCCAGGCAGCAGCTGCCAGTCGACGCCCTGCATACGCAGCAATGCGTTTTCAGCTGATCAAGGGTATTCGTGGAAGAGAAAGTTCACGTCTTTGTGGTTCATCGATCGCCATTAGCTCGATCGCTGGTTAGCATGAATGATACGTTATCTTCTTCGGTTCAGTGATCGCCGTTATTATCACAAGCATATGTAATATTCCATTTGTAGCCTCTTCCTCATTTCACTGAGCCTCATTACTTCGCCTGCCGCTGGCGGGCGGCAGCATTTCATTGTTTGCTGCGCCGCTGGCCGCCGCATCGACAGTGTATGTTAGAAGCGTTTATTGGCTCATTAGCGTGAGCCAATGGGCGTGTAGTCGATAACAGGGATTCACAGTCCAGATATGTGAATCATATCTGGACTGTAGTGTTAGGTATGGCTGCACGCCCATTGGCTCACGCCAGGGACCAATGGGCGACAGCCCTATAGGTACACTGTCAGTCGGGGCCGGCTAGCGGCGGTGGGTGCTGCTGCCCGCAGTTGGACCGGGGAGCAGGGCGTGGAGCCCAGTGGGCGGTGGGGAGGGGGCACCGTGGGCCTTCCTTAATATTGGCATATGCCCGCTTATCGGGCTGCGAGCGGTCCACTGACCACCAGGGATATTGGGCGATTATTTCATGCTGAAGTCGCGATCGACAGGCGAGCGCGTCCACTGACCACCAGGGATATTGGACTTATATTTTACACAGATGCCCGCGATCGGCATGGGGCGCCACCATGAAGGTGCAGCCGAGTCAGGCAACCATCGGTGGCAGCTGCCGTGTTGCGCCTTGCAATACGGCAGCTCACCTGTGGGTGGCCAGCTATTGTTCCTTTTTTGGGGCTCACCTGTGTGCAGCATGTAGGGGTTGCGTGATGGCTGGACTCAGCACATCCCGGGCTGAATATCGGGATGTACAGAGTATGCCTGGGCACGCCCCCTGCGCCCGCATACATTACTGATGCGCTCCGGCGCGCCGGGATTTGTGCCAGGCACAATCCCCATTTGAATATCGCGCCGGGTGCATCAGTGAGTTGCATGGCGCAAGCACTGTTGCGCCATGCGCAACCCTTCTGAATATCCGGCCCAGGTGTTTACTTGTAATAAACAGACAACTCTTTATTTATTGTATTTCGAGGTATTAGTAATTTCATTTCATTTATTTATTTTACCAGGAAGAAACTGCATTGAGCAAAGCTCATTTGCAAGGAGGTCCTGAGTAGGACAGTGATATAAATAAACAATACATACATACATACATACAGAGTATTATAACTATTGAACAATGTCAACTGGAAGTGCATGTTACATAGGCATTGTACATGGGCATATGTAATTAATTTCTAGTTTTATAATATATTTGTTAGTGTACTGAAACAAGTGGGGTTACCTTTGCTTTTCACACAGCTAGTGAAAAGAATTGAATAGAATTCTGGTATTGTGGTGTCAGAAACTGCCAGCTACTTAGGAGCGCAGTGCATCGTTTTCAAAAGAAATAGATAATTTCTTCGGCAGCAAACTTGGCCTTTTATATGTTTACACTGTTGTGGACCATCTGTTTGATATTCCAATTTTGAAAACAATAATTGCTTCTTTTTCTTCTTCCCAAGTAAAAAATCTGGTTACAAAGAAAATGTCACCTGCGAAAATATAACAAAATATCACAGGCTATCAGACATCACATATTTATATTAATTATACAGGGTTTGATAGTCAAACTCTGGCACAGGTGCTAATGGGTGTTTGTGCATGACAACCAGGTTTTGTGCACAATCGTCATATTCAAAAGGGCAGTTCTTGCAGATAAACAGGGATCACGCCCACGCAAAACATAATGTCGTGATTGGGCAGTGGGAGGAGCAAGGACAAGAATATTCGGCAAACCCGATATTCAGTGGCTTATGCCTGCACAACAGCTGTTAGCGTGGTCCTTTGCACAGCGCAAACACCACCAAAAAACTCATCTTACTCCTGCAGCCCTAACAGCTGCTGGAGGTAATGCAGCCAACTAACCAGTTGGCCACTGAGGGAGCACACCGACCCCTGTGGTCCATGGCATCTCCTGTGATCGCCAGCCAGTCATAGAAAACAACCCTTCCTTGCATAGTGTGCCCTCCTCCCTCTGATCACCTGCCTGTATGGAAATAAATACATCCCTTGTGCATAGTGTACACCTTCCTCAGATCACCAGCACATACTGACAGAAACACCTTCCTGGTGCCTAGTGTCCCCCCACAGATCACCAGCCTGTATGAATACTAACAACCTCCCTGGTGTTAGTGGTTCACTTCATTCCGTTCGATAGCCCATAGAAATAAAGTTAATCCCGGTGCTAGTGTGTTCCCACCACTGATCACCAACCTGTATAAAGAAAACCCAGTTCCTGTTGCCTAGTGGTCCCCCTCCTCCGATCAGCAGCCTGCATTAAAAAGAAACCTCACTGGTGCCCCCCATCGCCAGCCAATATAAAGAAAACCCACTTCCTGGTGCCTAGTGGTCCCCTCCCTCCTCCAGTCACCAGCCTGTGTTAAAAACAACAACCTTCTGGGTGCCAGTGGTCCCCCTCCCTCCAGTCGCCAGCCTGTATAAAGAAAACAAGCTCCCTGGTGCCTAGTGGTCCCCTCCATGCCTATCACTATCCCATATTAAAAACAACAACCTCCCTAGTGCCAGTGGTCCCCATCCCTCCAGTTGCTGGCCAGGTAATGACAGCAGGAAACCCTGTTGCCTACGCCTCCCTTCGGCACCTGAACCTGGCCCTTCATGGACAAAACATTTCTGGTGGCCAGTGTCCCCCCAGCTTCCAATACCTGACCTCATCCAACTGTGATGGCAACTGGTGGACTGGTCCCCCATGTCCAATTCCTGACCTAGCACACAAATAAAAGTGCCTGCAGGAAATGCCCAGCTGTCAAAAGTGACCCCCAGGTAAGCTGTGTGACAGCAGACAAAACTCACACACAACCAGCAATACCCCCATCCCCAATGATCGAATCAGCTGTGGGCAGATGTCCCTGGTGTCTAGCAGCCCCCCCAACGTGGCACCGACCACCTACCCATCCACTCCCCCATCTCCTTACCAGAAAGGTTGGGCCGTGGGACCTAACGGCAACTGACACAGCTCTCTGCTCACCACCACTGCCAGTTGCCTATGAACAGATAGGGAGCATACATCTTATACAGGACCTGATATTGAGCAGCAGACATCCCTGATGGTGAGGCCACAGCTGTGCTCAATCTACACCAGTGGACACCTCAAGATCATTTTCTGGAGCTGCCCGTGCTGCTATCTCTGTTCATGGTGATGAAGCGTGGTAGGTGGCACCAAGGACAACGATGATGGTGTTGGGAGAAGGACTGGCACTGAGGCTGTTGTCTGTTCTGTCACTGGTTCAGATGTTGTCACTATCCATGATGTCAATAGTGATGCCAAGGAGGGTAACGGCTCGGGACATGGTGAAGGAGGTGCGATGGTGGTGGTGCCAATCCTGAGCCCTGTTCCAAGCGAGATGTTGATGATGATATCATCTCGGGAGGTCGTCCCTGGCTCGGTGTCACCCTCAACACCAAGGAGGGTGATGATACTGAGGCTGACATTGAAGTCAATACAGAGCAAGGGTTTGAGGATGTGCTAGCTATTGGGACAGGAAGAATCCTGTCTCTTAGGATGACCCGAGCCTCAACCAGGTGCAGGAGGTGACACCGACTCAGGTTCAGATGATGGCAGTGAGATGGATTTTCTCTGCAGCCTTTGGATGTCACTGCACTGGTGGAGACTGGAGTTACCCTGAGAGATTTGTATGACTTTGCTTTCCTCACCTGGGGGTCCCCAAAGACACCAGTTAGGTCACTCCTCAAATGTGGGAGGGACACCCTTTGGGCAAATCTGCTGTGCCCCCGGGTGAGGCCCATATGCAGTTCCGTAGCCCAGGTCAAGTCCCTCAAGACCAGGAGTCTCAACCCTCACTAGGTGGGCCCTTGCCACTCCTGGAGGATTCCCTCATTCATAGGCCCCAAAAGCACCGTTAATGTGTGAGCAACACCAGGCCTTCATTGGTGCCATAGAGTCTTGGTATAGGGAGGTTGACAGCACCCAGTACAGGCCCTTCTTGCCAGCACTGTTATTACTTGAGGTGACACCCATCTCCATGAATGTCCTCAGAGGAGATCAAATCATCTGTCCACTTTCCTTCTGCTGCTCAGTTTGCCTTTTACCAGTGATTCTTGGTGAAGATGCTCCAGGTGCCCGACTTACATGCTTTTACAAGCCGTGATCCAGCAGCCCTGCCATTGGGACTCCACGGGGTTCACAATATTGACACTGTAGTCATTCCTCCATGACCTAGAGCCTCTGAAGAGGCATCCAGGGCAGTGTGAAGATGTCCCTCTCCAACCGGTCATCTCCAGGGACCTCTCTCATGATATCTTGCACCCACAGGGTCTGCAGCTCATGTACCTCACTCTGCCTTGTAGTTTAACATACTGCAGACTCCATCAGGGCCAGAGCACTCACACATGACCGACCTCCAGATGCAGGTTCCAGTCAGACAGATGCGTTTGCTTAAAAGGAAGGCTTTTTCTCAGCATGAGCCCCATGTGCATTTCTGCACACCAAGCACATATGGCAACTTATATCCATTGTCTATGGTTGCAGCTGAACACACTCTTAACTGTACTGCTTCAGAGTGAGTCAGTCTGGCAGGCCATTGTCCTTTCTACTGGGACCTGGAGGTAGCTTGGCACCAGTTTAGACATCTTAATATGCCCATGAGGTGGCCCTAGGTTGGTAGGAACTGCAGTCTACAGTAGGTGGATGGCATAGCTTCACCTTTCCTGACTGGCACCTTTGCTTGTGTAAGGTGCTAGCTTGCACTTCCAGGGGCTTACTTCTTCTTCTTCCCTAGGATCAGGCAGGAACTGTCAAAGAATCCTCTTGCTCCTGTGCAACAGGAGCCCCTCCTGGCCTAGACCAGTCTCAGATCTCATGAGACTTGTAAGGAGTCCCTGCTCTCAGGTATTCTCCCTGTGCAGAGGGCTGAGAGTATCTTTTACCCTCAGGGTGAGGCCAGCTCCTCCCTCAGGAAGAAGAGTAGCTGGTACTTGACCTATAGTGGAGTCAATGGTGAAGACTGATTCTTGGAAGATATGAAAGTTACTTACATACTGTAACTGTTCATTTCCAGAATATCTTCACCATTGATTATTACACTGCCCACCATCCCTCATTCTAGTAGAGCCTTGGCATCTGGGCAGCCCACCCTGCTTGTGCTGGCTGGTACCATCTAGTACTACTTGATTCACCCCAGTTGCACCTGTGGGTACTTGTTTAAAAAAGGGGGTGAATTGGTACCTGTTGCTTTATTCCTATCCTCACAAATAAAAAACTAGAAAAACTGGGGTCAGGGTCCCTTTTTCAGGGCCTCCAGTCCAACCTTTTCTTTCTTGTCCTCCTCCCTGCCAGGGCTACATCCCCCTCTGTGCGGTATAGCCCCTTATTTGCAAATGCAGCCTGTACCTCTGGGAACTGTCCAACTCTAACTCCACTTGACAGCAGCACTGCCTGTAGAGGAGTGCTGTGCACTAGTTTGGATTAAGTAATATTCACCGTACACAGGGTACATCCGTGTTTTGCATGAGAAAACAGTCACTTTATTCTCTTTTTTTCTTTCCTTTGGCTATGCCAGGTTATTCCTCTATTGGTTGGTATGCATTTTCTCTTCCTGTGCCAGCTGGGCTGTTAGCCCATACCTTGAGGGTAAGTGGGAAGAGAACACATCATTTTCTCCTTGGGCTGTTCAGCCCTGCAATTCCACGTGCAGCAGAATCCATCCCTTTTTCCTATGTGGAAAAACGGGGCATAAACTAGCTGATTCTCAGTCAGTTCTCCAGCTGGTGGCATGAAGATACCTTTTAGGAGTCTGTGTGGTTCATTTCTGCTTTGGGCACATTAGTACCATTTTAGTTGCAAGGGGTCCCAACTTTTTGGGCATGCCCCACTTAGTTTACCAGCCAGAGCCACATGCTTCAGGGCTGCCACCTTAGTATCACTATCCATCTGCTTTGGCTAATGGTGTTGAGACTCTGGTTCCATACCCAACTACCTCTTTGTGTCACTTAGTGTGCCCTTCTCTCTGTCTGAAAGTTGGTAATCAGGTTTTATTTTATTTATTTTCCTATGTCCTTTCTGTATCCCTTTGCTAGGGAATTTCTGTAGCCCTCATTTTATTTTCCCTACTTTGTTTCTATACTGGCAAACAGAACTAAGGTTGGTGAAGGAGTCAGCAATTGTAGCTGGCTAGCACTTGACACCATGTGGAGTGCACAGGTACCATGCCCAGTAGCCACTGCCACCCCTGGCCAAAAACTTTACTCCTGGGGTCCTAGTGCCTCTGGCCCAGACCCTATGTGTAATCGGTGGTGAAGATATTCTGGAAGATCAACAGCTACGTTAAGTAAGTAACTTACATTTTTAGTGTTGGTTTAAAGAACAAAATGACATATTTCTTCTTAGCCTATCCTCCAGAGAATGGTCAGCATCATGGAAGGCAAAGAGCCTGAACAGGCTAGTTGCTCCTGCTACAGACTGTGTCTGGCTACCACTCTGGGTGAGTGCTCTGACAATGAGCAGTCCAGCACCCAGGGTGAAGGACAGTCCTTCTGGAGTCACAAAAGAAACAGTCTAGGTTTCATTCATACTCTGCATTGAACCATGCACACCAATTCATTAAAAACAGCCTTGACCACTTCTCATTAAAAACATAAAGAGAAGAAAAGGTCCCCTTCTACCTTGTACAGTGTTTCTACATGTGTCTAGTATTCTGGTCTCTATTGTACCCCTATTTAGTCTGCACCGAGAGACCTTTCTATGGCTGCTTGGAAGAAGACCTGCTATTGTTGCCACTGTCCCCAGACATGTGGATAGAAGATATGTGGCCTTAAATCTAAGCCTAATGTGTGTTACTCAGTAGCTGATGCCATTGCTATTTGGGCTGAAAATGACAAAGCCATAGTGACTAAGGAGGTCAAAGTGCACCCTTCTAATAAGGAGTCA
Organism: Neoceratodus forsteri; assembly: GCA_016271365.2. NCBI lineage: Eukaryota > Metazoa > Chordata > Ceratodontiformes > Ceratodontidae > Neoceratodus > Neoceratodus forsteri. The sequence goes on from JADMNL010000025.1 coordinate 121,768,969, forward strand.
TGCAAGGTTGACACCATGACAAAGCAAATCTATGTCTTAGCCACTCTAGGCATGAGAACAGTTAGTTACCAAGTCACTTTTCAACCTGTGAGTAAGCCTTCTGGTCTAAGCTAAACGTTCTGACAGATAGCCTGTCAGACATAGAGGCCAAACAAGAAATGCTGTTAACTGTTAAACAAGGAATTGAATCCAGCTGTTATTAGATTAAACCTCTATAGATTGCTTCAATACAGCCGCCCACTCTGTGGCTGCAAATATCTGCATTACAAGGCATTCCTGTTTGCGGACTGTAGGCTTCACTCTAGATGTCAAACAATAGGTTATGAATGCACCCTTTGATGGCACCCCAATAACAGGTTATGAATGCACCCTTTGATGGCACCCCAATAACAGGTTATTAATGCACCTTTGATGGCACCTATCTGTTTGGAAAACAAGTGGAGCAGATTCTTAGAGTCCACTAAAACTAGAATGACCTTTAAGAGCTTCCGGCTAAGCCAGCACACCCCACCATAGGGGTAGGGGATGTGGCTCTTACCATAAAAGCAGTCTTTTCATTCCAAAAGCTGAGGAGGCTTTAGAAACAGGTGTGATGTTAGGTAAGCTGCCATTTAAGTCATGTCCTTGCAACAATAAAATTGCTCTGGCAGACCCATAGATACTATGCTTTGAGTGTCTCAGGCCTGTTGTGATTTCCCCATTTTCTAGATTATCTGGCAATTACAAGACAGACATAAAGCTTTGCCTGAAGTGGCTGGAGGCTGGAAGCTGTTAAGCAAGGTAGAGCATGGATGACACTGATGGAGTGATAGTGGGGTAGACTCCAGCCCATTCTGGGGCCAGTCGCTGTGGTGCAGCAGGATCATCCCCTCAGTTTTCCCACTGGATATGCTTCCAGCCTCTTCTATACTTCTATAGAAAGTGCTGGGATCACAGCAGGTCACCATGGAGAGTCAGGAAGGATATTATACTTCCCTAACATCTTCTGACAGAGGGAATCTTATCTGCACTGCCCTCTGCTGCCAGTTCAAGATTTTTCTTTCATGGTGAATATGCAGTGGGCCTCACAGATCCAGCCCTCCCTGACTGAGGATTCCACAAAGAGGTATTGGACAATCTTAACAAACTGCTCACTCCAGTCTTCAAAGTTCTACCTGGCCAGCCTGCCCTGAAAGTGATTAACTTAACAGCGTGGAAACATCCTGTAACATTGTCATCTGTGCCAAGGGTGACAAATCGCATGTACATGGCTCCTAGAGATAAGGAGAGCTATGCTGGTTTACCTAGAGTTGAATAGACTTGAAGTGGTTTGACTGGCTCCCAGGAGGCATAGGCAGAAGTCCTCGGTCCAGCTGGTCTCTGTTCTGAATAGAGAATCCAAAACCTTTGATTGATATTGCAAAAGGTGTATGCCATAGCATTATTCGGTTTCGGGGTGGTGAACTACCAGTTGCATATGGCTTTGGGAAAGAGTGAGATCCCTTGCAGAATGCCTTCTAATCAGCAGGAGCTGGTTTAGGGTGGCCACCCAAGGAACTAAGTCAAATAGGCAACCTGTGATGCCTCTAACATAGCAGCTAAAGCTACAGCCACAGGAGTTTGTATTCGCTGTCATTCATGGATTGATCTTTCCAGCCTCCCTCTTAGAGTATGTGGCAAGATTATGACTATTCCATTTGTTGGGCCATCTTTTTGAGCAAAATTTGCAATACCCTAACTAAAATGCAGCACAGAAGGGAAACTTTGAAACTGCATCGAGCTGTTCCAAAGGGAACGCCTTGCTTGCTTCCATCCTTCTTAATGACTTTTTTAGGTCGGGCAATTCAAAAGTTTCTGCACCCTTAGATGCTTTGTTGCAAGCCCAAGAGCAAATTCAAGCAGCTTAGACTCCAAAACTGACTCCTCAGTACATATTCTAGATGTCTCGGTCGACTGTTGTCCCATCACACCTAATGGGGTGCACTCACACTTGTTCCCTTCAGAAGATGTACTCCTTTTCTAATGTGTACCTTTCACAGTGTTAGTAGGATCACTGTGTAGAGGGTCAGTTGAACAACGTTTCCCTTGAATGAGTACCATTCTCTTCTTGATCCATGGTTTTTACTTCATGTTTAATGGAGCTGGTTGCTTTCCTCAGTCTTATAGCACTGCCATCTTTTGTGCGTTTTTTCTGTACCAGCACAGGTGACCTTTCTACCTCATTGGAGTGCCACAGCTAGCATTCTGGGCATTTACTCTAAGTTATCAGGAGATGGCTCCATTGTAAGCTAAATCCTGTTTTACTCTTTCACTTTCTGTGCACTCCATATGTCATGGGTAATGGTAAAACAACTGTGCACCCCTACCAGTGGTGCACTATACCAAGTTGTTTTGATTACCCATTGACAATGTTGAAACAAACAGGAAAGGAAATTACAGTAAGTATGAAGTGAATTTGTTCTATAACTACATACACTATACTTTCCTTCTCCACAGAGGCAGAAGTTTTTTTTTTAGATTCCAGTAGCTTCAAGGAGGAACATATATAGTTTTACTGTACAGTAAGCCATTTATCTCATGTTATCAGCGATCCTGGCTACAGTCCTTGCCTTACTCCACCGTACCCATTGACTTGACCCAAGATACACATTGTTTCCTTTTTTGAAAGGAATTATGGTTGTCTAGCTAAAATTCATTTTCCAGACCTTAGTGCCTTCCCTTTTGACAGTTTCCAGATATGATTAGAGTAATCATCCTATGAAAAGTACCCATCCATGGTCAGTGTGCCAGCTCCTGACTTTAGTAGTGATCCAACCCTTTTTTTCTCTATCAATTAGACTGAATTATATAGTACATCTGTCCTGTACCCCCATTATGGGGGCTTGACCTTGGATCATTGCAGTAGCCCAACTATTCTGTCTACCTACAGCAGTGCCAGCCAGCATGCAATGCAGTGCCTTGCAGTGATATTGTAAAATGCTGCAGCATGCTGCGAGGGAACAGTGTAATTCAACGGCAATTCAGTTCTTTCGTCTATATGGTATGCTGTGACATGTCACGTACTGCAAAGTACTGTGTTGCATCCTGCTGAGTCCGCTGTGCCGGAACAGATTCTAGAAGTCACTTTTTCACTCCACTGTAGAAAGTATTAAAGGAAAGCTGTCCAAAACTTGGTATTGAAGTGAGCGGTGCATTGCCACCCCTTTTCAGCAAATGGAGCATCCCTGGCCTCTTCCATACTTCTGGGTTCCGAGTTTTTAACATTAAAATACAGCAAGTTATGGAGGAGAAAATGCCACTCTTGCTGTTAAAATCTAAACTGGAGGGTAAGTTGTCCGGGGCAGGAGCCCACATTTTGGACAGCTTTCCTTTAAGGACTATTTCATACCTGCTATCATTTTGCGGTCTAGAGTGCACCACACGCATTCTTGTTACAGTGGTTTTATCTATCCAAAGTCCAAAGATTGCACAGTACTCACCACATGGATAAAAGTAATCAAAACTCTGTCCTGAGTTGCCATGCGATCACAAATTTATTCCAAATACAAAGGTGGAAGAAAAGAGCTACATACAGCAGCAAACAGTTGATGTACATAGCCCGTAACGTTTTGCTCAAAACATAGAAACATAGAAGCTGTCAGCAGATAAAGGACCTCTTGGCCCACCTAGTCTGACCTATATTACCTACCTACTGTGCCACCGCAGACCCTACTCAGTCTCAGATACCCTCTTGTCTTACTTCTCAGGTCCCCTTGTGTCTCATCCCATGCATGCTTGAATCCTGTTGCTGTTTTAGCACCCACCACCTCTGCTGGGAGGCTGTTCCAGGCATCCACCACACTCTGTGAAGAAGTATTTCTCACATTTCTTCTGAGCCTCCCCTCCAGCTTCATAGTGTAAACCCCTAGATGGCGCTATCCCAGGGGCTACTACCCCTGCCTGATTTGCCACTAACAGGTTGAGGGGCCTGGATCCAATGGCAGGTGCCTCCACCCAGAGGTCAGGGTTTGCAATAGTTAAACTAACTTGGTCACAGCCTCTGGGACACTGCAACCCCCTTTCTTCCACTAGTGGCCCACACAATATATCAGAATTACCTTCACAGTATACACTTACCCCCAGGACTGGTTCGCACTGGGACCTCCTGTGAAATGAGATACAGTGCAACAATCACAGTACAGTACTTTAACATAGACAAATACCTCAGGCAGTATAACTTTGCTGAAACAAGCAGCTCTGATTTATTTAGGGGATATAACAAGGACAGGGGAATCAGGTTAATTAGCTTATCACTCTAATAATCTACCTATGGCTCTGTGCACAGGCCTATCCCTATCAGTTACTGTCCTGGTTTCCAAGCCCTAGTGGCTAGTCCAACCGTGGTAGCTGGTAGGGGCCCTTTCACACAGAGAAAAGGAGAATTAAACAGTCAGCAGTACAGTAATTCCATTTGGATTTAATGTGGCAATCCAACAGGGAGCTACCCTGAATTAGTACTCACGACCTCCAAATAAGATAGGGTCCTTCAATGTCAGCAGGGCTCACTTGAGGTACACAAACCTCTTCACATCCATATAAAAGAAAGCACTATACCAGGCAGGCTGCATCTGTATCCCGATCGCAATTACTGCACAATACCCGGAGAACACACAGCAGATTCAGTTCCTGACAGACCGAGTGCAATTTTCAACAATTCTTCCAGTCTTCTACAGGGTGAGCCTGGTTTCTACTCTTCAGAGATCCTTTGATTCTTTCTCAGGTTTGATTCAGTCCTAACAAGCTGCAGACCGGAACTCTGGGCCTTACACACGCTTTTTGACTAAAACTGCACACTGAAAAGCACAGGGCTCCTTCCTTCTTCACTGCCAAAGCTCAACTGAAACTCCAACCGACAAACCGGGCACTTCCTTTGAGTTCCTCCCAGTTCTTGACTGGATTGGCTGTCACTCACAATAGACTGCTGCTGTTGGTCCAAAAGGCACTGAAGTTTAAACTACATCTCCCAGAGTCACTGCCCATACAATCCTCTTGTGGCTGGCTCAGATTATGAGTCCAAGTTCTGATTCGTCCAAGGCACCATTTTAGAGCTAGCTTACCCCACACTGATTGGTCCAGTTCAGCAGTTCAAAACTAGAATGGGAACTAGCACACACAGTTCTGACTGCAAAGAAAGCAGGTTAGACAAACTGTAATTTCATTATTACTCTAAATAATTTCTGGCAAACAGTTACATCTTTCAGATAGGTTCCCTTTGCACTCTAGTGACTGCAAAAATGAAGTGAATTGGCAGCAGCTTGAGTGGTACTCAATCAAAGAAACACACAGTCCCCATACAACTAATTATGTCTGCAAGCAGACAGCTCTTAAAGAGACAGTACCAGAGGTTCTAAAACACTCACTGATAAATGGCTTAAATGCCAAACACCATTCAGGCTTGGAGCATTCAAGCAAGCTCCTGGAAGTCTTTTGGGAACCCCCATTTGCAGGGGGTTACACCCTTCCTGGCCTGGGAAAGCTTGAGGTCCCAGCCAAGCAAGTACCCCCATAAGTTCAACTGCAACCATATACATTTGCATTAGGCTCTCATACATGTAATCATCAGTCAATATATCATTTTACCAAGAACACATTTCTGAAACATTGCAGTATGTCACTCTTACACAGTATTACATACACATTGTACCATAACTCAAGTTATTACCTCTTGTACATGAAACCTGAAGAGAGGGGCCCTTCCCTATCAGTTACCTTGGGGCTGGATGGGGCAAGGCACCATACTTAGAGGGCAACACAAGTAACTGGAGTTAGCACTGATGCTCAGTTTGGGCAATGAGCTCGGGACACATACACTCCTTTATGGACAACATTGAGAGGCAAGTCCACAGGCCTCCCAAGTGAATCAAAACTGAGGTGCACCACAGGCTTTACAGCTCGACCAGTCTTTCTAGGGGAACTGTCATAGTCTCTGCACTCTGAGCCTCATTTTCAGCATTGTCCTCACTTGTCAGGGAGTCTCCATGGGGGTAGAGAGGCTAGAACTTGGGGCACTTCAGCTCCAGGAGTTACAGTTTCTGAGTCCACAACATTTGGCTCGCATGGAGAGCTTTTGGACACTGGCAGTGACTGTCAGGGCACCTAAAATACTCTTCTTGTTCGGTGTATCACCAGTCTGCCCCAATCTATCATTTTCCTCCCTGAAAGCTCAAACAGTTCAACCATGCACAATGATTCCATTTCATCTGATCTGATGCTTTGCACTTCACTTTCTGGGAGCATTGGCTCCAGGGATGAAGCTGGGGGCTTAGACAGTCCAGAAGGCCCAGCTTCATCTCCAGTATTGACTAGAGGATTGCCCGAAACAATTGACTCAGTTCGTAAGAAGGATAGTATTCAAAGTCACTTCACTTTCTTCCGATATGGACTGACAGTCATGCTCAACTGGGACTTGTGGAGGGAACACTTTAACTTTGCTTCTGTAGGTGCAGACTTTCTTGATCTTTTCTTAGCAGCAGCTCTAGTCACTGGTCCAGAGGGGCATCTTCTAGGGCTCAGACTCAATTAAGATTTGTCCAATGGGCAGTAAATGATTTCTATGCATTGTTTTTACATCTTTTGAATTATTCTCAGGCCTTACTTTTGTACACTGGCAGATCATCTAGTTTGCCCACTACAATGTGAGGGAGATGGTGCCATCTGTCAGCAATCTTGTGCTTGCCATGCAGTCCCAGATTTCTTAGCAATACCGATCTTCCTCCTGGAGTTCCTGTGCTTTCACCTTTATCATACCTTTCTTTGTTGGCTGATTTCTTTTGGCAGCCATGGTTTGAGCCAGTTGAGTACGCATGAGTTAGCTGGGCCTTTAACTTTTGCACATACTGTAAATAGTTGTCAGCTTGAACCCCATCAGGAGAGACCCCAAAACACACATCTACTGGTAGTCGAGCTTCTTCCAAACATCAGGCGGTAGGGGAGAATCCAGTGGCATCACTTTTGGTGCAGTTATAAGCATGTACCAGGGTGCTAATTTGTTGGCTCCATCTAGGCTGTCCTTTGGGTGCAGGGTGCCTAGCATATCTAGCAAAGTGCGCTGAAACGTTCAGGCTGTGGGTCCCCTGGGGTGGTAAGGAGTGGTTCTGGTTTCGCACTCCCCACAGAGAAAGCATCTCTTTGATCAGACGACTCCAAAGTCTCTCCCTTGATCAGAATGGATTCTTTGTGGAGCCCATAGTGAACAAAAAGTTTTCTACAAGTACTTTGGCCACAGTGGATGCTTTCTGGTCTTTGGTGGAAAGCTTGGGCATATCTCGTGAAATGGTCAGTGACCACCAGCACATTACTGATATTTCTTTGATCTGACTCAAACTCAGAAAATCAATACAGACCAGCTCCATGGTGCACTGGTGGTGATGTTAACAAGGGGAAGCCCTCTGGGGCAAAACTTTCACTCTGTAAGCAGCGACTACAGTTGAATGTGTTGTTCCACATCAGCCCCATCTTAGGCCAATAGAATCTGGATCTCACCAAGTCAAGTGTTCTGTCTATACCAAGGTGCCCCATGTGGTTGTGCAAGGACCTCAGTACTGAGTCTCGAAGGCAGTGGGCAGCACTAGTTGTTGTTTGTCTACATTTGTCCCCCTCTGTCTACTGTTTCTCTGTATAACAGTTTATTGATCAGTTTCAACTTAGGACCTTCTTTGTATAACAGTGCAGTTCTCAAATCAGTGGAGCGTAATTTGGACACATCTTTTCCTGCATAGAGGGCTTCAAAGCTGCTTTGATCATGGGATCGCGGATTGAGCCCGCCGAATACTGTCATTGTCCAGCTGAGGCAGTGCACCAATGTCTATTGCAGAAAAGTGGCAATAAGCAGCAGGTATGCAATTCTCAGAGGCTCCCAAGCAATCCACCATGCAGTCCACTGCGCCCGTGGACATTGTTCCTCCCTGTCAAACTTCGGCAGAGTGCCCGAATGTCAGGTTCTGCTAATCGGACCCAATCATTCTGGGGAACAGGCCTCCAGAGAGAGCATCAGCATCTATGTGGTTCAGACCTGCTCGGTATTCAGAGCATAGTCATATGTAGATAATGCAGAAAGCTACCTATGGCCAGTGGCATCCAACTTAGCTGAGGTCTGCACATAGGTCAAAGGATTATTGTCAGTTTTACTAGTATTTTAGCCCCATACAAGTACTCATGGAATTGGTCAACAATAGCCCACTTCAAAGCTAGGAACTCTAACTTATGTACAGGATAGTTCTTTCGGATGGGGTCAGGCTTCTACTGGCAAGGCCACTGGTCTCAGGCCATTCTCGTGCTCTTGGTACAACACAGCCCCAACCCTTGCAAGCTAGCATCAGTGTGCAGGACGTAAGGTTTTCTTGGATCGGGCATAGGCCAGCACTGGAGCATGGGTAAGTTGATATATGATCTCATGAAAAGCAGTCTCACAATCAGGAGTCCAGCGGACCCAAATACTTCACTTCGGATGAAAATACACTCTTTCAGTCTTGAGGGACGCTGACTTTTGGTATTTTTTTGTGGGTTGGGAGATACCCTTGAGTAAGGTTAAGTAAAGGGCGATCACTCTTGAATAGTCCTTGATGAAGCTCATAATAAACTACAGAATCCAGGAATCTTTGCAGTTCTTTTAGATTTTTGGGCTGTGGCCAGGTGGTCAAGGCCTCAACTTTACTTGGTCGGTCTCTATTCCTCGGTGGATACTATGTGTCCTACATAACTTTACTGATGTTTGAAAGAATTGACACTTATCAATGGACAGTTTAAGGCCAAAGTCCTCCAGTCGGTCCAATACCTTAAATAATCTGCTCTCATGTTCCTCCAGTGAGCTGCCAAACACACAACATCATCTAGGTATACCAGGCACTCTAGTAAGTTCATGTCCCCACTGCACGCCCATCAATCGTTGAAAAGTGGCTGGGGCACCTGAAATCCCTTGAGGCATCCTCATGAATTCATAGAAGCCAAGCGGACAGATAAAGGCCGTCTTCTCACGGTCCTCTGGGGCCATCGGGATCTGGTAGTACCCACTGCGGAGATCCAGCACAGAGAACCACTTGCTCCCGTTTAGGCAGTCCAAAGCATCCTGAATACGGGGCATTGTGTACTGATCAGGGATAGTCCGCCAGTTTAAGTGCGATAATCCACACACTCCTTACTGTTCCATTCTTTTCCTCACTACCACAATGGGGAAGCATAAGGCTTCTGGATTCTGTATTACACCAGCAGCTAACATCTCTTGCAGATGCCGCCTCACATCATCTATGTCAGCAGGTGCCAGGCGCCGAGACCTCTCACTAAATGGTCTTTCATCATGCAGCCGGATATTGTGCTCAGCCCTTGCATGCATCCTACATCCCATTCCTTTAAAGAAAACACCTGGTCTCTCTGGGCAAGCTTCTCACTGATCCTCACTTTCCATTCAGCTGGCAGCGGGGAGTCCCAAATCAAACAAGTCAGGCGTTACTCTGTCATTCTTCCTTGAACTCTTGCTGCTGGTAGCACTGCAGTGTCTGCACAATGCACATTAGCCAGGATGCAACCTCTGTTTACTGAATGTCTCTTTCAGCACATTATGAACTTGGACCATTACCCTTCTGGCATAAGCATGGGCTCTAGCGGCAAAATACTAGGCTTGACCAGCAGTCCTCTGGCAATTTTCCATCGCCTGGTGCATCCAACATTAATATATTTTTCTTAACATCCTTTCTGATACGCATCTCTCCTGTAAGGTACACTGGGCATTTAGGCCAGGATCAGAGACTCAGGATCCTTCTTCCATACAATTCCGACCGGTTCCTCTGGTTCTGTTTTTCAGCATTTCTCTGTGCCTCATAGGCCTTCTTAATTAAAAGCCGGAACTCTTAAAGCTCTACTAGTCTTTGACCCCTGTTTTCATAACACAACTGTGCCAGCCTTCCGAACATATGAGCATTTGTTCCAATCAACAAAGGGACACCATCATACAGTCCAGTGGGGAGACACACTAAGGCTAGGGTCTCTACTTGTTCGCCACTCCAGCACGGAGGTGGGGAAAGACAGCCAAATTCGATATACCCGGAATAGGGTAGGCCTTCTCACTTAACCCCATACATGCAGTCCTTCTAATGGTTGTAAGGCACGCCTGACAAATGCTTCTGATACCAATCCTGGAACATAATTGTCACTTGGGAGCCACTGTCTAATACAGCTCTTGTAGACACTCCATTCACCTTTACAGTGGTCTCCATGGAGGGACCCACTATTCTGGACCAGTCTGAGAGGCGGTGGGGGCCTGGGCAACTGACCTTGCCACAAAAAGGATGTGAATTAGCATTTTGGTGCCCTCACTGGGATCATGTCGGCACCTCTTAACCACTGATTTCTTCTCCTAAGCTCTCCTTGTAGCCTATATGCAACTTTGTCAGTGTCTTTGGGACTGGCATTCCTTTCATGTGCCCATCTTTCCCGCATTATAGCAAAACATACTTTCTGGAGTTTGAGCTGGCGAGGCGCCACACTGGGAGCCAGGGCGGGGCTACTAACTGGAAACCTGGTGCCATCTCTGTCTGGCGTGATAAGCATTTGAGACATCTCGTCAGTTTCTCCACTTCCATGGTCAAGGATTTGAGTTTGGAGCTGTTATCAGCAGGAGATACATGGGTGGGTACTTCCACCCCATAGCAGATGCAGTCGGATATGGTCAGGGCCCGCATTTGCAGGCGTGGCCTTCATAAAGGGACTGTTTTGAATTCTCGGATCTCTCTCAACAGTTCGCCCCATTGTGGCATATCTTTTCCTTGTCAGAGCACTCATTGACTGTCAACCTCTGCCCCTGAACTTCACTTGATGGGTCACCTCAGTCACTCGGTCGAGCCACAGCTGTTGGTGCAGGTACCTCCGAGGTCGCTCTTTCTCAACTCCTCGAATTTCTCTCATTAACTCATCATAGGAGGGTGGGATTCCAGTCGATTTGCCAGGCGAACTGAAGCAACAGCAGTTCTGAAAGGGGGCAGACTTTAAGGATTCTGTCCAGTCTGGTCGGTCCAGTTCAATCGCGCAAACTACTCTTTCTGAGGCATTCTTGCAACAATTTTTCCAGCAGAGACATACACAGACAACAACTCCCTTGGTACTGTTGTTGTATTTCTTACTCTCCACCATAGGTCCTCATCAGAATCTGGGCTCCCATACACATTCTCCAAGGCTCAAGATAGGCCTGTGCAGTCGCTCAGGGTTACTGGCCCGCTTAGCACGGATGGTAGCCAGGCAGGACCTCGGAGGCTCTCACTAACCCTCTTCGCCGCCTTCCGAGCATTGCCATTCTAGCACTTGGGGCAACATAGTCTATCCAGGTCTCCCAGTCATCCTCCCTTGGGGTGGGGAGGGTGCCAGAGAAGATCCTCAACCTCGGTAAGAGTCGTGACTAATGGCAGGTGCAGAAATAGGAGTCTGCATTGGTTCAGCCACCATTACGGGCACTGAGCAGGAGAGGGTGTTGGGGAGGAACACCCAGGTGGCAAGAATAGTTTCTTCAAGTCCTCCACAGTTTTCCCTCTCCCAGCAACCATTCAGCAAATTTCTTCTCAAAGTTTCAGATAGTGGTGGGGCTGATTCCCCAGGTCTTTACTGTCCTTAGTTATCACTCTCCAAACAGTGAGGGCTCCCTCTGGGGTAATGGTCTGTGGCACTTTGGAGCTATCTATGGGATCCTTAAACTCTACTAGGGCCAGGAAAGTGTGGGTGAGCAGATTAGCATGCCGACCCACCACCACAGGGTTTTGTAAACCTTCCACCTTGGAAAGTACTCCCTGCACAGTGTCCGTATTGATACCCAGGGGATGTCCAGGATAAGCATAGCATTTTGGGGTCGATCTCTCCCCAGTACACCACTCCACCAGCCGGTGCACAGCCACTTCTGTCGGGTACCCATTTTTTCTTAACAGTGGTTCGTAAATATGGCCACTGAGGGACACACAATCCAGCGGTGAGCCTCCAAGATGTAACCCCTAGATGGCGCTATCCCAGGGGCTACTACCCCTGCCTGATTTGCCACTAACAGGTTGAGGGGCCTGGATCCAATGGCAGGTGCCTCCACCCAGAGGTCAGGGTTTGCAATAGTTAAACTAACTTGGTCACAGCCCTCTGGGACACTGCAACCCCCTTCTTCCCACTAGTGGCCCACACAATATATCAGAATTACCTTCACAGTATACACTTACCCCCAGGACTGGTTCGGCACTGGGACCTCCTGTGAAATGAGATACAGTGCAACAATCACAGTACAGTACTTTAACATAGACAATACCTCAGGCAGTATAACTTTGCTGAAACAAGCAGCTCTGATTTATTTAGGGGATATAACAAGGACGGGGAAATCAGGTTAATTAGCTTATCACTCTAATAATCTACCTATGGCTCTGTGCAGGCCTATCCCTATCAGTTACTGTCCCTGGGTACCCAAGCCCTAGTGGCTAGTCCAAACCGGGGTAGCTGGTAGGGCCCTTTCACACAGAGAAAAGGAGAATTAAACAGTCAGCAGTACAGTAATTCCATTTGGATTTAATGTGGCAATTCAACAGGGAGCTTACCCTGAATTAGTACTCACGACCTCCAAATAAGATAGGGTCCTTCAATGTCAGCAGGGCTCACTTGAGGTACACAAACCTCTTCACACATCCATATAAAAAGCACTATACCACCAGGCAGGCTGCATCTGTATCCCGATCGCAATTACTGCACAATACCCGGAGAACACACAGCAGATTCAGTTCCTGGACAGACCGAGTAATTTTCAACAATTCTTCCAGTCTTCTAAGGTGAGCCTGGTTTCTACTCTTCAGAGATCCTTTGATTCTTTTCACAGGACGGATTCAGTCCTAACAAGCTGCAGACCGGAACTCTGGCCTTACACACGTTTTTTGACTAAAACTGCACACTGAAAAAGCACAGGGCTCCTTCCTTCTTCACTGCCAAAGCTCAACTGAAACTCCAACCCGACAAACCGGGCACTTCCTTTGAGTTCCTCCCAGTTCTTGACTGGATTGGCTGTCACTCACAATAGACTGCTGCTGTTGGTCCAAAAGGCACTGAAGTTTAAACTACATCTCCCAGAGTCACTGCCCATACAATCCTCTTGTGGCTGGCTCAGATTATGAGTCCAAGTTCTGATTCGTCCAAGGCACCATTTTAGAGCTAGCTTACCCCACACTGATTGGTCCAGTTCAGCAGTTCAAAACTAGAATGGGAACTAGCACACAGTTCTGACTGCAAAGAAAGCAGGTTAGACAAACTGTAATTTCATTATTACTCTAAATAATTTCTGGCAAACAGTTACATCTTTCAGATAGGTTCCTTTGCACTCCTAGTGACTGCAAAAATGAAGTGAATTAGCAGCAGCTTGAGTGGTACTCAATCAAAGAAACACACAGTCCCCCATAAACTAATTATGTCTGCAAGCAGACAGCTCTTAAAGAGACAGTACCAGAGGTTCTAAAAACACTCACTGATAAATGGCTTAAATGCCAAACACCATTCAGGCTTGGAGCATTCAAGCAAGCTCCTGGAAGTCTTTTGGGAACCCCCATTTGCAGGGGGTTACAATAGCATGACCCCTTGTCTTGGAGCATCTTTTCCTATGGAAAATGCTGCTTTCCTGTACCTTAATAATACCTGAGGTATTTGAATATTTCTATCATACCCCCTTTCCTCTAGAGTACATATTTGGTTTCTTGAGTCTTTCCTTGTAGGGCTTTTGATGCAGGCCCTACACCATTTTAGTAGCACTCCTTTGTACCGCCTCCACCCTATCTATGTCCTTCTGGAGGTGGGGCCTTTGGACACAGTAATCAAAGTGGGTCTTACCTACCAGTGATTTATGCTATGTAATACTACTGCCTCCTTCTGCTGGTAATGCCCTCCCTATGCACCCGAGCATCCTGCTAGCCTTCCCCACTGCCTTGTCACACTGCTTGACTACTGCCAGATTATCGGAAATGATTATCCCCAGGTCCCTTTCTGTATTGTGGTTGCTAATACCTCCCGCTCAATTGATTCATTGCCCTGGGTTTCTGTGCCCAAGTGCATGATTTTGCACCCTTTGTATTGAAACCCAGCTGCCATTCCCTTGACCAATCTTCCAGCTTTTTCAGATCGTCCCTTGTTCTTCTATCCCTCCCCTGTGTATCCACTCTGCTGCAGATTTTTGTGTCATCTGCGAACAAACATACTTTACCCTCCAGCCCTTCCGTATGTTGACAGCTGTCGGAATGGGGTTTAGCATCTGCAAAATATCACCCAAATTAAATCCCTTATCCCCACTGATGAACTGGCCATACTAATACACACGTTTGTTACCTCGAGGCTCGACTTCTGTAATGCCCTCTACCTCGGGGTCAGAGGGGGTGTGGTATGGCACCTACAGCTGTTGCAGAATCCTGCAGCTCAGCTGTTGGCCAGACCTTCCCGAGTTTCTGTCATATTAGCCAGTGTTACATGAACTGCACTGGCTGCCAGTGCACTAGCGCATCTCTTTCAGAATAGGTCTGTTGACCCATAAGGCCCAGCAAGGGCTGGGATCCGGGTTACCTGAGGGAGCTTCTGCATCTCTACACCCCTGCACGCTTTGATCTGATCAGTGGGGAGGCTCTCCCGGAGGTCCCCAGAGCAAGATTAAAGTCTTCCAGGGATCGGGCTTTGAGTGGCCACCCCAATTCTCTGAATTCTTTGCTGCAGCACCTGCAGGAGGTCCTCCTCCATAGAGATATTTTTTTATTTTATACATTTTCAATTTATATATCAAGTAGAAAGGAAAAACATTTACCTATGATCAACATTCATTTTAAACTCATTTAGCTGTATAACCTGATATTAAAGTCCCCATCGGAGGGAGGGTTACATAATACATTTCTTTAGTTTAAACAAGACCCAGTATCTGCTCAATAACGTTGGAAAAATAAATTATTATTATTATTATTATTCTAGAGCCTATTTAAATGAAAATATATTAATTATATAGTATTAAAGTCACTTCCATCAATACATTCTTCTCTTATATTTCTCTTCTATTTTGTTCTATTTTATTATTCATGCTATTTTATGATATGTCCAACATTGTATTTTCTATTTCTGTGGCAGCAATTACCAAATCAGTGTCAGAGTCCAGGTCTGAGATATCCTGACTAGGACTATGGTTCCTTAAAAGTCCATAAATTGATCTGGATCTAAGAAGATGTAAACTTGACCTTTGTACATTATTTTAACTTTGCTGGTGACTGAAGTATGAAAGTCGCCCCAGTTTCAGAACATCTGCTCTCAGGTTTAAACGACATCTTCTTTCTAGAGTAGCACATGAGAAGTCTGGAAATGTAGAATATTTGAATCCTCGATATTCAAGCACTTTCCTCACACAAGCCAATTTCAGAATCAAGTCCCTATCCATTTCAAATGAAAATTGTACTAAAATTGGAGACAATCTTTGGGGTTTTCTATCTGGCCACTCTGTATGCTTTGGTTATGATAGGTGGATTATCTTCTGGAAGCTGGAAAGTTTCAAGCAATACCTCTTTAATCAGCTCTCTTAGCTCAGAATACTCTTGAGTCCAGTGCAGAAGGATACCTAGGCACAGCAGATTTTTTGTATCTGTTTGCGTTTTCATGCGCTTCAATCTTGTGATCTACTGTCTGCCCAGTTGTAGTAGTATCAATTTAGCTTCTGTTGTTGTACCTTTAATTTCCAGAGTCTCTACCCTTTTTTGTTTGCTCTATATCTGTATTCGTTTGAGACATTTAGTCTCTAGAAGGGTAGTTTTATATTAAGAGACTGTTGTTTAGATTTAATGTTGGAAAATCTAGAATTGATTTTGCCATCCAAGTACCTATATTTTCAAATGCTCTCAGCATTTGTAGCTCCCAGTCTTCCTCCAATGTTATCGGGTTCTCTGTCCCTTCTGATTCCTCTAACTTCTCAAGGACTAGTTCTGAACAAGCTTCTGGGTTTGCGACTAGGTTCCTGTCTGTTTTCCCAGCCATCTTCCCAGCCTGGATCTCTGGACTTCTCACGGCTTGTTGTTCGTCCAAGGGAGTCCCTTTAAGCAGGTAGTTCTTATATTTTTCAGCTGTATACACATTCAAACTTTCTCGAGTTTTTGGTTTTGCAGCGTTTGCAATATTTGCTGTGTTGATGTAGCTTTTTCAGTCCGTGGACTAGGCTCCGAACTTCTTGAAGATGCCGACGGGGTGAGAGCACATACCTTGCCACAGCTCCAGTCCCCCTTCCTTTCCCAGGCTTGGTGTTCCAACCCTTACAAACTTATCCATCGGCTCATACCACACAAAGATATTTCACTAGAGGCAGGCAGTCCCTTTCTTTCTGTTTCTTATTCATCAAAGAAAAGCGAATTACTCCTCCTGAGAACTGTTTTAAACTTTTTTTTTTGCACTGAACAGTCCAGAGCAAAACAAAAGCAGCCTACAGCGTCGTGGTCATCTTCCCCTCCTTTCTTCCTTGAACAAGCCTTTGGGATCTAATGTAATAACTGAATATGACAAGCAGGTTTAGTGTTTTAGATTGTTAGAGTCTACTTATGTATTAGAGGATGTGATTTATACTTATTGTATATTGTTGTTTATGTTTATATGCTGTTTGTCAGTTTTATATTTTTGCAAAAGCGCCTGAGCCTTTGGGGAAGGGTGCCCAAAAAAATAAAATCTTCCACTACTACTAATGACATTGAAGAGGACCTGACCTAACACTGACCCTATGGCACCTTGTCACCTTGCCTCTCCAGAGTGGACCCCATTTACCACTCCCCTCTGACTCCTATTGCATAGCCACATTTTACCCATCTTGCTACTTTTGGACCTACTCCTAGGTTGCCCAGCTTGTTCTCCAGTCTTCTATGTGGAATGGTGTTGAAGGCCTTACTGAAATCGAGTGAACTTCTGTGTTTTTGCATCCAGCATCAGTGCCTCAGAGTGATCTCCCTGGCCATGAGTGTTTTGTCTATCCCTAGATCCTTCTTCCTTGGTAGTTCCATGACACAAGGACACTGGCATGCTGTGATGGTCAGAATCCATGTTCTTTCAACCCCTTTTGTCCCCATTTACTAGACTTTGATTTCTGCATATGTTTAAAACAATTGTCATGACAGTAAAGGGCATCAAATTATGGGCTGCATTTCTGACAGCTGTCTATGAGCTCTATTTCAGCTTTCGTGCAGTGGGCTGTGCACAATGTAGCCAGCATGCAGATGTCCCTACGTGGGGAATCATCGCTGTCTTCTCCAGAACAGCATGCACAGCTGCAGGGTGCACCATGCATACACATGCTATCTATCGATAGGTCACAAGCAGTGAAATTTAACTCAGCCATTTCAGGTCTGCCTCAGTAAATGTGGGGTTCCTTAAGGCTCCAGCCTGGGTCCTCTCCTCTTCTCTCTCTTTATAAATAATGTGTCCTCTTGCTGAAAAGTTGCTCATCTCTCTTGTGCAGATGATCTTGTCATTTATACCAGCGATAACAAAGTGGAGAATCTAAACTCAGCACTCTCAACTGATTTCAAAAATATACAGAACTGGCTGTATGAACACAAGCTGGTCCTAAACATGAAGAAAACCAAGGCCATGCTTTTTGGCTCTGCCCCTAAACTTTGTAGGTGCCCCTCCTCCCTTACAGTCCATGACTTAGGTGATACAAAAACTTGAAACTGTCTCATCTTTTAACTATCTTGGTGTCCTGCTCGACCAATGCCTTGATCTGAGCCTGCACATTCAATTCATCTGCAAGGCTGTAAATAACAAATTTGGTGCTGCATACAAATCGGGTTCCTTGCTAACTCCATCTGCTAAAAAGCCATTGCTAGGGTATACTGCTACCTTCCTAACCTACAGTGCCCCCATCCTCTCTAGTGCTCACAAAACTGCCCTTCAGAAATGGGATGTCACCTACAATAACATATGTCAATATGCATCCTCCTCCTCAGAACAAAAGCACCGCTGTCAGCTTTACGATGACCTAGGATGGTTCTACCCTTGGCAACAAGGCAATATTATCTTGGTTCCCTTACTGACTCTGTTGTAAGGCTCGAATCCAAAATCTCTGGCAGAGCTTCTAATTCCGCACTCAGTCCCTCACGGTCTGAGGTCTGCTGACAACTCTCTACTCAAGTTCCAAGATGCTCTACCACAAAAGGCAATGGGGCTTTCAAGTGTGCAGCTCCCCAGTTCTGGAACACTCTTCCCCTGAACTCAAATCGGCTGGGACTCATCGAGTGTTTTAAAATGGCTTCACTGTTATCTATCGCGTGACTGGCCCTGCACTTGCTTTGATCCCACCTGATGGTCCTGATTATATCGCATGCCCCAGTGCTCTCATTCCTCTTCTGTTCCTCTCTGTTTATCTCCTGACCTCATTTCCCTAAGTCCTATAGACTTGCCTGCCCATGTTGTTTCTCCTATCTCCAAATCTCTATCTCCCTCCTCCTGTATCTCCGCTTTAACTCTTTCATGCTATGATCCCTCTGCCTTGTCTCCTTCTTGCCTGGTCCTCTGCTTTCTCACCCTCCCTACATACATGTCCTTCCCTACTCCTGCTTCCTGCTATGATCCCTCTGTCCTGTCTCTCTTTGCCTGATCCTCCACCTTCTCACCCTTACCCATGCTACTCTGTCTTCCTTTCCTAAGCCTCTTCTCATTATATTACCCTACTGTCTCCTCCTGCCCTCCTCCTCCACTTTAATCCTAACCTTATTTTTCAGAGTTAGACCTGATACCCGATTCTCTGCAAACTGTATTTGCTTGAATTATCCTTTGTTTATCCCTCAACAATTGCTACTTGTCTTGCCTACCGTGGCTTATTGTTGTGCTTTGTTCCCTCAGTTGTCCCATGTTAAATCTGTTTTTCACCACATGAGAACCTGTAATGCTACCTACTACCTCTGTTATGTTGAATAAGTTCCTTCAAGGTTTTACATTGTGTACATTTGCACAATTTTTGTTTGCTTCTCTCCCTGTTCAAAAATGTTCTTGTACCTGTTCATTATGTTGTATCTCCCGGTCAGTGCCTGAAAATAGTCATTGTGTTGGCTAGTGTACTTACCGGTAAACAAAATTAAATAAATAAATAAAATGCTGCCTAGGCCATGTGGATAAACATGGAGGGGTTGTGTTGGACAAATCGCCATGCACATGCTGCCAATTGCACATGTACAATGCAGGTTACACCAAAATGAACCTACACAGCCACACAAACACTTACACCAGGCAGGCCCCGTCATAAACCTTGAGACACAACACAGGACCAGCCTCCCCTGGTAGCACAGGCACAGGACATAGGGACTTCTCCCTGCACCCCAGTCGAGACCATGCCGCCTATACATGACTGTCACGGTGCCCACCAGCCATAGTGGCATTATTCTGAGCATAGCCACCCAAGCCCCGCAGAGTAACGAACCCTCACAGACAACACAGACACATGTGATAGTAAAAGTGTAAACCATTTATTCATGACACAACCCACAGAGAGTCACCACACAGTTGCTAACACACAAGTGCAATGGGCAACACATCCTACAGTGCCTGCTGCAGTGGCCGGGACACCAATATCACCATACAGAGGACCTTTATGGCGGAGTGAGGATCCCCACACAGCACCGTTCGGTGGCAGGTAGCCTGCTGCCTCTGGATGTCCCACCAACCCTCAGTGTGACATGTTACATGGGGTGGTACTGCATGACACCCACTAAGTCCAGCACATGTACAGTAAGTGTCCACATATCACATGCACACTGGGCATCCTCCCTTTGTGGCATAGAACCAGTACACACAGTCCAAACACAGTCCTTGCCTGTAGGGTGGCCTGTGCCATCATGACCCCAGGAGATCAACATCATCCAGTTCCTCGCTGCCCCCAGATGGGTCTGATGATGGTAGTGTTACAGCGTTTGAGCCAAATGGGTTGACTGCAGTAAAGCAGAGCTAGCATAGGGTCCTCTAAAGCTTGAAATGACACAAACAGGGGACACCATGTCAAATCTGCACTCTGGCATGCCATGCCCACCATGTAACTGTACCTTATGAGGACAGGGAGGCATAGAGCCAGCACTGTAGCTAGGGCAGTCATGCCCATAGTTGCAGGGGACTGTCATTTGGCCCTCTGTTTAACAACTAATGCAGTGACCCTGGAACAGTGCTACCTGTGGAGGAACTTGCCTGTTCAGTGATGCAGTGTGTCCCCAATGGTAGCATGATAGCCCTATCTGGGCTGTACTATCCCAAATCAAACACAGACCCACTTACCTGGGTTGGCTCCACAATACTCTACAGGATCATGTAATTGTCCTTTATGCATGGCCCTCCTGCTTACAGGTCTTCTGGCAGCCACATCTGTGACTCAACCATTCTGGGGCCCCATCAGTCACATTGGCCCCTGCCACTGCTCCAGCTGTGGTGTCAGCCTTGTTGGCCTCCCAGGACAGTCCTGTAATGGGTAATAAGAGGGTGCACAAACATCCCTGTACTGTGCATGTAACTGAAACCCCCAGCCCAGTGTCCCCTATGATGACCATGCGATGAGCCACAGCTGCCCCATATTGTCATCAGTAGGACATCGCTGGCCTCTCTAGACTATGGGGCAGGTCAGGTGCCTGTGATCTCGACAGACAGTGGCATACAGGGCCACCGCCCATATCTGCACCAGCATCACCTCCCGGACTCCCTACATTTTCCACTCTCCCTGCCAGTTAAGGCCCACAAGTGGTGAACTTGCCACGTCATGGTGGGGACACATGCCCAGACATGGGCATTGCTGGCAGGAGCCCATTAACCCAGCATGCTTCCCACTGGTACATAAATGGGGAGATAGGATTCTGGCATGATTCCCAGATAGCCCACTGACCGCTACCTGTGCGACCTCTTACAGTAACATGCAGGATATGCAGTTCATATTTGCATGACGAACTGCTGGAGGATCAGCTGCAGTGGAGCAGAACTGTCTTCCACCATAGGCTATGGGTGAGCAGGCAGTGCCTGTAGGTAGCCACTGTAGCCCATATGTACTGCATCTGGGGATGGGGTCTGTCAGGACCATGTTGCTATTTTGGACCTGTTGCGGCCTGATATGGGTTAGCATTGTACCCACCAGGGATGGTCCTGTGCACTAACCATAGAGCAGAAGAGACTGTGTGCCCTGGCATACTATGCCACTGGCTCATTCCACAGGGTGGTGAGAGATTAATAGGTGTCAGGCCATGGTGTACTACACACTGCACCAGGTGACCAACATCCTTGTCTGCCTTGTGGCCACCTACATATCTTTCCCATCCATGGAGCCAGCCATGTGAGCTACTGTACTAAGGTGGGGTTCCCAGATATGTTCAGGGCTATCAGTGCATATATGTGGCACTGCTGTCTGCAGCACAGAATGATGAGGCATACTGCAACTGGAAAGGCTTCTACAGCATCAACATACAGGTGACCTACGATGCTGATTGTGTCATCCGTAATGTAGCTGCAAATATCCAGTGTCCTGTAATGATGCTTTCATATTCAACCAGTCACGGCAATAGATGCAGCTGGAGACCCATGGGGGTCAGGCAAGTTGGCTGCTTGGTGAATGCATGTATGACATTCAACAGGTGCCCTCTACCACCTGTTCATACAGTACCTGACTGTGTTCTGCTTATCCCCACAGGGGACAATGGCTACCCATGATACCATACTACTGACACCCTACTATACATGTCACCATTCACAAAGGCTGAAGAGAGGTAGTGGTGGAGCCAATGTCTGGCCTCCTGAAGATGCATTTCTGCTGATGGGATTGAATGGGTGACACCATGATGCTGGCACCTGGGAAGGTGTGCGGGTGTCAGTTGCATGCACCATGCTACACAATCTGGCTGTTTGATGCTGCATACCCTTGCTGGAGCACTTACCTTATGAGGTCAGCGAGACAATGATGGTGAAGAGCTTGGAAATGTAGTGGCAGTGAGTTCACAGGAGTGGACTGTGGACTGTCCAGCAGACACACAAGGCATCTGTTGTTGTGGGATGCATTCAGTGAGTGAAATGCCCACTGAGGGAAGGGAATGGTAGTGCTATGTGGACATAGGCTGGGTGGTGAGATACCCCAGGGAGTGATACAGTGATGTGCACCTATTAACAGAGTGGTTCGTTGCCCGTGGGGACCTGGTGATGTGCAGATTGTCTGGTGCGGTGCAGCATAGTGGGCTACTATGCCTTACTTCTGTGGGATAATGAGCATGTGCCAGATGCCTTGCCCAGCTCCTTGCCCTGCCACCCCATGCACCAGGCTGTACAGGCTATGCCCTGCACCATTGTAGGTTTGTTGCCTGCTCTACCAGTGCCATTCGATCCCTCAGTGTCAAGGCCTGTTTGTGCATCTGGGCATGTGTGCAGTGCTATGCACAGGGGTGCTGTCGGGCGTGGTCTGCTGCATGACCTGTCATTTAAGGATGTCCCTATACTGCACAGATCCTCCGGATACCACATGTCTTCAAAGAAAGCTGTACTACCTACTCAGTGTTCTCCCTCATAGCATGGAGCCTCTCCAGCTCCAGCTGGTATAGTTGAGGGTAGTAATGGCAGAATATGCTGATCCACCATGGGCACCTTGCAGGCCCAGGTGTCAGTGACTGTCACTCAGTGGGGTCTGTGCTGGTGTCTGTGCCCAGCAGGCCTGTAGCCATGTGTGTGTTGTGTCCACAGTGCTGCAGCACTGAACATATGTTCCCCTATTCTAATCAGGCTGCCAGTGCCCGCAGGTCCTACTGGTGGCGTGTGTGTACCAGTGGGGCCATACTGTTGCTGTCTGTGCTCTGTGTGTGCTGCTGTGAGGTAATGGGTGCCATGCCTGTGTCCATTGGCATCGCCTGCTGCTCAGGCTGGGGTGTGTCTACGTGTAGGAGCCCAATGCCATTCTGGACAGTGTCCTGGTCCATTGGCCTGGTACTCCAGCCCTTCTCCATTGGTGCACTGTGTTCCTGTTCCTGTGTTACCACACATGCCCGTGAACCTGTTGAGATGGGAGGTGGTTACTTGTCTGACATGTCCATTAGGGGGTGTTGACACTACTGTGCCATGATCTGCATGGGTGGCGCCACCTCTTGTGGGCTGCTGCTGGATGCTGTCCATGCCAGGTGACTGTGATAGGATTCCATCCTGTGAACACTCTGGTTCTACATGGCCAGAATCTGTTGGAGAGACCTACATCAATCCACCGCTGGGTTACGGGGGAGCACTCACCTGGTATGGTGTCCATTCCATCATCCCCATCAAGCACCTCCTGTGTCAGGCTTTCTGTCATGATGACCTCATTAGATGTGAGGTCCATTGTGGGAGCCTGATGGCAGTGGCCCATCTCTGGTCTGGCAGCTGTACCAGCGTGCTACCACCATCAAATGTTTGGCGGCAGCCGCATAGGTCATGCAATTTGTGGTTGATGGCACTCAGAGTCCACAGCCCAGGTCTGTACATGTTGAGAGCAGCCTGTATATCGAGCTAGGTCCGTGCCTTGTCCATTGCAGGTGCCTTCAGTGACCTGGTACCATAGAGAATGCTGTAGTGGCTTTGGATCTTGGTAGCCAGCATGACCACCGAATGGGAGCTAAAATTAGAGAACCCTAGCAGGATAGCCTCCATCTGCCTCCCATCCTGCATCTGGTAGCACACTTGGGGCATCGACTATGGTCCATGGTGAGTGGTGCATGTCTGCCTTCTCGGCCTGGAGTCAGGGTCCATCATCAAGCTGCCTCCCTGGTTGTCGCTCTGTGAGTCCATGCCTGTGTTTCCATGTCCACAGCTCTGCATACACTTCTGTGTGTGTGCATTGGTTAGCTACATTATGCTGCGGTGCAGTTCATCTGATATGTCGGGTCAAGAAGCATGTCTGCTTCTGGTGGTCTCTCCCATACCCTGATCCACACACCCCTGCATGCCCTTGCACATCACTGTGTCTGTGCATGGGGCTGTTGGTGTATGATGTGGGATTTGTATGCCTCCTTAGGTGCGCATCACTGCATTCTCCATTACGTCTCCATTCCAGCATAGATGGCTATGTTCTTGAACAGAGCCCTATATGTTGTGGGCACTGTAGTCTCACTTCTTTAATATAAAGGTTCTGTCCTAGTATTTTAACATGTGCTTCTCAGTTGGTAGTGTATATTATAGCTGCAAGAGTTGTACTTCTGATCTAACAAGGGTCATAACTGGTGCAAGAGTAAGCAACACTCAGGGTGGTTTGGCATATTTGAGTATGTCTAACAACTATGGCCACACTGAGAACTCCTCAGACATGACCCAGGGAGTCGGTCATTTCTCCTGCCCGTGATCCTCCTTCCCAGGCCCCCTCTGGAGCTCCTACCACCACTCCGACCTGCCAACCCCGGCTTGCATACCCCTTGAGGTGGGGCCACTGCTCCTTCTTGGCATCCTTTCTCATAATCTAGTAGGCAGACAGAGAGTGGAGGAGGAATCAGGGGTGGGCAGGATCTAGTGGTGGGCGTGGGGGACTGGCTGTAGGATCCGTCGTCGTCCTCCCGGTGGCGGGGTTTTCTTGTTCTGGTGTTCCCTCCCTAAGGTGTGGACATGCAATGACAGCGTGCAGCAGAACGCTTCCGCACCCGCCTGCAGATGTCCACCGTCGCCTTCACCCCAGCACATATCCCTGCTAAGTGTAGTACTCTCAGTCTGAACTGGAAGCCACGTGATGATGATCCCCAGCCCACACTTCCCAGGAGAGGAGAGCAGTCCTCCGGATGCTCAATCTTCTCCTCCCTGCTGACCCCGGCAACCTGAGTATGCTTCAACCCAGGTCACTGGCGTATGCTGAGGTAAGGCAGATGCCTCAGCCCTCAGTGCCAACAGGCTGGCTACTCCTGTGTATGTTATGAGAATAATTTCTTGTGCTGTCAAGAGTGATTCTTAGACATCAACACCCTGGGGAGTCCACTTTGTTCTGACCACCAGTTTGGGGTTTCTTATTGCTAGTCAGTCAACCAAAGAGTGACTTTCTATAGAGGAAGAGCCTCTAAGAAGATAGGAAAGTTACTTACCAGTAACTCTTGATCTTCTTGAGTATCTTCTGTGTACAGCCACTTCCAACCCTCCTGCCATCCCACTGGCTGACAAGCCAATATATATGGCTCATGTGTGAATGCATGACTCAGCTTGCCATATTAGTGAGAAACATTGACTTATTTTGCCAGTAACAGTGGATATTCAACTGTCTGAGCTGAACATTGACTAGTGGGAAGAAATGTGATTCTGTTGGTTTTCTTGAGTACAAATGTTCTGATTGTTTCGCTCTTGGGAAGAAAGTTTCTCCATTATTATCCCCTGAAAGTTAAGAACTGGGGTATCTATAGATTGGTACTTATGTTTTGTAACATCATTTCAGTTCATTCCTTTTTCCAGTTGTCCATCAGGTAGATGGGTAACTATGATATGTAGGTTTGTAACCCTCGGCAAGTGTATTACATTATATAGTTCCTTTGTATTTTTCTGGAATTTTTTTTAAATATTGAAACAAAATGATTTTTAGTCTAATTATATTTTTCTTTGTGTTGTTTGGTAGATTTTCCTCACCTTGGTAAAAAAAAGGGTACTAAGGTAGTTGGGCCTGATGTTGCAGTATACATAGCATGAGCGGGTGTAAGGAGCAGTGCACTAACAAGGATTGTTCATGCCACTGATTCTAGAAGTTTTCATTCTGGCAGGGTACTAGTGCCTCCCATACGAGATCAAAGAGTATCACTCTATGAAGGAAATATGCAAAAGATCAGGAATCACTACCAAGGAACTTTCCCTTCCTTCCCCAAACACCTCTTGTTCTGCAGAATTAAAAGCCATCCCAGAGCCCCAGGGCTCCGTGAGTATACCTGTATCTAGGTGCGCCAGGAAAAGTTTTGCTTCTTGGTGATAGGGGTGATCAAAACTGGAGGGCAATAAAGAAAAGCAAGCACAACCGAATGCTCCCATGCCTCTCCACTGGGACATTAAAACTGGCAAACCACTGCCTGAGTTTCACTGGGTACTGATGTGATCCGTGGATCGCTAGGGAAAGTGGAGACATGCCTTAAGAATCGAACACTTCTAAGAATTTCCAACATAATATTGTTTATTTCTGTCCGCAGCCTGGTGCTTTGAACATTATGGACCACGGACCAGAGCGAGGAAACTGCAGTTCCAGCAGGGTTCAGCTGGTAAGTCTCTCTTCTCTTTCTCTTGCCTGGCTGCCCACTATAATAAATGGTAAGCTGGGCCAGAAACCTGACCCACCACTTGGCCAGTATCAAAGCCAACATAAATATGGTCACAGTTGCAGCGCTGCCCCAAAGGCCCACAATATACAGTACCTCAACGACAGACACTCAACTCCCTAAAGCCTTTAGCTCTGGTAGTAAAATAAAATGGTAGACTTTTAATGTAGTAAAATGAGTATCCACAGGGAAAAGTACTAACTAACTGAGCCAGGAAGGGTCAGATGACCAGTGGCCCAATTCAGTAAGTGCTAGCCCTGGACAATGCTAGCATCAAACCCTGAGTGAGGCCACAGCATCTAAATATGAAGTCTCCTTTCCCAAAGATTCTTCAGTAAAAGTTTTATGGCATGTAAGTAGGTAATAAAGTTATTCTTATAATGAAAAAAATACAGAGAGAAAAGATCCATAAGCCCTCGGAACTGAAACGATAAAATAACTCAAGGTGAGGAGTGTGCTTCAGAATAGAGTGAGGCACAGTAAACAAAGATGAAGGCTCCTGCAATCTCACTCACTCAGTAGAATTTTATTTTTTAATTAAGTCCATCTATCCATACAAGATCATAAAGTTTCATAACACTCAGTTGTTTCTTTAGAGATATTTGGGATTTTATGCTTTCTTGTACATTGTTGCTGGGAAACGTTTATTTCAGACATATTAATGCTCTACCATTTTATTCTTAGTCCTTATTCTGTAGGGAGCCTGCCCTCATTCACAGCAATTTCTTGGATCATCTTATCATCCTGGAACAGTCATTCAATTGTTCATTCCTTTTCTTTGTTTATTGGGATGACACATTGACCCAAATGCCCTTATACAGGTGCAGCCCAGAGCCACAGTACAAAGTGGCCACAGTTGGTAACATAATTTACTACTAATCAGTCTAGAGTATTTGCCTGTATTTGCACTAAGGGTTAAATGTTCTAGCCCCTGTCTGAAATGTGTAATGATCTTCCAAGAATCAGTCGTCACCACTGATTCCCACTAATGAGTTTGGGCCAGAGGCACTTGGACCCCACAGGAGCAAGCTTTGTCCAAGGGACTGGCAACAGCTACTGTTCACAGTGCCTGCACCCCTCATGTGTGTATTGTGCTAGCCTGTAACCATTGCTGTCTCCATCACCAACGTCAGTGCTCTTCTTCACCTCTGTCGCAAGCACACTGTGAAGTGCTCTCAGTTTGCCTTTGTCGCCCAAGTACTTAACTGCATCATTGTGTTTCTTTTCAGTTTACAGTGTCGTTTCTTGTTATCTTTGTTTTCTGCATGATGTTGAAACCTGAAGTCTAAACCCCTTTTAGAGGGACCTTGACAGTTCCTTGAAAGGATGCCGCATTGATAGTCCTTGATGGACACTGATGTGGGAGCAACACTGAGCATGGGTAAGCCTTAGAGGATTGGCATAGGAGTCATACAGGGCCCACTACAAGCCCTTCTCCCTGGTAGTGACCCCGCCTGTAGATGGTGTGTCAGCTTCATCAACATCCTCTCTGAGGACAACGAATCAGCTATACACCTTCCTTCTGTTGCTGAGTACAGCATTCCTGGTGTAGAGAATTCCTGGTGTAACTGTTCCAGGCACTTGACCGTGAGGCATCTCCCGCACATCAGGCACATATGGCAACCCATAACAGTCACCTGTAGTGGCAACTGCACAGATCTGTTAGCTGCACTGCCACATAGTGAGGCAGTCAGGCAGGCTACTGATCTTTCCACCTGGGGTCTGGAGGTAGCATGGTACCAATCGAGTGCATGTTACGAGCCAGCGAGGTGGTCTCCAGACTGGTGGGAACAGCAGTCTGTATGAGACAGATGACCTGACTTCGTCTTTCCAAACTGGCTCCTTTGGCCCAGCATAAAATGCTTAACTTGCATTTCAAAGAGGATCATTTCTTCCCCAGGGTCAGATGGGAACTGTCAGGAAGCCTCCTCCTCCTCCTCCTGTGCCACAGGAGCCCCTATCTGGCCCTGATCAGTCTTATGTCTCGCCAGACCTGAGAGGAGCCCTGCTCTCTGCCATGCTTCCCCATGCAGAGGGCTGAGGGTATCTTACCATCAGAGTGAGCCAGCTCCTCCCAAACAAAGGGAAGCTTGATACTGTGACCCATGGGTCACCCACAATAGGATGGAAAAATGTGGCAGAAGTCGACTGTGCTGTAGGAAAGCAGTAAATGTCAACAGTGCCGCAAGGACTTCAGCCATTAGACGAGGGTGCGAAAATCATGGGAAGGAAACACCTGTCAGCACAAGACATACCATTCACCTCAGCCCCATTATTACCTCAGACAGCACTGTGCAGGGACAATGGCTCTGCCTCCCCCACAGACCCCTTTAATATATATATATATATATATATATATATATATATATATGTGTCCTATGCAAAAAACTTTGTTAATGCATCATTTAGGGTTAAACACAAAAGTCAGGAAATGAGACCTTTAGGGTTGCCCTATCCCCTTCATGGACCCGCCCATCATCCCGAGATTGACAGCTGACAGGTGTGTCATTGGCGTTGTGAGGCTATTTCCTGCACCCTACTGATGGTATACCATGACCCATCAGTGGTGAAAATCAATTTTGGAAGATATGAAAGTTAGCGTACTTACGTACGATTGATCTTTCAGAATATATTCACCATTGACTACCACACTCACCCACCACCCCCGCTCTAGCTGAGCCAGGGCCCTGTTGTTGCTGGCTGACACCTCTAGTGCCATATACCTCTCCCCAAGTTGCTCCCATTCCTGTAAGGGTAGCCTGGTATTTAAAAATAGTCTGGGATCCACTATGGGGTTCCCATGCCATCAAAAACTTATACAAAAACCGGTAAGGGCCCTTTAGGGATCCATGCCAACTCTCAAAATGGAAGTGTCCCCTTCCTTCCTTCCTTCCTTCCTTCCTTCCTTCCTTCCTTCCTTTTTCTGCCCGCACTATACCCCCTCTTTTCTTGGGTATATCCTATTAGTTGCTACATGCAACTTGTACCCGTGAATGCTATCCAAATCTAACTTCACTTGGCAGCAGCCTTGTCTGTGGATGTCTGCTGTGCACTAGATTGGATTAAACTATACTAGCCTTCACATAGGGTACATCCCTGTTGTTGCAGGAAAGGCAGGTCAGTTTTCTGTGGTGGTTTTATCTGGCTATGGCAAGCAGTTTTCTAACCCTTAGTAGACATGTTTTTTTCCTATACATGTTGGCTGTTAATCCCAACAGGCTCAGGGATAACTGGGGAGATAGACACAGCTTGACTCCTTTGGGCTGAGCAGCCCTGCAACTCTACATGCACCAGAGGCTTTTTCCTTGCCTCAGTCCTCCTGGGAAGGAAGATGACCTTACTTTTAAAATAAAAGAAAAATAAACAGTTTCGCTTCTGGTGTCATGCTGTGTGCTTATTAGGAGTCATTTACATCTTTTTTCTGCAGTGCGGCATATTTATGCCATCTCGCTTACAAGGGCCTAACTTGTTTTGCACACCCCTCTTGACCTGGCTGCCAGACCCACAGGTTTACAGGGCTGCTGTCTTAGTATCACTACTCCTCTCAGACCTGGCTAGAGATGTCGACGCTCAGGCTTGTACGCCTTCTACCACTTAGTGTGCCATTTTCTCTCTGTCTAGAGGTTGGCATACAAGTTTTATTTTGTTGCTTATTTTCTTATAACCATTTCCTATCATTTTGGGCTAGAGAATTTCTTAAGCTCTTTCTCATCCCCCCACCAACTTTGTTTCTCTCTCGTAACAGAACTGAGGATGGTAAGGAGTGGGCAGTGGTTATTAGCTAGTATGGGGTACACAGGCACTGTGCCCAGTAGCTGTTGCTAGCCAGCTGGACAAAGCTTTGCTCCCACAAGGTCTTAGTCCCTCCGGCCCATATCTGTAAGTGAGAATCAATGGTGAAGATCAACAGTTAATAGGGCTGTGCAAAACAAATACTGTTTAGGACAAATACCCACAAATACACCACCAAATACACACAAATACTGTGTAACCCTAGATGGCGCTATCCCAGGGGCTACTACCCTGCCTGATTTGCCACTAACAGGTTGAGGGGCCTGGATCCAATGGCGGGTGCCTCCACCCAGAGGTCAGGGTTTGCAATAGTTAAACTAACTTGGTCACAGCCCTCTGGGACACTGCAACCCCTTTCTTCCCACTAGTGGCCCACACAATATATCAGAATTACCTTCACAGTATACACTTACCCCCAGGTCTGGTTCCGCACTGGGACCTCCTGTAAATGAGATACAGTGCAACAATCACAGTACAGTACTTTAACATAGACAAATACCTCAGGCAGTATAACTTTGCTGAAACAAGCAGCTCTGATTTATTTAGGGGATATAACAAGGACAGGGGAAATCAGGTTAATTAGCTTATCACTCTAATAATCTACCTATGGCTCTGTGCACAGGCCTATCCCTATCAGTTACTGTCCCTGGGTACCCAAGCCCTAGTGGCTAGTCCAAACCATGGCAGCTGGTAGGGCCCTTTCACACAGAGAAAAGGAGAATTAAACAGTCAGCAGTACAGTAATTCCATTTGGATTTAATGTGGCAATTCAACAGGGAGCAACCCTGAATTAGTACTCACGACCTCCAAATAAGATAGGGTCCTTCAATGTCAGCAGGGCTCACTTGAGGTACACAAACCTCTTCACACATCCATATAAAAGAAAGTACTATACCAGGCAGGCTGCATCTGTATCCCGATCGCAATTACTGCACAATACCCGGAGAACACACAGCAGATTCAGTTCCTGACAGACCGAGTGCAATTTTCAGCAATTCTTCCAGTCTTCTACAGGGTGAGCCTGGTTTCTACTCTTCAGAGATCCTTTGATTCTTTTCACAGGACGGATTCAGTCCTAACAAGCTGTTACACAAGCTGCAGACCGGAACTCTGGGCCTTACACACGTTTTTGACTAAAACTGCACACTGAAAAGCACAGGGCTCCTTCCTTCTTCACTGCCAAAGCTCAACTGAAGCTCCAACCGACAAAACTGGGCACTTCCTTTGAGTTCCTCCCAGTTCTTGACTGGATTGGCTGTCACTCACAATAGACTGCTGCTGTTGGTCCAAAAGGCACTGAAGTCTAAACTACATCTCCCAGAGTCACTGCCCATACAATCCTCTTGTGGCTGGCTCAGATTATGAGTCCAAGTTCTGATTCGTCCAAGGCACCATTTTAGAGCTAGCTACCCCACACTGATTGGTCCAGTTCAGCAGTTCAAAACTAGAATGGGGAACTAGCAGACACAGTTCTGACTGCAAAGAAAGCAGGTTAGACAAACTGTAATTTCATTATTACTCTAAATAATTTCTGGCAAACAGTTACATCTTTCAGATAGGTTCCTTTGCACTCCTAGTGACTGCAAAATGAAGTGAATTGGCAGCAGCTCAAGTGGTACTCAGAGAAGCACACAGTCCCCATACAAACTAATTATGTCTGCAAGCAGACAGCTCTTAAAGAGACAGTACCAGAGGCTCTAAAAACACTAACTGATAAATGGCTTAAATGCCAAACACCATTCAGGCTTGGAGCATTCAAGCAAGCTCCTGGAAGTCTTTTGGGAACCCCCATTTGCAGGGGTTACACCCTTCCTGGCCTGGGAAAGCTTGACGTCCGTCAAGCAAGTACCCCATAAGTTTCAACTGCAACCATATACATTTGCATTAGGCTCGCATATGTAATCATCAGTCAATATATCATTTTACCAAGAACACATTTCTGAAACATTGCAGTACGTCACTCTTTACACAGTATTACATACACATTGTACCATAACTCAAGTTATTACCTCTTGTACATGAAACCTGAAGAGAGGGGCCCTTCCTATCAGTTACCTTGGGGCTGGACGGGCAAGGGCACCATACTTAGAGGGCAACACAAGTAACTTGAGTTAGCACTGACGCTCAGTTTGGGCAATGAGCTCGGGACACATACACTCCTTTATGGACAACATTGAGAGGCAAATCCACAGGCCTCCCAAGGGAATCATAACTGAGGTGCACCACAGGCTTTACAGCTCGACCAGTCTTTCTAGGGGAACTGTTACAGTCTCTGCACTCTGAGCCTCATTTTCAGCATTGTCCACACTTGTCAGGGGAGTCTCCATGGGGTAGAGAGGCTAGAACTTGGGGCACTTTCAGCTCCAGGAGTTACAGTTTCTGAGTCCACAACATTTGGCTGCATGGAGAGCTTTGGACACTGGCAGTGGACTGTCAGGGCACTCAAAATACTCTTCTTTGTTCGGTGTATCACCAGTCTGCCCCAATCTATCATTTTCTCCCTGAAAGCTCAAACAGTTCAACCATGCACAATGATTCCATTTCATCTGATCTGATGCTTTGCACTTCACTTTCTGGGAGCATTGGCTCCAGGGATGAAGCTGGGGGCTTAAACAGTCCAGAAGGCCCAGCTTTGTCTCCAGTATTGACTAGGGATTGCCCCGAACAATTGACTCAGTTCGTAAGAAGGATAGTATTCAAAGTCACTCTCACTTTCTTCCGATATGGACTGACAGTCATGCTCAACTGGGACTTGTGGAGGGAACACTTTAACTTTGCTTCTGTAGGTGCAGACTTTCTTGATCTTTTCTTAGCAGCAGCTCTAGTCACTGGTCCAGAGGGGCATCTTCTAGGGGCTCAGACTCAATTAAGATTTGTCCAATGGGCAGTAAATGATTTCTATGCATTGTTTTACATCTTTTGAATTATTCTCAGGCCTTACTTTGTACACTGGCAGATCATCTAGTTTGCCACTACAATGTGAGGGAGATGGTGCCATCTGTCAGCAATCTTGTGCTTGCCATGCAATCCCAGATTTCTTAGCAATACCCGATCTCCCTCCTGGAGTTCCTGTGCTTTCACCTTTTATCATACCTTTCTTTGTTGGCCAGATTTCTTTTGGCAGCCATGGTTTGAGCCAGTTGGTACGCATGAGTTAGCTGGGCCTTTAACTTTGCACATACTGTAAATAGTTGTCAGCCTGAACCCCATCAGGAGAGACCCCAAACACACATCTACTGGTAGTCGAGCTTTCTTCCAAACATCAGGCGGTAGGGGGAGAATCCAGTGGCATCACTTTGGTGCAGTTATAAGCATGTACCAGGGTGCTAATTTGTTGGCTCCATCTAGGCTTGTCCTTTGGGTGCAGGGTGCCTAGCATATCTAGCAAAGTCGGTTGAAACGTTCAGGCTGTGGGTCCCCCTGGAGGTGAAGGTAAGGAGTGGTTCTGGACTTCGCACTCCCCACAGAGAAAGCATCTCTTTGATCAGACGACTCTCAAAGTCTCTCCTTGATCAGAATGGATTCTTTGTGGAGCCCCATAGTGAACAAAAGTTTTCTACAAGTACTTTGGCCACAGTGGATGCTTTCTGGTCTTTGGTGGGAAAGCTTGGGCATATCTCGTGAAATGGTCAGTGACCACCAGCACATTACTGATATTTCTTTGATCTGACTCCAAACTTAGAAAATCAATACAGACCAGCTCCATGGGTGCACTGGTGGTGATGTTAACAAGGGGCAGCCCTCTGGGGCAAAGCTTTCTCTGTAAGCAGCGACTACAAGTTCGAATGTGTTGCTCCACATCAGCCCCATCTTAGGCCAATAGAATCTGGATCTCACCAAGTCAAGTGTTCTGTCTATACCAAGGTGCCCCATGTGGTTGTGCAAGGACCTCAGTACTGAGTCTCGAAAGGCAGTGGGCAGCACTAGTTGTTGTTTGTCTACTTGTCCCCTCTGTCTACTGTTTCTCTGTATAACAGTTTATTGATCAGTTTCAACTTAGGACCTTCTTTGTATAACAGTGCAGTTCTCAAATCAGTGGAGCGAATTTGACACATCTTTTCCTGCATAGAGGGCTTCTAAAGCTGCTTTGATCATGGGATGGCAGGATTGAGCCCGCGAATACTGTCATTGTCCAGCTGAGGCAGTGCACCAATGTCTATTGCAGAAAAGTGGCAATAAGCAGCAGGTATGCAATTCTCAGAGGCTCCCAAGCAATCCACCATGCAGTCCACTGCGTCCGTGGACATTTGTTCCTCCCTGTCAAACTTCGGCAGAGTGCCCGAATGTCAGGTTCTGCCAATCGGACCCAATCATTCTGGGGAACAGGCCTCCGGGAGAGAGCATCAGCATCTATGTGGTTCAGACCTGCTCGGTATTCAGAGCATAGTCATATGTAGATAATGCAGAAAGCCACCTATGGCCAGTGGCATCCAACTTAGCTGAGGTCTGCACATAGGTCAAAGGATTATTGTCAGTTTTACTAGTATTTTAGCCCATAGTACTCATGGAATTGGTCAACAATAGCCCACTTCAAAGCTAGGAACTCTAACTTATGTACAGGATAGTTCTTTTCGGATGGGGTCAGGCTTCTACTGGCAAAGGCCACTGGTCTCAGGCCATTCTCGTGCTCTTGGTACAACACAGCCCCCAACCCTTGCAAGCTAGCATCAGTGTGCAGGACGTAAGGTTTTCTTGGATCGGCATAGGCCAGCACTGGAGCATGGGTAAGTTGATATATGATCTCATGAAAAGCAGTCTCACAATCAGGAGTCCAGCGGGCCCCAAATACTTCATTCGATGAAAATACACTCTTTCAGTCTTGAGGGATGCTGACTTTTGGTATTTTTGTGGGTTGGGGATACCCTTGAGTAAGGTTAAGTAAAGGGCGGATCACTCTTGAATAGTCCTTGATGAAGCGCCCGATAATAACCACAGAATCCCAGGAATCTTTGCAGTTCTTTTAGATTTTGGGCTGTGGCCAGGTGGTCAAGGCCTCAACTTTACTTGGGTCGGTCTCTATTCCTCGGTGGATACTATGTGTCCCACATACTTTACTGATGTTTGAAAAAATTGACACTTATCAATGGACAGTTTAAGGCCAAAGTCCTCCAGTCGGTCCAATACCTTAAATAATCTGCTCTCATGTTCCTCCAGTGAGCTGCCAAACACAATAACATCATCTAGGTATACCAGGCACTCTAGTAAGTTCATGTCCCCACTGCACGCTCCATCAATCGTTGAAAAGTGGCTGGGGCACCTGAAATCCCTTGAGGCATCCTCATGAATTCATAGAAGCCAAGCGACAGATAAAGGCTGTCTTTTCACGGTCCTCTGGGGCCATCGGGATCTGATAGTACCCTGCGAGAGATCCAGCACAGAGAACCACTTGCTCCCGTTTAGGCAGTCCAAAGCATCCTGAATGCGGCATTGTGTACTGATCAGGGATAGTCCGCCGTTTAAGGTGCGATAATCCACACACATCCTTACTGTTCCATTCTTTTTCCTCACTACCACAATGGGGGAAGCATAAGGGCTTCTGGATTCTTGTATTACACCAGCAGCTAACATCTCTTGCAGATGCCGTCTCACATCATCTATGTCAGCAGGTGCCAGGCGTCGAGACCTCTCACGAAATGGTCTTTCGTCATGCAGCCGGATATTGTGCTCAGCTCCTTGCACGCATCCTACATCCCATTCCTTTAAAGAAAACACCTGGTCTCTCTGGGCAAGCTTCTCACTGATCTTCACTTTCCATTCAGCTGGCAGCGGGAGTCGCGAAATCAAACAAGTCAGGCGTTACTCTGTCATTCTTCCTTGAACTCTTGCTGCTGGGTAGCACTGCAGTGTCTGCACAATGCACATTAGCCAGGATGCAACCTCTGTTTACTCGAATGTCTCTTTCAGACACATTATGAACTTGGACCATTACCCTTCTGGCATAAGCATGGGCTCTAGCGGGCAAAATACTAGGCTTGACCAGCAGTCCCTCTGGCAATTTTCCATCGCCTGGTGCATCCAACATTAATATTTTATTCTTAACATCCTTTCTGATACGGACCTCTCCTGTAAGGTACACTGGGCATTTGGCGCCAGGATCAGAGACTCAGGATCCTTCTTCCATACAATTCCGACCGGTTCCTCTGGTTCTGTTTTTCAGCATCTCTCTACGCCTCATAGGCCTTCTTAATTAAAGCCGGAACTCTTAAAGCTCTACTAGTCTTTGACCCTGTTTTTCATAACACAACTGTGCCAGCCTTCCGAACATATGAGCATTTGTTCCAATCAACAAAGGGATACCATCATACAGTCCAGTGGGGGACACACTAAGGCTAGGGTCTCTACTTGTTCGGCCACTCCAGCCACGGAGGTGGGGAAAGACAGCCAAATTCGGATATACCTGGAATAGGGTAGGCCTTCTCACTTAACCCCATACATGCAGTCCTTCTAATGGTTGTAAGGGCACGTCTGACAAATGCTTCTGATACCAATCTTGGAACATAATTGTCACTTGGGAGCCACTGTCTAATATAGCTCTTGTAGACACTCCATTCACCTTTACAGTGGTCTCCATGGAGGGACCCACTATTCTGGACCAGTCTGGAGAGGCGTGGTGGGGCCTGGGCAACTGACTTGCCACAAAAGGACGTGAATTAGCATTTTGATGCCCTCACTGGGATCATGTCGTGCACCTCTTAACCACTGATTTCTTCTCCAAGCTCTCCTTGTAGCCTATATGCAACTTTGTCAGTGTCTTTTGGGACTGGCATTCCCTTTTCATGTGCCCATCTTTCCCACAATTATAGCAAAACATACTTTCTGAGTTTGAGCTGGCCGAGGCGCCACACTGGGAGCCAGGGCGGGGTATTACTAACTGGAAACCTTGGTGCCATCTCTGTCTCGGCGTGATAAGCATTTGGAGACATCTCGTCAGTTTCTCCACTTCCATGGTCAAGGAATCGAGTTCGAGCTGTTATCAGCAGGAGATACATGGTGGGTACCCCACCCCATAGCAGATGCAGTCGGATATAGGTCAGGGCTGCATTTGCAGGCGTGGCCTTCATAAAGGGACTGTTTTTGAATTCCCGGATCTCTCTCAACAGTTCGCCCATTGTGACATATCTTTTCCTTGTCAGAGCGCTCATT
Source organism: Neoceratodus forsteri (assembly GCA_016271365.2). Taxonomy (NCBI): domain Eukaryota; kingdom Metazoa; phylum Chordata; order Ceratodontiformes; family Ceratodontidae; genus Neoceratodus; species Neoceratodus forsteri. The sequence continues at coordinate 121,806,156 of JADMNL010000025.1, forward strand.
GACTGCCAACCTCTGCCCCTGAACTTCACTTGATGGGTCACCTCAGTCACTCGGGTCGTAGCTGCAGCTATTGGTGCAGGTCCTCCCGAGGTCGCCTCTTTCTCAACTCCTCGAATTTCTCTCATTAACTCATCATAGGAGGGTGGGATTTCAGTCGATCTGCCAGGTGTAACTGAAGCAACAGCAGTTCTGAGAAGGGGCAGACTTAAGGATCCTGTCCAGCCTGGTTCGGTCCAGTTCAATCGCTGGCAAACTACCTTTCTGAGGCATTCTTGCAACAATTTTTCCAGCCGAGATACATACACAGACAACAACTCCCTTGGTACTGTTGTGCATCTCTTACTCTCCACCATAGGTCCTCATCAGAATCTGGGCTCCCACACATTCTCCAAGGCCTCAAGATAGGCCTGTGCAGTCGCTCAGGGTTACTGGCCCGCTTAGCACGGATGGTAGCAGGGCAGGACCTCGGAGGCTCTCACTAACCCTCTTCGCCACCTTCCGAGCATTGCCATTCTAGCACTTGGGGGCAACATAGTCTATCCAGGTCTCCAGTCATCCTCCCTTGGGGGGGGAGGTGCCAGAGAAGATCCTCAACCTTCGGTAAGAGTCGTGACTAATGGCAGGTGCAGAAATAGGAGTCTGCATTGGTTCAGCCACCATACGGGCACTGGAGCAGGAGAGGGTGTTGGGGAGGAACACTCCCAGGTGGCAAGAATAGTTTCTTCAAGTCCTCCACAGTTTTCCCTCTCCCAGCAACCATTCAGCAAATTTCTCCTCAAAAGTTTCAGATAGTGGTGGGGCTGATTCCCCCGGTCTTTACTGTCCTTAGTTATCACTCTCCAAGCAGTGAGGGCTCCCTCTGGGGTAATGGTCTGTGGCACTTTGGAGCTATCTATGGGATCCTTAAACTCTACTAGGGCCAGGAAAGTGTGGGTGAGCAGATTAGCATGCCGACCCACCACCACAGGGTTTTGTAAACCTTCCACCTTGGAAAGTACTCCTGCACAGTGTCCGTATTGATACCCAGGGGATGTCCAGGATAAGCATAGCATTTTGGGGTGCGATCTCCTCCCAGTACACCACTCCACCAGCCGGTGCACAGCCACTTCTGTCGGGTACCCATTTTTTCTTAACAGTGGTTCGTAAATATGGCCACTAGAGGACACACAATCCCAGCGGTGAGCCTCAAGATGTAACCCCTAGATGGCGCTATCCCAGGGGCTACTACCCTGCCTGATTTGCCACTAACAGGTTGAGGGCCTGGATCCAATGGCGGTGCCTCCACCCAGAGGTCAGGGTTTGCAATAGTTAAACTAACTTGGTCACAGCCCTCTGGGACACTGCAACCCCTTTCTTCCCACTAGTGGCCCACACAATATATCAGAATTACCTTCACAGTATACACTTACCCCAGGTCTGGTTCCGGCACTGGGACCTCCTGTGAAATGAGATACAGTGCAACAATCACAGTACAGTACTTTAACATAGACAAATACCTCAGGCAGTATAACTTTGCTGAAACAAGCAGCTCTGATTTATTTAGGGGATATAACAAGGACAGGGGAAATCAGGTTAATTAGCTTAATCTCTAATAATCTACCTTATGGCTCTGTGCACAGGCCTATCCCTATCAGTTACTGTCCTGGGTACCCAAGCCCAGTGGCTAGTCCAAACCATGGCAGCTGGTAGGGCCCTTTCACACAGAGAAAAGGAGAATTAAACAGTCAGCAGTACAGTAATTCCATTTGGATTTAATGTGGCAATTCAACAGGAGCAACCCTGAATTAGTACTCACGACCTCCAAATAAGATAGGGTCCTTCAATGTCAGCAGGGCTCACTTGAGGTACACAAACCTCTTCACACATCCATATAAAAGAAAGTACTATACCAGGCAGGCTGCATCTGTATCCCGATCATAATTACTGCACAATACCGGGAGAACACACAGCAGATTCAGTTCCTGACAGACCGAGTCAATTTTCAGCAATTCTTCCAGTCTTCTACAGGGTGAGCCTGGTTTCTACTCTTCAGAGATCCTTTGATTCTTTTCACAGGACGGATTCAGTCCTAACAAGCTGTTACACAAGCTGCAGACCGAACTCTGGGCCTTACACACGTTTTTGACTAAAACTGCACACTGAAAAAGCACAGGGCTCCTTCCTTCTTCACTGCCAAGCTCAACTGAAGCTCCAACCGACAAAACTGGGCACTTCCTTTGAGTTCCTCCCAGTTCTTGACTGGATTGGCTGTCACTCACAATAGACTGCTGCTGTTGGTCCAAAAGGCACTGAAGTCTAAACTACATCTCCCAGAGTCACTGCCCATACAATCCTCTTGTGGCTGGCTCAGATTATGAGTCCAAGTTCTGATTCGTCCAAGGCACCATTTTAGAGCTAGCTTACCCCACACTGATTGGTCCAGTTCAGCAGTTCAAAACTAGAATGGGAACTAGCAGACACAGTTCTGACTGCAAAGAAAGCAGGTTAGACAAACTGTAATTTCATTATTACTCTAAATAATTTCTGGCAAACAGTTACATCTTTCAGATAGGTTCCTTTGCACTCCTAGTGACTGCAAAATGAAGTGAATTGGCAGCAGCTCAAGTGGTACTCAGAGAAGCACACAGTCCCCCATACAAACTAATTATGTCTGCAAGCAGACAGCTCTTAAAGAGACAGTACCAGAGGCTCTAAAACACTAACTGATAAATGGCTTAAATGCCAAACACCATTCAGGCTTGGAGCATTCAAGCAAGCTCCTGAAGTCTTTTGGGAACCCCCATTTGCAGGGGTTACAACTGCATTTGTTACAAATACAAACATCACTCTTGGTTTTTGTTTTTTTTACATTGTATTTATTCACTCCTGTGGATCAGGGCATCTCTTGAAGTGCCCACATGACCATCGCTCTACTCCCCTGCCTGAGGCCTCCTCCTCCGGGACCCTCTTCCAAGGACTTTCCAGCCCCTCCGTGTCACCCCCAGGGAGGGCCTGCTCCACCTTCCTGGTGGCCGTTCTGCGATTAGAAAGTTAGTCCTGGTCGAGGCCTTGTGGAACCATTGGAGGGATTGCCGGTGCTGGGGATGTGGCTTAGGTCCCTGGAGCCTTCGTTGCCTCTCTGGTCCTCCAGGTATTTTGCATTGCAGTTTCCTCTGGAGCATAGTCATGCAATGACATCCTGACATCTGCCACCACTCCACCCCTAGTCATTGCACTGCAAGTTCCTTAGGCTGCCGCCGATCTCCATCAGGGGCGCATGAGCGGTGTGCTTGGCCTGGACCCCTCCTGCCCTGCCCTGGGAAGGAGAGCAGCCTCCGATGCTTAATCCCTTCCCTGTCAACCCCTGGTGACCCAGATCACTGGCGTGGCATGAGGTGTGGCATCCAGTGCCTCAACCCTCAGCACCACCGGGCTGGCTACAGATAACACTCTTAAATATTTGTAGTTATGTTAGACCACATAAAATAGTGTTAGACCTTGGTTTCAGCTGACATGAAACACCTGTGACTGCTATTGTTCTATACATGGGTGCATAGTTTCTTGATAAATCTGCAAATTTGATTAAAACTTCCAGACCCTTGGTCTTATGTCATCATTAACAACAGACACAAGTCCAAAATGTAAAATACAATATTACTAACATACGGACTTACGAATCTGCCAGCAGAACAGACCAATCTTGTTATTTCCTCTCTTCTAGCACTTACTCACTAGTTGTATGATTTATGACTGCTAATTATTTGCACTTATATTTCTGTTTTGTTACCACATATAGAGTCCTGCAAATGTACTGTCATTGCTGAAAATTTTGTATAAGTGTACTTGTCTGACTTCTACTTGTTCCTCATGATGTTTTCTTGTATCTGCTATTGTCTACGTACCCTTTGTTGTAATCTCCGGTCAGTCTTGAAAATAGGCTGGTATGCTGTCTAGTGTACCTAGCGGTTAACAAAAACTAAATAAATAAATAAAATAAACCAATCTATCAATGTCTGCCTGAGTGTGCAGCTAGCACCATAGATTGCAGCGCCCCAGCCTACTCCCCACCGTCCATCCCATACCTGTCACAGCCCCTGTCCCCAGACCCTTCCTCTTGCTTTGTCCCATTCCTTCTTAAAGCTTCTGACTGTCATACTTGTTACTACCCTGCTGGTAGTGCATTCCAGTTAGACACCACCCTTTCAGTGAAGTAGTGCCTCCTCATCTCCTCTTAAATCATCCCCTCTAACCTTAGTCCATGCCCTTGTCTCCCTACCTTTCCTTAGTTTAAACACCCTTGGTGCTAGATTTATTTACCTTCCTCAAGTATTTGAACATTTCAATCATATCCCTCTGTCCCTCCTCTCCTCCAGTGTGTACATATTCAGCTCCTGCAGCCTGACTTCATAGTCCTTTCCTTCCATCCCCTTTAACATTTTTGTTGCCCTCCTTTGTACCCCTCCAGTAATTTTAGCTCTCTCTTGGGTATGGCCTCAGTATTGCACACAGTATTCCAAATGTGATCTGACCAAGGATCTGTAGAGAGACAGGATCACATCCCTATGCCTGGATGAGAACCCACTTTGATACAACCCAGCATCCTGTTTGCCTTAGCTGCTGCTTTCCTGCATTGGGCAAGTTGTTCATGCTCCTTGTTACCAACACCCTAAGGTCCTTCTCCTCCAAAGTGATCCCCAGCCTCACCCCACCCAACCAGTAGTCCCTTTATGGTTTTGCCCTAGAGTGCATCACCTTACACTTCTTCGCTTGAATCCTAGCTGCCACTTCTCAACCATGTCTCTAGTTTGGTTAAGTCCCCCTGCAATTGTTTCCATCCATCCTCTTCGTCCACCACCGCCCTATTTTGGTACCATCTGCAAACAGACTAACCCTGCTCCCAACTCTGTGTGCTATATCAGAGATAAAGAGACCAAATAGCACTGGGCCAGCACTGAACCCTGCGGCACGCCACTTGTCACTGCTCTGGGTGTCAAGAGCTCCCACCCCACAACCACCCTCTGCACCCTCCCTGTAACCAGTTCTCTATCCAGTTTGTCAGTTTTTTCCCACCCCACGGCAGTCAGCTCCCCTCCAGTCTCCCTGAGTCACTGTATCAAATGCCTTGCTGAAGTCCAAGTACAGGACATCTACCACATGACCCCATCTAGCTCCTTTGTTACCCAGTTGTAATACTCTATTAGGTTTGATTGACAAGACCTCCCCAAGACAAACCCATGTTGCCACCCATCCCGGAGGCCATTACCCTGGGGAATGCCACCAGCCTCTCCTTCAATATCGTCTCCATAAGCTTCTCCACTATGGAAGTGAGACTGACCTGCCGATAATTTCCTGGCTCTTCCCTAGGCCTATTCTTGTGTATGGGCACCACGTGGGCCACCCTCTAGTCCTGAGGCATACACCCCATTTTCAGGAGGTGTTGAACAGATCTGCCAGTGACTCGGCCAACACCTTCGCAATCTCCTCAGCACCCTGGGAGTAGATGCCATCATGACCTGGTGCCTTGTCCACCCATAACACCCTCAGCCCCTCTAGCACTCTACTCCCTATTATCATTTTGTCTGTCACCTTCTCCTCCCCCACCTCCAAGTCCATAATGGTATTGATCCATCCTCTCTTTAGTGAAAACAGAGCAGAAGTACTCATTCAGTATTTCCACTTGATCCTCTCCCTTTTCCACCCATTCCCTCTCCACTTTATCCTCACTATATATTTTGCAAACACTGATATGCAGACAAATACAGATACATATACAAATACCAGAGACACAAATACAAATATCACAAATCAGCCCGTGCACAGGTCTTACAGTTACAGATAATACATAACCTTCATTTTCCCATTTACTGCCTTTCTCTGCCTCCAGCAACATGGAGCTGTCAGTTTTCTGAGTAAGTCCTGTACTCATTGGCTCCAGTGCTTTCCATGTTTTTCTGCCCACCCTCAGGGCATATATGTGGGGCCCTAGTCCCTCAAAGGGGATTGGATCCAAGGTCACAAGCTCCAAGCAGCGGGGGACATGTGTGTAAGAGTCTTGGGGCATGGGTACCTGTTGTGTACCATACACCAGCTACAACTGACTGGACTGGGCAGAAGGGTCTCAGGGCGGTGGCAGAGTACCAGGTCTGGTGTCCTCCAAGTATACACACTCTGCCGAGGTAGGTTTGCCCTCTGTCCAATGTTCAAGGCTGAAATAATCTGGGACAGAGTTTTTGAGGTGGCTGTTTTGCATTAAAAGATTACTTTTGTTGCCACGGAACTAACTGTTCCTAATCAGTTTAGATGCCAGGAAATGGCTCAGATTGCACCAGCTCCCAATGATGGTCAAAGTCAACGATGAAGTGGAGTACAGTCCAGCGACCATGGAAGAGGAGGAGGCAATAGAGAATGATTAGAAGGAGGCTGATTAAGGGGTAATGTGAGGAAGTTCTTTTCACAGAAAGGGTGGTGGATGCATGGAACGCCTACCTCAGGAAGTGGTGGATATGAATACAGTGCAGGGCTTCAAACAGGCATGGTATAGGCATAAGGAGTAATACAGATGAGTATGAATAGATAGGCCATTGACACAGTAAAGGCCTCATGGCACATTCATAGGTAGAAAAATGGGCAGACTGAATGGGCCTTGCAGTCCTTATTTGCCATCAACGTCTATGTTTCTGTGACTGATGGTGGGCCTAAATTCCACTCTGTCTTCCTGCTCAGAGGACAGTGTGAACAACTCTCTCAGATCTCCTCTTGAGGATGCTTCTTTCCGTTTTTCTCATGTTGGTGAGGCCAAACTGGGCTTTAATGCAGAGGAGGAAGATTCCTCCAAGAAGCACCTTTATGAGTTCCTGGAGACGTCTGCCTCCCTGCTGTCGTCATCCCTCCAGTACATTTGCATTAGAGGATGGTACATTAGCTGCCTGGCATAGACCTGCTCGGTTACCTGCAGTTCCTAGGAAAGAGAAAACAATAGTGGCGTCCTGCTTGTTAAGCCTTATTATTATTCTTCACCTGAAACAGACTCAATAGTTGTTATGGCTGCACGTGATAGATCAAAGGCACCCAAACACATGAATTCTCTTCCTCCAGATAAGGAATCAAGGAGACTGGACGTGATAGGAAAGAGGACATTTGCTTCTTGATTCCTGGGCTCATGGATTGCAAACTGTCAGACATACATGATAATCAAATTGCCTATGAAAAATTATGGCCTGTCTGACTGATAAAATACCAGATGGTCTGACAAAATATTGACTCAACAGACCGCTGCCAGTGACCTGGATGCAGGGACATCTGCTTAGGTCTGCTTATGGTACCTCCGATGCTGATGCTGCCCAGTGCTGCGGCTTCCAGGAATATGCCTTCGCCGCCACTCTTGGCTAAGGTGATGGGCTTTGCCTCTGATGTTCTGCAATCAGTATTTAATGCCCCATTCAGAGGAAAGCAATTGCCTGGCTCTGACATCAAGAATGCTCTGTAGGATCTGCAGTCCTCAGAAATGACCCCAGGTCTCTGCACAGAACTGTAGGCCAGCCACAAACTTGCATACCTGTACCGTGCAAGACTTACAAAAGATCAGACCATTACTGGCACCCCCACCACCCTCAGCACTTGATGATTCCCTTCCTTTCTCAAGCTTCATTGCTTTTGACATTCTTGTGGGAGGTTTAATCTCCTCTTCTAACGAAATGGTGCAGATCACAACCTGATGCCTGGCACCTGGAGAACATTCAGCTATGACACACCCTAGAGCTCCTTTCTGTTCCTCCAATGACCCCACCTTGCCAAACAAATACCTTCCAGGATATCTTGCCTCCTGCTGGAGGAGGTTCATACCTTTCCACAAGAGGGCTGCAGAGTCTCTCCTGGTTTCAGAATGGAATATGTGCTATTATTCCCAGTACTTCCTTGTAACAAGATGGACTGGGCATTTAAGACCATGTTAGACCTTCGAGGACTGAATCTGTTCATTGAAAACGAAAAGTTACAAATGGTCTCTGCATTCTCTCCTTCTCCCTTACTAAAAGGAGAGTGTATGGTTACTCAGGATATGAAGGATACATATCTTCATGTCAGGATCCACAAGTCTCATTGCCAGTAGTTGTGGTTCATGCTCTATAGGTCACACTATCAGTTTCGTGTTTTGCCCTTTAATTTGTGTTTTGTGCTGTACTGCATGTCTTACTCAAAGCTTTTGTCATGATGACAGCTGCCCTCCACAGGAGGGCCTCTATGTCTTCCTTTACATAGACAACTAGCTTCTGAAGGCTGCATCATAGGAGGCCATAAGTACATACCCTGTTTTGGACCAGAAAGCTGTTCAACCAGTTGGGTATACTGGTAACAAGCTGAAATTGGTACTCACTCCTTGCCAATGCCTGCAATACATAGGGGTGTACAGCACACGGACTGGTTGGGCATTTTGCCCATGGACCAGCCCACTGTACTGGTAGCCCAAGTTCAGCTGGTCTTGTCCAGTGACTTTGTATTTGCCAGATGCCTGCTGCAGCTTATGGGCCTCGTGGTTGCAGCTATACTGACTGTCCCTCTGGCTTGTCTGCACATGAGGGTCCAACAGTGGTTCCTCCGGCTCAGTGGGCTAAGCATTGTAACGATTGGAGCATCTCATACCAGTGATTCCTCCACTGCATTGCTCCCGCCATGGTGGTTGGCATGCTTAGTTCTAGAGATGGGGTCCCATTTTTCAATCCTTCCCACTCCTGGTGATGATGACAGATGCCTCAGATTTGGGATGGGGTGCCCATCTGGGCCTCTTCAGAACTTAGGGCCAATAGACCCCTGTAGATTTGGGTCTGCACAGCTACACTTGGAAGATGAGGGCTGTTCTGCATGGCCTGCAGGCCTTTGCCCCCCTCTTTCTAGGGCATCAGCTGCTGATTCATACAAACAATATTTTGGTGATGTACTACATCAATCAGCAAGGCAGAGTCCACTTATACCCTCTCTGCAGTGAGGCAATGCAAGTTTGGCATTGGGTGCTAGAACACGACATGTTTCCATCCGCTGTATTTTTATTTATTTATTTATTCAAATTTCTGAATTACAATCCTTTGAGTCAATGACTCCTTTGCAAAGGTTCCATGTCAGTGCATACATACATACATAACTTAAAGACAATTGTATTCCTCCCCAGTGCCTTGAATGCCCAGGTGGATCACCGAGTCAGTTCTAGGAGCTCTGCCATGAGTGGGAACTTGCAGACTCCCTTATGGACAACCTCTTCATAAAATGGGGTCACTCAGACATAGACCTGTTGCTTCTCCATACAGTGCACAACTGCCGTGTTTTTGTTCCGCTCACCCAGGGCCATGAGTTTGTTTGCGAGATGCGCTGTCCCTCCTCCTTGAAAGGAGGTTCATGTACACCTTTCCCCATTCCTCTCATACAAAGTGGTCTGGTCAAGCTGAGGGGCAACTGGCCACCATGATTCTGGTGTCCCTGTACTGGCACAGACACATTTGATTTCTTCTGCTTCAGCACTGGCCATGGAACCCTGTCTTTCTCCCTCTGTGAGCAGAACTTGATGCAGGAGCAAGGTGCTCTGGTGCATCTGGATCTGAGGTTCCTGCACCCCACACCTGGCTCCTGAGGATGTGGAGCTCTTCTGCTTCAGGGATTCCTAACAGTGGGATTTGTTCTTTTGGTGGTTAGAAAGCCATCTAAATAATGAATCTATTTGCAAAATGGAAAAGTTTTACAGTGTGGTATATTACTCATACCTTGGATCCATTTACATGGCCAATTACTCTAGTATTTGACTACCTTTAAAGGGGAACTGTCATCTACAGGATTTCGTAATGTTTGAAACCCATTAAAAAGCTAATTTAAGTGAGCCATTGTGTTTATCTGTGAGTCTTTGCAGTCCAGAGTTATTCATATGTAAATCAGCCTGTAATTAAGGGCTGGGGGCAGCCATGTGTTTTAGGCTCCTGACAGGAAATGATGTCTCTGAGGGACCTGGCCTCCTTTGACTGTAGATAATCCAACAGGTTAATTAGAAATCATCTGTTTTATTAAGTGTGTTTTGAGATGTTATTATAAGACGTTCTACATTTATAATAGATGTTTGTATGTGCATTTCAACTAGTGAGTTATCACCTTTACACTTCAAACTGTTAGTAAAATAATCCATCTTCAGGATTGCTGTAACCTCTAGACTATACTGCCAGCTGATCATCAAAAACTACACATTTCATGGCTGGCTGTCTGGTACCAACAGGTATTAGGGCACCATATCAGGATTTCTAAACCCTGGCTTTGTTCATGTCAGTGCAGATTTCTGTGGCTGCCACAGCACCAATTTGACTTTTCTGTTTTCCTCTTACAGTCTTTTCTCTTACAATTTCGGTGAACTCAGGTATACAAGATACAAATGTGGCTACATACCCACTGACCCACCTGGCATCATCAGGCCAGCCTTGAAATGTGTAGTTTTTCATTAATAGCTGGCAGTACAACCTAGAGGTTAAAGCAAAGAGCTGTGAAACAAGCATTGTTCATCTAGCAAGTGGGTTTGATTCAACATGCTTTACTTGTATAGTGTGCGACCAGAGCAAGTCTTAACCTCTGCTCCCAAAAACACACACCGGGAACAAGCTAGCTCAGTGTGCCTTTCCTGGACAAAGACAGTAAAACCTGGAGCATGTGTTATGATTCTGAAAATAATATGCTCTTTTCCATCCAAATTTGACTTGAAAAGAAAAATAGGACACAGTTTCCTGTTTATTAATTGCAAAACACATAGATGAACAACATTGTTAAAACATGCATAACCTGAAATGCATATTAAGAGTATTTTACTTCTTTTGATGATGTTAAAAGTTAAAAAAAAGTTATGATGTCCTTTTTTCTTTTCAAGTCAAATCTGGATAGAAAGAGCATAATATTTTCAGAATCATAACACATGCTCAGATTGTTTTTATTGTCTTTGACCAGGAATGGCACACTGAGCTGAAGCTTGTTCCCCGGTGTGTTTTGGGGAGCACAGGGAGGTTAAAGGAGATCTACTGGGAAGGAGCTCAAGCCACTGTTGCATATATGCACCTTTATAAAAAATAACACTCGGCAGAGTATAAACAGAGATTATAATATATCTCTACATATGGGCAATGGGGAGGAAGAGGCAACATTGCATCATCATCTCATGGTGTTTGCCAGCTGCTTCTCCCAGGGGGCTGCACTCCAGTTGTCAGTATGCCAGCTGCAGCCCCTGGAAAAGTGTATTTTATGAGCATTCAGGTATTTTGGTTACCTAATAAATATTGAGACTGGGGGGCTCGAGCCACAATCTAAGCAACAGTGGCTCAAGCCCTTCCCAGTAGATCTCTTTAAGTGACTTACTCTGGTCACACAATATACATGTAAAGCATGTTGGAATCAAAACCCATTCTGCTGGATGAACGAAAATTGTTCACAGCACTTTGCTTTAACCTCTAGTTTGACTGCCAGCTGATAATCGAAAACTGCACATTTCAAAGCTGGCCATATGTACCTACATTTGCATCTTGTAGACCTGATTTCACTTGAAATTATGAGAGAAAAGGCTGTAGAGAGGAACAGAAAATATTAAAAATGGAGCGCTGTGGCAACCCTGGAAGTCTGTTCTGACATGAAGACAGCCAGGGTTTAGAAATCCTGATATGGGGCCCCAATACCTGTTGGCACCACAGAGCCAGCCTTGAGATGTGTAGTTTTTAATGATCAGCTGGCAGTATATGCTAGAGGTTAAAGCAATCCTGAAGATGGATTATTTTTATTAACAGTTTGAAATGTAAAGGTGATAACCCACTAGTTTAAATGCACATACAAAACAATTATTATAAATGTAGAAAGTGTTGTATTAACACCTTAAAATGCACTTAATTGTCCGGCCCGGTGGCGCAGAGGGTTGAGGTGCTGGACACCCATTTCGCACTATGCCGGCAACCCGGTTTGGGAATGACCTCAGGTGGTTGGGGTGCCAGCATGGGGTGGAGGGTGGAGCAGGATCGAGCATGCCAATGGGCGGCTTTCCTCTCCAAGGGTGGGTTGGCACCTCCCCATAGTTCCGCTCCCATTGGGTGGAGGTCCAATAGGTAACGTAGGCGGAGAGGGGCAGCAAACAGTTACAGGAGGTGGAAGGGGCTGAGCTGGCACCACGGCGTGCGTGCATGCCTCACATGCTCGTACAGTCATGTGCCAGGGCCTTGGGAGGGCAAGGAGAGAACCTGTAAAAAAAAAACCTATATGTCCCTATTGCCAGTTGGCAGAGGAGGCGACAGAGACCAAATAGCTATATTAAAAAAAACAAAAAAACACACTTAATAAAACAGACAATTTCCTATTTAACCTGTTGATTATTCTATAGTCAAACGAGGGCCAAGTCCTCGGTGACATAATTTCCTGTCAGGAGCCTTAAACACATGATACCCCAGCCCGTAATTACAGGCTGATTTACATATGAATAACTCTGGACTGCAAAGACTCACAGATGAATACAATGGCTCACTCAAATTAGCTTTTTATGGGCTTTCAGACATTAAGAAATCCTGTAGATGACAGTTCCTCTTTAAAGACTCAGGTCTTGGGTATTCCTCTATTAAGGTCCACTTAGCATCAGTATCAGCTTTTCATTCCCTACCGGAAAGCAAGACTGTGGCCCAACTTGAGGTTTCCGACATTCCTCAGAAGTATCCTACTTTTGCACCCCTAGTCCATGATCCAGTTCCAGTGCAGGATTTTAATTTGGTCCTAGAGACCTTTACTGTACCTCCCTCTGAGTCTGCTGCTACTACTTGTGAACTATGCTTCCTGTCATGGAAGATACTGTTCATAGTGGATGTGGCATCTACTAGACGCATTTTGAATTGCAGATTCTGGTTGCAGAGCCTTATTTTCTTATTTTCCACAAGGATAGAGTTACACTATGTACTAATGCTCATTTTCTACTGAAGGCTGTGTTCTGCAAACATTAAATCAGATTATTGACTTTCCTGTTTATTTCTCGACTCCACAGATGGTAAGGAACGTGTTTATGTATGCTGGACATTCACAGAATGCTGCATTGGTACTTGGACTGTACTAAGGACTGTAGAAAATCCTCTCAACTGTTTGTAGCTTTTGTCCCACGAATGGTGGTGCTCCCATTTCTAAGCAGGGTCTATCCAAATGGCTGGCCTGCTGTATTACTTTCTGTTACTGGAAGCATGGTAAGCAGCTTCCTGGTCCTGTCCATGCTCACTGCACCCTTGTGATGGCTACTTCAGTGGATTGTTTCCACAATGCATCCACTGCAGGCATATGTGCTGCTGCCACGTGGAGTACTGTTCAGATATTTACTAACACTACCGCCTGGACATTGTCTCTGTTGGCTTTGGCCTTGCTGTTCTGCAAGGCTCCATACTCCGGTCCTTTGATCCTGCCTTCATCCTCATTGCTTGGTACTGCTTGGAAATCATCCCACGATGTGGCTCAGTGGAGGGAGATGTTCTCATAGAAGATGGAATAGTTACCTACTATAACAGTAGATCTTCAAGAGAAATCTCCTCCATTGAGCCACAACTCTCCTCCCTCCCTCCTCCCTCTCCTTCCCTCCTTTTCGGTGATGGTGATTATCCTGCCTTCTCATGCGCATTGGTTGTCCGCCTGATTTGGCATCTTTACTCAGATTTCCATATCCTCTCCTGTGTGCCTGGTTTGTTTTGGTTTCATCAGTCCCTGCTGGTCCAGTGATCCTCCAAGCTTGTCTCAGACAGGGATGGAGGCATGCTATGGACACCCACGTTATACAGGTGTTGATGAAGCATTTCAACACTGGCAGCCCCAGCCAGCAAACATTTCTGGGTGGCCTGACACCGACTGATTACAGTTGCATGACGTGGCTCAGTGGAGGAGGTTCTCCCAAAGATCTACCGGTACAGTAAGTAACTACAGTATTCTTTCCATATTTAAAGGCAGTGGGTACGGTATTTACGGAGTGCCACCATCAGTTTTTCACATTCAAACATTAACAACATGTCTGCTTTAAAGTTACAATTTGCTAACTAAATGGAGACTAGAGGTAAACACACATGAAAAGGAAGGGAGCTGATTGTATATTTACTCCTACCACCTTTTCATTGCACTGCTAACCTAAAAGACTGCATGAAGAGTTATTCTCGCCCTGGTGTACTATACTTAATATCACATTGCTGACAAGACTATGCAAAATGAACAGTCATACCAGTAGAAAATTAATTTTGAATTTTTTTTTTCCTGCTGCCATTCCCTGTGAAGTAAGTACTTCCTGTAATGATAACACATTGCAACTTCTCTTCAGAGCTGCATTTCTGTTGTTTTTAGGCTCAGCATTACAGATTAGGGATAGCCCTGTGGCACACTGTCACACTGCCATCTGTGAGACTAAGGGTAGCATGAGATCCCTGCAGTCCAACGCTGGAGCCAGATTGGTGCCTGGCGCATTGCTGTGGTGATGTGCTCTGTTCTGGGAGGGACGGAGGGGCTGGCTGCCAGTATTCACACACACACACACACACACACACACACACACACACACTGCTGGCTGATCACAGAGTAGCATTGGTGTAGGCTTTGAAAAAAGCTGCTTGACGGTCCTTCTGACTAGAAGAAGGGTACTGCTGTGGTGCCCCTGATTATCAGGGTGGTGAGGCAGGAGAAACCTGGGGAAAAATAGGGACCAAAAAAGAAAAAAAAACTATGTGCAGATCAGGTTTTCAAGGAAGCAGTGTGGTCCAGTGGTTAGAGAGCACAGAGCTGTGAACTTGGTGATCTTCCTTTTGAATACTGCCACAGCCAGTACCTGAAATGTGTGAGCTGGAGCAAGTCACATGACCTCCCTGTGCTTCAGTCCTGCCCACCTGCACAACTAGGTTGAAGTGGAAGAAAAGCATTTATTTATTAGGTTTTATTGATCAGGTAGGTACACTAGACACCAGGTGCATAAGCAAATGATCGTGCAACTAACAGTACAAAATAAAGTGCAACAACAAATGTACAGGAAGAATTACAGGAATTATGTACATGTACAACTAACTAGACTTGGACCATTAAACAAGCCCAAAGGGATTTGATAGGGCTTTTCATATACTTTGTTTCCCAAAGCGCTTCACAAGCAGTGAGAGATTGGTAGTGATATAACTGTAAATGTGTATTATTATAATAATGAGTAAAATCCAACAATACAATTGGTCAGGCACAATCCACACACTTAATATTAATGTTAGATAAGTACCTATGTATATAGAAACTCATCATAATATGAGGTCATGAATACATGTTACTGACTGCAGATGGACACAATAGACTTGTAATGTGTCCCAAGCAAGTAAAGTACCAATTAATCATTGTCATTTCATGTGACCTCCCATGGTTTTGGCCCCTCAGTTTCCCCATTGCTGGTTCTCTAAGGAAAGATTTCCAACCAACTGCACCCCTCCCCACCATACATGCACCTGTATTGGTCCACTCAAATGTAGCCTTCCCTGCAACCTTTTTCCCAACTGAACAGCAGCAGTTGTTAACACTGATGAGTGTTTTTATTTCCATTTTTTCCTGCTTGTGTCTGACTGTTGGCAGATTATAATGCACAGCAAAGAAACAACAGCAACATACAGTAACTGATATTGACCTGAACACCAGTAGTTGGTTCTGTGAGAGGTACCCCTATTTGATACTGTTCAATGGGCTGCAATGATTCTCTACTCGAAAGCTGATGCATAACCCTTCATTTGCTAGCCAACAAATATATACATAGATCCAAATAAAAATCTGAGGCGGAAGGACTATTTTATGTTAAAAATATCTAAAATTACAGAAATTGTTTTCCAAAACATACTATTGATCTAGAATATGTGTATCAGATTATAATAATAGCAATAAATTACTCTGGGGGTTATATTACTATCCAGTTAATCACCCCTTATTCCTTGAGCCACATCACACCTACAGGAGGTGATTAACAGGAAAGTAACATAATTCCCATTGTGCCTTATTGCATAAGTAACAGCCATTTACACATTGATGCCAATACACCACCCTGGGACAGTTGCATGAACTGGGTTCCTACACATTTAGGTAAGCAAAGCGACAGGAAAGCTAATGCCTGTGATCGTCTCATAGGTTCATAGGTAGTTACAAGTTCATGGGACAAGCCCATTTAGAACTCGCCACCATATATCCTAATGGTGGAATGAAAACTTTGTTCACCCATATATTGGTCAAGTCTGAATTTAAATTGGCTAATGTTATCACAAGAGACAACAAAAGGTGGAAGAGAGTTCCATAATGGTGGTATCCTCTGAGTTACAAAATTCTTCTTCTCACAGTCTTATTAAGACCAGTGACTAATTTAAATTTGTGCGATCATGTGTTATTATGTGTCCTGTTTTTCTAGACAATATGTTTCAAGATTGCAGGATCATTATATGCTCTATACGCAAGGCACAATTCTTATAGATCTATAATGTAAAGAGTACAACCCCAGAGATTTCAGTCTATTGGAGTAATCCAAATCAGACAAGTTGCTTACTTTGCTGGTGATTCTCCTCTGACCCTCTCTACTAGAGCTTCTCTCACCAAGAGATGTAGGAGCACAAAGGAGAACAATATTCTATGTGAGATCTGACTAAGCTTGTGTATAAGGGAACAATAACTTCTGGTTTGTGACTCTTGATGCTTTAAGATACAGCTAATTATCCTTGACCCTAACATTATTTGCAGTGTATACACCAAATTTTAGGTTATTAGAGATACTTATTCCTAAATCTTTTTCAATAGTGATTGTTTGTAAATAAGTACCATTCAATTTATAATCTGCAAGTGTGTTATTTTACCTAGATGCATCACCTTGCATTTACTAATGTTAAATGTCAATTTATTTTCATCAGCCCATTTAGTCAGTCTGTCAATATTAGTTTGCAAAGCTGCAATTGACTCACTGTTATTTACAATACAACCAATTTTGCTGTCTTCGCATATTTATTTATCCATACTCCATCAACAGTCTACATAGAGGCAATCAGTATACTAAACAATAAGGGCACAGGACAGAGCCCTGCGGCACACCACTGGTAACCATGGCCCATGAGGATTCATACCCTCTAATAACAACTTACTGTTTTCTATTGTCAAGCCATGATGCGATCCATTCGATAATATTGCTGTGTAGTTTCAGATGTACTAACTGATTAAGTAGGATGTAATGAGAAACTGAATCAAATGCTTTAGCATAATCTAGATATATAACATCTACTGGTAAACCGAGTCTAAAGCCCTGCTAACTGGTTCAAAAAATTAGTTAAGTTGCTCTGACTAGATCTGCCTTTAGAAAAACCATGTTGACTAATATCCTGAAAACCAATAACTTCCAAGTGATCTATCATTTAGTGCTGGAGTAATCGTTCCGTAAGTTTACCTAAACATGAAGTCAAACTTATAGGCCTATAATTAAGCAATAATGCACAACAGGGTGTGGTATATCATGAGCAAGGCCCCTGGAATTCTGGTGGTTCTGCAGTTGCGGAATTTGCCGCAGAATTTGCATCATGCCGCAGAATATATATAGTGCAGCAGAATTCATTGTTTTGGTGAATTTTCATATAAATATACTGTTTTCCATAGTATCAGGCTTTCTTTCCACCTTGTTTATCCCGAATCCCTCCTCTATGCTCAGCATATGATGTCATCGATGACATCACATCATATTTAGCCAATGACAGGACTCGCGCTCTGCCAGAGAAATGAATAAATCATGCCGCAGAAATCAGAAATGCTGCTTAGAGAAGTCAAGGAGCCCTGCGCAGAAATCAGAAAAATTCTGCCGCAGAGAACACCAGGGGCCCTGATCATGAGATATCATCACGCCCGGTGGCTGGGCACAAGGTCGCAGGTCAAGTGCATCCAACTGCCCAAGAAGTGACGATATCCCATGATATATCCACACCCTGTAGTGCATTATTGTTATTATGAACTGGAATAAAAGTTTTATCAGTAAAAAAAAAACTTAAATACTTCTGAAAATACATTCTTTGAGGTGTTGGAGGAATATATTTTAATGAAGTAATTCCTGAAGACCTCTAGACAGCAAGTGGCACTGTTGTAAGTTGAATTCCTGGAGGAGGTGCACTTTGTGTCTCTCAGTCAGCACCAGAAATTGAACTGTGTTGTTTTTGCCTTTGACCTTAGTCCCGAGTGTCTCAGTGAAGATGTGTGGTTATATTTTGTTTTTCTCAAAAGTGTGTGGCAAGGATAAAGCAGCGATGTGAATGACAAGGGATATGTTACAGTAAGTCACCCAGAGCGGTTGTTGAAAGGTGAAGCTGCTGTCTTGGTGATACAAGTCTGTGGGGAAAAAAGCAGGCATAGTGTGATGGTTTGGGGTTGTTTCCTTATGTTTTATTTGAGGAGTTGCTCAAGCTGCGAGTTGCTGCCATACTCGATGTGGTGAGCGCCGCTGCGGCTTTTATTGGTGCGGTGGTGTTGGGCAGTGGTTTGTGGATATCAGGTGACTGTTTTGTGTATGGTCAGTTGGGAGCAGTGTCATTTATTTAGTTTGTAGTTCTTGCCAAGGGTTTGCTGTGTGTTTTATTATTTTTAACAGCAGCCGCCTGCAGGCCGATTTTGTTCCAGGCAGCAAGACCTGGGCAACATTGCACTGAAAGGAATTTGTTGCGGTGAGGAGACTCGGTGTTTTTAAGCCGTGATGATGTAGCTAGATATCATCATGGTTTCAAAGAGCTGTCGGCCAGTTAGCGCCCCCGATTTTTTTTGATCTAGTTCATAATTTGCAATATTCTGCTTACTTCCCCTTTGTGTAAAGGCATTATTTTGTCACTTTCCATTCAGGTACAGCAACTCCCCAGCAATTGAGGTGTTAAATAAATGAAGCAAAATACTAGACAATTCCACTGACAGGCTGTTAATAAAAATGGGAGGGATTCCATCTGGACCTGCTGAGGAGTTGTATTTCATCATATTGATAGCATCAAATGTCCTGTGTGGTAAACAGTATAGGCGAATGTCCTGTATGATTCTGGGTGAAATTCTCCTTTGGCTTAAAACACTTACAAAGTAAGAGTTCAGTTCCTCGACCATTTTGTTTTCATTAGATACAAGTTTTGATCTACTCAGTAAAGGGCCCACACCACTGGGCTTACTTTTTAAAGAACCAATATAATTATAGAATATTTTTTTATTATCTTTAGTTATAGTAGCAAGGTTAACTTCCAGTTTTGCTTAGCAAGTCTTATTACTTTTTTGTATTCCTTGCCATGGTTTTGAATTTTGCCAGTTACTTTCTGTAGGTTTCTTTTGTATCTATTATAGGCCCTTTTCTTTTCCTTATATTTCTTTAAATATTATTATTCCACCAGGCAGGTACCCTTTGTTTGTTATTGCTGTATTTAGTATGGAATGGGACTCATTTATTGATGCAATATGTAATGTTTTTGAATTACTTGCCACATACTGATTTGTTTTCCTTGTTGGTTCCTTTACCAGTTACTCCAAGTCATGCTGAAGGCCAATTTCTATAAATGTATTTTCTATGAACTAGTGCCCTCAAGGGTAGTAGAATTTATTTTGGGAAATTAAAATCTCCCATGAGAATATCATCATCCTGGACTACCACATTGTCAATACTTTGCATAAATCATTCATTACTTAACATATCCAAACTTGGAGAATAATAAGCTAAACTCACAGTTAAAGAGCCTTCTGGAAAAGTAACTTTCACCCAAATAGCTTCATTGTCCTCTAAAGTGTTGTGGTTAGTTTTAGCTCACAGCAATCTAAGGTATTGTGAATAAAAGAGCAATTCCACCACCTCTAGATACAGAACTATTCTTAGCAAACTTTATATGTCCAGGTATTTCAGTCCCTGAGCAGAATCAGTAAACCATGTCTCAGTAACGCACAGATATCAATTTTGTCTTTATAAAGAATGTATGTTAATTCATCAATTTTATTTTGCAAACTTCTAGCATTAAGAAGTTAGAGAATCTTACTTCATTTTCAGGGATTTTACTGTCAGTACCTGGAGTTTTGGTCATATTAGTATTGATATTGTTACTGTCTATTATTGGAGGAACAAGTACCTTATAAGAATTAAATAGGGAATGTACAGCTGAGCCCCCACCTCTGGAGTTTAGTTTAAATGTTTATTGATAAAACAATTAATATGTTCAGCTAATAGCATGGGACCCTTTTATTGGGTGTGAAGACCATCTCTGCAAGTGAACTGTCCTCTGTCTGTAAATTCTTCCCAGTGAGTAATACATCCAATGTGTTGCTTATAACACCATAACCTAAGCCAGTTATTGATTTCCTTGATTTTATCCATTTGTGATTTAGTAGCTTTAGGAAAAGGGAGTATTTCAGAGAAACAATATCACTATCAAGTTCAGAAAGTAAATTTTTCAGGCTAACAATTTCTCTCTTATTGTCTGGACATTTTGGCTCATAACATTGTTCACCCTGCATGAATTGTAACCAGTGGGCATTTGCCACTACCCTTTGAATTGCTTAGACATACATGTAATATCTGAAATTCTGGCACCTCTAAAACAGGATACAGTTCTATTAGATTTTATCTTGGTCACAAATAGGTCAATCTAAATGTTTAATGATCATCCCCAATACAAATACTTGTTTTGGCTCCTCAGTAATGACTGCATCATAATTCATCAGATTCACAGCCTCAAATTGCATGTTGGGTGTTTCTTCCATGGGGTGTCAATTAAGATGTTAGTGTCATTTTGGGTAGAAGAATGTGATACCAAGGGAAGAGATAATTCCTGCTGTTCTTCCAGATCTACCAGTAGGTCATATCTGTTCTGTATAGGCACCTGAAAACAATCTGCCTTCCTGCCTCTTTTTCATGTTTTCCTACTTTGAACTTGATACCAGTTTTCATCTGTATCTTCCTGTTCAGTATCATCCTTATTCTCTTTCTAGTATTTGTATTTAAGAAGTGATGCCATCCTCCACAGTAGAGGCATGGCATGGCTAAATCAGGTATTATCTTTTGAATGGTATCTGTGGGGTTTTCTAAAATGTTAGGTGGGAAGTATTGTACAGTCTTCATGGAGTATTTTGACACATTTCTAGTGTACTTAATCGGCACTGAAATGAGATATGTCTAGTTGCAATTCCTCAATTTGCCTGCATTTCATACATTTAAATGGCTGATTAATAAAAATGTGGAATTAAAGCAGTACATAATGCTAGTTCTACATTTAATCCCAATACTACCATCCTGTATCATCATAACATCCTCCATAATGTGTATTGGCCTGGTGTTATGTATCTAATCAGGAACCACTTAACAGCGGCAATGTTTGTTTTTAAAACTTTATTTTTATACAGGAACATTTGATTAGTGCAAAAAACACTGTTTACAATCAAGTCCTATGAAACAGTTTCACAAATAAACATTCAAATACACATTACAAACATAACAAAAATAAATAACATTATCCATAAGATACACATTCACTCTGCAAATATTCAAACAATTTACTTTTAAAACTAGACAAGCTAACTATATTTTGCAGGTATTTGGCAATTTATTCACGATGAAGCAAATCTATTTTGTAATTTCATTTCCTACATTACTACAATATTTGAGTATTGGAATCTTATTTTCTGAATTTCTTGTACAAAAACTTTGGCTATCCAAATACTGCAATTTAACATATATTTAGCTAAAGGATGAATACTTTTCGCATGTATGATCCTATAACAATTAATTAACCATGCATAATTTCTTTGCTTCAGGATGCAACAATTTAATTTATCATATAACTTACAATGATGCATTTTATATTCACCTTAACAATAAATTTACCTAATCTATAGACTGTTTGATTAACTTTTTAACACTTTCTGAGAGGTATTCATATAAATCAATGCACCATATTCAAGTACCGTATTAGCATTTGCTTAACAAGTTTCTGTCTAGCTAACTTAGGCAATACATTTGTTAATCGCCTAAGGCACCCAGTCTTTTGATTGACTTTTTTATCTGCATATCAACATGATTTTCAAATGTCATACCAGAATCTATATATACCCAAATACCTATAACCTTTTACTTCTTCAATTTGTACACCATTTGTTAAATGGATATGTAATTGTGGTTGTATTTTCAACTTATGCCCTAGACTAAACTTCATACACTGAGTTTTCTTTGCATTAAGTAAAAGGCCAGAGTCACCCATCCAATTTTCCAGTAAAACTAAATTCTCTGCAACTGTTGTTCTACAATTCCATATTATTCATGGAAACCAACAAACTGTGTCATCCACGTATAATCTAATCTCCCATATTTTATTGTTTGCTAAGTTCATTTACATAGACATTGAACATCAACGGTCCGAGTATCGATCCCTGAGGAACACCACGATTTATTTCCTCAAGGCTCGACACAGAGTCTCCATTGATGACACACTGTCTACGATTTGCCAAATATGATGCCATCCATGTTAATGGTTCTTCCTCTATCCCTACCAACCAAAGTCTTTCCAACAATTTTCTATGCTGAACCAAATCAAAGTTTACTGAGGTCCACTAACACTGCCCCAGTGGCCTTTCCAAGATCAAGTGAAGTTACTACTTGATTATGGAGATCCAGTAGGGCAGTGCCTGAGGACCTCCCCATTCTAAAACCCATGTTGTTTGTCTGAAAAATTTCATTCAATTCCATGTAATGACTAATTTGAGAATGAACACTATGTTCCAATATTTTGATAATATTGGAAGTATCATAATTGGTCTATAATTAGATGGCACAATACTATCCCTCCTTGTAAATTGGGATTACCTTTCCCATTTTCCATACATCAGGGACTATTGAACTAGCTAGACTCCAATTTAAAAGATATGCTACTATTGGTGCTAATATATCTGCACCGATCTTAAGGAATCTGGCTTCAACCCATCTAAGCCACCTGCCTTACTTACATTTAAATTTTGTAAATATTTTCGTACTGCATCTATACTTAAAGGTCTAAAACTAAACCTATTAACTTGCTGCATCCCATACTTATTTTTTGTTCAGCAATCAATTCCATTACAGATGTATCAGCTGTGTTTGTTCTTTTGGTAACGAGATATCCAAATCAGGTAGATTAAAAAATAGGAATTTAATATAGTAGCAATTTTAGCTGGATCTTCAATTACACATCCTCCTGTAGCAAACTTTCAACCTTATTACTTTTATTACTATATTTTAAATCAGAAATAAATTTCCAAACATTTTTGAATCTTTTGCTTTCTCTAATCTATTCAAGTGATATTTACTCTTGCTGTCCTAATATTCTTTTACATTTATTTCTCCAACTTTTAAAACTTTCCCAATCTTCTGAATTCTTTGTTTTTCTAGCTTTCTGCCTTATTCTATTTCTTATCCTTAATTCCTTTTTATTTTATCTGTTATCCATGGATCTTCTTTATTTTTCCTCCTTTTGCTACCATTGGGGCATGTTTATTTATCATTATCAATAAAGTTTCATTAAATTCCTGTACAGCTAAATTAATATCAGGAATCAAAATAATCTATTCCAATTAAAAGCCCTAAGTGTATCTTTAAATTGAGTCTCATTAAACCTTTTATAGTCCCTTTTCCAATTTATTTTCTCATTTGGAACAGGTAAACCCATACCTCTCAACTGTACCACATTATAGGAATGTTCCTCATTTTACTTCACAAAAGCTTCCTGTTCTACATCATGAGGACTTGTCCCACATTCCGTGTTAACATTTTAAAGCAAAAATCTATAGTAAATGATGGAAAAAATATATTATTCAATTAATAACAGACTTTTGATTAAAATGCAAACATTTTAACAGTGTTCCAAGCTTCTTAGGTAAAGATTTGATTAAGTGTTCCACATTTTGCTCATTTGTTCCACATTTTGAGAGGAAAAGTTCCAATTTGGGGTACAAAAGGTTGAGAGGTATGGTAAAACCTGATTCCTATTTTACATATTATAGGATTGTGATCTCCAAGATTTATAGGCAATACATCCCAATACTCAATATCCAGTTCCTGTGAAACAAACTAAACATCTAAAATAGTTCCCTGATTGTTTAAATACGTGGTTCTTGTTAGTTTTTCAATTAGTTGTTTTAACCCCAAACATTCAAAACTCTTTTTAGCCTAATACCTCTAGCCTGTTTCAATCTGCATTAAAATCACCTATAAAGACAATCCTTTTATCCTTTACTTTATCCAAAAGAAAGTCTGCAAAGGTGTCAAAATATTTAAGCTTTGTTTTAGGAGGAGCATAAAACACTCCCACAGTCAATTTGATTTTAAACAAGTCAATTATTAAACAATCTATTCCTTCATAATGTTCTGATAATGACACTTATAAGGACCAAGGTTGTCTTTAAGTATAACATTACCCCTCCACCCTCATTTTTCTATCTGTTCTTTCTAATCTATACCCTTTAAATTAATTTCATCATTTCTATTTCCCAAATGTAGCCATGTTTCTGATATTGCAATTAAATCATATTTCTTATCTGATACCCAAGCTCTGAAGTCATCCATTTTATATACAATACTTCTTGCATTCTCATGATATAAAGTAATACTTCCTACTTTCTTAGGACCTGGATTAACTTCAATATCCCACTCTGCATCAATAAAAATGTGCAAAATAAACTTCCAACACCTATATTATTTATTCTGTTCTTAAGTTGTATTGCACTTGCTTGTTGTATAAATCTCGTTTTCATTAGTAAAATGATTCCTCCTTACATGAAAATTATTTATTTCTGGATAAAATCCTCCCCAAGGTTACAAACCCCAAACCCTTGCTAACACTGTTACATTCCTTTATTTACCCTTTAATATTTACTGCACATACTCCCACATTATCCAACCACCCACAAACAAATACATACACATTCTCATGATTCTACTTTTTTAAATTCAGCTTAAATTTAATTTAAATTTTCATTCCTAAGTGGGAGGCCACACACTACAACGCCGTAGTTATGCTTGCGCTATGAGCAGCGAGCTTTTTCAAAAGCTCAAGTCCCTCCTCCCAGAATGACCTCACAGGACACTCCTGAGCCCTCCTACATGCACTGCAGTCAGAAAACAGGCTTTGTAACAGAAATTAGCAGCAGTCTCTCACACTATGTAGCCTCTTCCAGTCACAATCACAGGGAATCTCTTCAGCAGATGTAGCAGGCACATTTAAAGTGCAGGAAATGTAGAATTATGTACATAGAAACATAGAAGTTGATGGCAGATAGGGACTGCAAGGCCCATCCAGTCTACCCATTTCTTTTTCTGCCTTGCTCTGTCAATGGCCTCTATTCAT
Source organism: Neoceratodus forsteri (assembly GCA_016271365.2). Lineage (NCBI taxonomy): Eukaryota > Metazoa > Chordata > Ceratodontiformes > Ceratodontidae > Neoceratodus > Neoceratodus forsteri. The sequence goes on from JADMNL010000025.1 coordinate 121,831,493, forward strand.
ACTCTTCTGTATTGCTCCCTTATGCCTATCCCATGCCTGTTTGAAGCACTGCACTGTATTCATGACCACTACTTCCTGAGGTAGGCCGTTCCTTGCATCCACCACCCTTTCTGTGAAAAAGAACTCCTCACATTACCCCTTAATTGGCTTCCTCTAATCTCATGCTGTGTCATCTTGTCCTGCTATTTTTCTTATATTGAAACATATTAGACTCTTTCACCTTGTTAATGCCCTTAAGGTGTTTGAATATTTCGATCATATCACCTCTCTCCTCCTTTGCTCTAGGAAAGACACAGAGTACTATATCACAAGTATGCAAAAATAATCACAGAAGCATTTACATACATAGAGGTTTATTGTGTCAAATGCCCTTCTTCACCTGCATTCATGTTAACACCTGCTAAACAGCACTAAACATGCCAAACACGTGTGTCTTTGTGAGCATGATGCGGCACACCTGTCACCAGCGAGGGCTGAATTGAATAACAGCTCTGACCCAGGAAGTGCTCTGAAAGGTCACAGAACACTTGTATGCACAGATAGCCACAAAATGAATTAAAACAATAAAACACCACTAGAAATGGTTTGCAGTGCCAGAATATAGCCCCAGAGTACTTCAAGCACAAAATTACACACAGTTTGAATGAACTGTAGTTTTGGAAAACTCCACCATGAACTACAGCTCCTCTTCCTGTTTCCTGAAACAGGGCTCTCCCAAGAATAACAGAGGCAGTCAATTAAACTTTTTGTAGCAGTAAGTATTTTCCTACTAGGCTTCTACCTGCAGTGAAGCACCATTACAGGCAGAATAATGCCTAGATCTGCTTATGCTCACCAGGGCTGAATTGAATAACAGCCCTGACCCAGGAAGTGCTCTGAAAGGTCACAGAACACTGGTGTGCAGGGATAGCCACAAAAATCAATTAAAACAATAAAACACCACTAGAAGTGGTTTGTAGTGCCAGAATACAGCCCCACAGTATTTCAAGCACAAAATTACACACTGTTTGAACAAACTGTAGTTCTGTAAACTCCACACAAACTAGTCAAAAGACTGCAAGTAATTAGAGTACCCTAGCAACTGCACTGCAGACACAGAGGTACAACAGGAATGTTGTAGGCTGATCGGAGGGGCATCCCGTCATGTGGGGCTGTGCTCCTGCATCCCCCAACATTAATATAATCACCTCTGCCTGGGCATATGAGGAGCCGGGAGGCAGAGTAACACAGGGCACATCAGGGAGCAGGAGGCAGGCTGATGCTGGGGCACATCAGGGAGTGGGAGGCGGCTACCATGGGCATATCAGGGAGTGGGAGGCAGAGTGACGCCAGAGCACATTGGGGAGTGGGAGGCAGAGTGGCACCAGTGCACATTAGGGAGCAGGAGGCCAAGTGATGCTCTCACTGCACAATGCCCACAAGTCCCTGTGGCCCACTTGATGTGCACCCACATTATGGCACCCTTGTTCCTGCGCCCATTCATGGTATACCCATGAACTTTTTTATGTAAAGGAGAATGTTGTATGACACCAGAGAACGTCCTTCTGTTGCAAAAGTGCTTTGGGTTCTTTACTTCTACCTGGACACCCACCAGGATGGCACCAGAGATGGTCAGAAGGTGTAAGATAAGATAATAATATATACAATAATAGATGGGGACGTGTGCTTAACAAGAATTTAAATGGTTGCTCAGGTGTGGGATGCTACATAAATCCCGAGGGTGAAGCCTAAGGGTTTATTAAAGCATCCCACACCGAGAGCAAGTGTTATTCTTCGAGTAATAGCACACTTTCCAATCGTTTATTATTTATAATTGCTGGTCTGCAATTTTTTGCCACACTGATGCTGTTTTGTCAGTGATTCAGAACACACACACACACACACACACACACCTTGTTTGTTAGGATCTTTTACAGCCATTTGTTTTGGTTTCACTTTTTGACTTTAGTTTGTTGCAACGGCACTTACCTGTATTCAGCGCTTCAGAACTGCTCCTGGCACAAGTATCATCAGAGCCATTTCTTGGGAAATGTATGGTTACGGACGCAGGATCAGCTAGATAAGATCTTTGAAAATATGTTGATTTGATGTATTTAAATAAAAGAAAATACAATGACTCCCGTGTGATGACTCCTCTGTGGTGACTTCTCAGTAAGCGGGATGAGGAGCTATGTTTGTCACGGTGTTTAGCCTGCCCATGGGAAGTGCAGAGCCAATCAGGATGTGGATCTTACTTGACTGATGTGGCACTCTATTTGCTGTTATAACCCAAGGGTTATAACTGCAAATTATAACTGGGTCAGATGATGGAAAAATTGCTGACCAGTTATGATGATATAACTTATACCAGATGTACAGACCAGACACAAAACACAAATGTTCACCATAGCATTTCTCTTTATTGAGGCCACTATGGTGTAAGTGCATACAGATAATAAAGCACAAGATACATTAGCCTTTGTATTATAGCATGCCTAGCCACCTAAGCTAATACAGCCATAAGAAAAAGTCTATGCCTATGACTGGGCTACCAAAGGGGATCAGGTGACATCATTATGCTAGGGACTGAACAGCAAAGTCCTCAAAACCCCCTGCTTATAGAAACATAGACTTTGACGGCAGATAAGGACCGCTGGCCCACCTAGTCTGCCCATTTCCTACCTACAGGATAAGCTGTAGATCCTAGTTAACCAACAGCCTTTTCTTCCTACCCCACAACAATTGCCTTATGTCTGTCCCATGAATTCTTAAATTCTCCCACAGTTTTAGACCCCACAACCTCTTCAGAAAGGCTGTTTCATGCGTCCACTACCTTCTCTGTGAAAAAATACTTCCTCAGATTGCCCCTGAGCCATCCCTCCTCTATCTTCAAATTGTGTCCCTTATTCTTGCACATCTCTTTTCTGAAAGATGCTACCCTCTTGGACTTCATTGATTCCACTGAGGTACTTAAAAGTTTCTATCATGTCCCCTCTCCTCCTTCCTCAAGGGTATACATATTAAGTTCCTTTGTCTCTCCTTATATGGCTTCTCTTGCAGACCCTGCACCATTTTAGTTGCCCTCCTCTGGACTGCCTCCATCCTGTCTATATATCCTTGCCAAGATGGGGTCTTCAGAACTGGACACAGTACTCCAGGTGGGGTCTCACCAACTGTCCGTACAGAAGGATAACTTCCTGCTTTCTGCTGGTGATGCCTCCCCATACATCCCAGTATCCCCCAGCCCTCCCTACTGCCTTCTCACATTGTTTGCTAACCTTAAGGTCATCTGATATGATTACCCCAGGTCCCTTTCCATTTTTGTTGTTACTACCCCCATTGTGTAATCTTCCCTGGTTTTTGCTTCCCAAGTGCATTATTTTGCACTTTTTGCATTGAATCCAAGCTGCCAGACTTCTGACCATTTCTGCAGCCTTGCCAAGTCCCTTCTCATCCTTTCCACGCCTCCTTGCGAATCAACCCTGTTGCAGATCTTTGTATCATCTGCAAGAGCCATACCTTTCCTTCCAGCCCCTCTGCAATGTCACTATAAAATCATTATGAAGAACTGGACCAAGTACTGAACCCTGTGGTACCCCACTAGTAATTCCTCTTTCTTCAGAGTGGACTCCATTTACAATTGCCTTCTATGTCCTGTTGTCTAGCCAATGTTTTACTTAGGTTACCATCCTGGGACCCACTCCCCAGGCTGGTTAATTTGATTATTAATCGCTTGTGTGGGTCTATGTCAAATTCCTTGCTAAAGCCTAGGTAGGCCATGTCCACAGCCCTCCCTGGTCTACTGCTTTGGTCACCCAAAGAAATCAATTAGATTCATCTGACATGACCTTCCTGCTGTGAACCCATGCTGCCTTGGGTCCTGTGCCTCCTTTTTTCTAGGTACTCAACAATTCTTTCCTTCAGAAGTGATTTTGTCACTTTCCCTACCACAGAGGTCAAACTGACAGGTCTGTAGTTTGCTGCCTCTGTCTTGCTCCCACTTTTGTGAAGAGGAATCACATCTGCCTCCTCCAGTCCTCAGGTACCACACCATCCTCCCAGGATTTGTTAAAAGGGTGATCAGTGGTGTCACTAGTTCTCCCTTAATTCTTTTAGAATTCTGGGATGAATTCCATCAGGCCCCATTGCTTTGTCCACCTTCTGTTTTAGGAGTTCTTTCAGAACACTTTCTTCTGTGAAAGGACTGGGATCAACCCCTATCTAGAGTGCTTCTGTTAATTGGATTAGGCACCTCCCTCCTCCCTTTGTGAATACTGAGCAGAAGTATTCATTTAGTATCCCTACTTTTTCACTGGCCCTCTCTGCCCACCCACCGTCCTTTCTATTCAGCCTCACTATCCCTCCTTTGTCTTTCTGTGCTCCTGATGTACCTATAAAAGGTTTTATCACCCTTCTTAACCGAGTTAACTGTCTTTTCCTCAGTCTGGGCCTTTGCTATTCTGACTTCCCTCCTGCTTCCTTCTGCCTTAACTGGTACAGTTCTCGTCCTGCTCCTTCTGTGTTTTCTATACTTCCTAAATGCTATCATTTTCTCCCTAACCTTCCCTGCCCGCCTTTTGAGAATCATAGTGGCTTTTTCTTTCATTTTGATTTGTTTATTTGTTTCACACAAAGGCTTGTTGCCTCTGTGATGACAGTTTTGATGTTTCCCCATTGTTGTTCCACCCTCCTTCTAGTCTGTTTGCTAGTGCTTTCTAGGCACTCTCCATCTTGCCAAAGTCAGCCCTCCCGAAGTCCAGTACCTCACTTTGTATGGCTTGACTCTGTAGCTGAGTTTATCGTGAACCACACTGTTTGGTGATCACTTGTTCCCAGATGGCTACCCACTTCTAGATCTGAGATCCTCTCGCTGTCACCATTTAAGAGTATAAGGTCTAAGATTGCTCCTCAAGAGTGGGTTCCAAAACTAGCTGTCTGAGGCATGCCACCTGTAATGACATCGAGAATGGTCCTGTCTTGGATGTGGCTGCAGCAAAGGTGCTCCAGTTAACATCTGGCATATTCAGGTCCCTCATCAACAGTATCTCTCCCTTTCTCTACCATACTAAGGATGCCTTCCATCGTATCCTTGTCCATTCCTCTCCTGACATGGGGGTCTGTATACAACCCCTGTGCAGATTGTGGTGCTATTTCCAGTCTCTAAGGTGACCCACAGTGCCTCCTCTCCTCCCTGTTTACTCTTTTGTTCCGTTGCTTTTATCCCTTCCTCACATAGAGAGCTACCTCCCCTCTTCTACCTTCCCTGTCTCTCTTATAGGTTGTGTACCCTGAATGTTAACATCCCAGTCATGGTTCTCTGTGTACCATGTTTCTGTGACTGCTACGATATCCAGGCATCCCTCTTCCAACAGGGCCACCAGTTCAGGTAGTTTGTTGCCCAGACTACGGGCATTGGTACTCATTACCCTCCATTTCTTGATGGCCTTACCCTGTTTTGCTCCATCCTCTGTCCTTATTGCCTTTGTCATTTTCTCCATTTACCCCTGCCCTTCTCCCTATCGACATCTCTATTTTGGTGTTTACCTCACTTACTACCCTGATTTTTGGGGGCTAGGATTTCCATTCTCCTTTCCAGTGTCTCCCCTTGGCTAGTTTAAATGCTTGCCAATGAAGCATTTAGACCTATCACCTAGGATTATGGTTCCCTCCTAGACAGATGCAGACCATCACGCCAGTATAGGCCTGCATCACTCCAGGTGGACCCCAGTCCCCAATGAAGCCAAATCCCTGAGCTCTGCACCAGTTTTCAACCACTGATTCAACCCATGGTGTGGGTACCCTAGCCTCATCCATGCCATAGACAGGCAGCACCTCCGAAAAGGTTACTGTGTGTGCTACTTGTCTAAGGCCCTCCCAACTCCACAAACACTTCCTGCACTGCTCTGATCCCTTTCCAGTCAGGTCATTTGTCCCTAGGTGGACAATGACATCAGCCCTCCCCATGCAGCTGCTCCAGCGATCCTGAGGATCTGCCCCTGTCCCTCCATGAGATGGCGCCAGGCAGGCACCTTACCTCCTCTCCCCTTCCTCTCCCAGTTCTACCCTCCTAACAATGGAGTCCCCACCTGGAGTTGGTTCCTTCCCTGTGGGGTCCCATGCCACCCTCCTGTGGGTCTCTCTGTGGAGGTTCCCAGCATCCTCCTTGGTCTCCACTGTGGGTGCCTCCATAGAGGAACCACACTTTGACAGAATGGCATATGAATTGTGGAGAGGTACAACTGGAGGGATGTGCCTCTGTTCCACCACCCTCAGCCTCCCTGAGCCCACTGTGGTCCAACTGCTCCTCTTCTTGGTAACCTGTGAGACAACAGCAGTGGCCCTGGTGGTCCCTGGGTGGGAGAGGAGGTCCCAAATCCTGGCCAACTCAGCCTGGAGATGAGCAACTTCCTCCCTCAGCCCAGAGAGGTGCCTGCAGATGGGACAACACCAGATCCTCCAGAACGTTCCGGAAGACTGCTGCTCCACAGCCACTGCACTGTACCACTCTCATCATGTCTTATTTCTGGCCCCTTAACTGTTGTTTGGAATATTTGCTCTTTCCTCTGTTTATTTTTTTTTTTGGGGGTTCTCCCTACTTACTGTCTCTGTGCCCTTTCAGCTCCTGATCTTCCTGTTTTGAGACAAGAAGGTCCTATATTTCTCAGTAGTCTCCTTACTTGCTCAGAGTTAGACCTCCAGCAGCTAGAGGGGATGGAGAGCAACTCTTTTCCTTCTAGGATGGTGAGTCTTTGTGGCTTGGTGATCACTCACTTCCTGCTCCCAAACAGGAAGTTCCTGTTGTCAGTCAAATCCTGTGCCTATAAAAGTAGAACTGGCTTAGGTGGAGGGAGGAAAGGAGGGCAATATAGTCCCAGTAGAGAAGTATAGTTATAACAGCAGCTCCTTCTTCTTGGTGTCCTCTGCCTGTTCTCTGGCAGAAGCTATCTAGGCAGTGTTTAAATCTGGCGTTAACCTGGCTTCATTCTAGCTAAGCCTCTCCCTACTTCACAGCGCTTTCTACACTTAGTAATTGCACAGATAACAATTTCCTTCAGCCACCTGAGACAAACACCTAGATAACTGCACATAGAGTAGTTGGTTACAACAAAGTTGGTAGTGCCCACCTTCAGCAGGATGTTTCTCATGAGAACATGTACTGTCTCAGCAATATTTTATCCACCTTATCTCACACATAAAAGGACACATACAAACATAGATGGTCTTATCTCATAAAGTACTGATATTGTGTTCACAAAAGGCATTCTTTTCAAGGTACATTGTTCTCATAACCTTGCAGCTCTGCTGCACAGGACATCCTTTTTCATAAACATAATATTCTGTTTATCTACAAGGCCAGTACTAAACAATGCTGAATAGTCTGTCAAACTAAAAGTTATTTGAAGAATTGATACTCCACCAGCAGTCAAGGCCACAATACAATTTCATGTATTTTTCAGAGTTTTAATATTCTAGCTAACACTATTAACCCTTCTATATTCCAACAGAAGGAACCCTCAGTTCAACATCTCATCTGAAGAATGACATTCCCCAACAGTACAGCACCCTCCCAATACTGTATTCCAGTGCCAGCTTTGATGGTATAAGCCCAATCTTGGTGTGGGGATAGACACACAATCTTCTGGCCCATAGATGGATGTGCTGCCAGCTGAGCAACCATGTCTTACAGTACTGTTAAGCTGCACATACATTAAACACACAATGGCATGCCAAGACACACACACTCTCCCTCTCTTCTGTAAAATCAGATAAAATGAAATCCCAAGTTCAATAGGTTTACTTGTAATAAATACGTGAGTAACCCTATAAAGAGCCCTGCAACCTGTGTAAGTCAGTGGTTCGTCTCACATGGATTACTGTGTACAGTTTTGGAGGCCCCATTTAAACAAGTATTTATCAATGCCGAAAGTTCACGCTGGTATTGCAGTTGTACATGCTGTGTTTTGCTGTTGTACATGCAGTGTTTCTTATGTTCTCCCAGCACTGGTTCCTGTCATCAAGATTCTGAATCCCATAACCATGTTTGAACCCCAAGCAAGGCCCGCTCCACTACATCACTGCTCAGCCTGACCACATCCCCTGCTCCACAGCACTGCTCAGTCCTCAGCACACATAATAATACCAACACAACTGACAGCCAACCTGACTGACAGATTGAGCTAGAAAAAGAGAAGTGAGGGGTTAGTTTTAAAAATAAGGTAGATGAGACAGCATTTCACTCCTTTTGTGCTACTCTCTCTTGCACACAAGGTAAGAAAATATCATGGAACAACTAATTGCTAGCAGGTAACCCCCACCATCTCTCTCTTTGTCTCTCTCCTCTGGGTGGCACATGTCAAAGATTTATTTCACCAGCCTGCCCTTGCCTTGTACACAACAGCCAGACTTGAGGCCATGGAAAACAAACTTTTATTTAGGATTTCTGAGACTGAATCTCGTGTGCCCCCAAGAATGTCTCTCCCCATATGGATGTCACAAGTGAAAAATTTATTTTGCCAGCCTGTCCTTGCCTTGTACACACAGACACTTTGAAGCCAGGAAAAAGAAACTTTTATTTGGGATTTCTGGGAATGTTAAATTTCTCGTGCTTCCTCCACAATCTCTATCTCTCTGTCCTCTGGATGGCACAAGTCAAAGATTTATTTTGACACACTGCCCTTGCCCTGTACACACAGGCACACTGCAGCCAGGAGAAAAAGAAACTTTACTTGGGATTTCTGGGACTGTTAAATTTCTCATGGGCCCCCAGCAATCTCTTTGTCTCTCTCTCCTCTGGATGGCACAAGTCAAAGATTTATTTTGCCAGCCTACCTTGCTCTGTACACACAGCCCACTGAAGCCAGGAAAACAAAGAAACTTTTATTTGGGATTTCTGGGACTGTTAAATTTGTTGTGCAAAGTAGAATGCCATTCTGTGCCACAGGTGCAAACACAGATTTTGAACAGCATTTGAAAAATTACAGCTGTGACATACAGAAACTCAGGTAATAAGAAGGCTATGTTGAAAATCTAGGGTGACAATATTTAAGATTTCCCTAGTTACGAGTGTGCGTGCAAATTGCAATGCATCAGCATAACTTTGTCATTGTTTCGTAGTTTGACCCCAAATGTTGAACATTGTCTTCTTATCACCCGCCTCATGAATCCTGTAGGTGAAAATGTTCAAATCCATGGGAAAATGGTATTCCGTGCACAGGTGCAAAACACGTTTTGGGCAGGATGTGAAAATCACAGCTGTACTGTTCATGAGGTGGTGTGATAAAATGGCTATACTGAAAATTTTGAATGAAAATATTGAAAATGACCAAAGTTATGTATGTGCATAGGAACATTTTGAATGCCCACATGTAACTCAGAAATTTTTAGGAGTTTTTCACCAAATTTTCAACATGGTATTTTTGGGACCGCACCCTCATGAATAGTGTTACTGTCATTTCATTCATTGGTCCTAAAGGTGATTTCGCACTGAGACTGCCATTCTGCACCACAGGTGCTAAAACATATTTTAGGTAGGATGTGAAGAATAACAGCTGTTACTGTTCATGGGGTTCAGGGGTGAAAAATGGCAATGTTGTGAATTTGGAGTGAAAATATTAAAAATTTCCAAAGTTACGAGCATGCATAGAAAAATTTCAATGACCACATGTAACTCAGACGTTCTTTGGCATTTTGTACCAATTTTTAACATGGGCTTTGGGATCTCACTCATGAACACTGGCACTGTCGTTTTGTTACTAAGTCCTGAAAGGTGATTCTGTGCAGTGACTGCAAAATCACCTTTGGGACTGAGCAATGAAATGACAGCACCAGTCATTCGTAGTTGGGGTCCAAACCCATTTTGAAATTTGGTGCAAAATATTGAAAGCTTGCTAGATACCAACATAAGTTGAAACTGCCATTGACAGTCATTCTACGGCACTTACCTTGATTCTTCAGTTCATGGTTTGGCTTTGAAGAGGGCAGGCGTGTCCCAGTCCACAGAAGATGACAGCCACTGATCCTCAGATGGTAAGTATAGGGCAAGGGTGGGTGGGAGGGTCGGGATGGGGAGGGACTGGGGAGACAATAGGACCATTTTCTTTTTGCAGGAAAAAAAAGATGTCGGGAACTGTTTTCTTTTTATGCAGAGACAGATTACTGGAGCATTTCAGGACACTGGGGGTTGGCTCCCCAGTATCCCACAGTACTGAGAAGGGTGTCTCCTAGCACTGACACAGGGACTGGGCCCTGTTGTTGGGTTTAATTTGCAGGCAAGGGCAAAGCACTCCCGAGGAAGAAATGATTGAGGAGCCACACCGTGGCTAGGATGAGGCTCCCATAATGGTGGTGGCAGGGGGCAGCACAAAAAGCAAGCAAGGAGCACATTTGGACATCACCAGCAATCAGCTGTTTGCTGGGCGATGTTTGTCCCACACATCAAACAAAAGCTGCCATATGATTGGTGCGGCTTTTTCTTCACAAGTTGAGGACGTTTCACCCATGAAAAAAACAGCTTCACAATTAGCCTGCCTGATGATTGGTGTTGCACTGTTGAGCCCTTGCAGAGTTCTCTGCATCGGACAGATAGTGTCACACCCCTCAAAAGACAGTTATAGCAAGAAGTTTCCCTAGCGTGCATGCACGGTGAACTTAAAAGGACAGGGTGGAGGCAGTACAGAGGAGTGCTACAAGGATGATTCATGGACAGTGTGGAGGGACATATGAAGAGAGGTTGGCAGGTCTAACCATGTACTCACTGGAGATGAAGGAGATGGGAGGACATGATTCAAACTATACTTCCATGTGGTGAACAAAGTGCTTAACCTCTGCCCCTCCCCTTAATCTCTGCTTTGTTCTCTTTTTGTTTCTCCCTCCTTCCCAGCCCTTACATGCTAGTCATTGGACAGCCAATATGGTCTCCTGTACTTGAGTTAGTGCTCTCATCCTATATAGTTCACTACCCCCACTAGTTTAAATGTATCTGTATGGATGCCTCAAACTTTGGTCCCAGCATTGAGGCTTCTTTTCCAGTTGATTGTAGGCCGTCCTTTTGAATAGCCTACAATCCCACCGCAAGCCTCAGACCCCTATGATATAAACCTCAATCCCACACCATAGGTTTAAGCAATCTATTTAACATGAAAATGTTGACCTTCCTTCCCTCCACATTTACTGGTAGTACTACTGAGAAGGTCACTGCAGCTGTGACCTCCTGGGGAGGGGTCCCCCAGCCTACAGAAGGTGTTCTTTACCTAGTTCATAAACTTTACAATAGAGTTCCCCACAACCAGGACCTCCAGCTGATCTCCCCATGGCAGACCCATCACCACCCTCAGGTGTGACACCCCAGGAGGCCCTGTGGCTTCTGTGTATTTTTCTTATCTTTTCCACCTGACTCAGCTGTGCTCACCTGAGATCTGAGCAGACTGAAATGGTTTTGGTACTGCTAGGGAATGCCCCTAGCACCTCTTCTATGCCCTGCCCACTGCCATCCATCCTCTGAGGGAGTGGTCTGTGTGTGGCTCCACCAGTCACCACTCAGACCTACCCATCAGCCTCATTATTTCTTCCCTGCCGTAGCTAGATCAGTTGAGAGCACTGCTAGTCTCTTTCATATAGGACAGCAGCCTTCTCCAGGAGCACTATCCTAAAGATGGCCATTCCGCATCCTCTGCAACTCACTGCCCCACCACAGCCCTGTAGAACTGCATACTGTCCCCTGTTATGCCTGTGCCTCCCCTGTGTGTTCCTAGTTGCAAGCCCTTCTTTAGTGTACCTTAGATGGGTTCTACACCAAGAGCTGCAGCCTCCTCCTTACTCCCTGCCACTTGCTCTCCACTTACAATTTAGGGTACCCTAGATAGGTTTTTGCTGCTATAACCACAGATCCTTCCTCTTACATCCAGTGTATTCCTGCTGCAGGCAGGCCTTTTACAGCAGACCAGTTTGAGTCAGCTGACAGCCCTACCCCAGTTAGGATTCTTTTGCATCAGGTTTATAATCAGCACCCAGCCATAGGGTTCCCACTAGTTCTACTTATGTAGCCCCATTTTTCCTGCACAGAAAATCTTAAACATTAAATTATATACAAGGATAACCGCTGTGATGAATTGGGTAGGTCTTTCCTTGGACCAGATGGTGTGCTGAGCAGAGTACCCTATGGAACTGTGGACTGTCCTGCAGATGCCCTTACAGACACCATCCTGCTGCCTCGTGATTCTCACATCTTGGGGTCACCCATGTGACAGTTAAGCTTGGCACTGTGGGAAATAAGTACTTGACTGATAGTGCCTGATTAGTGCCAGCAGATCACATGAACCTGCTGCCAACCCCAGTCACGTTTGAATTTGGTCACTGACTCTCCTTCCACAATTCCTTCCCTTCTCTCATTCTCCGTTCTGAAGCCCCACACGCAATCAGCAGCACAGTTTGTTCTTTAAAAAATGAACACAAATTGTCTCTTGTTCTCTCATCATTGCTCCCAGCTACACTTCTATCTGACAGGCACTTTAATGATAAAATAAAATTTCATTCAGCAAAATAAATTATTTTTACTTTCATGATTTAGGATGGCAATACTGTTCTTACATCAAAAAGTTTTTACATTGATTTTGGAATTCAAATACTTCCATAATGGTTAACCTAAGCCCTGAGCACCAACCACTAACACCTTCTTAAATTGAAGGCCAGTGAAGCCAGACCAGGATCCCCAATCCATGTACAGACCCCACTACTCATAGCACCCTCGATTTAAATGGGCAGTCGGTTTTGTGGGCAGATGTAATTTTCCACTTTCCGGTGCCATAGGCTTTACTGTAAAAAGCGTTCTGATCCCACCTTCTACTTTGGGCAGATTAGCCAGATTATTTGTATTTAGTGCACCTCAGGGTGTTAATGGTGTCAGTTCAATGCTGTGTCTTGTGTTATGCCCTACTATTTGCTGAACTGACACTACCGTTAACACCGCGGATACACAACTACTGTCGGTAAACTCGGCGACAGTGGATGGGATACTTTCATTTGAGGGCACCAGCATCCTGGGTTTTACAGTTTTAAAATTTTAGTAGGGTCACAAAACAACCTGCGTTATGATTACAGGCTTTGAATTTAGCACCACATATTTATTTCACAAAATAAGAATAAAATACACTTACAGTCCCTGCCACTTACAGTGCCAGCGTCAGATGTACAGTATTAAATCTTTAATTCCTTATCACAGAGCACGTTTACTCCTGCTTCCTCTCACCAACACTGTAATTGCTTCCTTTAAAAACTTTTGGCTAAATGAACAAAACACTACTTATACTATACTGAGCAGTGGTTTTGGGTACTAGGGCAGAACCAGGAATCAGCAGTCCCCACTGCGCATTTTTTTTAAAGATGTAATATCTTATTGGACAAGCGATATTGCGTCCAACTCCTGTAGCTTGCAAAATAGTGTAACACAGACTAGCCTAGCTTATGGCAACTGTAGGACTAGTATAAGTCCTTTTTGGGCTCCTATGCCCTCCAAAAAAAAAAAAAAACACAAAATTATGAAAACATAACGTTTTTTATCATTTTACTTTTTTTCTGGTGAATCATGAAAGTTGCTGGATTGACAACACTGGAAACCGAAGATCTCTTGTTTATCCACATGACAGATACAGCACAAGTTAGCACAGTACAAGCTTCCCCACACTGCCCTGCCAATGTGTCTCAAGCCTGTCATGGAGGGACCACCATGTAGGTGAGAGGTTAGTTCAGACTCCATGCCCACTCAGGTCTATGTCTCTCATGTGATACTGCCAACAAAGCAGGAAAAAGTCCTGAAGAAACTTGCAGCTCTGAAAGTGGACAAGGATACGGGACCAGATGGGATATACCCTGGGCACTGAAGAAACTCAGGGAGGTGCTAGCTGCCCAGTGATGACCTTATTCAACAGCTCACTGGAAACAGGTATGTTTCTTAGGATTGGAGGAGAGCATACGCCATCCCTCTTCATAAGAGCAGCAGCTGGGAGAAGGCTAGCAATTATAGGCTGGTCAGTCTCATATCAGTGGTGGGGAAATTAATGGAAACCCTGTTAAAGGAAAGGTTGGTAGAGTACCTTGAATCTAATGGTCTACAACACCAAAGGCAGCATGGATTGACAGGGTGGGGGCAGTATGCCAGATGAATCTGATTGATTTCTTTGACTTGGTGACCAGGGAAATAGATCAGGGGAGGCAGCGGACATGGCCTATCTGGACTGTAGCAAGGCCGTTGACACTGTGTCACACTGGAGACTGCTAAAGAAATTGAACAGCCTAGGGTGGGATCCAAAGTGGTGAACTTGGTAAGAACTGGTTAATAGATAGGTGACAGAGGGTGGTAGTTAACGGCGCTGACTGTAATGAGGGAAGATTGACCAGTGGGGTGCTGCAGGACTCAGTATTAGCCATTCCTCTTCAATATCTTCATAAGTGACATTGCAGAAGGACTGGGCGAAGGCACACCTTTTGCAGATGACATCACAATCTGCAATGGGTGGATACTAAGGAGGTGGCAGAGGAAATGCGTTAGGGCCTTGAGAAACTTGAGGGTTGGTCAAGAGCATAGGATCTGGGGTTCAGTACCAAAAAGTGCAGAATTATGCACTTAGGAAATAGGAACCCAGGAGCTGCGTATGGGGATGTAGTGACGGTCACTAAGCAGGAAAGGGACCCTGGGGTGATCATAACAGATGACCTCAAAGTGACAGGGCAGTGTAATAAAGCAGTGGATAGGACCAATAGGATGCATAAGGAGGTGTCCCCAGCAGGAGGAGGAGATGGTGTTACCACTGTATCAGCTCACTTGTGAGACCCTGAAGAGGGTGTCTCACTCTACTCCAGTGCTGGCTGGTTTTCTTTTTTTGTTTATAGGCAAGGACCCTGGAATTCTGTGGTTGTGAATTTGCCTAGAATTTGAATCATGCTGCAGAATATATATAGTGCCCAGAATTCATTGTTTTGGTGAATTTTCATATAAATATACTGTTTTTCAATAGTGTCAGGCTTTCTTTCCCACCTCATTTATCCTGAAGCCCTCCTCTATGCTCAGCATATGATGTCATCGATGACATTACATCATATTTAGCCAATGACAGGACTGCATTCTGCCAGAGAAATGAATAAATCATGCCGCAGAAATCAAAATGCTGCCAGAAGTCAAAGAGCTCTGCCCAGAAATCAGAAAATTCTGCCGCAGGAACACCAGGGCCCTGTTTATAGGGTAGAAACTTGTCTATCCTTATAATTTGGGGCTGTGAGTGAGGAGGGAGGTTGAGTGCTAGAGGGTGGCATGTGGAGTGCCCTACAATTGTTACAACTCATGTTGGGGGACATGCACAGGTGGGGGAGGTGTGTGGTATGATTTAAAAATGTGGCAGTGATGGGGAAAGGTATATCTATTACCATTTATCATAAACAACTATTCTGGGATTGTGGGGAGGAATTTAGGTTGGTGCTAAGAGTGGGTTGAGGTGTGGGTACTTTCTTTGAAATGGCCTATGCAGTGGTGGGAGTGGGAACAGAACGTCACAATAGATGACATGGTCTACACATTAAAAATTTATATATTAAAGGAAAATAACTCCTCCTATCTTGCAAATGTTATTCATTACCATGTCAGCAGACAACTCTTTTCATGTAGCTGTTGGGGATGGTATCCAGTCAAAAGGGCGGGAATATGGCGCGAGGCAAATGCACGTGTCATTTATAGAGTGAGCTGGAATCATGCCGTGGATAAAATAGCATGTCTATTTATAGTGCATTTCTGACTCGGACTGGTCCCCTCACCCTAGAGTTCTTGTGTTAAGTCCACCAGTGTGTGCCATGGAAGTGCTGCTACATAGGGTAGAGGTTAGAGTCACATGCTGTGAATGGGCTTCTTCATGCGGCAGGCCTAGATTAGAGTCTTACCACCTCTGTGTTTTTCGGCTGTTTGATTACATAAATACGCATCTACTTCTCCTCCTACCTCTCCAGTCCTTTCTGAATAATCTATACCATTGTAATACTGTGTCCCATCCACTATCTCCATACCTGGTTGTGTGATCCCCAGTGTAACTGTTTTATCTGTGCTAGCTAATCCTTCCATTCGAGTTTAACTGTCAGACTCCTTTCATCTGTATACCATACGCACACACACACACACACACACACACACACACACACACACACACACACTTACTTTTTATTGTTATGAGTGAGTTCTTTCTGGGGCCTCTATGTGTTGTTAATAACCATTGTTACCATCCCTTCTGAAGCTATCACTCTCTCTTATTCTTTGTCCTCTTAATCTATTATTCCTTTTCTTGCCGAATAGTTGCCCACTGCACTTAGAATAAGTCCTCCATTTATTTCCCTGGTCATTTTCCTTCCATAAAAGCAGGACACATCATGCTGTCTGGGCAGTTATGGGTAAAAGAATAATTTAAAATTTGTCTTGTTTGATCATACAGTAGCTCACCTTTGTTCTGGTCATCAGACATTCTCTGCTACACCAAATGAGAAGCTCCAAGATTGAAAGAGAGGCATGTTTTTTTTTTGTGGGGTGGGAGGATGGGGTACAGAAGTCACACTTTCTAAAGAAGTATTTTCAAGCAACTCATCTTGTAGACATGAATTTTAGCTTAGGTCACATGTGGAATATATGAGCTGGACAAAGCTGTATTCTATGGACCTGATCCACAAACATGTTTTCTGGTGCTGTGCCTATGGCAAAATCCTTGTGGATATTGCCCTAAGTGGTCAGGAGTCTACATCATAAACCCAGCACATGCATTTCAGCCACATTTGGTGTGAATTGCATTTCTGTCAAAAGATACACTGGACTGAATGACCTGGCAGACTGAGTTACCGGCCATCCTGAGGAACTGTTCCTTCCTCCTTCTTTATGTGAGCTCTGAGGTTAATACTAACAAATGAAAATTGCCAGAAGAAACAGGCCATAGTGATCTATCAAGTCTGCTTGAATGTACAGCTCAGTCTATTTTACTGGAGCTGCTCCCCCTCCTTGCTTCCCCAGAGCTGTCCTGCCCCTTCCCCATCCCTTCTGCCCTCCCATTGCCACTCTACTTTTTACCCTGTGTCACCCCTCTTTAAAACGTCCCACTGTTTTCGGTGATATCACCTCCTCAGGTAGTTCATTCCACTTTGACACCACCCTTTCCGTGGGAAAAAGCCTCCTCATTTCTTTTTAAATCAACCACCCACAAGTTTCAGACTGTGGTCCCTTGTAGTCCCTCAATTTTAAATTGAAAATGCCCTCTGTTCCATCCTTGCTTATACCCTTTAAGTACTTGAAGATTTCTATCATATCCCCCTTTCCCTTTTGTCTTCCAATGAATACATATTGAGCTCCTTAACCTCTCATCATACAGTTTGTCTCCCATGCCCTGGATCATCTTGGTTGACCTTCGCTGGCCCCTCCAGTAGTTTGATGTTCTTCTTCAAGTAAGGGCAGCAGAACTACACACAGTACTCAGATGTGGTCTCACCAATGACCTATACAAGGGCAGAATGACTTTCTCCTCTGGGAGGTGATTCCTCTGTCAATGCATCCCAGCATTTTATTTGCTTTGGCTGCCGCTTCGCACTGTGCAGAGTGTTTCATGTCACCCCTGACTATCATTCCTAGATCCCTTCCTCCTTTGAGCTGGACACCTGTATGCCCCTAGCCAGTGGGCCCTGGGTTCCTAGTTCCCAGGTACAGGACCTTGCACTTCTTGGCATTGAACCCCAACTGCCAGATGCGAGACCATTTTCTAGTCTGACCAGATCTTTCTTGAGTTCCTGTCTCCCTCCTTTATGCCCACCCTCCCACAGAGCTTAGTATAATCTGAAAAAGGCAGACTTTACTTTTGACCCCTTCCACCATATCACCAATAAAGAAGTTGATTAGCACTTGACCAATTACTGATCCCTGTGGTATTCCGCTGGTTACAGGTCTAGGCTGGGATAGTTCCCCCCACACTGTCACTCTCTGTTTCTTTCTTGCATATAGCTGCTGGACCCACCCCAGCAGCTTGTCCCCGACTCCAGGTTACTTAATTTGCTAAACAACCTTCCATGGGACTCTGAGTCGAAGGCCTAACTTAAGTCCAGGTATAACTCATCCACTGCCTGGTCCCTGTCCGAACGACCTTGTGATCCAGTCAAAACTTCTATCATGTTCGTCTGGCAGGATCTCCCCATGACAAACCCATGCTGCCATCATCCAGGAGACCATTACCCTCCAGAAAGTTTACCAGCTTTTCTTTTAGAATGGTCTTGATTAATTTGCCTACAAAGGGCTTTGACTGACCAGTCTGTAGTTACAAGATTCATCTCTGGGACCACTCTTGTGGAATGGCACCACATGAGCTGAGTCTCCAGTCCTGAGGCACACACCCATCTCTAGTGAGGTATTAAACAGATCCACCAGGGGTCACCAATACCTCCACCAGTTCTCTCAGGATTCTCAGGTGTATGCCATCTGGACCAAGTGCCTTATCCGCCCGAAGGGCCACAAACCCTCTAAGACCCTGTCACCTTGATCACCACCATCTGTTTATCCCCTTTCCTGCCCCTACCTTCCCCTGCAGCATAGGTCCATCCTCTTTCCCTAGTGAATACAGAGCTCTGAAGTACTTATTCAGTGACTCTGCCTGATCCTCACTATTTTCCACCCATCCCCTTCCTTCTTGATCCTAACAATCCCTCCTACCTTCTTCTTCTCCCTTATACAAACATAGAAACATAGAATCTGATGGCAGATAAGGACCGCTGGCCACCTAGTCTGCCCATTTCCTACCTAATGCATAGGTTGCAGATCCTAGTTACCAACAGCCTACTTCCTCCTTACGTATCTGAAGAAGTCCTTTTCCCTTCCCTGATCCCATGTGCTAGTTCCAGTTCCTTTGCAGCTTCAGCTGCCTGGACCACTTTCCCTGCTTCTCAGATTTCTGAGTAAACCTTCCCGTTCTCCCGTCTCATAGTACGCCTGTACTTCTGAAGACTGCCCTGTTCTGCCACATCCTTGTTGAACCAGCTTGGTCTCTTGGTCTTGATATTTACTCTGGGTCTTCATGCAGTCTTTTGTGGCCTCAATCAGACCCAACTTAATGACGGATCATTTCTGCTCCACATCCGTCTCCAGATGAATTTCACAAGGGCCCTACAAGCATGTCCTCCATTCCTCCAAAGTCCGCTCTCTTGAAGTCCACCACCCTCATTTTGGTTTTAGCTGTTTCTTTACTTATATTGAGGTAAAATCACACCCACTATGTAATTTTTATTTAACCTGGGTTGCCCACCTGAAATGCAACATTGCTGTGGGACCATGGTTCTACTCAGTTTACAGCTGGGTGGACTGAAGCCCAGGGAGGTCAAGTGGCTTTCTCAGGGTCATTCAATGAGCCAGTGACTCTAACAGACATTCAAGTCTGGGATCTCCTGTTTAGTAGCTCCATACACTAACATTTAGAGCAGTGATTCTCAAGCCCAAAATCCTGGTGGCCTCAGTCGGCAGCCAACACTCACTGGTGGCCCCACTTCTTATTTTTACCCTTATCCCCTAGTATAACAAATATCTTTTCACAAAGTATATCAAGTCCCTGATGTATTTTCCTTGAAATGTAGCTCCATGTTTTAAAAGTAAGAAACTGTCCATTCCATCACCTTTGAGTCAGGGCTCTGAAGGGTTCTGTGGCAGCAGAAATTGTGGTGGCCTCATTTGAGAAACAGTGACCTAGACTACAGCATATTGCCTTATTAGTAAATGAGTGGCACATCACAGAGAAGGAAGCTATTATAAGAATGATTTACTGTTATACCTTTATTATACAGAATTCTCTGACATTTCCAAAACAGTTTTTATTACAATTGAAGTAATTAATGGTTCAAATCAATAAATAGGGCTGTCACCAAAATATCTTCCTTTTGGTCACATTTTGACTATACATAATACATTTATACTGCAGGTATATTCGTATGGTGTTTTTAGTTCTCACTGACATTTTCAAAATCCTTTATCACAAGCTTGGGAATTAATGACTGTATCAATAAATATTGCTGCCATCAGCCATTTGTGATTTTTTTCTTCCCTTAAGGTTAGCTTTTACTAGAGCAGTGTGAATAACGAATAGTATTTCCTGAATACCATGAATAATGCACTATTTATCCCTATTCATGTTTGAGAAAGAAAGAAAGAAAAAGAGAGAGAGAGAGAGAGAGAGAGGAGGAAAGGAAGAAGCGCCCCACTTTCCACCCCAGCCCAAATCCTTTAAAATGTCTACCTCAGCTCAGCCCCCACCTTCCTCACCAGCCCAAATCCTTTAAAATGTCCACCGAGCTCAGCCCCACCTTCCTCCCCAGCCCAAATCCTTTAAAATTTCCACTCCAGCTCAGCCCCACCTTCCTCCCCAGCCAAAATCCTTTAAATTTCCACCCCAGCTCAGCCCCACCTTCCTCCACAGGTAAAATCCTTTAAAATTTCCACCATGCTCCCCACCCTATTTTAAAATCACAGTCCCACCCAGCACCCACAACATGATATTCATTTAAAAAACACTCCTGATGGGCAGCCGCATAACCAACTTGGCCCCAGCCAAGCTGCGTTTTCAACACTCATTTGTACTAAAACAGATATTTTGGCCCCACTCCGCAGCACCCTCCTCCCCTGCACCCAGTTTTTCTTACAATTGGGCTTAAAAGAAGGCATGTGACATAACCCACCCTCTTCCATGACCAGCCATCTTCCTGAATGAAAGCACTGCGCTAATCGCCGCTCTGCATAGTAAAACCAGCTGATCATGTGATGAGAGTCTAATAGAGGTAGGGGAATGGAGATAGAAATATTAAAGGATCTGGGCTGGGGAGGAGGATGAGAACTGTTTCTTTTATTAAATCTCCCAGATAACAAATACCCAAATATTTTGGGGTCCAATATTCAGGATCAGGTATTCACACATTCCTACGTTTTCCTGTACATACTAGAATCTTGCCATGTCAGTCTGCAGGTACTTTTGAATTGTTTGAATAGCTTTGTTACAAGTGCTATCTTTCATTGGGATTTTTCAATTATTTTTGTCAGGAGCCAACCACCTCTGAAACTGCAGTTTGAATGCAGATATAACCAAAAGAAGAATGGCAGCCCTTTAACTCTCTGTTTTGCTGTATTCATAATCATACTCAACATCTATCAAAAAGTTTTATGAAAATGACAAGGGTTTAAAGTGGTTTTACGCATAAAAACATTTAAATATTTCCCATTTCTGGGAATGTTTGTTTAAAGATCCCCGACACTGTTGTGACAACTTTGAGAAAATGTAGTGTTTGGCAAGTGAGCTTATATTTTAATATTGTTTCTGTATTTCTCATTCTTCTTTATTACTAAGGACATCTGCATGCAAACAAGATCACTGCCCTATCTGTTCTGGCTGCTTGCCTACATATGACATCACAGTTCTGTTTATAACATCATAGTCTTTTGCTGTAGGGATAATTACAATGCCATAAATGGGGGATTAATTATTTTATTTATTTATTTATGTATTTAAAAGTTGGTAAATGGGAAAAGCACCATGATCAGAAGAAGCTTGTTTCAGGTGCAACCCAGAGTATGATGTCATATGTAGGATAGCAGAAAGAGCAGATGAAGTCTAAGGGACAATAAGACTCTTTTGTACAGCTGTCCTTGGTAATAAATAAAAAGGCAAATAATTATAGAAAATCGTGAAATGTAAACTGAACTGTCTAAATCTCACATTTTTCCAAGTTTTTCTAATGGTGTCAGGGCTCTTTAAGAGTGTGTCATAGCATTGGTAATTTATTCCTTATTGTTGCATTTGTGGAAAAACTGAAGCAAACATCATGACAAATAATGTGTCCTTGATTCACTTTTTCTTTCACACTCAGGTTGACATAAAACATTGGTGTTACATATGGGATCAGATTTTCTGTAGTTGTATTTTTCCCATAAAGTGGTATTAAGCCTCACCATGTAACTTAAAACAAGCATGGCAACCCATGATTTTGTTGTGGATGTTAAATGTTTAGATGACCATCATGTACTGAGTAAAATTATGAATTTGACATGGGTTGCTGAAACAGCAGTGAACATCCTTAAACCAAACATTTCTTAGGAAGAAAAAAAGGGAGCATTTTTTTTGTTTTATGTTTCAAACCATGTACTTACTATACAAAATAACAACTGAGCAAACATATGCAATTTTGTCATCTTCCCAAATTGGTGTTCTGATGACACCAAAAACTTCTCCAGGCCGCTGTGATGTCGTCAGAACCCCTTGATGGAAACACAGCCTTGTGCATGGTTGTCCATGAATTATGTAAATGATAACACAGAACAGGGTATGCATTAAAACATTTTAATGTATGGTCATGTGACTTGTTTCAGACAGTCCTGTTTGTGGATTTTCCAGTGTCCTTTTATAATCTCAGTTTACCGTGCACATGCACAATTGTTACCTGACATTTGGCTAAACTGAGGACTGTAGTACCAGTGGGATCAGTTCTTTGCCTTTAACCAGTGGACTTAATTCATCCTTCGGTTCCATAAGCATGGTAATTGCATGCTTCAGCAGAACAACGATTTCAGACTGATGGTAGTCTAATTAAATTTTTTTTATTCAGAGGATTTTTTTACTTTTTCCTCACTAGAAAGAACACTGAATACTACAAGAGAGAGGTAAGTTTGTTTTCATGGTTGGCATTTTCAAACAAGAATTCTCACTTGGCTCCCTTCAGCCCTGTACCATTGTTTCTCAGTATCTAACCCTACCCCACTGGCCTAGTGATGCAAAAGGACACCAGGGTTTGCGTCCAAATCTTGTTTTCCATATCTGAGTAGGCAGGGGACAGGAGGCAGAGAACAATGTGGAGGGAGGCACTCCATTCTACAGAGAACTTTGGCCACCAGCGCTCAACATTCTCTACATCCACACATGGAGCAGTATTGATTTCATCTGCAGAGGCAAATACTTACATGTCCTACAAAGTTTAAAGAACTCTAGCACTCACCACAATTGTAATAAAGTAAGCTCAAGATGCAGTTTTCAGAGTGATGCTTCTTTATTTGAGTGTGCAGCAGAGCTGGATATACAGTAATACCACAATGCCGGTCTGTGGAATTGCTTTGTATATCCAGCTTTTTCTCCATAGTGCTTGTCTGCTATGACTGAGCATGGCTGTTCAGCCCTGTCCCTGCCTCCCTGACCAATGACTGCCTCCCACGGGACTTACCTGGTCTATCAAGTTCCCCATGGCTTTCCCTTTAGCAGGGCCAGATGAAGGAGGGAGGGCCATTCCCTCCCACTCAGTCATCTGTCGGGGTGGACCAGGATGGCAGTGCAGATGGGGACAGACAGACAGACATGGCTTCATTAAGCCCCCATCATTGTTTTTCTGTTTTCTTCCTTCTCTGCTGTAGTGTGCACATGCATGCTTGTGGAGACACACACATCACACACTTGCAACCCTCCCTTTGGGTCTCCCAAGGCTGCACTGCCACCAGGCCTCCAGTTGGTGACAGTCTATAGCAGCCGGATTAACAAGCCTCCCCACCCCAGGAGTGGAGAGCATCCTCTCCCACCTCGGCTAACTGCCAGCAACCTGATTTCATTCCTAAACTTGGATCGCTGGCATAGCAGGAGGTAAGGTGCCTAGCACCTCAGCCCTCCTGGTACCAGGCTAGCCATATCCAGCTCTTTTCGCACTCTGAAATAAAAATCAGTTTGAGAAATGCATCTCAAGGTTGCTTTTATTAATTCTGATGAGTGCCCAGATTTCTTTGAACATTGTTGAACTTTGTTTTATCTGGAGGCACCTTGCTGAGTGGAGCAGCTTTTCATTCAGTCCCATGGATTTGCCTACATGTTCTCCTAGCATGGAGAATGATGCAGCAGCACCTCCGGTCGAGGAGAATAATGATTGAGGGGTGAAGGGCTTGCCATTCTGGTAATTGACTTTGCTGATGGTTAAAAGGAAGGATGGTGAACCGTGGCCTCCTAGTTTGAAAGCCTGTGAAAAGCTCTTCTTAATGAGCTGCTGGGCTTTTTGGCAGCAGTCCAGAGATTTTCGGACTAAGTCTGTCCTGTAGGGATCAAAGCTGCCAGTTATGTCACACATGGTGTAGCAGTGCTGTGCTACAAAGTAAAAAGAAAAGTCGACATAGGCATTGGCTTTAAAAAACAAAAAAAGCTTTTTTATTTTTAGGTACTTTTATGTCCTTTTTAGTTTAGCTGTTTTTCAGATCAACAGCACTTAGCGATATTTAACACTTTCCAGATGAAAGTCATTGAAAAGCTCCATGTAGAAAATCAGCTAGAGTTTGACAATATAGAATACCAATAATAGAAGGCAGTTTTTTTATTATTTCTTCTACTTTGCTAATTTCGATTTCTTAAAACAAAATTGGCTGCAAGTCCAAGGCATCCTATGTTTAAAATGTGTACTGACTTCTGTTTCTTTTTCCTTTGTCTTTCTCTGCTGCATGGGCAGATTGAATTCTGTAAAAAGCGATGTCAAGAACCGGGTCAAGTCCTCCATCTGTCTCGAAGGGTATGACTCATTTTATTTTCATATGCTGTTACTCTGATTGCTTTACATCTAAGTCGGATGAAGAATATTTATTTATTAGTAATTGTTGACCAAGAAAGGCATGCTAAGCTGAGACAGCTTGTTTCCATGTGAGTCCTGGGTGGGATGGGGCTTACATGGGCCTGTTTTATTGACAGAGGAATCTTGGAAAGGACACCACAGAAAATCCACCCACTCTCAGGGTGTAGCGGAAATTTCCATTTTGTACACATAGTCTCCAGCAGTTGCACCCCCATTAAAATGTACACATCCCTCCAAATGGTACCCCTTCCAAACAAGTCAGATTGCTGTCAGATGATTCTTCCAATCTCTAAATAGGTTATACATGTATCTGTTTCATAAACAATAGAAGTTTGAACAGAGACACTCCTCAGTGGCCTAAACTAACCCAAATACTATAGCTTAGGATGAAAATGTTAACAGAAAGGCATATGGTTTGTGACAGGCACTCAATAAAGCTGTACTCAAATGTGTACAGTGAGTACTACCTACACCCTTGCCGCTCTTACCTTAATTGCCATGGGATCTTTACTTCTATGGCGACAGCCACCAAAGAGGCTGAAGGGACCCCAGTTCAGCATCTCATCTGAAGGATGGTACCTGAACTGTGAAGGACCTTTCTAGTGCTGCACTACAGTGTCACTAATGTGAATTAACCCATGTACCTGGTGTGGTACTAGAACCTGTGATCTGATCTTCCAGCCTCAGAGGTGAGCATGAAACCTACTGAGCCACTGACACTGCTAATATGTTTTAGCAGAATCCTTAAATCTTCCCCAGAATCAGTCTTCTCCATGGTCCTACTTATGAGCATAAGCTGGAGGCGCTAAGACCCAGTGGGAGCAAATCTTTTGGTCAGGAGGCCAGCAGTAGCTACTGGCTATGGCACCTGCATAACACCACATGGTGCATCACGCCTGCTAATAACTATTGCTGACTCCCTTACCTACCTTAGTTCTGTTCTTTCCACCATTGTGTGCACACCGTGAGGAGGAATCATAGCCCTAGTTCCTGTCCATTCATCATTGACATCTGACACTTCTTACGTCTTTATTTTCATGATGTCCAAGTTGCTGGAGAAGAAGTGAACTAAGGAAGGCCCCTTATTTCATCTGTGCCCATGCGGCAAGAACATTAATTCTGATGACCATCATCTCACATGCTTCTTCTCTCTTGGACCATGCCAAGACATGGACTCCTGCAATGCCTGCTACAGCATGGACCACGAACCCACAAAATCTTCATGCAGAGTTGGGACATCTAATCAGACTTCAATCCAGGAGTTCCAAGGAGGACACTGGACCCTTTCCTAGGGTCCCCTCTCGACCTATATGGTTGTATAAGACATGAGGCTGTCCCTTCTACCTCCATGCTGGGGTTGTACCAGTGGCCTCAGTGGCAGTATAAGATGGACAGCTGACTCCCACTGGGTGATCGACTGCAAATCTGCCACAGTCCACTCTCTCTCTCTGAGCACTAGACAGCCCCAGACATGGGGTGGAGGTCTTAACCTTGTCCTCTCTGCTGAACTTGTTGATACCAGCTGAAGGTGTTGTCCATTTTTGTCACCATTTGCAGTTACAACACTAAAGGCAACATCTAATGGTGGCACTGGACCTCTACTGACACCATTTGTGGTGTCAATGACAAGTCTAGCTCAATGACAGGATTCATTCAGGTGCTGTACCTGATGGCACCTAGGAAAGATATAGTGCCAAATGAGACTCCCAACATTGGGGCAGGGCCAAAGTCAATGTCAGTGTTTGGTGAGACACCGAGGAGGATCTTGGTGCTAGGAAGGTAATTTCAGGGTTGATGTTGCAAGCTACACTAGCCCAGAGTCTGGCATCGACCCAGGTGCAGAGTTTCCTCCTGGGCCCTTTTCAGATGTCCACACTGGTCATGGATTAGGCCTACTTGATTGGCCTGCTCAGACTGGAGAACTATCTGCTCATATGGGGCCTCCACCCCTATGGCCACCGTTCTGTCACCTCCTTTAGTGTAGGAGTGCCAGCAATGGAGTCTCCATTTGAATCTCTCCTAGGTCAAGAGTATCACCAGAGCCTCAAAATCTACCTCAAGGCTTGGACTTGATAGGTCATTGGCCTGTGCCAACCCCTGCTTTAGAGGGCCTCTGCAGTATGTGGCAAGGCTCCTCGGATACTTCTTAGGCCTATAACAGAGCAACACTGCGCTCAGTTGCTACCATTGAGTCATGGTACAGGCAGTCCAATAGGCCCAGTTCAGGGTCCCTTGTCCGATGCCTAACCTGGCCTGGGTCTATGCCTCTTATCCCTCTATGTCCTCATCCCAGGACAATGAATCATCCCTCCACTTGGGCCTGTTCTGCTCAGTGGTTCCTCTACCTGTGATATGTGGGAGAGATGCTGCAGGCATTAGACGTTCAGGCCCACACCAGTTGTGATCCAGTTGCCCTGGCATTGGAACTCTCCAGGGTTCACAACACCGACACCTGTGCTGTGCTCCTTTGGTCTAGAGCCTTGGAGGAGCCATCTAGGGTTGTGTGGAGACATCCTTAATCTGTCTCCCACCCATGGGGACCTCTACATCCAGTATTGGCACCCACTGGGTCAGCTGGATCTATACGTAACCCACTTTGAGGATTCAGGTACTGCAAACCCAGACTGGGCCACAGCACCTAGATGTGACCATCCTCCCAGTCAAGACTCACAGGGTTCAATGTATTGGGTAAAAGGTTTTAACCTTGGCACATTCCATCATGTGTATTTTGGCACATCAGTCACACATGGTAGCTTTTGCCCACTGCCTGTGGATGCAGCTGCACTCTGAGCTAGCTGCCATGCCTGACAATGAAATAAGTAGGCCATCAACATTTCTGTTAAGGGCATAAAGACAGCATGGCACCTATTTAGGACATCATATAACACCAACGGTGGCTTCCAGGATAGTTGGATCAACCATCTGCTCACACGGATGTAGAGCTTCACCTCTCCCAACAGCGCCTCTGGCCCAGCGAAAAGGTGCAAAATTCACATTACAGGGCTCACTTTTTTCTCCCTTGGGTCAGGTGGTGGTGTCACAGGACCCTCCTTCCTCCATGCCACAGGAGTCATCGCTGAAACCCAAGCAAACTCTGGTCCCTCCAGACCAGCAAGAGCCCCCTACCTCAGGTGTCTCCCCCACCCATGCAGATGGTATCTAAAATGTTAGAATACTGGCAGCATAGTGGCTGTGCATGTGTGGAGCTTGTGAACATTTTCCACATTTATTAATTTCAACATTTTCTTTGTGTACAGTTTGTGGATTGAGAAGGAGGGTATCGTTGCCTACAGGAAGGTGTAGGATTTTGCGTTGGTGTTGGTTGGAGCGGATAGTCATCACATTTGTTCTGTGGTGAATCACATCTAGTGTAAATTTAATTTTATGTATATATATATATTTGTTTGGCAGTTTGTTTGTGCCTTTTTGCCTCTTGTCACCAGGAGTTGCTGACTTGTTGCTGTGTGGTTTCCTGTTAATTATGTGCTGCTGTGGGTTTGTTTGTCACTGTCTGGTGGGCTTTCTGGGCTGCTGATTTCTTGTTTTAAAAAAAGCATTTATTGAAAACATTTTTAGCTAGCACCAGGCTGTTGCTAAGAAACAGCTTTCCTGGAATAGTGTTCTAGTTTTGATAGAACATCTGAAGTAGCATCCACTGAGTTTTGGAATATTGAGATTTGTTGTTTCATCTGGATGATAAAAGTGAAATAGAAATGTATATATTTTGAATTTTATATTTATATATTATACAAACACAGATATGAAATAATAAACCACAACAGGGTGTGCATTATAGGATTTTAATGCATGCCCTAGGGGTGTAATAGGAGCATAAGGTCAATGGCCAAGTGTCCTTAAGCCCCTAGGAAGTGCATTAAAATCCTATGATGTACATCCTGAAGGGACTTATTAGACTTCTAAAATGGCTCTAAGTTGTTGTTTTTCGGGGAGGGGTAGGAAAAGAGACTAAGCTTCTGACTGTGTATTTATAGAGATTTAATACATAGTCAGGTGACACCCTCTTGTCCAATGAAATTTCTAGATTTTTCTTGCCATTTTATAAATAACGGTAATTAACCAAAGGTTTAGGGATTAAGTAAAGGGAATGTAGAAAGTATTCCAAATATAACAGAACTACATATATAAGGTAGGCCTTTTTATTATAGGATCAGTATGGAGAGGAGGTACAACAGGGAGGCAGTCAGTTGTGGGAGTGTGGGAGCTCTTCTCCAGGGTTATGCTCTGGAGGAGGGCACTGCTCCATGTATAAGGCATTTGTGGCACTCCATGCTCAGCTGGTAGCAGCAAGAGACAAGATATTTCAGCTGCACCACCATCTCAGCTGGGGTTCACCACCCAAACACCCCCACTCCCAGAAGCCCCAGGGGCTGGATGGTGAGTGGGAATGAGCAAGGGAAAGGTGGCAGGGAAGCCACAAGGGGTTTGACCAATCTCACACCATTCTGAGAGCAAATCACTTTGCACCCCTGGGGAGGGATGCTAAGTCTACTGGGGAAATGGGTAGGATGACATGGTGGCACATGAGGGAGTGAGCAGGAGGAAGTCAGCAAGGGTGTCTTAGTGATTGGGGACTTAGTAATTAGGGGAGCAGAGAGGGTGTCAGTGGAAGAGGAAGAGGTGAAATGGTCAGATGCCTTCCTGGTGCATCAGCCAGCAGGAATATAGCTACAATAGCAGGGATGCTGGAGAAGGGGAGGGGATCTGTGGGTGCTGGTACACTTGGGTACCAATGATGTAGCAAACCAGCCCATGGAGGCAATGAAGCGGAACTTTAAGAGGCTCTTGGGACAGATTGAAGGTGCACTTGGCTTTCCTGACCTTTACAAGGTCCTCCTGTGTGGAATAAGGGAATGGGTATGACAGAGTAAAGAAAGAAGAGAATGAGGAGTTTAATGAGTTGTTGAAGGGATAGTGTCAGGAGGAGGGTACCACTTTGTGGTGAACTGGTGGGGGCTTCTGGGATAGGAGGCTCTTCAAGGTTGATGGCCTTTACATGATAAGAAAGGGAACAGTGCTCTGGTGCAGATGTTTGACATTTACATTGGATAGTTATACTGAGTGAGGTTGAGACAGAGGCTAGGGGAACCACTGAGAAGGAGAGAGCAGGTGAGGAACTGAACTAGGGCTCTCTCTTGAACAGGGTACTTGTAGCAACAAGGAGGTAACAGTGAGGTTTTGTTTTTATTATGCTTTATGCCCCTACTCTTTAGCTTCTTTGCTCCAACAGACCTCCACACACCTCCCAATCCCCTCCTACCCCCTCCCGGCTGTGGCCACTTACCTCCAAGGAGCCTTGGGTTCACTCCCAGGTGGGGTCAGGGTGGGGACTGCCCCAAGCATCTATTTGTGTCAGACAGTGGCTTGTACACTGGAGAGGCAGGAGAACCTGGATATACTGGGGTAGTTTCTACAGAGGAGGCGCTGGGGTCTGTGTATTTTCCCTTTGCTGTCCCCTGGGATGTCACATACAGTGATGCCAAGGTATGGACATGCACACTGTGTGTGCACCTTCCTACTGACTTCCATGATGTAGCCCTTCCATTTTCAATCCTTCTTGCACTGCCACCTGTGGTCAGCCAGGAGGCAGTATCGCTATGGAATGGAACCTCCTTCCGCAGGAGGTAGCTTCTATGGGACACTCAGTTCTGTTCTCTCGGCCGGGCCCTGCGATCAGAGCTTGTTCCCCAACCTCAGGTCGCCAGCATCACAAGGACTAGCGCTACCCTACTGCTGCACTGATAGGCCAACGTAACAGTATGGTTAAAGTTCAGATTAGGATAAGGGAAATAGGACAATGAAGGAGGGCTGGCAAAGCCCATATTCAGCTTGAAAATAGAAATTTAAGGAGATGAGAGAAGAATAAGGGAGAAAGAATAGGAAAAAGCAAGAGGAATCAGGAGAAATATGGAAGGAGGTTGGTCTGGGAAATAAAATTAGTGAGGTCCAGGCAATGGTGGTAGACACTGAGATGGATCTAGTAGCCAACACAAAACTCGGGCCACAGAAAATAATTGAGACCTGATAGTCCCAAGCTACAGCATGTTTGGATGGGATAGAGGAAAAGATAAAGGAGGAGGCATAGCACTGTATGTCAGAGGGGCAGTGGAGGCTGTAGACATCAGAGGAGGCAATGGGGAACGGAATCACTGTGGGTTTGGCTCACGGTATCCTCAGGCAAGAAACTATGAATGGTTGTGAGCTATAGATCTCAGGACTGGGGAAGAGAGAGATAAGGTTGAGGGCCAAACATAAAATGAGGGTGGCAAAGGGGAGGTGGTGGGTGAACTAAACCTACCAGATACTGATTGGATCATTCCAGTGGCCAGGAGCTCCAGAAGTCATGCCCTACTGGATACATTGCAGGACTACCTGCTACTGCATCTAGCTGAGGAACCCACTAGGCAGGTTGCCAGTCTCAATGTGGTGCTCACCAACTTAGAAGTGGTAAGAGGAATGACGTTGGGGAGCTAGTAGGGTCCAGCAGCCATAACTCTATATGGTTTGACCTGGCCCTTGGGATAAGTATGCCCTCATCAGAGGTTGAAGTGCTAGATTTCAAAGGGCAGACATCAGCCAGATGAGGGAGCTGGACCGGGTCAAGTTAGCTGGAGTGGAGAGTCAGGGATGTGGAGGAACTCTCAGCCAATGCACAGGGCCCTCTGCCACCCATGGGTGCAGAGGTTCAGGGCCCTATGCCAAGAGGAGGCGTTCTCTTGGTATATGATACCTGAATATGCGGGCAACCCGCCACCTTTCCTTCCTGGCTATGAGGTGGTGTTGCATAACAGTGCCATCCTCCAGCCTCACTCCATCCAGCTGGCTCACTGAGCTTGCCCCAAATGCAGATCACTGGCATGGTACCACAGAGCATTACCTGCTGGCACTACACACAACATTTCTTAATACTTTATATTTTTTCCCAAAAATTTTCAAGATAGTCATTTTGACTCCCCATTATAAACATGACATGTGGAATTTATAGTATATTGGCGAAACGTCATTTTGTATTACAAGTGAGAAAACTCATTTTGTCCAGGATTCAGAAAGATGCCCGTCATGTTTATCTGGTGGTATGAAAAATGGCTGTGTTGAATGTTTTGAGTAAAACTACTGAAGTTATGAGTAAGGGTTGAAATATGTCAGTGTTCACTCAGTCTTCCTATGACCCCACCTCATGAACAAGGTAGGTGAAAACATTCATATCCCAGCAGAAAGGTGATTTTGCACAACAGCCAAATCACCTTTAGTCCGGTTTTGAACAATTTCTCCTCATTGTTCATGAGATGGGGTCACTAAAAGGACATGTTGAAAATTTGGCAGAAAATATTAAAAAACAACAAAGTTGCAACTTGGTCATTTTACCATATTTTCAGCCACATTTGTAACATAGCTTTTCTTATGACCCCACCTCATGAACCCATTAGGTGAAAACATTTCAAATCCTACACAAAAGGTGATTTTCTTGCAGCAACTGCAAGATCACATTTCCAGATGGATTTGAATAATGTTACCACCACTGTTCATGAGGTAGGTGCCAAGAAGGCCAAGCTGAAAACTTAGTGTAAAAATATTTAAAATGACAGTTATGAGTAAAAGTTAAAATAATACATT
Source organism: Neoceratodus forsteri (assembly GCA_016271365.2). Lineage (NCBI taxonomy): Eukaryota > Metazoa > Chordata > Ceratodontiformes > Ceratodontidae > Neoceratodus > Neoceratodus forsteri. The sequence continues at coordinate 121,863,725 of JADMNL010000025.1, forward strand.
AAACCAGTCTTACGTTATTTTTTCTGATCGCATTAGCCAGTTCCAGCAGCAAGACATCTTTTCAATCAAGAACAGATCTATGACGTGGCACAGTTTTTAGGTGAGTGAGGATGTGTGGGGTGGTGGAAGCTGAGTAGGGTCTGGATGGGATCTGTGTGGGGTCAGAGTGACGAGGACCATTTTCTTTTAAGGCAAGACAAGGCAAATTTTATTTATGGCCCATGCCCCAGGGCTCTGGGCACCTAACAAACATATCAAAAGTAAAACAATAAAACCACAATAAAATTTTCAGAATAGATAAAATTCAGAATAGCAGCATTTAAGATCAACTTCAGATAATCAGGATGGTTGGGTTGGTTAGGCTGGAATAATCAAGCTGTAAAAGCCAACCTAAAGAGGTGGGCCTTCAGCCTCAGCTTGAAATCCCCAATTGAGGGAACCTCCTGGACTGCAGATGGAAGTGAGTTCCACAGGGTCAGCCCAGAGACACTAAAGCTCGGTCTCCTGATGTCCTGAGCCAAACCCTGGGAACATCCAGGAGATCCCTTGAAGAGGAGTGGAGGGAGTGAGCAGAGGTCATAGGTGTCAGGAGCTCTGTCAGGTAGCCAGGACCCAGTCACATAGGACCTTATAAGTGAGCAAGCCACCTTGAAAAGGACCCTCCACACAGACATGCGCCAGTGCAGAGCACATGGGACGGGGTTACATGACTGGACCTAGACAGGCCTGTCAGCAACTGGGCCACCGTGTTCTGCACAAGCTGCAGTCTGTGGAGGGTCCCTCCCGGACCCAAGTATAGAGATTTGCGTAGTCAAGCTGGAGCTAACAAAGGCATGTACCAGAGTCAGCAGATCCTCGGGCAGAACGAGGGGCTTGATCCTAGCAATGTCCCACATGTGGTAAAACCATTTTTGACTACAGACGCTACCTGATCTTCAAAGGTCAGCCTGCTGTCCAGGATCACACCCAAATTTTGCACCTTCAGGAAGCCACCAATGGAGCAGACCCCAGAAAGACCTGTGTCAGCTCCAAGTGGCAACTGATCATGCCAGCGACCTGGCTCTGCTCACGCAGCTCCGCCTTATCCAGATTTAGTCTCAGCCAGCTGGAAGCCATCTAGTCATTGATTTTAGCCAGACAGGTGTTAAGCACATCGACAGCACCAGATGTTCCAGGTGCAAATGACAAATACAGCTGGGTGTCATCTGCATAGCAGTGAAACGCCATGCTGTATTGCCAAATGATCTCACCCAGGGCAGCATGTACACTGTAGACAGTCAGCAACAAGTTCAAGCCCTGTGGAACTCCACATGACGGGGGCATTGGAGAGGAGGAGAAATTCCCCATCATCACCCGTTGCACCCTGTCAGAGAGATAGGACAAAAACATCTGATGACTACACCGCAAGTCCACAAATCTCACAGAGCTGATTGAGAAGCACAACATGGTCCACAGTGTCAAACGCTGAGGAGAGCTCGAGAAACACAAGAACTGACCTGTCTTCTCTATCTCTAGCCCTGAGTAAATCATTATGCACCCTATCTCGAGCTGTTTCTGTGCTATGTGGGCCCAAACCCAACCGAAATGACTCATAGATGTCAAAGGACACGAGGCAATCCTCGAACTGCTGTGTCACCAATTTCTCAACAACCTTGCACAAAAAGGCAGGTTGGAGATTGGACTATAATTTGCCAGGACATCTGGGTTGAGGAAGGTTTCTAAAGGAGGTGTCTCACTAGCACCTTTCAAGGTCACTGGGAACACCCTCTACCATCGAGCACATGGCAATCCTGGCGAACACTGGGCCAACAACCTCGGCGCATCCCATTAAGAAATGTCAGGGCTGGGTCCATTTCACAGTGTGTGTGCTTCAGCTCTAAGATCACCCCAGTCACTTCAGACACCTCCACTGGCCTAAACTCCTCCTAGACAGGCAGCATGCCTCTATTCCTCCCAGTCCGGCCACTGTGAGGCAGTTGTCTCCTGACGGAATCCTGACTGGATAGATGACACCCTGTCAGAGAAAAACGGAGTAAATTCTTCCCATAAAATGGATGAAAAGTCTTTCTCGACTCTAGACAGTCAGGATGGAGAAGCTTATCCACAGTACAAAAAAGCTGAGAAGGTCTGTTTCTCCCTGCAGCAATTTCCCTGAACAGGAATTCTGCCTTATTATGGAAGTTGCCTCCTGGTACTCACCATAGTGAGCACGCAAGGCCAGTTTGTCGGCCTCCAACCGGTCTTCTGCCAACTACGCTGCAACTTCTGACCCTTGATCTTCATCACATTGAGATCCCATCAAACCAAGGGGATCTCAGGTGAGAGATCTGGGTCGGATCTGAACTGGGCGATGACATCCAGTGCTTCGATACCACCCTGTTATAGGTGGCCACCGCCTCACTGGTGCCAACTGCACATGCCGATTTACTCTGGATAGGTCAGCTAACGCCAAAAGTCCTTCTGGGTGCAAATCCCTTAAAGGGCAGTAGCTGACCATCTCCACAGGGAAAGACTTTGGGGGCCCCAAACATGAACCCCATGGTGCATTGATCAGACCAAGAGATCTGATCAGTCTGATCAGTCTTGAGGCTATCGACCCCAAGACCCAGCTGGAACACCACATTGAGTGATCAAGGGACAATTTTCTTTATTTCAGAGGGAAGGCAACATGGGGAAATTAGGCACCCCATGTCAGAATGCTCTACAGTGGTATGGGGTGGGCACCCTGATGCCGCCACCTATTTTTGGGAGGAAGGGATGACCTAGAGGAAAGGGGGGGTTGAAAGAAACAGTACCGGTGAGCACCCCAGTCTGGTGTTGCTTCACATTATAATACTGAGAAGGGGAGCTGGTGATATGGAGGGGTAGAAAGTAGCAGTACACGATACCAGGGGTGGGCACCCTGGACCGTGAATAGATAAACAGACAGATAGAGATTAAGAGAGAGAGAGAGACCCAGCCAGGTGGTGCTGAGGGTTGAGGCACTGGACACCACACACCCTCACTCTGCACGGTGACCCGTGTTAGGGAACAAGCAGGCCTTTGGGGTTGGCAGGGGAGGGAGCAGATCAACCATCTGATAGCTTCTCTCCTCTCCCAGGGAAGAGTGGGCAGGTCATCTCGCTTTTCGGCTGCCCCAGTGGAAACTGGAGGTAGTTCCAGAGTAATGGGAGACAAGTGAACATGGCATTGTGATGCGTGTTCACCCTCCACACACCACGCATTCATGGCCGCAGGGAGGTAGGAAAAAGAAAATAGGAAAAACAGCTGCCAGCTCTGATGAAGCCCCTCCAGCATTCGGGCGCTGCTGCCCCAAAGAGCTCCTAGGCCAGTTCCGGATATGTACTGGAGGGGGACGGCCTCCCTCTTCCACCCTGCCATGGGGGTAATCCATGGGGGATACAGGGCTTGGGGTTCCTGAGGGATAAGGCAGTGGCTGGGGCTGGAGGAGGATGGATGCATGCAGGCAGGCTAAGGAGGAAAAATACCTATATGGAAAAAAGAGAGATCAGGGATTGCAGATTAACTGCTCCACTGAAGCTGACAGTATGGCTTAAACTGTTAAGAAAGTCCTGCTGTTCTCATACTGAAAACGTGGGTGAATGGCTCCTCTCACTAAGTTGGGCACCCATGATTTTAGGTGCCCAGAAACAATATTTCCAGGCATATTTTCAAAAATTAATACCAGACTCTAGCCAAATATGTAAAGTTTGCATAGGTTAGTGTGTTTGCTTTCTGAAAATACTAAATTTTTGTGTATTTTTAATGTTTTAGTTAAAAAACATGACAGCTGTCATGATCAGTATTTTTCTCACAAGAAGTAAATCATGAAACACAAGACCTCATGGTAGATGTTTTGTTGTTCTTATCAGAGGTTTATCACTAAAACCCTACTGAGCATGCTCAGAAAACTCAAAATCTTTATAACTCTGGAACCGGTTAATATATTTTCACAAAACCTTGGTAAGGCACTACCTCAGAACTGTCAGCTTCTAGCCTGAAAATTTCATGACAAAATTTTGTACCATCTAGGCTGTATGTGAGAGCAACAAGTCTCGTGCTTTCATACCTGGTCTTGGTATAGCACCAGGACATGTACATTGCAAACCGGAGATATTAATAGCTTCAACTATACAGGTATGCTATGCAACTCCTATGGCTGCTCCCAGCTTATATGTCAGCAGAACGCTGTGGGTGTGCCGCTAAGGGCACTTCCTTTCAAAATGCCAGCAGGCGGATGGCAGGATCAACCAGATAGAATCTTAAATATTACACTCTCTGTAAGTCAAAATACTAACACTTTTGCAAAAATGCTAATCGGGCCTTGCCGCATAATTTAGGTGGGTCCCAATTACAGTGGACATTTCCCTTTAGGTATAGGGAAAAATGGAACATCATTAAAAATTGATGTTCTGTATCTCATAAACCATGCAAGGTGCTGGCATAAACGTTTCACGTCTTGAGACACTGCCAACTTGACTACACATGCAAACTGTTGGCGTTTTGTCAAATGCCACTAAAGTTACTAAGATGCAAAATTGGGATTGAACATTAAATACTTCACTCAACCCTAACTAAATGTATAATATCTAAAATGGGTGATAAAATCAGTAAAATACTGTCCCTGATTGGGCAAAACACACCATATGACCATGCATTTTCCCACAACAACTACATGCCTGCACTGCACTTCTGTCTGTTTTCACCCTCCAAAACAATTTTGCCATTTTATAAGACAGATAATCTACTACAGGTGTGCAGTCATGGGTGACACATCAATCCGCTCCTGTAAGTATGCTTTGTAACAATTTGTGTGGAGCTGTTAGCTTCAGTGTCAACTGGCTCCCGCACAATTCATTCCTGATTTGCTCCCCTGGAGTTTATATGCGGAGAGAATTGTCAGGAAACGATTTGTACAGGGGCTCATTGACACTGGAGTTAATAGTAGGGCACAAGATGCCATGGAGCATATTGACAGGGAGTGAATTATCATTTATACGGAAGTTGTGCTCTGATATCGCATGCCTCGAGTGGTTGAACACTTTAGCCTCTGGACCTCATGCCTCACTGAACACCAGCGTATGTGTATATCGTAGCATAACTGCAATGCGCTGTAATGGATTATCTGTTACATATATTATATATATATATATATATATATATATATATATATGTATGTGTGCCCTCTCTTTCCTCTTTACGGTTGGAAGTCGGTTTATATTTAAGTGATAATGTACTGAGTCGGAGTCACTACAGAGTGTGGCAATAATGTTGTGTCAAGTAAATAAAGTACAAGGCCAAGGCTGAGTATTTTATCGCTACAAGACAACTTGCTATTGTTTATGATAGTGACCCAACAAGCACATTATAACGATTATGCTTTTATGAGTTTGCTTGATAAGAGTATAGACCAATCAGAATGCAAGAAATAGGATGATATCACTACTATCATTTTATTGACAATAAATTACTGTTCTGAGCACTGAACAGTCATTTTATGTGAATAAATTGACTGGTGTGCTTGCTAAGGAATAAAGTGTGTTTAACCCTGGCTTCTGGTTGGAGGAGGACCCACATGTAATATAATACGTCTTTTCTTTTCTTCCTAGTTCCTTTTTCTGTCTCTTTATCTTATTCTCTTCTGCAAGCTTAGCTTGCTTCACACTTTGTGTACTCCCAGGTGACCAGAACTAAGGTGGTTGAGGGAGCTGGCAACAATTTTTTGCAGGCATGTGATACCACGTGATATCACACAGATGTTATAGCCAGTGACCTCTGCCAGCTCCCTGGCCAAAAAATTGCTCCCACAGGGTTTTAGTGCCTCTGACTTAGCCTCTTCAGTGGTACTTCACAGAGAAGATATTCTGGAAGATCTTCATTTACAGTATGTTACTTTTCTTGTCAAACATGGTGGGGGGCACATTTTAGTTCATATGTTTTGCATAAATTGAAAAAGATTAATAAGGGCTGTTTAGTAGGTTGACATTTACCATGCAGGTTTTCTGACTATTAGTGTAACAAATACTTACATGTATGCAATAAAATGTAGAATCTACAGTATGTTTCTTTAAACTTTTATATTTCCCTTGGCTGCTAACCTTCAGCGCAGGGTGAAAAATCTGTCCTCTGTTGGTGCAGTGAGTGGTGTCTCTCCAGAGAAGGCAGAGTACCCATGGCAGAATAAGCTCTTCCTCATTTCAGTAATGCTCTGCATCTGTGGGCACACTGTATACCTCCACATATGGACATGCCCAGAGAAAATAGTCAAAAGGTTTTGTGAAGCATATTCAGTCTCAAAAGAAGTAGTCTGTGTTAAAACTTGAATACATTTGCCATTTCGGAGTCAATCACTTAGACATCATTTTCCTCTTAAGAGAGTATCAGGTAATAATATCCATCACAGTATGGATGGATGCATGTATTATGTATGTATATATTTATTTATTTATATTGTTTTCGTTAACCAGGTAATTGCACTAGGTGTGCAGATGCTATTTTCAGGCATGGCCTGGAAGCGTTATAGAGCAATACAGAGTGAAATTACTTTACAGATAGGTGGCAAATAGCTATTACTAGCATGGAAATAGAGATCACATTGCAGCATTAGGTATTGCAAATTAAAGCAGTGCAAGATTAAAATAAAGCAGGTCATACAGGGTGCAAGTAGCACTGAATCAGCAAACAGTCAAGTAGTGCAAAGAACCATTGCATCAACAGCATTACCAACAAGAAAGAAGCAGATAAACTGCACTAGGTTAGTTGGACAGTAAAACTAAACAAAAGTGACAGGAGCATAAATTATGTGCAGGAGCAGGGGCTTGACTGAAGCAAGTATGCCTATTGTGATTTGTGAAATTGTGGATCATTTAAAGTGGTGGCACAACCCCCCCCTCCCAAAAATATACAGACAGGGCAGCTGATGGTTACTTAAAGTATAAACAACAACTTTGCCAGGTTTTTTTTTTCTGCTCTTTTGGTGCCTCCCTCAATTGGCTCAGCCCCAACTTTGCCAGTACTGCTCACCCCTGGGACTTACCTCAATCTAGTGATCCTACTGGACTTGCCACCAAGAGTGGGGCTGCCGAGCAGGCACACCCCCACCAGAGACAGGTCAAGGTTACCAGCAGCCCAGAGTCTGCCAGCAGTGCTCCATGGCTTACCCTTCCAGGGCAGGGCAATGGTGTTGGGACATGCCTGACAGAAGACTGATCTCTGTCACAGCCAGAGGTCGCAGTGGGTGTAGCAGAACCAAGAAACAAGATGTCATCAGCGGGCCAGTGGGTTTTTATGCCATTTTACCAGTGAGAGGCGTGTGTGCAATGACATAATGCGCAGAGCGTGACATTTGGCACGCCTCCTGACTACTTAGCTTGTCACTGCTCCCTCCGCCCTGCCAAGGGTCGATCATGCACCAAACACTAACCCACCCAGAGGAGAAGACCAGTCCTTGACACTCAGTCTTCCTCAGCCCAGTCGGCCTCTGACTCTGGTCCATTTCCAAACCCAGGGCATCGATATCATAGATGCAAGCCCTACCCCTGCACTGGGGGTTCCCCAAGTTTTTCTGTTTTATTCCTGAGCTTATGAGTGGGAGGAGATTGCTAAAAAACACTGGGGGCTGCCATCTTTATTGTAACTCCACGCTAATTGCATAACATACTGTAAACTATTTTAAAATTGGCTGAATGCATTAAAACACTTCGTGAACAATCTAAGAAGTCAGGAAAAAGTTGCTCTTAAAATAAGGTTTAATTTTTTTCTGCTTGCTTAGTGAAATTGCACAGTGGATCATGAAGTTAGTGCTTCTCTCTCAGAATAGGTATATCTGAGTGATGTGTATTCATACTCGAAACTCTTGTGCAGTGATGTGTTAGTGTTTCATTTAATCACTAAGGCAGCATGGTCTGTTGGTAGAAGCACAGGTTTGGGAACCAGGAGACACAGGAGAGTCAGGCTGAAATCCCACCAGAGACACTTACACACTGTGTGACCTCAACAAATCATTGCCCATCAGTGCTTGTCCACACCGCTGTAAAAATGGATAAAAGCAGAACCCCACTGAAAATGAGATATTGCATCTCAGCTGGGCTATCCCAGGTAAACAAATTGTTAAAAAATCACTGTGGGATACAAATGAATTTGAAAACACACATTACATTGCTGTTTGTGATTATGATGCAGTAATGTGCTTGCAGCCACTGCCTTTTATAGAGCTATTTATGCTATTTGTAGGTAGAATTAGAAATACACACACACACACACACACACACACACACACACTAACACACAGAAATACACCAACAGAATTGCACTTTTCACCTGGATTAATTTTTCACTATGGAATTCCTTATTCCAGCTGGGCAATTTTACCAGTCCCCATTAGCAAAAGTTTTAATTCAGCCCCAAAATGCAGGTTCTTCCTGGAGGAATTCTGCTTTCTGGCAGAATTTTGTGGATGCATTCCATGCTAGGCAGTGATAGTTATAGCCCCTTTACAAAGCCAGATGCTGTGATGCTGAAGCACCGGTCCAGTGAATGCTCACTGAGCACACTGCCATTGATGGCTCATGTGCAAGTGAGCATGCTCCAGAATCACCTGACATGGCACGCCTTCCATGAGGCACGGTTGTAACTGAGCATGCTCTGTGCCCACACAACCTCTCTGTGAACAGTTCTTTGCTTATACACTACTGAGTTACCTGCAGCTTATTGTAATCAAGCTGTTCTTTATTAAATGGGATAGGCAGTGCTGGCTCATGGTACAGAGTGGTAGGGGCTTGCTTGGCACATTTGCGGCTCAGGTTTACAACCAGTGAGCAGGGCCCAGGAATGGAGGCTGAGAAAGGAGGCTTGAGCTTCCAGTTGGATGCATTCCTCCTGGAGGAGGGAACGTCACTCATATGCAGTTACCTCTTAGTACTAGGCAGGAGGTAACACACAGAGATGCTCAGCCTGCATGAGAGGAGGATGATGCCTAGGGGTTTCTGTTTTTACAGGAGAATGTTAATGTCACGCATGTGCATCAGAAGGTATGATGGGCTGTAAGAGAATCATGACCAGCCCTCTAATTGGATGGCTCACATTTTCTTCCCACATCACTGGGTCTGTACTCTGTAGGTCCTTCTTCCCTGATGCTACAGACCACCACTGCCCAATAAACAGCAAAATGATGGATACTCCAAGCCAGAAATAAATGCTGAACACAAATACTGTAGTGGACAAATAAGAACTTATAAAATGGGCAAAGGATTTCAAGCAATCTGATTGGTTGTTAGCCATGCATTAGATGTGTCTAATGCACAGCTAAAATTAGAATCCCATTTAGAATACACAGGCCCATTTTATAAGTGCAATAAGCCACTCCAGGGATGCATTAGACAGTTCTAATGCACGGCTAGGACTGGATGCACTCAGCCTGTGGCCTCGTGCCTCTCACTACGTCCCAACCGTGCATTAGAACTATCTAATGCACACCTCATCGTGTCTTATTGCTTACATATTTATTAAACTGCTGTATTTTATAACAATAAGGTGCCAAGTGCAATACACAACATGCCATCAAACGAGTCGGGAGCAACTCAGCACAACTGCCTTGGTGCCTTGATCAGCTTTAGATTGTCATCAAGGGTACACCCTGTATAGCACTTTATTATTTTCAGAATATGGCAGTCAAATTAATATGCACGCTTGCTGACCCACCACCATGCTGTTAGTGTTCAGGATTTTTTTGCCAGGAGTGCCCCTCACTTTGCTGTTCTTTGGAAATTAGAACAGGCCTCTGCTACTCCTGCTCTGTGAACGTGTTGACATCAAGAGGGGAACATTCAAGCGAGAGTTGGCAGAGTTCAGCATTGCAGGCTAGGGAGTTTTTTGAGGGGTAGTAGCTGTGACATTTCAGCTGTTGCTCATTTCAGTGTAATAACTGGTCGTTTCAGTGCTGTTTGTATTAACAGTTCTTGTGGTTTAATATATGCTGTGGTTTTCATTATCATTATTTGATCCCTATTCTTTGTAGTGGTGCTGCTTGCTTGTTTATTGACCCCATCTTTCACCTTGGACAGTATATGTTGATCTGTGTTTTCTATGCTGATAAACAGCACTCAGAGACAGATTTGGTGCTATTCACAGAAATGAACAATGTAAGCTGGCCTGGTGGCACTGAGGTTGGGGCTGGACACTACACCTCGCACTACGCTGGCGACCCGGGTTCGGGAACAACCTGGGTGCGTCGGCATGGAGGGAGGGCAGAACAGGATCGAGTATGCCAATGGGCAGCTCTCCTCTCGAGGGAGTGAGGGTGGGTTGGCATCCCCAGAGTTCGCTCCCACCATGTGGTGGGAGGAGGTTTGGGGGCATTGCAGAGAGGGAGCAGCAAAACAGTTATGGGAGGTGGAAGGGCTGAGCTGGCACCATGGGGTGCATAGCATGCCTCCACACACTCATATGACTGTGTGCGGGACCTCGCGTGGGGTTCAGGGTGAAAAATGGTAAAATACCTGTGTGTCCCCATCACCAGTTGGCGAGAGGAGGCGATGGGGCCAAACAGCTCTATGGGAAAAAAAATTTCAATGCAAATCAAAAAGTAAGCACCCAAACCAAGGACTGATATAAAAGCTTTAGTTGGTAAAGTGTAAGTGCAAAAGCAAACTACTGGCTCACATACCGTTAGTTTTGTTTACGGGTAAGTGCACTAGCCATGAAATGACTATTTTCAGACACCATCTGGGAGAGTACAACAGATAGGTAAAACAAATACATTGCATAAGTACAGGAACATAACAATAATGGCAGATGAAACAGTCAGTGAAAGTGATACATACAGCCAAACAACGTAACACGAGGTAAAATATTACTAAAATTACATATATGGTAAGCAACATTTAGCAAAAAGGTACATTCAGTTGAAATACAAACCTAAATGAAAAAGTAGCATGAAGTTAGTGTTATAAGCACAGTAAAGGAGAAACTAGTAAGGAGGTACAATAGATAAGCTAGGTAGACGTAAGTGCATCAAATATGACATTAGGAGATTTATAAGAGGCAGCAGAATTAAGCAGCATAGATGGGAAGGATTAAAGGAAGAGGAAAGGGAGAAAGGTGGAAGAAAGTATAATAGAAAGGAGGCAGAGGGGAATTAAGTGGGGTCAAAACAAGTACAGGGGTTTACTAAAGATAGATACCGTGAGTTCCTTTTAAAGCTGAGATGGAATTTGCCTACTGAAGAGCTAGAGGAAGGGAGTTCCAGAGCTTAGGTGCAGCATGGTGGAAGGCTCCAGAGCCTTTGGGTGTTTGACACCTTGATACGTAAAGTAGAAACTTATCAGTCAAATGCAGTCCATAGGAGGAGGTTTGGGGTACAAGCTTCACAGCAAGTGAGGACCGAGTTTGGTTTCTGATACCGAATCGATGAGAGAGCCTAGGAATATTGTCGGAAGGCAGAGGAGGAGAAGAGCCATCCCAGGTCACTGTAAAGTTGGCAGTGGTGCTTGAGATGAGAAGACAATGAGGCATAACGAGATATATTATTATAAGTAACATCCATTTATGAAGAGTAGTTTTCTAGCTGTTGCAAAGGTGGGAGAACCATATGTGAGGGCAAGGAGAAAGATGCTCTGGAATAGCCAACTTAGTGGAGGAGTAAGCATGGTTTGACTTATAGGCAACTTCCAGTTTAGCATTCACTGCTTTGCAGGTGGACTGAATATGTAGATTGAAGTCCAGGATTGTTCGTGATGACTCCCAGGTACTTAAATGATATTAAACAATCTATGTGTGTCCCACCTGAATCGCAGACCAACAGGGATGTTTGACTTGCCCTGAGCTTAGGAGCAGAGCCTCTTAGCATGACTTGTGTTTTCTTTGCATTGAGCACAAGCTTATGGGCAGTCACCCAGTTTTGTATGTTCTTGAAGTTGGAGGAAAGGGATGTGTTTATGCTGGTGACATCATCAGAGCTGTAATAGAGGACAAGATCATCTGCATAGAGAATGTAAGAGCAGGAATGAAGAACGTCAGCTATATTGCTAATAAAAGTGAGAAGAAGGGTCCCAGGATAGAGCCCTGGGGACCCCAATAATTGATAGCTCTATTGGATAGTGAGGAGTTAAATTTCACAATCTGAGTCCTGTTGGACAAGTAGCTGCTAAACCAGTCAACTACAGAGGGTGAAAAGCTCAGATTGTGAAGAGTGGAGAGAAGCAGGGATAATCAACACGATCAAAGGCCTTAGTAAGGTCTATAAAACTGCTCCTGTAAGTAGACCAACATCCATATTGGAAAGCTTATCAGCTGTGGATTTGAGGAGAGCCATTGAGGTACTATGACCTTTCTGAAACCATGCTGATTGTCAGAGAAGAGGTTGTACTTAGGTAGTCTATAGTTTGATTTGTGACAAGTTTCTCAAGAATTTTACTTAAGACCGAGAGAATGGCTATAGGCCTATAGTTTGTGTTCTCTTTAGGGTCCCTTTTAAATACAGGCGACATGAGCAATTTTCCAGAGGTCCGAACAACGAGAAAGCTATAGACATTGTGAACATTTTAGCCAGAGGGAGGTGATACGAGGTGCCACAAGTTTCATGGAGCCTAGGTTCTAGGGGTGTCGGAGCCAGAGCTGTATTGTCAGAGATGGTCTGAAGTAGCTTTAGGACCTCAGTCCTTGATATAACCTTAAAGTGAAATGGGGTGGGGGGGTAGGCTGTTTGCAGGAAGGAGAGCAGGGAGTGGTTGACTGAGGTGTAGATGAGGACTGAGAAGCTGCTGAGGTGATGAGAAGCAGGAGGTGTACTGCAACAGATCCGAGAACATGCGATTGAAGGAGTTAGCTACAGTATTTGGATCGTTACAGTGTACCCCATTTAATATCATGTCCCCAGGGGTAGCTGTTTGAGATGCTCCTAGAAAAGTCTTGACGTGGGCCCAAATTTTCTTGGGTATCCAACAAAGCTTAGTAGTAGGTCTTTACAGTAGGTACTCTTAGCTATTCTGACCTGTTTTTGCAGGAGCTCGAAGAGCTCTGTAGATATCATAGTCAGCTTGGAGCCCTGACAGTTTGTACTTCTTCCAGTATTTGTCTCGTAAGCACAAATTAGCCAGCAGTTCTTTGTTAAGCCATCCTGTTTGTTTACCCTTTACCCTCCGGGTTATCTTAGGGACATGCTTTGGTACATAGCAAGCAAGAAAAACACTGTTAGGAATACATTTTTCTCTCCATGTGTTTAACAAGCATCAAACGTTCGACATTGACAAATGCTTGTTTCTTTGTGCTTCAATTTTATGCTAACTCATTAGTGCAATTCTTCTTTCTACCTCAGCTTCAGAAAGATACTTTGATAAAAAAAAGTTCTCAATATTTTGTTTTACCCTCCAACAAGGCTAAAGCGTGCACAGTTATCACGTAAACTCTGCTAATCCAAAATACTTACCTTGCATTCTTTAGTGTCTTACATGACCTCCCAGTTGTGCAGTACACAGATATGAAGAAATGGGGCAAAACTAGGACCACAACAGCAACGAGATCTTGCATTCTCAGCTAGAATATCCAAGATTAAAAGCAAGATTTTGAAAAAAACATTACATTTTAGAGACGTGTGAAATTTCATCCCCAAGGTATAGAGAATGATGCAAATCCACAGCTCGGAGAATGTAGCATTGAGACTACAGTCTCACTCACATAAAAATGTACCACGTAACCAGACCACTCTGAAAACTACAGATAATTACTAAACAAAGCTGTGAACTTGGACAGAAGTCATAGTGAGGCTCCTCACGGAAGCTTCCTGTTGATCATAAATGACTGTCTGACCGCTGCTAAATCTCAAACCATTCCACAAAATAATGAACTAAACACATTAAAACCTGTTCAGTCTTGGATAACTGCAAATTTCTGAATAGTTTTAAAACCTACAAATAAGGAACACAGTACTTACAGCATATCATAGCCGAAACGTTGAACTGACAACTACGTGCTGCTGAAGCCCCATGCTGGAAGGAGTCGTTCTGACACACTATACACTGAAACTACCCTGCCAAAATCTGAAAAAACAACTCACAAAATTAACTAAAATTGCCTAATTAACTCTGTCACTGCTACACCCTGCTTATAAAATGTATCTCTTGAAAAGAATTCAAATCCACCAATTTCGACTAACCAAATTTAATATAATAAACAAATGTAAAGGTCTGTAATAATTTTATAAAATTGCATCTTTAGGGAGTAACAAGTAATAATGTCACTTTACTTCTAGCCTGGTGGCTTATTGCTGTGTTATACTCGTTCAATATCATATTTTGTTATACAGCACCTCCCACCCATAAAGACAGTGGGCCAGATTTACAAGGAGGATGCAGAGCTTATGTCAAGCCCTGCATCAACAAAATCCAACCTTTTTGGTGCAGCTGTGCCAAATACCTCTGCCATGACTGTGCCCAGTTTTGGTAGGTCGGTGCAGTTGCGGCGGTTACCTGATTTATGGCAGCATGGCCAAATATGTGTATAAGCCCCATAGAAAGCATACCGGGATTGCGGACAGCTAGACCAGCAAAAGCTGGTCTAACTTGCAGCAATCGTGATCGGGATAGAAATCCCAATCGCTGGCTGGGAGAATGCCAGAAGATCTGTGTGCCATATGGTCGGTACACCCAGGGCTTGCATCATTTGGCATCTTGTGAAAATCTGGCCCCTTTTCTATTTTGTTTACATAGTGTGAATTATTTATTTATTTTATTTAAAAACTGGTGACCAGGAAAGGTATATCGAGCCAAAACTTGTTTTTAGTGTGACCTGGGGACCGGTATGTGGGAGAATACTTTGCACAGGTACAAACAAAATTACAATATAAATACAGTGCAAACAAATACAAGTTAATGCAAGTGAAGAAACAGTGTGGACGTAGAAGACAAGCAACAACACTGAAACCATGGTGCGTAATGATAACTTACAGAATAACTAGGGAGATACTGGGTGGCCAGAAAGGAGTAACAACCCAGCAGCACCTCAATAGAGTACTTGGTGTTAGAGGCTGACCCAGTATCATGGAGGGCTGAGGCGTTGGTGCTTTACCTCCATCTCTGCCAGCGACCTGTGTTCAGGAAAGAGCAAGGGTTGCCAAGGGTGCGACCAGGGTGGGAGGGATCAAGCATCCCGGGACTCTCTCCTCTCCCAGGGAGGGGTGGACAGTTGTCTTGGCTTATGACTGCCCCTGGGTGGAGGCCTTGTGGTAGTGCAGATCATGAGTAGCTCAAAGGGTAGGCTATGGTTCTGCAGGATGTGCACGCATTCATACGCATGTCTTGATGTGTTGCCATGGCAGGGGCAGGAGAACAAGGTAACTTAGGGAGGATGGGCTTCATGAAGCTCTGTCTGCTCCCCCACTGCCCGTGCTGCCACCAGAATACTAGAGCACTGTGGATTATGCACTGTGGGGATCGCTTTCTCCTCCTGTCCCTGCTGCAGGGAAGCATCCATAAGGGACTCGGCTCTGGTGAGTCTGGAGAGGTGCATTGGTCATTGGGTGGGGACAGGTTGAGAACCTGCCCACCTCCCCTAAGACAAAAAGCTATAAAAAAAAAAGAGGACTGGGTGGTCATGGAGGAATTATGACAGTAACAGGAGGGAATAAAGTGAACTTTTTAAGATGTTTAAGTGAGTAATAAGAGGAGGAGGCAGAGCTGAGGGGTGGATTTTCCAGGGGAGAGAAGGCGAGGGAGAAGCCAGTTTTCCCATAGTAGTTCTGTAGATGAGAGAACAAAAGATCAGGAGTCAGTAGATTGGAGTTGGTAGGTGGGTGGGAGGGGAGTGAAGGAAATAGAGATACAAAGGGAGGGAGGGAGGGAGGGAGGGAGAGAAGGAAACAGAATTTGGAGAGAAAAGAGGAGTAATGAGAAAGATGTCTTCCTGGACATACTGTAAGTGTATGGGGTGGGGGGTTGAGGAGAGAGAGCTAGCTTCACGTGAACAGTGGGGGGGAAGGAGGACAGTTTTGGTTCACCCATAAGATAACTAAAACAATCGCTGCATGGTCAAAACTGCACAGGGAACACGTTGAACTGACAAAATAGTGGCATGCAACCACGCCACGAAGCACAGTCAGGAAAATTCACCCCACTGGTGCAGACTGCCCCTCCACTACAAACACCAGTCTGACATCTGGGGGATGCAACTCTGGGGTGGGGCTTGGGAGGGGGGCACTTAAGTATTCCAGCTGGTGGGGAGAACTTTGGAGGGGGTAGCTTAAGTATTTCAACTCCGAGGGGAACGTAATTTGGGGGGTGGAAACTCATATGGGGCAGATTAAGTATTCCAATTGGGGACGTAACTCAGGGGTGGAGGGGCACAACAAATGGTACGACAGCCAAGAAAACAACCACCAAAAAACAGATTCTTCCAGAATGAAACCCAGGCCTCCTGGATGTACCAAGCTCATTCGCAGTTTGTGTATCAACTTCTACACTACACTTCCAGCACAAGCTAGGAACTTAAACTTCTCGACTGGCAAAAACAGCTACATGTACAGCTCTAAAACATTCCCGCTGTTACATCCATGTAGCTGTTTTCACTTGCTGTCTGATACATGTCTCCGCACACATATTTCACTGCGCTTGATATTGCAACCTGATCTTGACAGTTATACAAACAGTAGCAAAAACAGCAAAAGCATGGAAAAAGAGGGCTCCAGTCTAGCAAAGGAAGAAATTGTGGATAGACTACTGTAGCTGGCCAGTCAAACACTGGAAGAATAAGGAGGATTTCATGACAGACAGGGAGGAGTTAATATGATGCATTGCAATAAAAGGCTCCAGGTTTGGGTGAGGCTTTTATGAATGGCATCAGTGTGGCTAGAAATGTATATGCATCAGTCTAGTCACAGACCAAAATACTTGAAATGAGAACATCTTCAAGTGGGGTAACATTCATGGTTTAAAAATTGAGGGGGAGCTGAGTCGTACCCAAGCTTTTTATTAGTACCATAGGACATGGGAATTGTCTTTTTGCACAAGTTGTTTACTGTTGTGTCTGGAACCTGCTTTGGATATGTTAAAACCATGCTGCAGGGACAATTCCAGATCACTGATCTAGGCACTAGCAGCAAAGAGTATAGTGTCCTCCGTATATATGTGGATGTTTGTTTCAACACAGATAGTGGACAGGTCAGGTGGGAAGATAGAGAAGAGGATGATGGCAAAATAGGGCCTTGGGGAACCCTGAGAGGAAACATAGAAACATAGACAAAGACAGCAGAAAAGACCAGAGGTTCATCTAGTCTGCCCAGTTCCTATAATCCTTGGAACCTACTGTTTCTCCAGGATGGGGAGGGAACAAGGTGCTGGCAACCTGGACTGACTAGCGGACATAGAGGTAGGAGTGGCATCAGTTTAATGAGTTAGAGAGTCCCATTTTCCTCAGCTTGTCAGGGAGATGTGGTTGGGCTGGTGTACTGAAGACCTTTGCCAGGTCAGTGGAAATCAGTAGTAATGAGACCAGGGATCCAACCCCTTAAGGGTGAATCAGTGACAGGAATGAGGGAGGAAGCTGTGGTATGCGATTTCCAGAGTCTTGACTGAAGAGAGAAGAGAAAGTTAGTGGTGCCCAAGACAGTCAAGAGCTGAGCCAAGTTTTTATTGGAGTTTGGCCAGAACAGGGAGCAGGGAAAAGGGTGGTTGTTCCCAGGAGTAGGGAGCATCACCACCTTTATAGAAGAATAGAACTTTGGCCAGCTTCCGTACTTGAGGGTGGCCGAGACCAGAAGAAAGAGGGTCCATATCCCAGGAGCAAAGAGGTACAAGAGTTTAGGATCCAGTCGGTCAAGGCTATGACAAATCCAGATATAGCAAGCTCAACCCTTGCTCATTTACAGAGTTTTAATCACATTTCTTTTAAGTTCCCTTATTTCTTGGGATACTACCTGTACATACAGTACCTTTCAACTATTTGTCACTGATATGAGGGACATGGATACTCAAAGAGAGGGAAAATGAAGGACATTGACTCTGATAAGGTGGAACACATCCTCTAGCATGGAGAAACAAGCTCAGAACATTGTAGAAAACATTGTTTGCTTGTATAATTTTATTGTGATTTAGCATCTTTGAACACAGAATGTGTTATTTTTCCCTGTCAAAATATTTTCACTCTTTTAGCTGGTCGGAGGTGTTTCATGAACTTACATTGACAGGGAAAATACTGTTGCTAGGGAACATGCCACATGGTCAGTCGGTGTATTAGCATACCGTGCAGTCTGTTTGTAAAAGGAAAACACAGGGTTGTTTAGAAGACCATTTATTTAAACACCAACAAAGATTAGAAGGCAAATCAAATTTCATTTTAGGTATTATTTCAAAGGAAACAATTGAGGGCTGGCCCAGTGGTGCAGAGGGTTGAGGCACCATGCCTCTCCTGCACTCCATGCCGTGACCGTGCATTTCGGGAGGGATCTCGGGCATCGGGTTGGCCAGGAGAGGAGGATCAAGCATCCAGAGGACAGCTCCCTTCTCTGGGAGGAGGAACATCAGCCCCGGCATTCGCCTGACCACTAGCAGTGGCTAGGAGTATAGGCAGCTGGGACCACAATGTGGGGAATGGAAGAGCAGTGGCCAACAACGTCCTACATATGGGAATGTGCATAAGTGCCTCTGTGGCATTGCAGGTGCACTCCTCTGATGGGAAGAAAAACAGGTGGAAAATGGCTGGTGGCAGGGCAGGATGAAACCAACCCCTCTGAGCTCCACACCCAGGTTACAGGTTCCTCTCTGGAAAGTGGATCTGTTCCGTCGGCTGTGACCCACGCCATGGGGAAAGACCAGGATGGATGTAACTCCATTGGACGCCTGGTGACAGGGCTTGGGGGGTCAGTGGAAGGAACAGCCCACCCCAGCAGGAAAAAGAATAGGAAAAAAGAAAAGAAAACAACTGAAGTCTGATGTGGAACAATCATGATGTGTTCTTACCAAGATGATCATCATTTTGGTATTTTGCTCAGCTGTACTCTCTCAGGGAAGGGGGTGCTGAAAAAAAGTGAAAAGTACAATACAGTATTTTTTATTAAAGGGACACTGTCAACCCCTTAGGCCTCATAATGTTTCTAGTTTAAAACACATTTTATGATTGCCAACATTCTGTAAAGATTGCTGATGTAGCTGGTAGTTTGATTCTGATTATATTTTTCTTTTTAAAAGTGAGAACAGACTGCCCACCACGCTGGTGTTACCACAAAAACAGGTTTGTCTACATTCCTTGCTCAACTTCCACTGCATCGTTCCTGGACTTGGGAACATCCCGACATAGTCTAGCCACTCATGATGCAATGGGAGTTTAGGAGGTTATCACACTTTGAGTGACTGCACTGTTTAGAGGTGTTTCTAATGTTGAGGAAGTATTCAAAAGAATAGTTAAAGGATTTGAAATAAAACAAGTTGTTTATAAATATACATTAGCATGCATTTCAGTTCTACTAAACAAGCAGACAGACAAAACAAACAGCAACATCAGTGAATTTTGGAGAAGGTGAGCAATCATAAAATGTGGGTTTTAACTAGAAATAATGTGATGCAAAACAAGTTGACAGTGTCCCTTAAGAACCTGAGTACAGTGGTAGAATTGTTTTATGTTTTATCTGCAAAGTAGTCACCTTATTACGCACTCAGCATGTGTCTGTGGTGTACCTGCTTGCTGGAAACCATGCAGGCAGTCCTCTGTTCGCAGGTTCAGATGTTGAAAGCTTGTCAGCAACCACTGGGCATGTCTGCTTTTTATGTTTGCTTGCAGCATGTGCAAGAACATAGTGCCTTCATCGGAGATTTGGGGTGTGTCACCTCCTCCTCCAATTCAGGCACTGTGCTGGCAGCGCTGACCCTGTAAGCCAATGCATTTGGGGCATCTGTGACATGCTCCAAAATGCAGTAACCTCTGATTGAAAGGGAGCTATGCTTGAGTGAGCAGCGATAAGAAGCTGCTCACGCAGCTCCTCCCAGCTACGAGCATGTCGCCCCATGCATAGCGTATAGCCGGCCGAGTGTGCCCAATCCCGTCGGCTGAACTGCGTCTGTCTCCCTCTCCTCCTCCCAATAGTTGATGCCACACACTGGAGCCCACCCAGCGTGAAATCTGTCATGTTCCCGGCCAGGGGTGCCCAATCCCCGTCGTTCAGTCTCCCTCCCCAAAGTCCTTGTCCACGCTGAGGCCCACCCAGCGTGGCAAATGGTCCAGCGTTTTTATTTTTAATTTTTTTTGCCGACGGGTGCCCAATCTCGTCGGCTGAACGCCTGCGAGTTCCTGGTGCCTCGCTGGAGCCCACCCCAGCGTGGCAAGTGGTCCTCACAACGTTTTTTTTTGTTTTAACCTGTAAAACAAAAAGCTGTCCGTGCGTCCTCCGAACCCCCTCCCACAACCCGCACCCACCCACTGCGCATCCAGCCTCCCACCCCCCTCACCCCATGACTTACCTCCGGACTCCGCGCGACGCTCTTGGTGGACGGGAACACGTCTGCGCTCTTCAAAGCCGACCGCAAACTGAGGAAATGCCGTGTGCTGTATAATGGGCTAGATAGGAGGGGTTCAACTTGTGCATATCTCAGGTATTTTTGATTTTTCAAATTTTCAACATGGGGTTTTGGGACCCTTCTCATGAATGATGTCACTGTCATGGCGTTATTAGTGGACGATTTCGGCGCAGTGACTGCGCGAAATCACCCTTCGGACCCAGTACCACTATGACAGTGACATCATTCATGAGAAGGGGCCAAACCCCATGTTGAAAATTTGGTGCCAAAATTCCAAAAATGACTGTTTAACGAGCGCGATGCTGCGCAGTTCCTACGCAGGCTCAAGTTCATGAATTTCAATATTTTCACCCCAGATTTTTAAATCTGCCATTTCACCACACTGTCTTATGAGTAGTACAGCTGTCATTTTTCATATCTCACCCAAAATGTGTTTCCACCCTTGTAGCGCAGAATGGCGCAGTCGGTTATGCTTGAAATCAATGTCACAGGACAAATTAAGAAAATCACAGTGACACTGTTCATGAGCAGAGGTCTTGAAAGTGCTATGTTGAAAATTTGGTGAAAAATTCCTAAAAATGACTGTTTTATTTAGCGTGCGCTATGCAGTTCCTACTGCACGCTATATAGGTTTTAATTTTCAATATTTCCACTCCAGATTTTCAACATTGCCATTTTTCCACACCTTCTTATGAGTAGTACAGCTGTCATTTTCACATCTCACCCAAAACGTGTTTCCGCCATGTAGCGCACAATGGCACAGTCGTTGTGCAAACTCAGTGTATGGGACACATTAAGAAAATCACAGTGTCACTGTTCATGAGCAGAGATCTTAAAATGGCAATGTTGGAAAATTTGGTGACAGAATTCCTAAAATTACTGTTTCACGAGTGTCGTTGCTCAGTTCCCGCCTTTCGTAGGTTTGCGAATTTTCAATATTTCCACTCCAGATTTCCAACATTGCCATTTTCCACACCTCCTTATGAGCAGTACAGCTGTCATTTTCATCCTGCCCAAAAGCGTGTTTCGCCATGTAGCGCATCAATGGCACAGTCGGTTGTGCAAACTCAATGTATGGGACACATTAACAAAACCACAATGACACTGTTCATGAGCAGAGTTCTTAAAATGGCTATGTTGAAAACTTGGTGAAAAATGCTTAAAATGACTTTTACGAGCATCGTTGCACAGTTCCTATGCATGCTCGTAAGTTTGCAAATTTAATATTTTCACTCTAGATTTTCAACATGTCCATTTTATTAAACTTCCTTATGAACAGTCCAGCTGCAATTTTCATATGTCACCCAAAATGTGTTATCGCACATGTAGAGCACAATGGTGCTGTTGGTGTGTGAAAGCAATGTTTAGGACAGATTAAGAAAATCACTGTTACACTGTTCATGAGCAGAGGTCTTAAAATGGCTATGTTGAAAATTTGGTGACAAAGTCCATAAAATGACTGTGTTACAAGTGAGCATTGTGCAGTTTCCACGCATCCTCGTTAGTTCATGACTTAGTAATATTTTCAGTCCAGATTTTCACTAGTGGCATTTTTCAACACTTCCTTATGAACAGTACAGCTGCCATTTTTCACAACATGGCCGGGTGTTTTCACACTTTCAGTGCAGAGATGCGTGGTCGCTGTGGGAAATCATTGTTCGGCACAGATAAAGAAAATCACAGTGACACTGTTCATGATCGGAGGCACCAAAATGCCTGAGTTGACAATCTGCTATAAAATATCCCCAACCTACTTATATAACGGTGTCGTGCACAGTTTCTATGTATTCGTGACTTCATCATTTTTAAATATTTTACTACACATTTGGTAACATAGCCATTTTACACCTCCCATGAAAGAGTACAGCTGTCATTTTTACAGCCTTGTTCGAATATTTTGCACCCAGAAAGCTAATCCTGTAGTCACTGTGCATAAGCAGCTCGCTACCAAACTGATATTCCCCCTGTTCATGAGGTGGGTCACGAAAACAAACATGTTGAAAATTTGGAGTTAAAATACCAACGACGCCTGAGGTAATAGGCCTTTTCAACCAAATCGCCCAACCCTATAGAGAATGACAGAATCAGGTGTGACTTGGGATTCTTGCCTGTGATGCTCATACCATTCCACACCCTGCAGTCACTGAGAGGCATCGAGGTATGCCTTGACTCTTGCCCCAAACTTCACCCCATTCTCCTCATATCGCACCCATCTCACCGTATTTCCTAATGAAATGGGTGCGATAAGGGCCAAAGACCCCAAGGAACACGTCACACTTGTCAGTCTCTGCAGAGTGGGTGTGGTGAAATGGCGTGGCTGTTATGCCTGACTTCACCCAAATGCACACCCCGATGCCTGTCACTCTCTGCAGGGTGGTGGGGTTGGCTTCAGTTCAATACTTCACTGCCATTCCTATTACGCAGCTCTGTAACTTCTACACTACCACTGCCAATGCCAGTAAGCAAACATTCGGCATTGACAAATGCTTGTTAGCATGGACATGCAAAAGCAGTGTTTATTTTGTCTCCAGTGCCATTTACCAATTGCTGTGATACCTGCTCTGCATACCACTGGTGAATTGGTGTTTGAGCTTGTCTTTCAAGAGCTTATTCACCAATGTCCAAAAGTTGCAGGAGATCAGTACAAGCTGGGGGCACAAAGATGGGGATGATATGATATTTCTCCATAACTTTAATCACATCTTCAGTTGTGTGACCACAGAAGAGGTTGAGGATCAGAATCGCACGCTGCTCATCAGGTAGATTTAGCTTTTCGATCACTCACTTGATGTAAGGTACAATTGCACCTTCAGTGTAAAGTTCTGTGGTTTCAGAATTTGCCCAGTGGTTCTCTGACTGCATCACTGGGAAGGGGAAATTGGGTGCAGTGATCTTTCACCCCAAGTAGATTACCTGGGTGGTTAAAAGTGACCTGAAAAGTGCAGAATAGAACCACTGACACCTGCTTTTGTCCCCAAGACCTGTCACCCCACCTGCTATCCCCCTACTGTATCTCTGGTCCAACCAGCACAGAGAATTAAATTCACTCTGTTTCATCCAAGGTCAGTAGGAGCTCAGCAGGATGAGCTCCTGTTTACTGGCATCAGTGATTCTTTAAAGAAATGGGCTTCAACTCTGGGAAATCATTAGGTGTTTTGCAAACGGCTTTGTTCCTTATGTTTAGTATAGCCCATCCTATTAAGGAATAACCAAGCCCACTGCCTCAAGAATGATACTGTGCCCTCATTGTCAGTTAGTGCCTGTGAATTTGTAGCCTTACAATTCCTGTAGGGATGGCAAAGACAACCCAGCCATTCACTACTGCCCCCAACGTAGTGGTTTTATGATTTTTCTAGTTCATTTCAACCTTCTCCATCAGCAAGGAGGCAGCCCCAAAGATTTTGGTGGGAGCCCTAGGTGCAGTTCCATGGTATCAGGGTTCTCCTTCAGTTTTAGGAGATAGTCCTTCTTAAATTTTCTGATGGTGCTTTCGTTTGCACCCTTGTGACTGGACTCATACAGCTGCCCCACACTCATCACCCCATGCACACTGGCATGCTGGCCAGTAACAAACTGGACATCTGCTGCATAGGTGGTGTACTGTCTGCATCTTTTCTTAGCAGGAGGGTGCATGCAGCAAACTCTTTAGCAAAGAATGAGTCGCACTGTCAGAGACACCAGCTTTCTCAACAAGAATGTCAGGAACAATTTTGGTGGTATCAACACAAGAAAAACACCTTTGTTTGCTTTGGGACAAGGAGACACGAGCCACTTCATGAGAGACTTAATGTCAGTAAGTTGTTGTAGTTCAGAGGCTGTAGTGCAGTTTTGATGAGCGCAATCACACTGCAGTCTCTACTTAAATCAAATGACGTATATCAGCTGATAAGTGTGGCATGAAAATTGAAAGACGTGGAGCCGCTGATATCAGCTGATCATGAACATTCAAATACGTGCAATTTTCTAGTTATATGGTATTATGAGTTCCTGCTTTAAAGTCTGAATTTAAAACACATGTTCTGTAAGGGCTGCACCTTTTCTATGAGGGACGAATGAGGGACAGAGCAATTTTAAGGGAAAAATGAGGGATGTCCCTCATAATCGAGGGACAGTTGAGCGGCATGCACGGTGCATGCAGTATATCAATAACTAAGTTAACCAGTGTACTGCACACCTAAAATGGCAATTCTTTTAAAAGTATTTTCTTACTAATTTTATCTTTCTTGAGGATTTTCAAAGGAGGCAACTTGGTTATTAGACTGCAGCTGAGATGTGAATTCAGCCCAACCACACAACTTGTTAATGCTTGTGTTTTTACTTTATCTAAAAGTGAACATCAGGGCCTGATTCGAAATGCATGACACAACTCACGGGCATATGGGAGTTCGCCATGCAGCTAACAGGGGACCTGCTATATTCAGGACAAGCAGGGTCCCGGCACCTATGCCCATGACGTGTAGCAGCCACAGGCTAGGCGCCAGACGAATAGTGCAGTGGACCTGAGTGCCACAAGTCATACATGCAATCTGCTGCCCCTGGAGCCCCCATCACTAAATGCAATGGCATGCACCTGGGGGTAGTGGGGGCTTGCCGTTACAATACATTTGGGGGCAGTGCCAAAAACAGACCCTCAGGGTCCCCGAATTCTGGGGTAGGGGCATAACAGTGCAGTGGGGCACAGGGAGCACATCCATGGCAATTCTGCGATGCTGTGGGGGCATCCATCACTGTGCCAAGACAGATGCCCTTAGACCACCTCTTAGCTGGTCTAACCCCACTATGCCATTCCCTGTTCTGGAATGGCATAGAGTGGGTTATGGCAGCCCTTCTGGAATAGGGTGCAGGTGCTGCTGTAACCCACCCTTGTGCCATGCTGCAGCAGGTTGTGGGCATAGTGGGTGGCATAACCCATCTTTGGCAAATAACCCGCATAATGCAAGGTGCCTTTGAATTGGTAACCTGTGTTACGCTCCGGTGTAAGGTGTGATTTGTGCCGTGGGTTTGGCGAAATTGCCCTGCACCAGGTGTAACATGTCTTGAATTGGCTCCAGGAATCCAGTCCAGGCCAGTTAAAGATTTATATGTTACTGCTGGTACTGTACTCTACCATGGGGATTACCTTGTCGTCTGGTTGTCGATCTCAGCTGAAATCTGAAAACAATATAGCAGGATGCTGAGTGGAGGAAGTAGGAAGAAGTGATGGGGCACAGGTGGTAAAGAATTGGTTGAAACAGGAGACAGCTTGGCAGGGGTTAGTAACAAGGAGGCTTCTGTCAGGGTAGGCAGGGATGGTCAACTGGGAGGGTGTCAAAAAGGAAATGAATTGTCTTCAAGAACTTTTAGGAGCATTAACATTATTCTGGAGGTTGCTTAGCAATATAGTTTGATCTGGCCTCCCTACTGGTCTATGTGCAAGAATTTCCAAGTCACTTGTAACTTAATAAGTCACCAGGGGAGCTTGATGCTTTGCAGAGGTACCAGGCAGAGTCATGGGCTTTACAAAGATCAGTGAGCTCTGCAGAGACCCAGGAAGGTGGGCTCATTGGACACAGGTCCTCCTAAGAGAGCATGTCTATCCCAGATAGAGATGATTTTAGATTGGAAGAGAGCCTCATTGATGTCAAAGGTGATCAAGAGGTGGGACCAGGCACTGTTATGGAGGTCATCATGGAGGAATTCATATTAAGAAATTGAAATAACCTCAATTAGTTATATTTAGGTGGCGATGAGGGCATCAAACTTTGAAGACACAGTAGCCCATGTTAAAGGGAACAGTCAGCACCAAGTCACACTCAAGTGCAGGGCTGGTCCCAATGTCACTTTGTATGCTAAAAATATTGGTTTACTTACTGTTTACTGTAGTATAGAAGATTGTATCAGACTAATTTTGCTTGATTGTATACAAAATCGTTTGATTACTTCAGTCCCAGAATCCCTGCAGTTGATATCACAGCAGTAGGCAACAGTGAGAGATTTAATAGCCTCGCGGTGCATCTTAAAGCTTTTATAATCTCCGATCAGATGGTTTATGGTTCTGTGTCTGCTTTTCTCAAGTGGCTAAGACAAGTGCAGTCCCTCTATTACTGTACTTAGCCCAGGAGGACAGCGGACCAGCAAACAAAAGATCAGAGCATATATAAACTCTAACATGCACTGCAGGCTATTGTATCTCCACTGCTGTCTACTGTTCTGATGTCAGCTGCAGGGGATTCAGGATTTATAGTAACAGAAGGTGTCAGCTTAGAACAATGCAAAATGAGTCTGATACAATGTACTATACTAGAGCAGAATCGGAAGTAAACCACAACATTTTTAATACAAAGTGTACACTGGAACCAGCCCCACGACTTGAGTGTGGGCCCTTGGTGCTGACTGTTCCCTAAGGTCACTGAAGGTCATCAGAAGGGTACCAGTGGCAATGATGCAGTGGGATTTGCCACACATATAGTAAAGAAAGTTTCTGCTGTTACAGTCACTATGGAGCATTTATCAAATGGAAGTGCTCTTTATTTCCTTTGCAGGTTTGTGGAGTACTGTGAACAGTATGTCTGCATGACCCCATCATGTCCGGCTGCCTTCCCAGCAATCCCTGGATTACAGATGACTCCATGTACTGGTCTATGAATGTTGCATTGTAAGTGGAAACCAAACTGTCCTCTTGTTATTTTGTATTATTATATCTAGTATATCACAGGCAAGTAGCACTCTTGCACCAGTGTTCAGAGACATCCACAGGTATCCTTTTTAACCCATTCGTACTATTTAAGTAATAATACATGACTGTGTGTGTGTTATAATGCAATAATGCCTTGGATGTGTTCATCCATCTCAGTCATCCATTATCTCAAATGACAACACGCATTCTAATGTGTCTTGTTGCTATTATGAAATGGATTATGTAAGCAATAAGACATGATGGGGTGTGCATTAGACTGTGATAACTACATTCCTAGGGCATAGTAAGCATGAGGTGACAGGCCAGTGCCAGCTGCCCATGAGAGTGTGGTTATCACAGCATAATGCACGTCCCAGAGTATCTTATTGTGCTTATAATAACCGTGTGCCCTATGTCAACCAGAATTTGGTTGCTATAAACACCATAATAATTGGGTGTTAATCACACCCAGTTTTACAGCACTTCAGTCGGGAGTTTAAGCGCTACTTCATAATCAGACAGTGTGAGCTGCAGTAGGCACTGTTGGACATGAGCTGAGGACAACCAACTGATAAAATATAGAAAGAAAATAACCCAAGAAGATAGAAAAGAGAATGAACAGTCAGACAACATCAGATTTCCTTATTATTTTTTGATTAGATTATGTGTTCTAGTGTTCATTCAGCACTCCAAACCTTGATGGCACTGTTAACTATAAGCGTGAATCTGTATAGTGTTCAAGAGTTTAGAGAGCAGCTTGAGTGTTTCCTGCAATTGCAGCAAGACAAATTTAAATGTTATTTCATGATATTGAAAGCTATTTAGTAAAAAAAGAAACTTTGGAATTCTATATTTGCATCTTCGTGTTTTCTTGGTTTCAATAAAAGAATGATTTCATCCAAAATTGGCACATAATTATTTAAGCCTAAAATGGGGCCAATTATTATAAAAAATAACACACAGGGCATGTGTGTGTGTTTATGAGGTTTCTGTACACACCCTCAGTGTGATGACCTCACAACCTCTCCATCTTCACTCTCGGGGTTTATGGGTCATTCCTTACCTTTGGTGTGTAAAAACTCATAATACACACATGCCTAATCATTATTCTATATATAAAATGGGTATCTGGGGAAAATGAAAAAGAAAATGGGGAATTTAATAAAGAAATAAAAAGGTTAAATAGTTCCTCTGCCAATAAGTGCCACTAGAGGGCATTGGGTTTTGATAGGTGGTCTGAGGTACAGTAACATGTTCTTTTTTTTCTGATCTCCTCCCATTTAACAGTTCGGATGTCATGTGGGTGTAATCTGATTTCAGGAAGTACGGTAGTTTAGGCTGTGACAAGACCAGGATTTTATGACAGTCTTGCTGGCAGCATGCTACCCAGAATCATAAAACTCCGGTGGCTTGACTCAGGTATGTTTAGAAGTGGGCAGGTGATCATGATCGTTATCCACCAGGACAATCTTGGTTCTAGAGGTGTGGTTATGGTTCACTTGTCCACATAATGGCAGTTCTTCCTCAAGGACTGAATCGAGGATGAGTCAATCTCCATAAACCCCAGTCATCCTGGTCCCCACTCAGGAGGAAGCAGAGCGGTCAGTATCCCCACCATCCCCACTTGGGATCAGCCTCCCCAAGGCCATGCAGTCGAAACTGGTGCAAGTGATTTACGCCACACCTCTGGGTGTGTCTGCTCAACATTGGCCCCTGGGTCAACAGTCAAGGTCGAGTTTCAGGTCGAGGTTAAGGGGCTCCTCGAGTTCTCGTTACGCTTGACCAGGAAGCATCTCCATCGATGCTCCTTATCCTCTTCGTCTTCCGATGAGGAGGCTCCACTGGTGGATGTGGCAGCACTAGAGTAGCTCCTCTGGCAGCAATGGGCCTTGCTGGGGCCTGGTAGGGCTCTACCTGACCCCTATGGTCGACTAGTCGGTGCCAGTCAAGCCCACACTGGTCCACCTAACACAGCTGTCTCCAACACGTGTCTCTCCACCCTTTCTGTGGAACCGCCTCCCACAGCAGCCTGTGAAGCACTTCTTGAAAAGACTGTCATCTGGAGACCGAGTTGCCAGGCCAATTATCAGTGAAAATTACCCATTTTGATAACTCCAGGGTAGTCCATGGCATTAAGCGGTCGAGAGCCATCTTTGACAAGTTCTCAGACAACTCTGGTGGGGTCCTCGAACAGTCTTTGAGGACCCATATGTGCAACTTGGAATCAGGCAGGAACTGACCACCAGCCACAGGCTGGTGTCTTTCAGGCTCTCCTCCAACTTATGTCAAGAGTCTATGAGCGTTCCTTTGGAGCCAGTTCAAAATAGGGCTAAATGCCCTTCAATGACATCCTGGATATGGGCAAATTCCCAGGGTTGTCTTTCCCATGCATTCTTGGACCAGCTGTGGAGCTTTGGCAGCATCCAGCCTCCTGCCTGGCACCCTCAGCCCATATGGTCTGTAAAGACACAGTCCCTACTGGCTGTTTTCTAGATTCTCCAATACGCCCGGTGGTGGCACTTTCACTATGAGTGGTACTCCTCCTCATCTGTCAAATCAAGGAAAAGGATATGTTTAAAATTAGCAACAATATGGGACAATAGAGGAAAATGAGGAATGGGGTCCTTTTTTTCAAAAGTGCAGATGAGCATGGGTACCGCTTTATATTTTGAGTGCCACCACTGGCCAACACCCCTCGGCTGAGGTCTGGTGTCTAATTCCATTTACAGAAGTCCAGCAATACGGGATGAGGATAAGCCTAACAAGCAGTCAGAAGCTTGACCATGTGGCTAAGAAAGTCTACACTGCATCCTCCTTTGGTCTCTGTCGGGCAAGCTACACCTTGATGAAGGCCCACTCTGGTCACTGCCTGCAGAGAGTGCTCGATGCTGTCCTCCCTTACCTGCCTGCCAACAAGCAGCTGCTGGTAGAGGTCATCTGAGACCAAGGTCAAGCACTGGCTAAAGACCAGCTCCAGATGGCCTTGGACATTGGTGATTCTTGTGCCCATGCCATGGCAATGGACATCATGATGTGTCACAGGGTCTAGCTGAGGATCTTCACTTTCACAGTGGACACTTAGCACAAGTTGGCTGATGTCCCTTTACTGGGCACTGACCTCTTCAGCCTAGGGTGGATGGGCATCTCACAAGAATCGTGAAGTCCAATGCCACCCTGGATTCTGTGGCTTCATCCTAGAAGGACCCAAGCGGTCAAAAGCAAAGAAGGCCTTTCAGTTTTGTTCCTGTCAGCCACAGCAGTCTCTGCAGCAAAAGCACTAGTTGGGCAGTTCCAAGCCTGGCATCCCAAAGACAAGTACTCCAGCCAGAGGTCCAAATAAGCAGGGTAGGGAAGTGGTGCCTCTGGCTGCAGTGGCCAATGCCTCCTTCAAAGTTGCCCAGTGACAGATCGGTGGGTGTTCACCTTCTGCCTGTCTGGTCCCTGACTCAGTTCCCAGTGGAGGGTCGGCTTCACTGCTTCTGGCTTCGCTAGTCCATCATTACTATGGACAAGTGGATTCTCGAGGTGGTCAGCAGAGTTCTCTCTAGATTTTGAGACACTTTTGCAATATTGATCCAATGCTCCAAGGAAGTCCTAGTGTCACAGGACATGCGGTCTGCCCTCAGGGAGGATGTTGCCCAGCTCCTTGCAAAGGAGCTGTAACCCATGTCCCAGATGCTCTGGCAAGTCAGGGGTACATGTCCAGGTATATCCTGGTTCCAAACAGATGGGGAGCTGGCACCCCATACTGGATCTTCATGATCTGAACTAGTTCCTAAAGAAGAGCAAGTTCAGGATGGTCATTTTGAACCAAATCATACCGTCTCTGGAGCAGGGCATGTGGTCTCCTCCCTGGACCTCCACAATGCTTTCTCCCACATCCCAGTCTGTCCATCCCACTGGCTGTATCTCCAGTTCTGTGCAGAAGGTGTTCTCTGTCTGTTCCAGGTCATGCCATTTGGCCTGTCCTCAGTGCCCAGGGTCTTCACCAAGTACAGTGCAGTGGTGGCAGCCTTCTTGTGGCACCTGGGTGTGAGGTTCATCCCTTCTTGGATGACTGGCTGATAGCCGGGCCATCCAGAGAGTCAGTGGAACATTCTAGCAACCTGGTCCTCCAGACCTGCAGAGTCTTGGGCCACTTGGTCAACCTGGCCAAGTCTGAATTGATCCCTGCACGTGATTCATTTTAATTGGGGCAAGCTAGGCTCCTTTACAGCCAAGGGGCAGACAGAAATCAGACCGCACTCAGGAGTGCTTGCTGAAAAGTTTTGATTCATCGAAACGACGGTAATAGTAACAGTGCATAAATCAAAACCTTTTCACCCCATTGATTGCAGTGAATATGTTTTGTATTTGTGCACTGTTGGACTTATTTTTCATGTTTTTAATGAATTAAATTTCTTCAGTGAGCACTGCTGATGCAGTCTGGTTTTCTGTTTGCCTGTCATCTCTACAGGACCACCCTTTAAACTTGCTGTGCAGTTGGAAGCAGCTGTTGTTTTTTTTGCTATGGGTCAAAGCCTGCCTCCCTGTGGACTGGGCATTGGATCTTACCTCCTTTGCCCAATCATTTCAGGTTGAACACTCGCACCCTGCCTGGGACATTTGAAGCTGCTGGAGTACATGGCATGTTGCACCACCATGATCCGGAGGGCTTGCTGGCAGATCGCATCTGCAGTGAGAGTTGGGCTGTCAGTGGTCCTAATGCCTGGGACACCTGGACCAGCCAGTCACAGTGACCCAGCCAATGTGGGTGCTATCCAGCTGTGGCTGATCCCAGAACATCTGGAGGAAGGAGTTCTGTTTGTCTGTCTAGAACCAACTGTCACTGTCATGATGGATGTATCTCTGTTGGGGTGGGAAGCTCACTGGGGACCACAGGATCCATGGGTTCTGGTCACCCAGGAGTCCATCACCATATCAACCTGCTGGAGCTTCACGCAGTGCTGGCTACAGCTGTGACAGAATTTGTTCCTCTAGTCCTTGGTCAGGTCGCTCCAAATGGACAACACCACAACCATGTTCTAACCGAACTCCCATTCTTTGGGAGACCCTCCGCACCTGGACCCTGTGCAGTCTGGGTGCAGATCTCCTAATGGTTCATGTCACAGGATCAGATAGTCAGCTGGCAGACACTCTCAGTCAGGTTGACAGATATGTCGATCAAGTGGTCCCTGAATCAGGAGGTGGTGAATCACTTATTCTCTGTGAGGCACCCTCTGGCGGACCAGTTGCCTCCTGGGAGAACAAAAACTTGAGCTTGTTCTGTGCCCCCCATAGTCCAGGACACTGGTCGGGGATGCCTTCCTGAGGCTCTGGCTCAGACCTCCTGTATGCCTTCCTCCCAGAGTGACAAGGCACTGATGATACTTATAACTCCAGACTAACCTCGACAGTTCTGGTACCTGGATTTCCTGGACCTCAGCAGCAGACCCCATAGCGGCTGTCTCTTTGTCTGGATCTGCTGGCCCGACAACAGGGAAGGTCCTGCACTGACCTTCAATACATGCATCTCACAGCCTGGTTTCTGACTGGCTGGAGTCCCAGGCTGTGGGTCTCTAAAAATGATCTTCCTCGAGGGTATCTCTGCAGCAGGTCATACACTTGGGAAACAACTGCCAGAGGGCACTCTTTTCATGGTAGCTTTCACCAGCAGTGTTGACTGGGGTCCACCCACGATGATGTCAATCCATGCATATGTATAATACGTGGGCAGCCCTTAGCAGCATTAGTTCTTTTCCCACCATCTCCCAGCTCACTTACATGCTGCTTTCACCACAAGTGTGTCAACACTACCATCGACAAGGAAAGTTCACTTTTTGTTTTTTCCTTATCTACAGATTCAACAACTATTCTCGCTGTGTTTGGTGTCTGGGAGCTGCCACAATGTTCATTCTAGGAGTATGGATATGTTGTTCATCCACACTCTTTGGCATGTCCTTTCCCTTTAAATCTTGCTGAAAGTCTTCAAGCTGGCTCCTCCCACCCACCCGAGTGTTATATACCTTGGCTCCGCCCATGGCGCCAGATCTTCCTTTCGCTGGAAGATACAGGTTATCTCCTCGTGCTCTCGCATTTTGTAGGCCTGGCTTACCGAGTGAAACTTCGTTCGAGTTAAGCGATCGTAGCGTTTGCGTCTTGATCATGGATGAAATCTTCTCCTGGATTTAGCGGTGTCTTATGGTCTGAAGATGTGGCGCACTGACCTCCCGGCGTTTACTGCCTAGGTGTCGGCCACGACACCCGTCTCTGCAAGTTTTGCTTGGCCTTCATCCCAACGCCCTGACCACCACATGGAGTGATTAGTTGGAGAGACCGGAGTAAAGGAATCTTCTGGTGAAGTCTAAGAAGGCTAGGTGGGCGTTTCCATGGCTGCGGGCTCTGCCAAGCAGCTGGAACAAATGAAGGCATTTGAAGAAGAAGCCGCCTGTGTTTCCGCGAATCAAACTTTTTGTTCCTCTCAACCTAGGCTCCACCTACACACGTTCTTTTAAAGAGTTGTGCCAGTCTCTCCCAACATGGGTGAAGCGCCCAGTAGGCTCACCTCTCCCACTCTCAAAAAGGGATAAAGAACCTGACTCGTCTTCATCTCGACAGAGACGCTGTTGGAACGAGAGAGTCTCAGTCCCAGGAGCATGCTGTCTCGACCTCTGTAGAGATCGCTTCCCCTCGGCAGGCTTCATGAGACCTTCCATCTGGCCAAGCGACTGAGGAAGCGGACGATGTATGTCGAGATTATTCTTGACCCGATCAACCCTTTGTCACTGGCCATGGCTGACTACTCCTTGGAACGGACTCCAGACCTAGTGTTCCCGATGAGGGACCAGCCGGCTGGTGTCCCCATTGAGGACGGTTCCGGACCCCGGGTTTCACGATCCCTCCGGTGTCTCCCAAGTGACGAGTCAGCCTGTGCAATGTCAGTCGAGGTCTAGAACCTCCTCTACCAAGCGGCCGAGGAAGAGCCATAAGCGCTCCAAAGAGGTATCGCCACAGGTCATCCTAGTCCTTCTCGGATGAGGGGAGGCTCCGACACAAACTCTGTCGGCATTCGAGGACCTTATGTGGCAACAGCTGATTTTGATCGGGCAGAAGCGGCTCCGCCGCCTACCTTGCTATTACTTGGCTCTCACCTCCCAGGCTGAAGTCGCACCCTCGGAACCTAAACCTTGGTTCCCATCACGGGCCGCCCATCCTCGGGTTTGGCCTGTACTGGTCTCTCCACCGATTGTGGTGGAACTGCTGCAAAGCAGCCTGTGGAGGGGCTCCTTCCAAAGAGGACTGACCAGACACCGGCTACCCGGCATCTGCCGGTCACGGTCTCCCGGACCACCCTCGGCAGGTTGAGGGGATTTGGGTGGCAGGCACTGTACCCCACTCTCGGACACGGATGTCACCGGCTCCACTTCATCCTGGGATGATGAGTCGTCTGTTGGCACAGGGATGGAGGAAGGTCCTTCCTCCTTCCAAGGATCCTCCATCTCATCTCTGATTCCACAGGGATGTCCTGGAGCCCATCCAAAAAGGCAGAATACCCTCTCATGGACATCCTCAAGAGAGGATACCCAGTGGAGCCTTTCCGTGGCCGAGGATATTGTTGGTCTGGTACTCAAACTATGACCAGCACCCTGACTCATGTCCAGCACCCGTCTGCTCGCATGGTCTGCAGGTATCACGGTGCCCATGGGGTCCCTGCGGGGTTCACAGAGCACCCTTCGGCCGAGAGCCTGGGACCTCTGTGTTCAATCATACTGGCAGTTCTGCTGACACTGACCATCCCACTGATAAGGAGTCCAAGCTTTTGGACCATTCGGCGGAGTCTATGCGCGGCTTCCTCCTGAGCCTTCATCAGGCCAGTTCAGCCACTCATAGCACACTTCTCTCCATGCCCTTCTCAGGTCATTAGATGAAGTCCTCCCACATCTCCCCACGGACAAGCAAACCATGGTTAAGCAGGTCCGGGACCAGGACCAGGTTGTTGCCAAACAGCAGCGCCAGACAGCCCTGGACATTGGGGATTCTTGTGCCCACTTGAAGTTGCTGCAGTGGCCCAGATCATGCCATCCTTGGAGCAAAACATGTGGTTCTGTTCACTGGATCTGCAGGATCGTTCTTTCATGTTCCAATCCGTCCATCCCATCAGCGGTTCCTCTGCTTCAGGGTCGAGGGACCCTATACGAGTTCTGAGCCATGCCGTTCGGCCTGTCATTGGCCCCATGGGTCTTCACCAAATGCATTGCAGTGGTGGTGGCCTATCGTGTCAAGGTGGTCAGAATCTACCCTATCTCGACGCATTGGCTCCTGGCAGGTTCCACCGAACAGAAGATGGAGAGGTCCAGGGCTCTGGCCCTCCAAACCTGCTCCCAACTCTGCCTCCTGATCAACAAGGCCAAGTCGGAACTCGTGCCTTCTCAGGTGATGGGCTTCAGCGGGGCAGATCTTGACTGTTGTCAAGCCAGAGCTTGGCTCCTGGTGGGCGGGGCAGAGATTCTCTCTCCTCCTTTGCCCAATCATTTCTGGTTGGGTACTTGCGCCCTGCCCGTGACTTTCTCGTCTTCTGGGTTACATGGTGGCGTGCACCTCAGTGGTCTGTTGGGCCCGGTTGCACATGCGCCCCTCAATGGGAGCTGGCAGCCCAGTGGACTCAGCATCACAGTCACTTCAACCAGCTGATCACTATAACCCAGAAGATGTGGGACGTTCTCCAATGGTGGACCGCCCAGAACGGTTGCCTCTCATGGGCTGGGAGCTCACATGGGGACAACAGGGCCCATGGGTTCTGGACTCCCAAGGAATCCCAATGCCACATCAACCTGGTGGAGCTCAGAGCAGTCAGACTAGCACTGTCAGCTTTCCCTCCTCAGCCCTGGGGTCAAGTGGTTCAAGTCCAGATGGACAATACCTCGACCATGTACTACCTCAACAAACAGGCGGCATGCACTCCTGTCTACTGTGCAAGGAGGCACTCCACATCTGGACCTCGTAAGCCGATTGGAGGCAGATCTCCTAGCCATCCATGTGGCAGGAGCCTCTAACCAGCTGGCGGATGCTCTCAGCTGCATAGGCCAGACATCCCACGAGTGGTCTCTCTATCCAGAGGTAGCTTACAGCCTGTTCTCCTGTTGAGGGCAGACCATGGTGGACCTGTTTGCCTCCAGGAAAAGACCAATTTGAGGCTGTGTCATGCGCCCCCCCTCAGCAGGGCTCACTGCAGGGGGATACCTTCATGAGGCCGTGAACCCCAGGCCTCCCTATACCTTCCCTCCATTTCCATTAATCCACAAGGTGTTACTCAAGGTGAGGAGATATAAGGCAAAGGTGATTCTGGTAGCCCCAGACTGGCTGCACCAGTTCTGGTATCTAGAGCTCCTCAGCCTCAGCTGCAGGTCCCCAGAGCGGCTTTGTACACGCCTGGACCTGATATCTCTGAACCAGGGGAAGGTCTTTCATCCGGACCTTCACTCCCTACACCGCATAGCCTGGTACCTGAGTGGCTAGAGTTCCAGGCTTTGGGTCTTCCGAAGATGTCTACACCGTGGTGGAGGCATCTGGAAAGAATCAACCAGGAAATGTTATGCCTTCAAATGGAAAGATTTTCCATTTGGTGTCAGGATAAGGTCTGAACCCCCTTTCCCTCTTCTGTGGCTAACATTCTCACTACCTTTGGTCTCTCTCCAAAGGGGTCTACGGTCATCGACCCTTAGGTGCACCTGCAGCCATTTCTGCTTACTGGGCACAGTACGGTCAGCTGACATTGGTGCAGGAGACAGTGGTCGGGTGCTTTTTCAAGGCCTGGATCACATATACCCTCGAGTGCGTGAACCTCCACCTCCGTGGATCTACTGCTGGTACTGGCAAAGTTCATGGGCAAGCCATTTGAACCAATGCACAAGTGTGAGCTGTCACACCTGTCATGGAAGATGGCCTTCTTGGTGGCTATCACATCTGCCAAAGGACAGGGGAGCTCCAAGTGCTTTCGGTGAACTCCCGGTCTTCCACAGGGACAAAGTTGTCCTCGCCCCACCCAAAATTCCTTCAAGGTGGTGTCAGAGTTTCACCTTAACCAGGTGTTGACTCTGCCAGTATACTACCCTAATTACACCTCGGAGGCTGAGTACAGGCCCCTACTTTGGACCTGAGGCGTGCTGTCTCCTATTACAAGGAGAGGACGGCGGAAATTGGGAGAGGTTTGCCAGCTGTTTGTCACCTATGCTGAAGCCATTTCTGGCAGACCTGCAGCCAAATGGACCCTAGCAAGATGGATTACATCATGCATAGGTCTGTGCTACGAGTTGGCGGGCAAGGAGCCTCCCAGAGATAAGAGCTCATTCTACCCGCCATACTGCTGCATCAGTGGCTGCTTCCAGGGACATCCCTATCCAGGAAATCTGTCAGGCTGCTACCTGGAAGTCAGCAAACACCTTCATTACCCACTACCACATTGACCTTGAGTCACCGGGATACTGGTTTTGGGGCCTCGGTTCACCAATCTCTGTTCCTAAGTAGAGGGTGTGTGCCTTGCTTCCTTCCTCCCAAAGAACTGCTAGAGTCTCCAAGAGTGTGGATGAACAACATATCCATGCTCCTAGAAGAACAGGTTACTTATCTGTAACAGTAGTTCTAGGAGTGGTATATGCTGTTCATCCACACGGACACCACCTCCCGGCTGTGGACGCACAACATCTGGCTTCCAGCAGGCCAAGATCTAGCATCATGGGGCAGAGCCATAGTATATACACCACCCGGGTGGGTGGAAGGAGCCAGCTTGAAGACTTCCAGCAAGATTTAAAGGAAAGGGACATGCCAAAGAGTGTGGATGAACAACATTTGCCACTCCTAGAGCTACTGTTACAGGTGAGTAACCTATTCATCCTGTCCTCATTGCCAGGAATTCAAACAGGCCACACGTCATCAGCAACTGCAAGAAATGGAATCATACAGTACATCATGGAGCAGAAGGTGGTCTCCTAGAAGGGAATTGCAGTCCCACTCCTCTTCATCTCGGTCCCCATCATCGAGTTCCCAGGCATCCCATTTGAAGCACTGCCTCATCCAAGCACCAAAACAAAGACAAGGCCTCAGGTGATGAAGGTAAGGGTCCTCAGCCTTCGATGGCTTCCCTCCTGGTCACTGTCGATGGCCCAGGCTTCTCCCACTCCAGTGCAGAAACCCCAGATGGTCTTGGCAGCCTTATCCCAGAGCATTCAGGCCTCCCACAGAGACCAAGAGCTTCCTCCATCAACGAGCAGCTTACTAGTTCTCTCATCACTGCACCTCTATGAGGCTTTGTCAGTCCTCGATACAGACCAGGCCTCTCCATCGGTGAGTCCTCGACCCTCGTCGATGGCCTGTCCCTCCAGCATGGGACTGGGTCATTCGTCAACGCCTCTGCTTTCCAGCAATTGTCGATGTCTTCATTTCTGCATCTTCTTGTCCCTCTAGCATGGGTCAGGGTCAAGCCTCAATGGACTTACCGTTCTTCCCACCACCATTGGACCATCTTTCATTGTGGCCTGTTGTTCTAGGCACTGGGCGTGGCTTCTCAGGCTTTGGGCTGTCGGCCCTATCCACAGCCCAGGCCAGTCCCTCAGTGATGTCCCCCTCTCACATGGGGTCCACAGGGGCTTCTCCTCCTCCTTACTCTATGGCTTTGTCAAAGGCTTCTGCTGTCAATGTTACCTCTGTGGTCAAAATGGTGTTGGAGGCCCACAGGCCATACAACAGCCTCCATCTCCATCTCCCTCCCAGAAAGAAGGTTCCCCATGAGCCTCCCATTCCTCCCTCCATCCTGGCCAAGAGAAGGATTTGGACTATATGGAGGAGGAAGAAGAGGAACAGATGACAGTGATGGGGTGCACTCCTCCAGCGCCTCTACTTTGTCCGTGGGGGAGGATCCCAGGCTCTGTACTCCTTACTGTCCTCTAGATGACCCCAATTTCTTAGACATTATGACCCAGTTACTGCATGTCATGGGGTTCCACAACCACTGAACAAGACCACCAACACCAAACGTGACTGAATATTTGGACTTACTGGAGGACCCAGCCACTGTGGTCCCTCCACTTATCCAGGCCTATCAGGACACCATCTCTGCAGCTTGGCACTATCCTTACATGATTGCTCCCATTTCTAAGAGGCAGATCACTTTACCAGGCCCTGCATACTGCCCCTTTTGCAATGGTTCCCCAGGCAGATTCTGTGGTCATAAATGCTGCACATGATAGGACCAGGCATCCCAAACACTTGAGTACTCTGCCTCCTGACAGGGAGTCCAGAAAATTGGACTTGATGGGAAAAGAGTATATTATTATTAGTTTTGTTAACCAGGTAAGTGCACAAGACAAATTCTGCCTATTTTCAGGCACAACCTGGGGCAGGGAGGATAAAGATGAATGCCAACTGACCTTGAACCAGATTAAGCTGTTGGTGGTATTTTTAGTGAATGCCTCATCCACCTTGGTCAGACATGTCCTGAACTATGTGGGGCATATGCTCAAGTACCAGAAAATGCTTTGGGGTGCTGCTTCTGAAGTAGCAACAAAGATTCTCAATCCACAGACACTGACCAGTTGCTAACTATCCTTAAGGCGAGTGCCAGTGTCACTCAGCATCTTCTCGGTGCCAGCTACAGTGCCATAGACACCTCTGCGCATGCCTCAGCAACTGGTATTTCCCTCTAGTGCCGTGCATGGCTCCATGCCTCAGGTTTTACACCTGATGTACAACAGTCCATCTTAAATGCTCCCTCTAGTGAGCACAAGATCTCTGGCGCGAAACAGAAGGTATCCTTAATGACTTGCAAGCCTTGGGCCATACTCTCCATATGGTCCACATGATGTACCATGCTCATAGAAACATAGAATCTGATGGCAGATAAGGACCGCTTGGCCCACCTAGTCTGCCCATTTCCCTCCTTAATGGATAAACTGCAGATCCTAGTTAACCAACAGCCTACTTCCTCCTACCCCCACTAGAATTGCCTTATGTCTGTCCCATGCATTCTTGAATTCCACTGTTTTTGATTCTCAGACCTCCTCAGGAAGGCTGTTCTATGCATCGACAACCCTCTCTGTGAAGAAATACTTTCTCACATTACCTCTGAGCCATCCCCTCTATCTTCAAATTGTGCCCACTTGTTCTTGCACATCTCTTTTCTGAAAGATGCTATCCTCTTGGACTTTGTTGATTCCTTTAAGGTATTTGAAAGTTTCTGTCATGTCCCCCTCTCCCTTCTTTCCTCGAGGCTATACGTCTTAAGCTCCTTTAGTCTTTCTTCATATGTCTTCTGGTGCAGACCCTGCACCATTTTGGTGCCCTCCTCTGGACAGCCTCCGTCTTATGTCTTTCTTGAGAGATGGGGTTATAACCCCACAAATGGGGGTTCCCAAAAGTTTTCCTCAGGCTTGCCTAGTGCTCACTGCCAGGCTGGTGTCCTGCATTTAGCAGTTTAAATGTGATTGCCAGAGAGTGCCTGTATAGCTTCTGTGTCGGTCGCTTTAAGAGCTGCCTGGATTGCAGTCATAAGTAATCTGAGAGGGAGCTCTGTTGAAAGATGTAACTATTTGCTGAAAATCATTTAGAGTGATAATGATAATGTAGTTTGTCTAACCTGCCTTCATTGCAGCAAGACTGTTTTGTTTATCTCCACTATCTTGGTCCTGGACTGCTGAACTGGACCAATCAGTACTGGTGGGACCTAAAATGGAGCTGGACTACAGGAGCTATCTGGAGTCAAAATCTGTAGGAATTGTAGTTTTGGGCTTTTTGCCTTTTACACCTGAAGGGGAACCTTTGTTGTGACTGACAGGAGGATCAGCCAACTGAACCTTTTGGATCTTGGGGAATTTCCAGGCTGTTGCAGCTAGTTTCAGTTTGAGCTGAGAAGTGAAGAAGTAACAGCTCAAGTGATGTTGAGCAGC
Source organism: Neoceratodus forsteri (assembly GCA_016271365.2). Lineage (NCBI taxonomy): Eukaryota > Metazoa > Chordata > Ceratodontiformes > Ceratodontidae > Neoceratodus > Neoceratodus forsteri. The sequence continues at coordinate 121,904,791 of JADMNL010000025.1, forward strand.
AGTTCTGTGTAGTTTGCATGGGAGAACAGTGAAAGAGCTGAGTTTTGGCCTGCCTGTCTGTCTGCTGTCCCTGAGAGGAAAATAGTTTATTCGGACTGAATTCGGTTGTGAGGGCTATTTAAGCCACTGGACTATGACCAGGCTTTAACCTGAAGAAGACTGACGATTTGCTGAATGCGATCAGCCTGTCAGGATTTCCAGCTGCTTTTGAATCCCTGGCTTGTGCAGAGACTTTCTGATCGTGACGGAGGCGGTTTGCCTGGTACAGTGGAGAATTTCCTTACATGTAAATGTGTTGTGTATTGAAAGTGGGTCATGTATTGGTTCCCACTGTGTGAATTGTGTTCTGCTTGCTGGTACTGTAGAATCCTTTACATGTAAATGTGCTGTGTATTGAAAGTGGGTCGTGATTTGGTTCCCCACTGTGAACTGTTTTCTGCTTGCTGGAGCTCTATCCATCTAACGGACTGAATCTGCGTGCATCTCCATTCGGCCTGGGCCATGCCACGCTGGCCCTGCCAGACTACCCCACTGCAGGAGAGAGCCACCGAGAGAGAGACCTGCCTGAGGATCAGCCCCTGCTCCATCGTTTGAACAGGAGCCACCTTTAGCGAATCGTGTGGGCCCCTGCTTTTCTCCTGGCACTCCAGATTAACCACCTGCGGTCTCGATTTTCATCCAGCCTGTGTCCGGTCTTGGGTATTGTGAGTAATCATCAGGGTAACTCCCTGCAATGACGCCTAATCTAAAAGTGTGTCATCTGATTGTCTTATTGTTTTCTTTTCACAAACTGAGCCCTCCGGCTCTGGATTACAAATAGTGTGTGTTGTGCATGTTATCTTCTTCCATCACAGGGCTCCAACTAGCTGCAACGTTGCTGGCTAGCCCACCATTCTCCATCTGGGTACCCAGGTGTGTGACTGTTTATGGACCCTGAGTGCATGCATAACCGTTTGATTGATAGAGCCTTTAAGCAAATTAACCTGATTACGCCCCTCCCTTGTTCAAGCCCCTTAAATAAACCAGATCTAATTCTTTTTGCATTTATCCTGACTGTGGTTCCAGTCTGTGCAAAGAGTACTGTACTGCTGTTACTTGCTGTGTATTACTTTGTTTTACAGGGGTCCCCAGGGCCGTGCCAGAGGAAAGACCTGGTGGTAAGTGCAAACAGTGTGGGTACTTGTGTGGTGTATCAGGGGTATTGTGAAACTGTTATTGTGTATTGTTCTGGCCACTAGTAAGGAAGAGGGGTTACAGTGTGTCCCGGAGGGCATGTGCCAGTTAGCTTGACCACTACCAACCCTGACCTCCGGGTGGAGGCACCCGTTTCAAAACTCAAGCCCTTAACCTGCTACTAGCCAAGCAAGCAGGGATAGTAGCCCTTGGGATAGTGCCACCCTAGGGGTTAGAGGGTCTCTCAGAACTGTACACAGTACTCCAGATGTGGTCTTACCAACTGTCTGTACAGAGGGCCAACAACTTTCTGTTTTCTACTGGTGTTACCTTTCCATTATGCATCCCAGTATCCCCCAGCCCTCCTTACTGCCTTCCCACATTACTGGCCCACCTTTGGGTCATCTGATATGACTACCCCTAGGTCCTTTTCCATTTTGTTGTCAGTATCTCACCTCCCATTGTGTACTCTTTCCCTGGGTTTTGTTTCCCAGGTGCATTACTTGCACTTCTTTGCGTTGAATCTAAACTGCCATACATTTGACCATTCCTCCAACCTTGCCAAGTCCCTTTTCATCCTTTCCACCCTACCTTGCATATCAACCCTGTTGCAGATCTTTCGTAATCTGCAAAGAGATATGCTTTTTCTTCAGTCCCTCTGCAATGTCACTTATAAAGACATTAAAAGGACCCGACCCCAGTACTTGAACCCTGTGGTACCCACTAGTAACCCACTTCTTCACTGTGGACTACATTTACTATTACACTCTGTGTCCTGTTGTCCAGCCAGTGTTTTACTAGGCTACCACCCTGGGATCCACTCCAGGCTGGGTAATTTGTTTATTAATCTTTTGTGCGGGACTGTGTCAAATGCCTTGCTAAAGTCTAGGTAGGCCATGTCCACAGCCCTCCCTGGTCTTCTATTTTGGTCACGAGTCAAAGAAATCAATTAGATTTGTCTGACATGTCTCAAAGATGGCTATTTCAATCCTTTCAGTTTGGAAGTAGGCCTCTTGCGGAAAGTGACCACCAGCCAACCGAAAATGACCAGCCCAGCCTCTTGGCAGTACCTCTGCCTCAGCTACCGAGGACAGCAGAGCTGCTCTATCATGGCCGCTGCCACTACTACTACTACTTTTTGACTCCTCCACCAGCCTCCTCTGCTGTCCTCCACAGGCCTCAGAGACAGTGGGCAGCTGTTTCTTTCTCCATTTAGAGCTTGTAGACAGAGTACAACAGACAATGGGTACTGCAAATTATTTTCAAACAGAAATCAAACACCTTCCTTGCCTCCTACTCCCACCATTCTTTCCTGAAAGGGCTTGGTCTCAGCCCTCTTCTCCTCCGTCCTCTCTTAGTTCTTCTAAGTCTACTCCCCATTGCTGCCTACTTCCTCCTCTGTCATGCTCTACCTCTGCCTCGTGCAAGCAGGATCCACAGCATACTGGAGGGGCCAGGCCCTGCAGACCCTTCTCTTCCTCCCTCTCTTCCTTCCTGGCGTACTAACTCCCACTGCCTACAGTCTGCTTCCCTCCTGTTTATGTGACCTCTGTCTGGTGCAGGCAGGGTCCCCAGCATGCTGAAGGGGTCAGGCTCTGGCAGACCCTTCTCCTCCACCCCTTGCCTTCCTCTTCTCCAAATCCCCCTTTCCATCCTCCACTCTCTGTGTATATGCCCCACTCCCACCTCCCCCTTCCTAGCCGTAGTTATCAGCTAACCTCTAATCTCTAATGCACTTACAGTCAACCTTGCATTTTGTTACACCTTGTAAATTTTGTTCTGTCTGTTTCTCCTCACAATCTTGCTCTAGTTCAACCTCCTTGTCTTCTATCCAGCCATTTCTAACTACAAAGCTATGTCCCACCAAGTGTTTGCCAAATACTGTATATTTGTGCTATTGTATCTATCTAGTTCAAGACTGTTAGCATTGTATCCTTCTAGTTCATATCTGTTAGCATTCCTCCTTTTCAGTACTTCTGTATAGTCTGCTCACTTTATTGAATGTAATCAAATTGTATATCTATATTGTGTACCAAATCGCTGTATACCATCCACATGTTCCCCTACCCCCCAGGTTGCACCAGGAGATGAGCAACTTGTTGCTCAGCGTGCACTTCCTGGTGAAACATTTTAATAAATACAAATAAAACAAATTAAAAAAATTTTCATGGGCCATACTCCAGAGCTCACAGCCACTCCCCTCAGCACCCTTCTGCCAGCTTTCGTACCCGCTACACCACATTCCTGTTCTGCTGGATGAACTCCACTCTTTGATTCAAAGCAGGCAGTTCAACCTGTGCCTCAAACTGAGCTAGGCAAGGGTTTTATTCACATTGCTTTCTGGTCCCTGCGCACTGGCAACCTCTACCCTGTCCTAGATCTTAGGGGTCTCAACTGGTTCATACAGTACAAGAGATTCTGCATGGTCACTCTGCAAACAGTCTTGCCTCTTTTAAACCAAGGAGACTGGTTAGCACCCCTAGACATGAAAGCATACCTTCATATCAAAATAAACATGGCCCATCAGTAGTACTCTGGTTCCAACTATTGGGATACCGTTACCAATTATCGCCTTGTCCTTCGGTCTTTCCTCAGCCCCAGGGTCTTCACAAAGTGTCTGGTGGTAGTAGCCACAGCCCTTCTTCACAGAGGACACTACATATTCCCATATTTACATGACTGACTTATAAAAGCCTCATCTCAGGATTGATTGCTCCAATCTCACACATGCACCCTGGAGCTCTTCCAGGAACTAGGCATAACAGTAAATGTAACCAAGTCCCTTATGGAGGAGTCTCAATGCCTCCAATACATCACAGCAATCTTAGATACATGCTGGGGCAGGGCTTTCCTCCCAGAGGACAGGACTCCAAAAGCTCCTGTCCTTCACACACGTGATGTCTTGCAGCTCCCCAAATAACCACCGCCAGTTCATGTGGCTCCTGGGCCACATGGAGGCTGCCATTCCACTGTGCAATATGCCTGTTTACACATGCACCCAGTTCAGTGGGCCCTTCACCGCCAATAGCACCAAAAGGCAGGGGAACTTCAAAGACTCCATTCTCATGACCCCAGCCCTGTGGTGGGCCCTCTCCTAGTGGCTGGATTCTGCACACCTCCAGATCAGCGTACTCTTCCAGTCGGACTACTAAACACTAATAACTGATGCCTCCACCCTGGGTTGAGGCACCCATCTTAGTTCTCACCAAATGCAGGGCTGTTGGGGAACAGATACAGCATCCCTCCACATCAACATTGTGGAGATGAGGGCCATTGTCTGGCTCTTCAGGCCTTCCAGTCATTCCTTATCCCGGTCCTTGGTGATCAGTCGGACAACACTTTTGGTAGTGTCTACATCAAGCAAGCAAGGGGCACAAAGTCTAAGCTTTTGCCTCGAGGCCTTGAAGGTTTGACATCAGATCCTCTCTGTTCACCTTCATCTGGTAGCAGCAGTCCATGTTCCTGAGCCCAAAACTTGGTTGCGGATCACCTGAGCCATCATGCACAGGGCCATGAGTGGACATTGGCAATGAAGGTTCTCCAAATATATTCCACCTGTGGGGGCTCTGGACATCAATCTGGTTGACTCTCTGGACAACCACAGACTACCTCAATATTGTTTGATCATCCAGGACTCGGTAGGCAACTCCATGAATGCCCTGTCCCTATTCTGGCATGGGCGCTTTTATATGCCTTCCACCTGTTCCATTATTCAATGAGTGTTACTCAAGCTCCAGCTGGAGAAGGCCTCCTGATTCTGATCACCCCATTTTGGCTGTGACAGATCTGGTTTCCCCTCAGCAACTGTCAGTAATGGATCCCTTCCCTTCCCATCTGACCCGATCTGCTGACGCAGAACCACAGAACCCTTATCCATTCCAATCTCTGATCCCTACATCTACATGCTTGTCTCATGCAGATGTCTTTATAACTCAACATGACATCTCTTCCTCTGTGGCCATGATTATTCTGGCCTCCAGGAAACTTTCTACCAGAAAGACATATACTGCCAAATGGAAACACTTTGCCATATGGGCTGCTGCCAGGAGCCTTGATCCTTACTCTTGCCCATTAACTAACATTTGGACTACTTTCTACCCGGTCCAGTCAGGATTTATGCTGCTCTCTCTATCAAAGTGCATTTGGCTGCTATCGCAACTTTCATTAACCATCACAGACTGGCAGGTCACACAAATAGACCTTGCCAGGATGTTTCTCAAGATCTTTTGCATCTCAAGCCACTTGTACAGAATCCAGTTCTGCCATGGGACCTCAATTTTATTCTGGAGAAACTAACCCTATCTCCATTTGCGCTGGCTGCTACCTGTGAGATGCACTTCCTTGCTTGGAAAACCCTATTCCTGGTGGCTGTCCTCAGCCAGACACATTCAGAACTTCAGGCCCTCATTTTCCATGAGCCTTGCCTTGTCTTTCATAAGGACAGAGTATCCCTCTGCACAAGTCCCAAGTTCCTTCTGAAAGTGGTTTAGAATTTACTCTAAACCAGTCCATACACACACTTGCTCCTCTATCTTGATCATACGAACCAGGACAGTCCCTTCTCCACACTATGGACGTGCACTGCATCCTATGTTACTATGTAGCTTGTACTAAGCCCTCTCATAAATCCAAGCAACTCTTCATAGCTTTTGCTCCCAGAAAGGATGGCAGCCCCATCATGAAATAAACCTTGCCCAGCTAGTTAGCACATTGTATCACCTATTGCCACCAAATACCACAAGCCTTTCCCTGGTGCTGTGCCGCACACTCCACCAGAGCCGTGTCTACCTCTGCAGCATGCTTCAGGGTGTATCTATCCACAGATATATGTGCACCACCACGTGGTATATGGTCCATACATTTACTAAGGCACAACAGTCTTGACATGGCTTCCAATAGCGGACTGCCTTTGGCCACACCTGATCTCAGGGCCTCCTGTCCTAACCACCTTTCCTACTTGACTGCTTGGTAATCATTCCAAGTGTATGACCTGCTACAGAGATACCCTCAAAGAAGATAGTACAGTTTCATTTTATTTTATTTTATTTGTTGTTTTTTTTGTTAGCGGGTAGGTGAGCTAGCCATAGAATGACTATTTTCAGTCACGACCAGGAGGATTACAACATGAGAGAGAAATACAACAACATTACAGTACTATATAGACAAGATTGGAGAAATACATGAAAAGCAAATTACAAATAAAGCAAATTACAAATTGGCTGAGAAAGTATACATGGTGAGTTAAGAGAACATGTATGGCAGAGTAAGCATACAAAACCATGAAACCAGCTATCTAACATATAGGAGTGCTGGGCAACAGTTATAGTAACTGTTGAGTACATAGTAAGTGCAGAGTTTAAGTAAATAAAGTTTTTACATGGAAGTGAGGCAGGAAAAGCAATCATTGTTATGAGGAGCAGATTGTGGAGAAACACTGCTGTCCAGTGAGAAAAGGATAATGCATAAACACTGGACAGAGCAATTAGGGAAATGGAGTGGGAAGGATGTAGAAACAACCAGTCATATTGGAGGGAGGAGTAGGAGGAAGAACAAAGAGACAGGTTAGTCATTAAGAACACCACAGGCAGTTGGGAGGTAGGCAGAGGGGAGATCAAGGGATTGAAAACAGGTGCATGAGTTTGAGGCAAATAGGCTGCATGGAGTTCTTTTTAAAGAGTGCATGGGACAGCGCTTGGCAAGTGTTAGTGGTAGGGTGTTCCATTGTAGTGGGGCATAGTGGGAGAAAGTTTGGGAGCCTTTTGAGGTTTTACACCTTGGTACCTGCAGCAGGGACTTATCAGCTGAGCGTAGCCCATAGGAGGGTGTTTGAGGAGACAGTAGCCTCGCTAGACTATCGGAGATTGTGACCTAATAACATTGTCCACTAGGGAGCCAACTGAGTAGAGTCTCAGTGTAGTAGGTGACAGCCATTCTAAGCCTGAGTAGAGTTTGCAGTGTGTTCAAGCCTAGGGATGAGGAGGCACAGCAGCAAATGTTATTGTAGATGGTGTCCCAGGCATGCAGCGATGACTTAGGTATGGTCGCTATATGCGACTCCATAGGTCAGGGCTGGTGAAGGATGCCATGGGCAACAGCCAGCCTGGCGGATGGAGTAAGTGTATAGCTAGATCTATAGGCAATGCCTAGCTTAGTGTTTACTGATTTGCAAGTGGATTTGACATGGAGATCAAAGCTAAGAGACTGGTCAAGGACAACCCCAAGATATTTGAACGAGGTAACTGTGTTAATGGGAGGAGCCAGGGCAGGAGACTGTGATGCTATTATTGCAGGATTTTAGTTTGGTAGCAGACCCAAACAGCATAGCTTGGGTTTGTTACATTGAGGACCAGTTTATGGTCGGATAGCCAGTTTGAGTTTTCTGGAAGTCTGATGAGAGGGATGAGTTTAAGTCGGACAGGTTTTGGAGCTGGCATACAGAACAATATCATCCACATATTAAGACTGATGAACAGGAGGAGAGATCCAGGGTGATGCTGTTGATGAATATAGAGAAGAGAAGGGGCCTAGAATAGAACCCTGGGTACCCCAGTGTTTAGAATAGCCTGGTTCAAGAAGGTGGAGCGTATTTCACAAATTGGGCATGGTTTGACAGATAACTACTGAACCAGTCTACAACACTCTATCGAGAAACCCATAGACTTTAATGTTGCGAGAAGAATAGGGTGGTCAACTAGATCAAATGCTTTGGTCATATCTATAAAGACTGCCCCTGTGAGGAGGCTCGTCCATAGCGGACAGGGTGTCAGTGGTGAATTTGAGCAGGGCCGTGGAGGTGCTATGGCCCTTTGGAAACCATGTTGGGCAGAGGATAGAAGATTGTTTTTGTGTAGGAAAGCAGTGGTTTGAGTAGCAACGAGCTTCTCAAGAATTTTGCTTAATACAGATAATATTGCAATAGGTTTATAGTTGGAAGGGTCTTTAGAGTCATCTTTCTTGAACACTGGTGTGATTCTAGCAATTTTCTAGATATCAGGAACATGGCTCTGACAGAGGGATAATGTAAAGATCTGGGCAAAATACTTACTGTAACAGTAGATCTTCAAGAGGATCTCTTGTAGCAGGTCACAATCCCACCTGGAACACCTGTCAATTCAGCCCATTAAATTCAGTCCAAGTCAATTCAGCCTGGTGAATTCAGCTCCTAGGTCAATTTGGCCCCAGTCAATTCAGCCGAATCAATTCAGCTCCTATGTCAATTCAGCCTCTATGTCAATTCAGCTCTTATGTAAGTACAATACCGACCATAACCACGCACATGATGCTGGCAATACTGTCAGATGTGTTATTGACAAAATGAAATCCACTGCGGCCACAACACAAGACAACACATACCATAATTTCTGTGGCCACTCAGGGACTTTCAAATGCAGTTCTAAGCGTGGCTGCCTGAGGAGCAGAGGATGAAAAGAATGGTACAGAGACTCAGAGCAGCCATATCCGGAGCACCACGTAATCCAGTAAGTCTACAGGAGCTGGAAATTTCTACTATATAACGTGCAACAAGTGCAGGTGATGCCTTTCTCTTGTTTGGCAGTGAACCAGGAAATGACAGAATCCTGTTATTTAGCACTAGTGCAATCTATGGTTCCAGCATGTCACCCCACTCGTATGCTGGCGGCACCTTCAAAGCTTCCCACCACTCTTGAGCAGCTATATACCATTCATGGGGTTCATCACAACAAAGTGCTTCCTGCTATATATGTGCTGCTGCCAAATAAGACCAAGCCAACTTACTTGCGATTGTTGCAAGAGCTGAAGAACCTGCAACTGGATCTTAGCCCACAATCAGGAATGACAGACTTTGAGATCGGTGCTGTGTTAGCATTCCAAGACACTCTTCCAGGGGCAACAATGCATGGCTGTTTTTTTTTTTTTGTTTTCATTTTTAGCCAAAGTATCTGTCGGCAGGTACAGAACTGTGGACTTCAACAACAGTATGGAGCTGATCCAGAGTTATCACTGAATGTGAGAATGTTGGCTGCACTAGCATTCATGCCTGTACACGATGTAGTGAAAGCATTCGAGGCTTTAATGGACAGTCCGTATTATGGTGAGCATGAGGATTTGCTACATCCTATGACTGACTGTTTGAAGAAGTTTGGTTGGAGAGGATGGGCAGAAGACAAAGGCGATGACAGACCAGATTTCTTCACAGCCAGTGGAACTGCTATGATGCAACTAACCAAGGCATCCTAAGGACAAACAATGCCATTGAAGAATGGCACAACAGTTTTGTGAGCCTCTAAGTGCTGATTACCCCACAATATAGAAACTAATCGATGCTATTAAAAGAACAGAGCCTGACAGAGGCAATAATGGAGCAGTACATTGCTGGCCACCCACCACAAGAACCTAAGAAAGTGTACAAGAACTCTGCTGAAAGAATTCAGCGATTCTTCCAGAATACCATGCAAGGAAATAGTGGAGTACCTGAGAGGACTTGTACACTATTTCATGTTGTAACTTAATGGATGCTTACAATTCTCTCAGTATGTTTTAATGCTCCACTCTTCAGCCTTTTCTCCTTTTTACAGAGGACATTTGTCTGTTGGGAGAGTAATTCGCCCTTCCCACCATTAATCAAAACCCAAATGGCAGTAATAGCCTTAGTCACTGTCTATTCTAGTATTCACGCCTGGAGCTGAGGGTCAGGGTGGATTAGTTGAGGTGAGTTAGTCAGGAGGTTTGGTGATGTGTGGGTTAGAAGGTTATGTTTAGGCTTATTTGTGTTCTAGTCTTTTGTTTTTCTGTCTGGTGTATGTGATTGGTGTTTGCTGCATGTACTGTATGTGCAAATTAATATTTTCAATAAAGTGTAGTTAATTGCAAAAAATATGTTTTAAAGCTTCAATAAAGCTTAAATATGCTACATATGTTGTTATGTATATTCTAGTGCAGAAACAAAAGGAGCTGAATTGACATAGGGACTGAACTGACATAGGGGCTGAACTGATGTGGGGTTGACTTGACGTGGGCTGAACTGACTCGGCTGAACTGACTCGGCTGAATTGACTGGGGCTGAATTGACATGGAGCTGAATTGACTTGGGCTGAATTGCCAAGGACTGAATTCATCGGACTGAATTTGCCGGGCTGAATTGACTGGACACCTCCACCTGCCTTCCCCCTCCTTCTCTAGGACAGCCATCTTCTGCTTCTATTCTCATCATCCTACTGGGTGATGCCTCAGGCCTCCTTGGTTCCCCTCGGTGTCCTGCTCCATGAGCTGGTCGCCGTCAAGAAGTGAGGCCACTAGGGACCGTCACATATTAATACATATGCATGGACTGATGTCATTGTGGGCAGCCCCAGTCAACACTGCTAGTGAAATCTACAGTGAAAGGGCACTCTCTGGCAAATGTTTGCCCAAGTGTATGACCTGCTGTAAGAGATCTTCTCAAAGATCTACCGTTATGGTAAGTGTGAAACTGTACTTTCTCCATGTTCATAGGGAAATATAAGTTCAGGAGGCCATAGGCCTTTTGTGAACTCGCCACCACTGAGAATTCTAATGGTGGAAAGAACATTTTTGATACCCATATATTCATCTAGTCTTTTTACATATATTCATATTGTCACTATCGACTATATTCTCTGGGAGAGTATTCCAAGTAGTGATTATTCTTTAGTATGCCACTGGCTTCTTTTAGATGTTTTATTTATTTCACCCATCAGTTTGAACCCATGGGATCTAGTATTGTTATTGATCTTGTGTCTGACCAGACCTACTGTCTCCATAGTTGAGTACTCCTGTAAGACTTTGAAGGTTAAACACAGATCTCCCTTAGTCTTCTGTAATCCATATAGTATAGCCTTAACTTGCTTAATCTTTCACTGTAATTAAGATATTTCATGTTTTGACCCTTTCAGTAGCTCTTTTTTATTTATTTTTTTTAACCAGGAGAGACACACTAAGCTGAAAGCTTGTTTACAGGTGCAACCTGGGAGCACAAGGAAGTAAAGCAACTTGCTCAGGGTCACACAGTATGCAAGTGGGGCTGTGGGATTCAAACCCAGATCTCCAGGTCTGCAGCTCAGAGCCTTAAACCACTGCAAACCCTTTCTATCCTTTTTTTCCTCCTATCGTGTTTGGGCTGCAGAAGGGGAACAATATTCCAGATCTGGCCTAACCATGCTAGAATATAATGGGATAATGACCTCTAGCTCTCTACTTTTGATATTTTTAAAATGCATCCTAGTATTCTTTGTATTTTTAACTGAATTTTTGTGCAATTATCAAAAGTTAGATTCTGTATGATGTTTACGCCAGGTCTTTTTCATTAGTGGTGTCTTGTAAAATTATATTGTTTCGTTTATATGAAGTACCTGGTTATTATGACCCAAATGCATGACCTCGCATTTGGTTTCATTGAAGGTCATCTTATTTTCAATAGCCCATTTTCTAAGTGAGTCAAGTTATTCTTGAATTTTGGGGCTGTAAGTTAGTGCGTTGACTATACCACCAACCTTACAGTCATCTGTGTACTTGCACAGCTACGCATTGTTGGATGACTGCGTGGTGAAACCAATATATTAAAGAAGGTGGGCCTCAGGACAGAGCCCTGTGGGACCCACTTGTGACCTGTCCCTCAAGGAAACATATGCCCCCAATGGCAACTCTTTGCTGTCTATTTTCAAGCCAGAAGATAACCCACCTAATTATGTTTGGATGGAAATTAAGTTTGACCAGCTGTTCAACTAGAATTATATGGGACACGTGTCAAAAGCTTTAGAATAGTCTAGAAAGACTGTATCTACTGGCATACCTTTATTTAGAGCTGCACTGACAGGTTTGAAGAACTGCAAAGGTTTGTCAGGCAAGATCTACCAGGAAAATCCATGCTGTGTAATGTCAATAAATCCATTTTGTTGCGGTGAATAGTTATCATGCTGTAATAATCTTTCAAGTAATTTGGTTATAACAGATGTTAAATTTATGGGTCTATAATTTTTTACATCATGTTTGCTGCCACTTTAGTGAATTGGACTGACTATGGCCTCTTTCCACTCAGTTAATGTCTTTCCTTAGTTGAGTGATGCATTAAATAAAAGTGCGATAGGTCCTGATAATTGGGATGACAATTATTTTAAGAATTTAGGTATAATTCTGTCTGGCCCTGGTGAGCTGTTCTGTTTGATTGATTTAATTACATCTAGTATTTCCCAGATATGAATGGAATGAAGTCCTCTATGCATTTTATTTTATTAGTAATGAGTGTGCTCTTTGGTTTATACACACTCATGAAATAATTATTTAATTCTATAGCCATCTCTGATTCATCACTAGCTATACCATTTTCTGTTTGTAATGGTCCTACCCCATTTTATTTCCTCTCATTGAACCTATGTAATTATAAAATGTTTCTTGTTATCTTTGACCAAGTAGCCAGATGTATTTCCAAATTCTGTTTTGCTTTTCAGTATAGAGTTCTTCGTTTTGATTACAAATTTTTAAAATAGTTGTCAATTAGTTACTGTGGGCTGTTTTTGTATTTATTATAGGGGAAGGAATGGACAAGGATATGATGGAAGGTATTTTAGAATGGCAGAGAAAGGGAGATACTGTTGATGGGAGACCGAATATGCCAGATGTTAACTGGAGCACATTTGCTGCAGCGACATCCAAGAGCAGGGCCATTCTTGACTTCTACAGGTGGCAGGCATTAGACAGCTAGTTTGGAACCCACTGTGAGGAGCAATCTTAGACCTCGTACTCTCAAACGGGGGTAGTGAGAGGATCTCAGATCTAGAAGTGGGTTGCCATCTGGGGACAAGTGACCATCAAACAGTGTGGTTCACGTTAACTGCTACAGAGTCAAGACATACAAAAGTGAGGGTACTGGACTTTAGGAGGGCTGACTTTGGCAAGATGGGAGAGTGCCTCAGAAAAGCACTAGCAAACAGGCTAGAAGGAGGTGTGGAGCAACAATGGGGAATTATCAAACTGCCATCACAGAGGCAACAAGCCTTGTGTGAAGCAAATAAACAAATCAAAATGAAAGAAAAAGCCACTATGGTTCTCAAGAGAGTGGCTGTGAAAGTCAGGAAGAAAAGATAGCATTCCAGAAGTATAAGGAAACACAGAAGGAGCAGGACAGAGAGCTGTACCAGTTAAGGCAGAAAGAAGCAGGGAGGGAAGTCAGAATAGCAAAGGCCCAAACTGAGGAAAGATAGCCAACTCAGTTAAGAAGGGGATAAAACCTTTATAGGTACATCAGCGAGGAGAAAGACAAAGGGAGGGATAGTGAGGCTGAATAGAATAAACGGTGGGTGGGCAGAGGGGACAGTGAAAGCAGGAATACTGAACGAATATTTCTGCTCAGTATTCACAAAAGAGGAGGGGAAGTGCCTAATCCAATTAACAGAAGCACTCTTGATAGGGGGTCGATCCCAGTCCTTTTCACAGAAGAAAGGGTTCCGCAAGAACTCCTAAAACTGAAGGTAGACAAAGCAATGGGTCCTGATGGAATTCACCCCAGAATTCTAAAAGAATTAAGGAAGGAACTAGTGAAACCACTGGCTACTCTTTTAATTGATCATGGGAGGATGGTGTGGTACCCAAGGACTGGAGGAAGGCGGATGTGATTCCCCTTCACAAAAGTGGGACCAAGACAGAGGCAGGAAACTACAGACCTGTCAGTCTGACCTCTGTGTTAGGGAAAGTGATGGAGTCACTTCTGAAGGAAAGAATAGTTGAGTACCTAGGGTCAGTGGAGCACAGGATCCAAGGCAGCATGGGTTAACAGCGGAAGATCATGTCAGACAAATCTAATAGATTTCTTTGACTGGGTGACCAAGTAGTAGACCAGGAGGGGCTGTGGACATGGCCTACCTAGACTTTAGCAAGGCATTTGACACAGTCCCACACAAAGATTATTAGTCAAATTAACCAGCCTGGGAGTGGGTCCCAGGGTGGTAGCCTGGTAAAACATTGGCTGGACAACAGGACACAGAAGGTAATTGTAAATGGAGTCCACTCTGAAGAAAGGGCGGTTACTAGTGGGGTACCGCAGGGTTCAGTTGGGTCCAGTCCTTTTAATGTCTTCATCAGTGGCATTGAAGAGGGACTGGAAGGAAAAGTATGCCTTTTGCAGATGACACAAAGATCTGCAACAGGGTTGATACACAAGGAGGCGTGGAAAGGATGAAAAGGGACTTGGCAAGGTTGGAGGAATGGTCTGACGATGGCAGCTAGGATTCAATGCAAAAGTGCAAAATAATGCACCTGGAAACAAGAACCCAGAGGAAGAATACACAATGGGTGGGAGGTAGTAACAACAACAAAACAGGAAAGGGACCTGGGGTAATCATATCAGATGACCTTAAGGTTAGCAACAATGTGAGAAGGCAGTAGGGAGGCTGGGGTATACTGGGATGTATAGGAGAGGCATCAGCAGCAGAAAACAGGAAGTTGTTATCCCTCTGTACAGACAGTTGGTGAGACCCCATCTGGAATACTGTGCCCAGTTCTGGAGACCCCATCTCCGCAAGGACATAGACAGGATAGAGGCAGTCCAGAGGAGGGCAACTAAAATGGTGCAGGGTCTGCAAGAGAAGCCGTATGAGGAGAGACTAAAGGAGCTTAATATGTATACCCTTGAGGAAAGAAGGAGAGGGGGACATGATAGAAACTTTCAAGTACCTCAAGGAATCAACAAAGTCCAAGAGGTAGCATCTTTCAGAAAGAGACTTGCAAGAACAAGGGGACACAATTTAAAAGATAGAAGGAGGGCGGTTCGGGGGGCAATGTGAGGAAGTATTATTTCACAGAGAGGTAGTGGATGCATGGAACAGCCTTCCTGAGGAAGTTGTGAGTCTAAAACTGTGGGAGAATTCAAGAATGCATGGGACAGACATAAGGCAATTCTTGTGGGGGCAGGAAGATATAGGCTGTTGGTTAAATAGGATCTGCGGCCTATTCTGTGGAGGTAAGGAAATGGGCGACTAGATGGGCCTAGCGGTCCTTATCTGCCACAAAGTCTATGTTTCTATGTTTCTATAATGTTGTGGAGGCTTCTGCAAAAAAGTCAACTTGCTAGTGTTATGCCTTCAACAGAGTGGAAGCATTTTTTATTTGGTGTCTGTGCCAGGAGCATGCTTCTCTGCCTGCCCTGTGGCTAGCATCTTAAAATACCTCTGGCACTTGTCCCAGTTGGGACTGCGATCAACAACCCTTAAGGTGCACCTGGCAGCCATCTCTGCATATTGAGTGCAGGCTGGTATGCTGATGGTGGCACTGGAGAAGGTGGTCTGGTGCTTCTTAAAGGCCTTGACCACTTGTTCCTGGTAGTGCATGAGCCACCACCACCTTGGGACTTATTGCTGGTACTGGTACTTGAAGGACTGCACCACTTCAAGTAGGGAGCCATCCAATGTCGAGAAAACCATGAGAGTTTGTAGCCTGACCTGTTTCTGGCTGGTACCAAAGGTCATAGACACCATTTTTGGTATTGACCCAGAACTGGTTGGATTAGAACCAGCACAGCACGCTGTGGAAATCCTTCTGGAGCGGATCTTCCACAGCTGTGGTAGAGGGATGGAGGTTAAGATGACTGTGTCATCTGCATACATATGAACATGCAGATGGCACAGACAGAGGGAAGTCATTCAGGAAAATGGCAAAGTGGATGTGACCCAGGATAGAGCCTCGAGGGACCCCTGCCTAGATGGGAAGGGGTGGTGACAAGATGCTTCTGATTTGTACCGACTGTTAATGGTCCACAAGGTAGGAACAGAATCAGTCAGCAGTGGAAGTTGAGTGGCCAGCAGAACTCAGCTTGTCCAAGAGGAGTGGATGGGACACCGAATTGAAAGTTTTGGCCATATAGATGGAAATGACAACCGTAATGTGCGCCTAATCCTTCCCAGAGAAGATGGAGTTAGTGATATGCAGCAGGAGGATACAGTGTTAATGGTGTTTCCAGAAACCAGACTGGAAGGTGGAGAGGAAATTGGAGTATGAGAGATAGTTTGAGAGTCTAGAATAAAACAAATTTCTCTTGCAGCTTTGCAAGGGAGGAAGGCGGAGATTGGACGAAAATTGCCAGGGAGAAGGGGTCACCCTTTTGAAAAATGGAAGAACTTTGGCAGTCTTCCAGGACTGAGTAACAGAGCAGATGGAGAAATGAAAGGTTGAGCAGGTGAGTAAAGGGAGATGCAATTACAGGAGCAGAGAGGTTAAGGAGTTTAGGATCTAGTCTGTCAGGGCTAGACTTGACAGGTTGAAGGAGGAAAGGGCAAGCAGGGTTTCCTGGATAGTGATGGAGGGAATCAAACCCAGGGAGAAGTGGTGGGTTGTGAAGGGGGACTAGGAGAGGATGGAGAGGAGCCTAGATGGGAGAAAGGTGGGACACATGTGAAGAACCCTTGAAGGAGCAGTAACAAAGGAAGGGTCAATCACAGGTGCGCCATTAACCATGAGGACTGGGAGAGTGGACTGGCAGGGGTTAAAAGGGAGTGAATCACCTTCCAGAATTTAGCTGGGGAGTTACTGCAAGGTTGTTCTGGCAGTTGGCCTGAAGTAGGGAGATTTAATTATTATCATAGGCAGTATTATTATTGGCCCTTCAGTTTTATTTGGTGGTAAAATGTTCTACTTCCACCAAAATGTGAGCATTTAATCAACGCCTTAAAGGAATTGTCCATCAACCATCGAGCCATGCCTGGGTGTAGGGCATGGCCCGATGAGCTGTTTTGCAAAATAAATGTTTTTTTTACCTTACAATTCATTAAATAGCCCTCATATCTGGTTGATCCTGCCTCTGCCCTGTCGGCATTACACAATCACGTGGGCGCACCCACAACCACCTGTGGCTGTCTCAGTATGATGTTGCACATGGGGAGAAACTGAGGGCATGCCCATAGACTGTCTGTGAATGCTGCTTTTAAATGCTCTGGTTTTCAAACTACATGCCCCGCGGTATACCGTGACCAGGTATAGACTGGTACAATCCAGGCGGACTGATTTCGATACGGTATAAGGGGAAATAGGACTAATTAATTTGTTACAAATTTGGGTGTTAAACAGGGTTGTACTTTATCCCCGCTATTATTTCATCTCTATCTGAATATGTTACTGTGAAAATTTTACAATCCTGATTTCCATCCACCAAAAATTGCAAATCATAGCTGCCCATACTTATTTATACAGATGATATAGTGTTAATATCAACAAGTTATTTAGGATTAAAAGGATTTAGAAAAATCTCCCTCGAATGCAATAAGTCAGGTTTGTTAATTACTGTAAATACAAAAAAAAAAAAAAGAAATGTAATGCTATTTGGAGGAAACAAAAAGTGCAAATATAGAATAAATAAACATACTTTAGAACTAGTAAGAGATGTCTGCTATCTAGGATTAACATTCTCTGATAACTTTACTTGGAACAAACACTTGCAAGAACTTGGCAGAAAAGCAAAAACATTTTCCAGCAAAGTTTTGCCTTACATACAAGTAGGGGTAACTTGGCAAAAAGGTTGCCTCAAAGTTATTAATGTGAAATTTTAAAGTCAATTGATGTATGGCTCAGACGTCTGGGGACAGCAAAAGTGGCAAAATATTAAAAAATGCTTAACTCACACTACAAGAAGCTATGAGGGTTTCCGGGTGCTTCATCTATACTAATTAGAGCAGTTAGGACAATTACAAGTAGTGTCTGGTCAAGAAGAGAACATTCCTATATTGTCTCAAAGCTTATATTCTGATGGAGATAGATTACCCAGAAAATGTATAGAAGAGGATGTAATTAATTTAAATAAGAACTTAAATTTCCTGAGTTTAAAATTGTATTATGGACCATGGTAAACACAATGGAATACTCCCATGTCCATCAGATATCTTTGTTAAAGGATTTAATGATGTAAGGAGACTAATTAAACAGAGATTTAGGGACATTTATACACAAAAAGAAATTAGATTATGCTCTCAATTTAAAATTAGTAAATGGCTAGCATCTAACAAAAAGACATATAACATTTGAGGTATATCAGGAATTTGCAAAAATCATCAAAAAGGGAAACTGATTAGCAAGTATGGATTTGAATATAATCAGAGACAGAGACTTAAAATTCATTAACAAAATACATCTGCAGTTGTATGTAATTGACAGCTAGGAATGGATGCTGTGACTCACATAATGATTTGATGCCTCTTTACAACTCCTACGGAACAAATATTTAGGTAAAATCTTAGCTGAGGTAGAATTAGAACCAAGGCATCAAGTGATTTATCTATTATCATCATCCCTGCCCCCGGCAATTTTGGATGCTGTGACCTCCTTCCTAAAAATTGTAGTTCCAATGAAATTGCATTTGAATGATGAATGTGTAAAATAATTTTCATAACTGTGGTTTGGGATTTTATATGGTATTATGAACAAGTAGATGTAATTTATTATGTGTTTTTATTGATATTGTAATGACTTTTACGGCCGATCAGTAAACTTGAACTGTCAGTGGATGGAATAAGCTGCCTGCCTCCCTACAGCACAGACAGTGTGCCGAGATGGATGCAGTCACCTTACCCAAAATAAAGTGTTGCTGCACCTGGCCACCCTCCTCAAACTGGATCTTCTTCCAGAGAACAGATGACGGAGCTGCCAGCAACTTGAGGCACCCTTCCCATATATTATGGGACTTCCCAGCTATCTCATAGTACAGGAAGTGCATCAGCAAGGTGTGTTCCTCTATCTTACGACCCACATTCCAGTTGGATGTGCTCTTTTCTCCTGGACAAACCCTGCTCCCTCCCTAAGCACCCCCTGCCCTACACTGGATACTGATAAGGGTTATCAGCATGGTGGCTAAGAGGTTGCTGCTGTGTAAATGGAGATCCAAGGAGGTCCCTCTGTGGCAGAATGGCATCTTGCTCTAGGGCAGCCTGCCTCACTAACAGGAACGGTCTCACAGAAATGCGCACCTTGACACATACAACCAGATCCGGGAACATACTTATCCCCATCCTACTGCAAGGGTAACTAATCTTAGGTCATTGAGGGGAGATATATATATATATATATATATATATATATATATATATATATATATATATATATATATAAAGAGTTGGTGGAGAAAGTCAGATACCACCTCCTGTAACTGGCACCAACACCTAATGCCACATCCTTTAAATACAAAAAGCAAGAGGATCTGAGTCCATACATATGGGAGGAATGAATGTTACTACTGTATTGCTGTTTGGTACCTATGTATTTTTGTCTGGCTATAAACTATATACTGTAGATATCCCTGTATCCACAGACTCTGTGTTAATGTTTCCTCTTGTCATTTCTGTATTTGGAAATTACTCATGATCTGTTCCTATTGTATTATTTTGTTCTTGTTTTTCAAAAATTTTAGTAAAAGATTGACTGAAAAACAACACACCATTAAATGATATGAAAACACATCTCTGAAATGGTTAGAAGATTAAACCATTGGAAAAGCTTGATCAAGCTTAAATTTCCTCAGTTTGAAACTAGAGAGGAGTACAGTACCCAAGAGACAGACCTCTAACAGAAGTGAGTTGCAGAGGGTAGGAGCTGCCACCACAAAAGTGTGGTCACCTGCCAAGTTTAAATAACAGGGCAGCACCCATAAATGCCCCACCCATGGGCCTCACAACCCTGGCAGGTGTGTAGAGTAATGAACTCACAGAGCTACTGGGAGCTCAGCTCATTCATAGCTTTATAAACTAATTATAGAACCTTGTAGTCTAGATACCATCTAACAGGCAACCAGCCCATAGTGCAGAGCAAGGGGTAAATATGATCAAACTATTGAACAGAGCTCAGGAACCACATTGTAGCCTTTTGGGGAGACTGCAGTTTGTAGTCTATGTAGAATCCTGCATGAAGCCTTGTCACACCATGGCTTTTAGTCATTCCCTAGGGGCTCATCCAACCAGGCATGCAGTCACTTTGGCTGCTGTTGCCAGGAGCATTCCTCTGGGAGACATATTAAGAGTTGCTACCTTGGCATTAGCTAAACTTTGTCTACCCATCACAGCTAAGACCTGCCCATTCACAGGAATACTTCACGTTTTATTTATTTATTTTATTTATTCAATTTTGGTGACCGAGTAGGTTGCATGTCTTGCATATTACAAAGTTATGGCCTTGAAAGCCACAATCAAATTGGCTAAAAAGTATTTTTTTCCAATAGTAAACTGTCCCAAAGCCTCTACGCCACAAAGTGAAAAATAAAACATTTTGGAAAATATATTTCACTATCTCAGTGGCTCCGAAGCAGCCGTTGCAGTGCCAGGTTCAGAAGTAGCCTTGGATCACTTACTCACTGTGCCGGTGGAGGGAGTGTGATGAACTGAGGTGTTGCATTTCTGGGGAGGAAGTATTAGAACATGTTACTGTACAGTGCCCCTGTGGCTAAATTACATGCAGGACTTGGTGGAGAGTCTGAGAGGAGAATGACACCTTGTTTCCTTCCAACAGCCAAGGCTGAGTACCACAGTGTAGTCTGTGAGATTACAGGGGTGGGGTGGGGGGATTGAGATATTGCATGATTTAAAAGTTCAGGATAATCATTGGTTTAAAATATTAATAAACCCTGGACATCATCACGGAATATAGACCACTTTAGTATGATAAAAGTCTATATGCTATGATAATGCCTTCTCTGTCAAGCCTTATAAACATTTTTCATTAATAAATGGCAAGCTTGTTGTCTTCATCAGATGAATAGCAATTCTGTGATGAAAATGACATTTGACTTTTGGGCTCATGTCTATGTTGTTTACCCTTCAGTGTTACACCTACCAAGCTGCGTGTGGAGCGCTGGGCTTTCAACTTCAATGAGCTGATGAATGATCCCTTGGGTCGGAAGGAATTCCTGCATTTCTCGAGAAAGAGTTCAGTGGTAGGTCCTTTACAGCATCCCCATCTTCTTGCATTTGCAACTGAATACGATACTGTAAAATCTACAGGAGCTTGTACAGAATCATTATAGAGCTCCAAGTTCATGTTACAGCACCAGCCATTCTCATACTTTGCCTCACTGGGCGATATGACATGATGATTGACAAGAAACCTTTAAAACTGGGTAGATGGATTCATCCAGTGGCCTGTTGGTGGCACAGGCATACGTGCCTGCAATGTAGTTTCACACCTTCGATTCGGTCACCAGACATTAGGTGTCAGGGTTAGTGGGAGTGTCCACCTCGGTTAGGGATGTGTAACTGTGTGCTACTAGACTGCCTCCTGATGACCCAGGAGATAGAGTTATGTGGGCAGGATAGCAGGAATTGAGAATGCTGCTGCCACCAAGATGATGCTGTGGGTGGCAGTGTAATGTAGGAATTAGAGTAGCAGCATGGGGACCAGGATCTCGCAGGTTCAAATCTTAGCATAACCAAATACTCAGTGTGATCTTGCACAAATCACTTAACCTCTCAGTGCTCCAAGCCACCCAACTGCACAAAATGGGTAGAAGCAGGGCCCCACTTAAAACGAAATGCTGGATTTTAGCTGGGATATCCTAGGTAAAACAAGTTTGAGAAATAACAAAATAAAATTGTCTTCTGATATGTAGGCATTGGGGCATCCATTACAACTTTGGTGTTGGGAGTGCCAATGTGAGGTGATGGGCTTGGTCACAACCCACATCTGGCCGTGGAGTCAGCAGAGCCACTGCTACAGTTGTGCCCTCTGGGGACCAGGGCTGGTCCAGAAGAGGGAGAGTTGGTGACATTCGGGTACCAACCCTCATATTTGAATGGTTCCATCTCTGGACCCTGCCCAGCTAGCAAGGGAGGGGAAGTTCAAGGAAGTGAGGATCGTGTCCTATCTCTGGAATCCAGTGTGGAACTGATAGAAGAAAGGCTTGTTTATAAGGTAAGGCACTCTGCTCCTGGGGTAGGAGGGAGGGAGGGAATCCAGTGTGGAGCTGATAGGAGCAAGGCTTGTTTGGAAGGTAAGGCACTCACTCCTGGGAGGGAGGGAGGAGGGCTTATGCCATCAGATATTCACCTACCCCTGCTGGCTGACCCAGGAGCAGCAATGTCATGGGCTGTGAAGGCAGTAGCTCAGCCTAACTCCCAACCCCCAACTGGAGTTTGGGTGCAATCACGATCATCAGGGTGGGGGATAGTAAGACCCAGTGAAAAAATAGGAAAATTTAAAGCAGCATGAAAGATAAAGGTATTTAAGAAAATCCGTTTTTCTTTTGAGGGATTTTCAGTTTCATAATGCCACCTCTTTCTGCTCCCTTACTAGTCAGAGGCTGAAAGAATTTATCCTAGGAGACGGGTCTGTGCTATGGGAACGTGACACAGCCACATCCAAAGTGGTATGTAGTTCAGGGGATACCCCTGTTCCTGTACAGAGGGTAGTTTTCTTTATAGGCTCTAGTAATGAGACTTCCTGGTGATGATTTTGTCTATAAGATGTACGTGCCTCGATTTCCTCTTCTGTTATTACTGTAGTCCTACAATGGTCAAATAGGTGCTGAATTATAGTGTTCACTCATCTCAGTTTAGTAACTTCAGCGATATCTCTGATGTACCTTTATTCATTATAATCTTTTGCCTGTGAAGGGAGTGATTCTTACTGGCAGTCTCATAATTATTTCTCATATGAATGTTTTGCATTACTCATTAATGTTTCTATTACGTGTATATATTTAGAAATAAAAAATTGGATCAGCACTGTTTTTAGCAGAAAAACATTTTTTAGAAATAATGTATTTCTGGCAAAACATCAGTATATACATTTTCATTTCATTGTATTTCATTCCTGAACTGAGATATGTGGTTTTGAAGGTTTTATTAAGTCCCTGCTGTCTGGCCACACTCACTATGAATAAATTAAACATTTTGGTGCTGTGCTGTTTACCATCAGAAATGTATACTAACACCCTCCTAATACATCCACGGTATGAATCTAACATGGAAAGACAAACCTAACCTCAGGGAAAGGATTTTAAAAATTGCAAGTGGCAACCATCTTTATCGACTTGGGTCATGAACTATAACAATTTATAAAAAGCTGTTTTATTATAGAAACATAGACATTGACAGCAGAAAAGGACCACTGGTCCATCCTGTCTGCACATAAATCCTAGCAAACCTGGGACCTATTGTTCATACAGGGTTCTAACTAACCCACACTATCCACCCCCAGGCTCTCTGCCCTACCCCTACCATCCTGAACAACTACTGAGCCCTTCATTCTGCCTCAGCCATGTCTGAAACCATAGATAGTTTTGGTGCCCACCATGTGAGCTGGCAGATTGTGCCACAGCTCCACCACCCTTTCTGCAAAATAAAACTTTCTCACTCCCTCTTAAATCTCCCCTCCATCAGTTTGCACTTGTGCCCCTGTGTTCATGATCTGCTACTTATGCTGAATAGTTCCTCACAGTTTATCTTGTTCATTCCTTTTAGGAACTTGAAAGTCTTTATCATATCTCCCCTTTCTTATCTGGCCTCCAATGAGTACATATTCCCCCTTGAAGCAATCCTTGTAAGATCTGCCCTGCTGGCCCTGAATCATTTTGTTCACCCTACATTGCACTATTCCCAGCCTGTCCTTCTCTCTCCTCAGATGAGGACTCTGAACTGGGCTCAGTACTTCAGGTGGAGCCTCACCAGTGATCTTTAGCGAGGTAGTAAATACCTTCATATGCTGTCGGTACCACTTCCTATATACCACAGCATCAAAACACATCAGAGAGAAGTAAATGTAGACTTACGATTAACCTAAGGATCTCAGAAATACTTTATTGATAAAAATGATGACATTGTTTGTTGACTAAAAATAATGCTGCTTTAAGATGAAAGAAAAGTGATGATTGTTGGGTTCTTAGGGTTGGAGTTGACCACACCAGCAGCATGGAGGATGCTTGTGAAAAAGGAGGAAGAAAGCCTGGCCCCACTGTGCAAAATGAGAGTAAACAATGTTAATTTAAAAAAATGTTAGATGTAAAACAATATATTGCACCTCCCTGGGGGCTATCCTGTATCCATCTGTGTGGGCTCCACTGCCATAGAATCACTAGGCCTTGAAAACATGTATGTCCCTGCTTTGTTTTGCAAGACTACTGACTATATTCACCTCTGTACAGCGGAGAACCTGTGTTTCTGGGAGGCTTGTGAAGACCTTCGATATGGCGAACAGCTCAAAATCAGTGAGAAAGTGGAAGCTGTATATCAGTAAGTTATCTGGATTTTTTCTACTGAGCATGACACAACCACATCTTTCAGCTGCCCCATTGTGTAAAAAAATCTACTTTTCACTGTCTGGAGTTCCCACTGTCTTATATGGAGATGGTGATACTTTGCACTGTACCATAAAGGCTACTACCTCTGATCCACCATATTCATTATGACATCATCTAGAGTGCCCTTGTGCCACAGAGTGTTCCAAAATATGCCCTGGGTGATCCAAAATGTTTCCTGTGTAATGACCACAGATGGCAGATGTGAAGAAACCACAAGGCATTTTGCAGTCATCATGGCTTTCTGAATTGGCCACAGGGTGGGTGAGAATGGTCAGCACTGGTGCAAATCCTAGTTTGGGATGTAAACTTACCCCATGAGTCCATAACTAAAATAATACTCTTATACATTAAAATGCTAGTGACAGAGTCAGCCAGCCTACACTTACCCCACAAATCCATATTTTGGGGGCTTGGTCTTTCACCTATCACAGCTTTAGAATCATCAATCCCCCTTGCCCCATTCTGCCCCATTTCTACCTACTTTCTGTTTTCACTTTAAAATAGTTAGCCATGCTGGAAAATGCATGGTAGAAGCTGCTTTTTCATGTGCACCTTTTATGTCCCTACTACCCACAGTCTCCTTTGTCTCAAACCCTCACCCCACCTACACCATAGTCTGACACCAGGGTGCTAAATCCCCAGTGTTGGTCTTCACCAACAATCTAAACCCTGTATGAGCTGCCCAAGATTATGCCTGGATTGTATTGCCTTCTTTGAGTTACTGTATTGCCTGAATGTTTTGATTGTATTCATTATACCTAGGATGAGGAACCTTTGTAAATCAGCACTTGTGCTCAAAAGTGTAATCCGTTATTTCAAATAAATGAATAAAAAAATCCATTGTTGTTTTTCATTTGTTACTTTTGCCTGAAATAAACCCGTCCACTGATGTGTCATAGCCTCATCTACCACCCTCTAAGCACCCACCACCCACACCCCTCATCCTCACTTACCTCCATAGGGTCCCACAAAGTGCTTCTCTAACTAACCACCGATGCACTTGCTGCTGCTCTCAACTGCACACTGAAAACAAAGAAAGTTTATTGTTTGTTTAATGTGTTCTCAACTTGTACTTATAACTTCCTCATTTTTGAAGATTATGGAAGGGAAGGTAAATTGTTTAACCAGGAGAGGCACACTAAGCCAAACTTGCTTCCAGGTGCAACCTGGGAGCACAAGGAAGTTAAGTGACTTGCTCAGGGTTATACAGTATGCAAGTGGGGGCTGTGGGATTCAAACCCAGGTCTCAGGTTTGCAGCTCAGAGCCTTAAACCACTGTGCTATACTGCCTCTTAATTGTTACCCCAAATGTTCATCATGGATTTTTTACCCCATATATGTACAAGACAGATGTCATAAACCACCCTTTCGCACTGCATTTAAAAATGGCACCTGCCCTGTTTATAAGGTGGGGTAATAAAAAGACAGTGATTTTGGATTTTAATGGTATTTATTGTCATTGTTTGATTTTATGTATCTGTTCAGCGCCTTGATACTTGAAAGGCTATATCAAATAAAATGTATTATTATTATTATTAAAATGTTGGTGTCAATATTTCAAAAACAATGGTATGAATGTACATTGAAACATTTTAAACTTTACTCATAACTTTGGATTTCTTTTTAGTTTTTTTACTTATATTTTATTGAGAATGACACGTACGATACAGTAACATACACAAAAACTGATATTACAGTAGCAAGTTTCCTTATTTAATCTATGTAACCTATGTATCCTAATGATGCCTTGTTATGCTTACTGTAACTAATTAATGCTATATTATATCTTTAATGTCTGAATTTTTGTTTGCCATTAATTTCTACAATGTACCATTTTCATGAGAACTGGAAAGTGTGTCTATTTCTTGAAATGTAATTATTACTGGTGCTTATATGGAAATGCTATATGTAAGTAACTCCGGGTTGCTCCAGAAAGGGGCTTTTGGTTCCAGTGGGCTCACACAGTTACCAGAATTTTAAATAAATAAATACATAATTAAATAAAAGTTTCAATGATTCAGATGGTGTGTACAAATACATTAATTCCATGTGTCTCTCCCTTTTAATTCGACACTCTTAGGTATCCATCCTTCGGATGAGACATTAAACTGAGACCTCTTCCACCCATCTCTGGTCACTGTCCAGGTGGAAGTAAATGATCCCATGGCACTTATCGTAGAAGAGTATGGGAGTTTTCCCTGTATCATGGCTAGCATTCCCCATCAGTAAAAAACTGGTTCATACAACCCACACCTAGAAACAAGCTGTCACTGCTTAACGTCTCCTCCCCAACAAAATTACAAAATACCAGCCCCAAGACTAAGTCCTTGAGTTTTCACTCTCTTTCAATTGATGAGTGACCTAGGTAAGTCTGGACCTCGGAAAATTTTCAGCTTGTTTTGACACTGAGATGCCCCACACATACACACACACACACACACACACACACACACACACACACACACACACACTATAGGGTTGCCACCTTTGTAAGAGGTGAAAACCGGACACTAAACTCCTCCTCTTCCCCCACCCCTTTTCATAACTGATGATAACACTTAAACCAGCAGTTCAACAAATATGCATACTGTAACTGTTAAATTTGCTTTTCTAGGTTCTGTCTAGTTATTATTTATTCTCACTCCTATCCCTGGCCATGGCAACACGTTGTCATGCTTGCATGAAAGAGCTGCGCAAATCACAAAACTGCGCCCCCCATGTTGGTGCTTGGACACCACACTGTCTCCCAGGCCTTTGCCTGGGGCAGCCAAGGGCTGAGAAACTTATCCTCCTCTCCCCAGGAGAGGAGAGCGATCCTCCGGACACCCGATCTGCTCCCTCCCCAGCTGTCCCCAGCAACCCAAGCTTGTTCCTGAACTGGGTCACCAGCGTGGCATGAGGTAAGGTGCAAAGTGCCTCACCGTCCATGCCACTGGGCCATATACTGCGGTTTTAAGTATTTTTGTTACCAAACTGTACACAGATATACTGAATAGTTAATACTTAAATGTAGACATGTGTTAAATGTCCTCTATTTTACCAATGCAACATAACACACCTCTTTATCCACCACCCTCTGTTTTCCACCAAAAATTGGGGCACAAAGTTATCGGATAATAGAGGGTGCACTATAGTCAACCACTTTAGGTTCTCCTCTATCTCCACCACTTTGACTTAATTCATTGTTTCAAGCAGGTTACATATAACCATTCGCCAACTTAAACATGAGAGAGAGAGAAGTGGGCTTCTTGCATTTCATATTTCTGCTTATTTTAGGCTGGAACCAAATGTGACTCCATATTTTTCCTTCAGTAATTCTGTTCTTTTGGTAACGGGTAAGGGTTAAGTTATGGGCCCTTTTATTCATTGTGTGTTCTGTTCTGTTTCCTACCCACTATCTAAACCTATTGGGGTATCACCCTTTCCTCTTAGGCTCATCTATGCTTGCAATTTGATTTAGGTTGTCTGTTCTATCTCCTCTAGATATTTCATAAATGGTAACCACTTGGCTGTATGTGAGTCTGCTCTTAATCTCAAAATGGGCATGCTATTTTCCATTTGTTTGATAATATCAATCCATCCCTGTACTCTAGGTCAGGTATTAGTTAGCCAGTGGCTTGTTAAACTTTAATTGCCACCCACAGTTAACATTTTGTAGAGGTAAGTTTTTGGTTTTTGTCGCAGTTCAGTTGACCATAAGCCTGATATTACATTACCCAGTTCTAATGAGGAGGTTGATACTATTGTAGTATTGCTTTAGGTACTTCCTTCCTGTACTGGTCTAGTTTAAGGCATAGCTATAAAATTTGGATTTGGTCACCCTTTGCCCATCTCCTCACCAACATTTATAACTGAAAAGATGCTTTAAAGTGGCACATTATGGAAGGTGTCCTGAAATAATGAATTATGCACGTCCGTTTGTATTCTCTCCAATCCGGTGGAGGCAGTGATAGAGTTAACTCCATTCCCATATACATTTCCATCTTTTGTCATCTAGCCCCAGAACTATTCTGCTCCAGTTCTCTTGGATATTGGGCAAGGCAGGAATCAGGTAGGGTCTGCAGTATCACAGTAGGTAGGAATATCTCAAGGGCAGACTAGGTAGGCAAGGAGGTCCTTATCTGCCGACAACTTCTATGTTTCTATGGGTATCACTCAGGGTGTCTGGCACCATGTTTAAGTATATCTGGTACAACTTGGAGATGTGCCTCTCCTCCCACAACAGAGACAGTAGGCTATAGATGTTTTTTTCTTCTTTCAAAGCAGTCTGTACCGCCTCTGTGTTTATGAAGCTTCTGAGTTGCAAGTACTTGAAGAAATCATTCTGTGAAAGGTTAAATTCTGTTTTAAGTGGTACAAAAGATGTTATTTCTTGGCCTTCTGGTAAATTCCCTATTGTGGTTAGTCCCGTCTCTGCACATCTTCCAAATGAGATATCCTGCCTATTAGGTTTGAACCCCTGGCAATGTTGTATTGGACTGTGGACTCTGATCCCCATGTACTAACATACTAAAATGCCAACAGAATAGGCCCAACGGTCTTCGTGTCTGCTCATTTGGTCAGCCCCACCCTGGGAGCTGACCTTGCTGCCCCCTCACCTTCTCTGGCTTCTTCCTTCCCAGTTCTGGATATTCTTGCTGCACTGGATTTCGCTTCCAGAACCCTTCCCTGTACCTGTCCCACCCCTCTTGAACCCCTCCACCGTCTCTGCCTCCACCAGCCCCCTAGGCAGTGCATTCCATGGCTCCACCACCCTCTCTCAGTGAAGTAGCACCTCCTCCTTTCTCCCTGAATCTTCCCCCTCCAGCTTCCACCCATGCCTCTAGTGGCCCCTCCTCCTTCCTTCGAAGCACCCTTACTGCTCCTCCCCTATTTACCTCCTTCATGTACCTGAAGACCCTATCATGTCCCCCAGTCCCTTCTCTCTCTTCCAATGTGTACATATTTAGCTCTTCGAGCCTCTCCCCATAGGTCCTGTCCCCCAAGCCCCAAATCATTTTGGTTTGCCTCCTCTGGACCCTCTCCAGGAGTTTAATGTCCCTCTTTAAGTGTGGCCTCCAAAACTGCATGCAGTACTCGAGGTGCGCCTCACCAAGCAGTTATACAGAGGGAGTATCACTTCCCTCCTTCTGGAGGTGATCCCCTAGTGATGCATCCAAGCATCCTGTTGGCCTTGGCTGCTGCCCTCCTACAAGTCTCCGAGTTGTTCATCTTGACATCCACCACCACCCCGGTCCCTCTCCAGCCATCGAGACGTGGCATCCCCCCCAGGGTGTACACTTGGCCCAGGTTTCTGGCCCCCAGGTGCAGTACCTTGCATTTCCTGCATTGAACCTCAGCTTCCACTTTCTAGACCATCTTTCCAGAGCCTCTAGGTCCCCCTATGGGCCACCCTCCCTCCCCATCCACCATTGCCCCCAGTTTTGAGTCATCCATAAAGAGACTCATTTCACTCCTGATACCTGTCCTTATGTCAGAGATGTAGGCGTTGAACAGGAGGGGCCCAAGGACTGATCTCTATGGGACCCCACTAATGACCCTCCTTGGGGATGACACTATCCTGCCAACTACGACCCTCTGGGTCGGGTCCTTGAGCCAATTGCCTATCCATCTGATCATCTGGTTCCCACCCCATTTCTGCCAGCTTATCCAACTTGGCCTCATAAGGAACAGAGTCAAATGCCTTGCTGAAGTCTAGAATGAGGAAGTTCACTGGTCTACCCAGGTCCAAGGCACCTGTCACCCAGTCTTAGAACTCCACAAGGTTTGTCTGACATGATTTCCCAGGACAAATCCATGCTGTCTATCATCCAGGCACCCTGACTTTTCCAGGTCCCCCAGCCTCTCCTTGACAATGCCCTCCATCACCTTGCCCACCACCGATGTCAGGCTGACAGGCCTGTAGTTCCCTGACACCTCACTTGATCCCCGTTGTGGATGAGGCACTATATGTGCCACCTTCCAGTCCTGGGGCACCCACCCTGTCCTCAGAGATGGTGAAAAGCTCCACCAGGGGTTTCGCCAGGACATCTGCAAGTTCCTTCAGCACTCTGGGATGTAATTTATCTGGCCCTGGTGCTTTCTCCATCTTAAGGGACCTGAGGGCTTCCTCACTCTCTCTGGTGATTTCCACTTCTGCTACCTCTTCTCCCTGCTTAGCCTTCCCTCCCTCTCCTGCCAGTGATGTCTCCCCTCCCCAGACCCACGATCAGTATGGCCCCCAGTATCACTGTCTCTCCCATGTATGATGCAGCACCCCATTTTCTTGGTGGAAACTGAGGTGAAGTACTCATTTAGTACCTCAGCCTGCTCCCCGGGTCTTGTGCCCATCTCTCCCCTGTTTTAATCCTGCTAATCTGCCCCTTCACCCTTCGTTTTTCCCCAATGTATCTAAAGAACTCCTTGTTCCTCTCCTAATTTCCCTGGCCAGGTTCTGCTCCTTCCTTGCCTTAGCCGCCCTCACCACCCTAGTAGCCCTTCTAGCCATCAGCTCATACTCCCCTAGATCCCTTCTACTCCTTGAGCACTGGAATTGCCTATAGGCTGCCTTTCCCTGCACCACCTCCTGGACCTCCCTGGTCCACCAGCAGGGTTTTCAGGCCCTACCGCATTTCATCTTACTCTTGCACAGGTGCTGGTAGCATCCTGCACCCCTCCTGATGATTTCCCACCTATCACCATCCATGTCTGACCCAATCACATCCAAAGGCTCCTAAGAATGGTGAATTTCAACAGGGTCTGAAGCCACACTTCCAGTATGTTCTGAAGCCATCTATTTGAGATGCTGGCAAATATAGTTTTATCAAACTTTACAAATGGAACTCCGATTCCATCTTGCTTCAGTGGAGACATGATCTGTCTCTGCTGTTAACCCCAAATGACTAAATCTACCTTAATCAGCCCCAATAGGCAAACAAGAACAGGCAGCAAAGAAAATGAATCAAACCCCATTGATGATGCCTCCAAAACAAAAGCCAAAGAGACTCTGCTAGATTATGTGACGCCAGACAGCCACTGAAGCCTAAGACACCTGGGGTTAGAGTAGAAGCAGGTCGGCCTCCATGACATCGGGCCCAGTGATCAAAGCGATGAAGTAGGGGCAAGAAATTTACTATAACATTCCATTGCCTGGTTTACTAACTTAAAAAGTAATCACAACAATGGACAGTTTGGAAAAGATGGCAGGAGAAACCACCCGCAGCCTGGCCGAGATCATTCAATGGACATCGGACCTTGAATCAGGCATCTAAAATATCCGAAGCATTGGAGGCCCATGATCTGCATTGTGATATCTGTATCATCTGGGTGGGAGCTCAAGGAGGAGAAGATCGACGAGCATGAACTCCGGCTCCTTGCAAGACAATTTAAAATCTACAGGCTCCCAAGGCACAGAGGACAGGGGCCATGAAGTAATTTCTGAAGACCTTCATGGGAAAATATTAGACTGGCCAGTGGAGGCTCCATTAAACACTGTGAGAGCACATAAATCCCTGGCACAAAGACTCACAGACCCCAAAGCAAAACCACGCTCAGCTGTTCTTAAGTTTCTTGACTACAGGATAAAAACAAAAGTCCTGTTCACAGCTTAGGGATTAAAAATACTCTTCCGGACACCAGGCTGTTTTTCAGCAATGACTGCTCTGCCGTGACAGCGCAGAAACATGGGACATTACTAGCCATTCAAAACACCTGGCAGCAAACAACCTCAAAATGATGCTGGTGGCACCTGAACAGTTTAAAGTATTCCTGCAAGAGGGACCCCAACTCTTTAGAACTTCAGCCAATGCCAAACTACTCCTCCAAAGCTGGGAGTCCCCCAGAGCTGTACACCCACGGAGATCCCTGAAAGGCCACTTGGATAAGTACCTTAGAAGAAAGCATCCCATACCCCACAAAAGGAATTGTCCTCAAAACATTAGCATCCAGCCTTCAGATGCTGGACCAGATGAAGCTCCCCAATAAAACACTTTGGAGATCCCCAGACCACCCTGTAGCCATCAGAGAACGTTTTCCCTGACTGAGCTTTTG
This sequence comes from Neoceratodus forsteri, assembly GCA_016271365.2. Lineage (NCBI taxonomy): Eukaryota > Metazoa > Chordata > Ceratodontiformes > Ceratodontidae > Neoceratodus > Neoceratodus forsteri. The sequence goes on from JADMNL010000025.1 coordinate 121,937,243, forward strand.
CTGCTTACCTCCACAGAAAACCATAATAAACACCAGCTGAGTCTGCAGTGTGAGTCCATGGAGCGAAACTTCTGAGGACACATATCCTTTAAAGACTAAAAACATCTAAAGTTCCCATTAGTTCGATTACACAAACTACACAGGTTATTTTCTTTCTTGAATGTTTGGCCTTAACAGAACATATGACTGTTGCCTCATGCATGTGTTTCTTTATTTCCTGTTTGGGGAGCTGTACTATTGAAAATTGGGGGTGAGGGAGGACAGAGCTAAAGGGTAACTAGACAGTGGTATACAAACCACAGAGCAAAATAATGGTAAAGAATGGTTTTGGGGGTGCTCCTCCATGAGTTTACCTGGCACCACTCAGAGCTCAGATTTGCAGAGTTCAGCATGAGCTTAGAACCCAAGGTAAGAAAACGGGCAAGTGTAATGCAGTGGGGAGCAGAGGGGGATAGCAGAGGAAGGAAGGGGTATCAGGAGTCAGGGAGTGGGACAGTGGATGGGACATCATGAGGTTTAAGGAAGCAGTAACCCAGAGGGATTGTTGTTGGTGAGGTAGAGAGGAGACCATAGCAAGGTGGAGAGAACAGCTTTTTGGTGGGGGGATGAAGTGCAACAGGTAGGTCAGACTGGGCATATAGCATATTCCTGAACAGTCTTAGTAAGAGGGATCACAGTCATACTCACTGCACGAGATTAGATGCAGATGTAGTTGGGACTTGAATGGGCCAAGCTTTGTGCGAGGAAATGAGGTGGCACTAAGGAATTTAGCAAGAGGGGCCCTGTGCCCAAGGACCACTGCCCTTGGGCTGTGTGATGAAATGGGACATGGAAGGCAGTTTTATTTGTGCCTCTGTTGAGCCTAGGGTTGACAGATGGGCTGAGGAGAGCCTGCACACCTGGGGTGCAAGGCCAAGAGTAGCTTTTCGTGAGCAGACATACCTGGAATTGAATCCTGTTGCTGAGATTGACTCAGCCTGTGTTAGAGTGCAGTGCAGTGCGTGTATGTGTTAAGCAATGGGCCTCAATGGGCGATGGGTCTGCAAGTACAAGAGCTCAAATCCCACCATAAAAGTTGTGTGCTGAATTGAATGGTGCCCGGGGCATCACCGTGTACCCTCTTGGGCTTAGACATAGACTCCCTACAAATATCCATGGGGAGGATTTATGTAGCAAATAAATTGAATCCTAATGGAGATAATGTGTCAGGGCTGTGCGGTGGAAATAAGGAGTGCAGCTTAAAAAGAGTCATTTAGGCACCTGACTTCATTTTTAGAAAGCCACACCCTGGCAATCGTGGAACCACCAAAATGAATTTTAGGGTGGCACTGCAGCCACTTGAAGCATTGAGCTCTTGTTGAAGTGTTTTTGTATGTTTTACACTGTTTAGATTCAACTGAGGATACATCCATGGTAATCAAAGCTTGTATTATGTCTGGTACTCAGCTTCTACTGAATGAGGGGAAGGTGGAGGAACCACAGATAACCCATACTAATGGATGATAGGATAGTGTCATGTAATGTACAAGGTTTGAATAGCCCCATTAAAAGTAAAAGGGTCATGAACAAACTTAGCAGACTGCATACACAAATTGCTTTCGTGCAAGAGACTCATCACACACCTCAGGAACATGAGAAGTTAAAATAATTCTGGGTGGGTAGAGTTTATTTCTCATCCTGCAAAACAGTCTCACAAAGGAGGTAGCAATACTGCTCCACAAGAACTACCCATGGAAGTAAAGAGGGTCACCCAGGATCCTGAAGTGAGGTTCATCAGCATCACAGGGACATATGAAGTGGTGCCCTGCACCCTCAACAGTGTCTACAGTATGTCCCTAATGGGGACTCGGAAAACATCGATTTTTGTAACCATATCATCCTAAAGATTGCTCCACCCCAGGAAAAATTTATTTGATAGGCAGAGATTTTTAATACAGTCCTTCAACCCAACCTAGGCAAATCCAGTAACAGGGAGGATAGCTGACTGCAAAACCCCAAATGCCTGAAACATGTCTCTAAGGAACTTGTTCTGGTAGATGTTTGGCTCTTTGTAAATCCCAAAGTACATGACTACAATTGCTGGTCAGCACCCCACCAGACATATTCGTGAATAGACTACTTGCTGTCCATGGGTGGCTTCACATGGTCAACACCTGTAAGATCCAGCCGCTTATGGTTTCGGACCATGCCCTGTGGTCCTAAATCTGATACTGAACCTGAAGATGAAACCCTTCTCCTGGCAATTAACTGTGTCCCCATTAAATGACCGTATTTATAAGGAAATTGTGGAGTAATGCCTGAAATAATATACTGCAACCAACCCACAAACAGATACCACGGCAGCTATCCTTTGCAAGAGTTTCAAAGTGGTCCTGGTGGGCAAAACAATCAGTTTTGCTTCAAACAGGAAAAAGAAGCAAGGAGAGCCACTTAAACTAGATGGGCAGATATTCTACCTTGAGGCAGAACATACCATAGTTCTGGATGAGACAATAAAAGAGTGGAAGAGTGTAGAACAAAATGAAATAAATTATTAGACAGTAAAATAGAGGCACCCTAAGATACTCCTAAGAGGGATTCTATGAAGCAGGAATCAGGCTAGAGATCTGCTAATGTGGCAAATCTGCAGGGAGGTGCTATGAATCCATGAGAGGACAACATCAAATCAATTCATAACTGAACCCAAGAGACAGCCAAGGAATTTGCTGATTTCTGTAAGAGCCTGTGTCAGCAAGAGGCGTGGCTAACTACCATGCCAAATTGGAGACTTTCTTTGCCAGAGTGAGACCCTGAAAACTGTCCCAAGAAATAACAAACAGATTAGACAGCTCAGTCATGCTAGCAGATGTGCACACCACTGTAAGTAACCTTAAAATGAGGAAAGCCCCAGGACCAGACTGGCTTGCCCCAGAATTTTGTAAAACATTTAACACAATTGTTACCACAAGGGCATTGTTAGTTGACCAATGCCCTTGACTAATCTCCAAATGACCATGATTATATATATATAAAAACATTCTTAAAATGGGCCACTATAGATTTTAATGAGTGTACTTGTCCCTGGGATGGCAACTCCATGAGAACACAAGCTCAAGCATGCAAGTTTGCAGAGCACATCCTCGCTAGGTGTCCCTCCCACACTATGCTGGCCCAAGCACACTGCCACCTGTGGTCACTCAGGTGGCAGCATATTGTTGGTCCAGCCATCCTCCTCAGAGTAGAGCATCCTTTGGGACACCCAGTCCTTCTCCCCCAGCTGGCCTCTGATGACTCGGCTGTGTCCGAACCTGGGTCACAGGCGTCATGAGCGGTAGCACTACCGCTGCACTGATGGGCGGTTAATGCTCTTCTTTAATCTAACAACATCAGTGTTTTCATCTGCTTACCACTTTAAGTAGACAGTCTGCACATGCTGTCTGTCCTGGAATTCAAGTAAACCTTCCAAGAATCAGCGTTTTCCATAGATTTCCACTAATGGGTCTATGCTGGAGGCACTTGGACCACACAGGAGCCTGAACTTTTCTGGAGGGGTGGTGGCACCAGTAGGCCCCATACATGCATCACTGCACACCCCATTGGTATACAGTGGTGCCAGCCCCCAACCACCCCAGTTCCTTTTTCCCCACCGTCAGTGTGCAGCAGCATCAACACTCTCCTCATCTGGACCGAACTGCACTTTCTATACAGCGACAACGTTCAGTTCTTCAGTTTTAGTTTAAAACACTGGAGTTTGATATTTTTGTGTTAGTTTAATAAACAAAACTCTACAGCTTTATCTCAGTCCTATCTCATGATAATGATCAACAACCATGGAAGAAGGTATGGAGCCTGAAAAGACAAGTTGCTCTGGCAATGAAGCTGTATTTGGCCATCACCTTTCTCTGGGCAGGAGCTCTGGCATTGGGCAGTCCAGTGCCTGGGAGGGTGGACAGTTCTCCTGAGCTGCAAAAGAAATGCTCTGCATCGGGGTCTTTGCATTGTTTGGCCTCAACCTTTTCCCGCAAGCAAACAGGATGAAATGGCACCAGTCAAGGTCATTCTCTGGTTATTCTGCTGTGAGACACTTGACTACTGCGGGCCCAAGTTCCCCATCATTGTTACCAGTGATATTGTGGATGCCTGGGACTGCAAGATCAAAGTCTTTGTCCCAGAATCCTTCTGTGCCTTATAGAGGGACTCCAGTAGGCAGTTTGGCCATTGAGCAGCTCTTATGGAGCAGTGGTTGCAGGGTATAAGTGAAGTGGTGCCATTTATGGTGCAGGCTGCTGTCCTCCTTGGGGTCAGTTGAGCTGGCACCATCTTCAGTGGCACTTGACTTAGGTTTGCAGCTGACTTCAGTTCTATCCTCCGATGCCTGCCCCACCTGTGGTGTCACCTCTGTCCCCTTCTGGGACAGGGGCAGCCACTGTGCTGTGACAAGTTTCTTCAGGGCCAGCAGGAGTCATCAACATTATTAGGGGTGCAATGTCTGATGCCAGGGTTGGGTTCTTCAGGGCCTATTCTGGTGCCAGCACTGTCGACGATGCCAACTGGGCCTTCAGTTCTGGAATTGTTCCATTCAGGGCCAGTATTGCTGAGGCTGTGACCTGCACTGTCACCTGTTTGACCTCCTCTTTACTACCCACCGGTGTGGAGGGAGTAGAGAGACAAGTCAGATCCTGACCTCATCATCTCTGATGGTAAGGACGATGACTTGATTATTCTGGTCCAGAAATCCTGGAACTGGTTCCTGTCACTGTACCTCAGGAGGATCTCTCCTTTCAGGATATGCTCAGAAATATGCATTCTGCATTTAATTCTGAGCCAGCAGCCATAGACCAAACTTAGTGTGCTTTGTGATTTATTTTGCTATCTTTGTAAAAAGTCATTTCCTGCCTGTAACTAATTCGGGTCGCCTGAAAAGGGACCTTTGGTCTCAGTGGGCTTACCCAGTTACCAAAATTCAATAAATACATTACTGCAGTTACTAAATGTGCCCAATATCCTGGTCTCTCTAGTTCCTACATCCAGCTGGCCCTGGAGACATTCTCTGAGGTCTGCCACCATGGCAGTTGTCCCAAGCAGGTGGACAAGAAATAAGTGGTGCCTAAATCTAATCCCATGTATTTCACTCAGTCAATAGCAGATGGGATTGTTATTCTGGCTGAGAATGACAAAGCCATAGTACCCAAGGAGGTCACCATGCACTCCACTAACAAGGGGTTGTGCAAGATAGACACCAAGGGAAAGTGGGTCTATGCTCAGCTACTCTTAGCATGAGGATAGCTAGCTATCAGGCCACTTCTCAAAATATGAGTATGCCCTCTAGTGCAAGCTTACATCTCTGAAAGAGGCCCTGCCAGACACAGAGGCAAATCCAGTGATGCTGCTAGTTGTAAAGTACTGAATCGCACTGCCTCCAACTTTAAGTCTCTGTGGATACCTTTGATACAGCAGCTTGCTCTGCAGCTGCAGCTATTTGCATCAGGCGGCACTCCAGGCAGCGAACTTTCCTCAGCACCTCTAGTCTTTTACAGAGTGCTTGCAGTATTTGCACTGCACCTCAAGCTTAGACTCCAAGTCTTCTGATATTTGGATGACTGGCTAATTTCAACGTCCACACAGGCGACAGCATCTCAGTTCCTAGCATCCGTGAGAGTCCGCTGAACCCCTAAAAGTGTCAGCTGGAGCCCTCCCAGAAAATGCTGTTCATAGGAGCTGTTCTAGACATGATCCAGTTCGGGCCTTCCTCCCAAACCACAGACTACAGGCGGTCTTGCAGATGGCATGCTATATCATGGAATGCAAGGCTATGACAGACTGGTCCATGCAATGTATGCTGGGCCCAACAGCCTCCTCAGTGTTCACAGTGCCTCTGACAAGGCAGCACATGAGGACAACTCAGTGGATGCTCAGTACACAGTCGTCACAAGCATCACACCCTTGAAATATTCAGGTGACCAAACTACTGGTGAAGTCCCTGGTATGGTGTTCACTGGATGGCAGCCTCCTGCAAGGTTCCCCTTCCCCACTGGAGCCAGAGGGACTCTCACCATGGATTCCTCCCTGCTGGGGTGGGAGACCACTGCCAGGTGGCAGACCTCAGAGAATGCAAGGTATCTAGAATTCATCAGAAACACATCTCAACATTGATGTACTGGAGATGTATGAAGTTCTGCGCAGTCTGAAGGCCCTAGTAGACTTGGTCGTCTTCCCAATGGACAACAAGTTGTCATATACTACATCAACAAGCAAGGAGAAGCACTGGCATCTCTCTCTGCAGGAAAAAATGAGAGTATAGGATTGGTGCCTGGAGCAGGAACTTGCTCCAAGCAATCTAGCTGCCAGAGGCCAGAACATTCTAGTAGATGAAGTAGATCAAACAGAGACAGATTCTCATAAGTGGTCAGTAGCACCAGATGTTGTGAGATATTACTATTCAATGAGTGGGGCATCTGAGATGTGAACCTTTTCATCCCCACTCAGTACAAAGCTGCCTTGATTCTGCTCCAGAAATTCAGGACATGGCATTTTCTGTCGGGATTGAATCAGGCTGCCATGGCAAAATCTGTTTCTATATGCATTCCCTTCAACCCCTCTCATCTATTTATTTATTTATTTTTATGAAATGGGCATCAAAATTTAGACCTGCTGATTGGTCCATACCTGTGCGATATTCTATCTAACGCACAGGAAAAGGACCAGCAGGGCAGTGGCATTGATATAGGGTAATGCTGCCCACTTCAGAATGTTAGCAAAACAAAATGCAGCCATCTTGTTTGTGCCAGAAGTGGTGCCAGCTGAACTATCCAACCACTCGCTCGATCTCCATCTTCAACCTGCCAGCTGGCGACCATTCCCTCAGCCTCGCACTCTTTAATTTTTTTACTACCATTTCACGATAGTACAAACCAAAAAAAAAAAAATCAACCAGGGACTACCACAATCTCTGTCTTCTGGAGTCAGTACATAAAAAAAGCGACTGCCACGATCTCTCTCCTGGCCCGGCTGCTCACTGGCTGTTTCAATTGCAGCTTCCATCGCTCGTCTCCTTTACTTCTGGATGCACATTGAACTGAACAAACAGGGACTGTACGATCACTCAGCGCTCTCTCTCTCCTGAGTCAGTTCATAAAAAGCATGCCTGCCGATCTCCGTCCTGGACGCCAGCTCACTGACTGTTCCAATTGCAACTTCCCTCACATAGCATATACTTTCTAATCTCTGTAAATGGAAAACTAATATCTCGCATTCCTCTCATTCTCAAAATAAATCTGCCACTCGATCCTCTCACTCGCTTGGGGTGCCATGACAACTACAGGGGAAAAAATACAAGTAAGGATGCCTTAGCAGGTCAAAACTACCAAGTCAGAAGTCCTCAACTCAAAGGAAAAACAGGCGGAGGATCTATTTTGTTATAATGTAACACAAATATTTAATAATTTCAGTATGAAATACTGTTAATTTTACTTATGACATGCATCTATATTTTACATAACCATTTCATAAGAGCAATAAGCCCCTCCAGGATGTCGTTAGACACTTTAACACGGGCTAGGGAGGCTGGACACACTCGGCCAGTGGCCTCATGCTCACTACGCCTCCTAGCTGAGTGCTAGCAGTGACCATCACATGGTATGGTTCAATTTGGCTACTACATCTAAATCATCCCATTCCAAGGCAAAAATATGGGACTTCAGAGGAGCTGACTTTGATAAGATGGCCAACAGAGTTAAGCTAGCCCTGGCAAAAAGAAACACAGGTGAGGAGGTACAGGCAAGTGGGCAAGCATTAAGGATACAATACTTGAAGCAACATCCCATTGTGTTAGACAGAAAAGGAAGTGCAAAAAAGAGGAAACCACTTTGGTTCTCAAATACAGTAGCAGAAAAGGTCAGAGCCAAAGAGCTGGCCTTCAGAAAATATAAGAAACACAGCGGATGAAGATAGGGGGCATACCAAACTGCCCTAAGGAAAGCAGGTAAGGCAGTAAGGCAGGCAAAGTCCCAAACTGAGGAAACACTAGCACAAACAGTAAAAGAAGGTGACAAGACTTTCTATAGATACATTAGTGAAAAGAAAGTCCAGAGGGGTATTGCTAAGCAATGGAGAAAGGGGCATGTGAGGAGGAGGAGGACCCTGTAAAGGCATCTATCCTAAATAGATACTTTTGCTCAGTATTCACTGAAGAGAAGGTAGGGCAGGGCACACAGCTCAGCATCATGGACACAGGGGAGGAGGTGAGCACTACTCCTTCACAAAAGAAGGTCCTACAAGAGCTTGCTAAGCTCAGGGTGGATAAGGCAATGGGACCTGATGGCATACATCCCAGGGTACTTAAGGAGCTAAAGGAGGAACTAGCAGAGCCATTAGCAGAATTGTTTAATGAGTCTCTGAGCACAGGAGAGGTCCCAGAAGACTGGAGAAGGGCTCATGTGATCCCACTCCACAAGAGTGGTAGCAGGGAGGAGGCGGGGAACTACAGACGGTCAGTCTTACCTCAGTAGTGGGCAAGATTATGGAAGCACTCCTTAAGGAAAGGATAGTGCAACACCTGGAATCCATAGGGGCACAGGATCCAAGACAGCATGGGTTTACAAAGGAAGGTCCTGTCAAACTAATCTCATAGATTTCTTTGACTGGGTAACCAGAGTGGTGGACCAAGGGGAGCAGTTGATGTCACTACCTGGACTTCAACAAAGCTTTGACACTGTTCCACATAGAAGATTGATAAATAAGCTAGGTAGGCTCGGGGTGGGTCAGAAGTTGGTCAACTGGGTGGCAAACTGGTTGACTGGCAGAAAACAGAGTAGTGGTAAATGGTATACAGTCAGAAGAGATGCAAGTCACAAGTGGGGTACCTCAGGGATCAGTCCTGGGGCCAGTCCTATTCAACATCTTCATTAGTGACCTAGCAGATGGACTAGAGGGTAAGGCTTGTCTGTTTGCAGATGACACCAAGATCTGCAACAGAGTAGATGATCCAGATGGGGTGGGCAGAATGAGAAGAGATCTGGATAAACTAGCAGAATGGTCAGAAAGTGGCAACTGGGATTTAATGCAAGAAGTGCAAAATCATGCACATAGGGAAGAGAACCCTGAAGCCACTTATAGGCTGGGAGGGAGTTGCTAGCAGTCACAAAGGAAGAAAGAGACTTGGGCATCATCATCACTGATGACCTGAAATCATCCAAGCAGACCTCTAAAGCAGTAGGTAAGGCTAGGGGTGTTAGGGTGTGATTAGTAGGGGTATCACAAGTCGTAAGAGGAGGTAATAATCCCTCTGCTAAAGACATTGGTTAGGCCCCATCTGGAGTACTGCGTGGCAGTATTGGAGGCCACACCTTCACAAGGACATTAACCAAATTGAGGCAGTCAGAGAAGGGCAACAAAATGGTGCAGGGACTGCATCAGAAGACATATGAGGACAGATTAACAGAGCTCAATATGTATACCCTTGAGCAAAGGAGGGAGAGAGGTGATATGATCGAGACATTTAAACACCTTAAGGGCATAAACAAGGTGAAAGAGTCTAACATGTTTAAATATAAGAAAATAGCAGGACAAGAGGACACAGCATGAGATTAGAGGGAGACCGATTAAGGGGAATGTGAGAAATTCTTTTTCACAGAAAAGGTGGTAGATGCATGGAATGGCTTACCACAAGAAGTAGTGGCTATGAATACAGTGCAGGGCTTCAAACAGGCATGGGATAGGCATAAGGGAGCAATACAAATGACTATGAATGGTTAGGTCACTGACATAGCAAAGGCGTATGGCACATTTATAAGGTAGAAAAGAAATGGGCAGACTGGATGGGCCTTGGCGTCCTTATCTGCCGTCAACTTCTATGTTTCTATGTTTCTATGTTAAAGTGTCTAACGTACACCCTGTTGTGGCTTATTGCTTACTTATTTTGTTTTTGATAATTGGTGAGTGCACTAGACATATAAATGCCTGTTTTCAGGCACAACCCAGGACAGTACAAATGAGAAACAGTAAAAATACAAATACAATATGGTACAGGACAATAGTACAACTCATTGGCTTAGTCAAAGAGCATCACAGGAAATATTACAAATTAGTTATAGGTAGTATACATTGTGAAAACAGCACTGAGATATGCAAGATATACAATTTTAAACAAAAATGTACACAAATTCTAACTACGAATACAAATAAGGTAGAGCTGCACACAGTTATGTGAGCTACAGTACCTAGGTGCACAGGTCAAAGTAGGGCGGGGAATCAGAAATAATATAGAGAAGTCTATAGTGTGAGAAAGGGAAGCAAATGTAGACAGGGTTTGGGAGAGGAAATAGGGCAATGTTGCAGAAGAAGGGCTGGGTGAATGGATAATCAGAGTTTTAAGTGCAGGAGACAGCTTGGGGCAGATAGCCCAAGAAGCTGTGGGGAGAGGGAAACAGAGAGCAGGGCAGATAATGGCAGTGGAGGAAACCATGGGGTGCAAACAATTACAAGAGTCGAATGTTATAAGGTGAGTGTGTAGCATTCTTTTGAAGTTGCCATGAGTTGGAGAGAGCCTGACACCTACTGGTAGAGAGTTCCAGAATTGGGGTGCAGCATGGAAAAGGCCTGGGTCCCAATTGCATTTTGCACCTGGGTATACCTAGAAAGGTTTGATCCCAGATCGAAGGTTATAACATGGCTTAGCCAGAGTCAGCATGTTAGCAAGAGAGGAGAATGCCAGAGCGTAATTATACCATCTATAAAGCAGCCAAAGGATAGAGATTGGTGGGCCAAAGGGAGAGTCAATTTAGGTTGCTGTAAAGCATGCAGTGGTGAGTGAGGAAGGAGATGCTAAGGCATAGCGGCAAAAGCTGTTATAGGTGGCATCCCACTTGTAATGTTGTTTTTGTGGCTCCAGCATAAGTTACTGAGCTGTGCATATAAGGGCAGGGTAGAACACCATGTGCAATGGCAGTTCTGGCAGAGGGGTTAAAGCATACTTGTTCTATAGGCAATGCCAGTCTTGGAATTTATAGCTCTGCATGTGATGGAAATGTGAAGGTCCAAGTCTAATAAGGGGTCAAGCGTGATCCCAACATATTTGAAGGAGCTAACATTCTTCAGGGGGATCCATCAGCACTAACAGACAGCTTCCCATCGCATTTCCTTAGTCTGATGGCAGAGCTAAATAACATGGACTGTGTTTTACTTGCATTTAGAACCAGGATGTTTTTGTGAACCAGTTTTGGATAATGAGGGACTCAGATGTGAGAAGGGTATCTAGGTTGGAGATAGATTTAACACTATGATAGAGAACCAGATCATCTGCATAAAGCAGGGATGAGTAGGTGGAGGACATTTTTGATATGCCATTAATAAAGAGAGTGAAAAGTAGAGGACCAAGGATAGAGCCCTGGGGGACACCAATGTTTCTAGTGGAGAGACTTGAGGCAGCAGAGCTGAATTTGACCCTTGTCTTCTATCAGGCAAGTAGCTCTTAAACCAGAGACAACATCGGGGAGAAGCCTAGGGATAGCATTTTAGCTAGGAGAAGTGGGTGACTGACCAGGTCAAACACCTTTGTTAAATCTTTAAAGCCCACCCTGTTAGAAGGCCATTATTCATAGTGTTTTTGGCATCATTTGTGAATTTTAGAAGAGCAGTAGCAGTATTATGTCCTTTTCTGAAACCGTGTTGGAAGTCAGAGAAGGTTGTGATCATGTAAATAGGCAGTGGTTTGAAGGAGACCAATTTCTCAAGAATCTTGCTTAGAACCGAAAGTATAGCAATTAGCTGATAGTTTGCAATAGATTTAGGGTCACCTTTCTTGAAGACTGGAGTTATACTGGTGATCTTCCAAATGTTTGGGACACTACCACTACAGAGTGACAGGTTATAGATTCTAACAAGAGGAGAAGCGAGAAGGAGAGCAGCCAACTTTAGAAGTCTGGGTTCAGGACCATCCGCTCCAACACTGGTACAGAGATGGTCTTAAGCAGTTATTCTACTGGTTGTAAGCCTGAAGCGAAATGGGTGGAGGAGTGGGATATGTTAACATTAAGGTTTGAGATGGAGGGCTGCGATGAAGCAAAAGGTGCAGTGTAAGTGAATACATCAGAGAAGTGTTTGTTAAAAGAGTTAGCTATGGTGATAGGGTTGTTGCAGTGCACACCATTAATGACCCTGTCATTTACCGTCAGGAGTATGTTTTGCCCAGGAAGGTTTTGATATGCGACCAAAACATTTTGAATCCTCAGCAGCAGCAGTTAGCAAATTTTTGCAATAAGATCTTTTAGTCAGGCATATGTTATGTTTACATGCATTCCTCTTTGCTCTGTAGTCATGGAGGTTGGTGAGGAGGCCTGAAGCTTTATGCGAAACCAGTTTTTGTCCCTGGCTTTTAGTTGAGTAAGAAGGTCTTTTTAAGCCACCTAGTTGGTGTGCCACGAATCTGGTGGGAGATTTTGGGAACATGTAAATTTTGAAGGGTGCAGAATTCTTTTAGAAACAGTCCAATACCACTTGAACAACATTTGTAGAATAAATGCAGGACCAGTCTACCCTACAGAGATCAGTCAGGAATGCTGGCTGGTTGAAGTTAGTGAACTTATGAAAAGAGATGATCTTTATTTTGGGGGAGGGTTGACGCCAGATGCAGTAGATGGGGAGTGGTCTGAAATGGCATCACAGAGTGTGCCAGCACTAGATATCCTGTCCATTCTTCTGGTCAGGACCCAGCCTATAAGTGTACGTGAACTAGAGTTAGACAAGACTCTAGTGGGATCAGTCATAGGTTAATGTAGGTTGAACCCTTTAATAATAGTGTTGAAGGCTTTGTTGATTTTACCTAGCCAGTCTAGGTTTATATCACCAGGATAATAACTTGATTATTTATTTATTGAACATACTGAATTACAAACCTTTGAGTCAGAGACTCCTTTGCAAGAGCTACATGTCAAAATACAAGTTAACTGTACAATACAAATTAAAGAACAAGTGGATACATGAGGTACAGAACTGGGTACAAGACATACAGAGGGTAGACAACTATACCCTGAGTCACGACAAACAGATAAGCAACAAACCATAAATTACATTAGGATAGTACAATAAGTAACATAGAACAAAATATATTTGAGAACACTCAGGAGAGGTACAAGCCCATCATTTTAGAGATGAGGGGACCACTCAGGAGGCAGATACAGACTCACCATTTTAGAGATGGGGAGGAGGTATAGAGGAAGAAGGACAGGGTGGTGGGGTTGCCTTCAGAAAAGACTTTGTCCATGATAGCTAGTAGGAGAAAAAGTAGGGGTGTAAGGAGAGCAGGGGAGGGGACGAAGGTTATAAGCAATTGCAAACACAGGAGGCGAAGAGTAGCTCTCTAAGTTTGTATTTGAAGGGCCTATTTCAATTCTGAGGAGATATCTGCAGGTAGGACATTCATCAGAGGTAGAATGCACGTTGTTCCAAGGGCGTCCTGCAGTGAGGGACAAGGAACAAATCTTTGTAGAGCTTTTGGTGGATCTAGCTTGAGAGGCATGCTGGATTAGACCACAGAGTCCTATAAGGAAGAAACCAGCTGAGAATTTTTGGCTATAAGTCAGGTTTGGTATTTTAGTCGAGCCTCAAAGTTTAGCCAGTTTGTTAGCTTGTAGAGGTCACAAGTGTGGGTCCACCTATCACACCAGAGACTAACCAGCAGGCTTTGTTCAGTGCTGCCTTGATATGACTGAGAGCAGTGTTATCAGCTGCACCTTATAAAGTAATCCGTAGTCAACCAGGAAAGGACTAAGGATGACACTGGCCAGGCGAGGGCTGCAGGAGGCATACAATGTTTGTGTCTGTGCAGTAGGCCAATTCTTGAGTTAATGGACTTGGTTAGAAGATGGATATGATCATTGTAGGTAAGGATGGGAGTCTAGGGTGATACCCAGATATTTAAAGGATTTTACCAGCTCAAGAGGGCAGTTTTGTACTTAAGAAGACAAAGAGGAAAGTCTTTTTGTTTTGGCGATGAAGCGAAGATCATAGTCTTGGTTTTTTATAGTTAAGCAGGAGTTTGTGCTCAGTGAACCGGGCTTCTGCTTTGGAGAAGAAACTCTGTAGGTCAGTTTGGAGGGTGAGGGGATTTGGGTGGCTACTGTAAAAACGTCATCCACACAAAGAAGAAGGTGAGCTGTACAGGCTGAGAGAAGTGTGTTCAGGAAGAGACTAAGAGAGTTGACCTAAAATGGATCCCTGAGGGACCCGAAGAGAACAGGCAGGCTGGAGGAGAGGCAGAGTTCATTGTAACTTGCTGAGACCTTGCACTTAGGTAGTTCTCAAACCAAGAGGTGGATTCATCATAAGCCCAAGGATGGTGAGGTCTTGAGGAGGAGGCGTGATTAACTGTATTGAATGCCTTAGTTAGGTCAATATAAACTACACCAATTAAGTGTCTGCGATCAAGAGCTTTGTGACTAAATGAAGTATATTCCAGCAGGGCAGTGGTGGTACTGTGGCCCTTTCTAAAACCATGCTGTTATGGGAGAGTAGGTTATAGTTTGACAGATAATCAGTTAGCTGGTCAGCAGCTATTTTTCAAGGGCCTTAGATAAAGAGGAAGGATTAGGCAGTAATTGCCTGGGAGGTCGGTCACCACCTTTATGAATGGGTGTAATCACAGCCTGTTTCCAGAGTGTTGGAAACTGGCCTAGACAGAGGAAAGGTTGAGGATTTTGGTGAGGGGGCAAGGACAGGCGTCAAGGGCGAGGCGAGAGCTTAAGGTCCAGGGTGTCACCACTATGCCTGGACTTGCCTAGCACTCCAGTTAGGTAGGATTCGGGCCTCACAGGTGGAAATGATCCTGAAGTGGAAGGATGGTATTTCAGGGGAGAGGAGTGTGCACACAGCCGGGGTATAGAAGAAATTGGAGGAAGCACGCTACTAAGGTCCAAAAGGTGGGAGTTAAAGGCATTAGCTATAATCTTGGGGTCCTGCAAGAGGGCACCATTGATGACAAACTGAAAGGGGAGGGAGAGATGATTTACCACTGAGCTCCTTGATGTTATTCCCAAACTTATGCCCTGAGCCCCAGGAGAATGTGAGCACCTCTTGATAGTGGGCTGCCTTGGCTTTATGGAGTTCCCAAGTACATTTATTTCTAGCTTTCCTGTAACGTTGTCTGTCAAGGAGGAGGCCTGATTCATGGGCTTTGCACCAGAGGTTATCCCTGTGACCATGAGATCCAGAAGGGCTTGGATGATCCAGGGTGTAGTGTGGCCTTTAATGGTTGTGACTGGCAGATGTAATTGGTACCTGGTTAGAATAGCACTACAGAATAATGCAAGGAAAAGCGCTAGTCTGGATAGCGCTGCCATGGACAGCGAGAGGGATTGACAGCGCTTGTAGTAAGTGCATCCTTGGTCACTGTCTGTGGTGCTGCCATAGGACAAGGGCAAAAGAATTCCCGAGGCTGCCTGAGCTACTTATGTGGCGTGGAGGGCTGAGGCATGGAGCAGGTTGGCTGAAGGGGTGGCAGTGGAGACCAGGGTTCTAATCCTGGTCTCCCTCAATTTCAGACTTCTGTACTTTAATTTTTACAAGGGACTGTGGAAACAGTATTCCATGGCCCCACAATTTTCATCTTTCCCTGAGATCCGCTCCCCTGGAGTTAGGCTCTATAAGTATGTGAGTCTTGAGGAGTCCTCTGTGTCGTGGGGTGTGGGGGCTCAAAAAGTGATGGCATTTTATCACAAGTTCTTGACCACACTATCCTGACTATCTGTGTTATGACCGGTGCCGATGTAATGCGTACTAAAGAAAGCTCAGAGAGACCAGAGATGCCTCAGTAGGGGACTGTAGCGCAGGCGATGTGAAGTTTCTTGGTATCCACTAGGCAGAGAACAATATTCGATGCCTCACAGTGTGGGAGTGAGAGAGGAGGAGAGCAGAGATTTAAATGAGATTTGAAATAGATAGCAATCCCACCCCACGTTTGGGTGGGAGCAGTCACATCACTGGAGGTTATTATTGGGTAGAAAACATGCAGAGTCGGGTATAAAACCATGTTTCAGAGAGGCATAAGATATCTGGGTGGTGTAAAGCCACCCAGGCCTCTAAGTCTATAAAGTTAAGAAGGCTTCTTATGTCCAGGTGAATAATTTGAAGTCCTTTATTCCCTTCCTGATAGGACTGAAGTGGGAGAGAGGGCATTAGGTCCAAGATTTGATTCAACGTCCCCAGCCAGGATAAGTGCAAGGATGCATTAGTACCAAAGTTTTCAATGGATATAAGGAGGGAGTAAATGCAAGGGACTACTTGGGTATTTCTTAGTTGGATATGCCATGGCGTGAATAAAGATGTTAGAGGAGAGAAGCAAGGTTAGACTTGGGTGACTGTCGTGAGAGGGTTGTTCAAATTGGAGGTGCATAGGGGCAAGATGATACAAGTGACTCCCTGCTGGCCTCAGCAGATATGGTTTCCTTTGCTGAATCGATATGGTTTTCTTTGCTGAATCGACTTTCATTCAGCAACCAAAGAGTTCTGCCACTCTGGATGGTCTTACAGACCTAGGGTCAGCTAGTCCATCCCAACCTGCACTCCTTTCACCTTCAGGCCTGGCTTCTGAAGAAATAAAAGTGATGAGGTTCAAGGTATCTCAGACATCTCTGAAATACTTACGGCTGAGTGTAAACTTTCCACCAGGAAGATGTACACAGCCAAGTGGAAAAATGTTCCATCTGATGGTCCACCTGAAAAGTTTTGGAGTCCTTAAAATCTTTTTGATGCTGACTTGCAGTATTTCAGTTAAAGTTCACTTATGTGCTACATCAGCATACCACAAACCTGTAGATACCCTCTCTTTGGCACAGCTGCCACTGTTTAAGAGGTTCCTCAGGGTTATTCTGCATACAAGGCCTCCCACCAGGAAGCCAGTGGATCCCTGGGATTTCAACCTTGTGCGGATATGCTCACTTGCAAGCTGTTCGACCCTAT
Organism: Neoceratodus forsteri; assembly: GCA_016271365.2. Classification (NCBI taxonomy): domain Eukaryota; kingdom Metazoa; phylum Chordata; order Ceratodontiformes; family Ceratodontidae; genus Neoceratodus; species Neoceratodus forsteri. Next base: position 121,954,172 of record JADMNL010000025.1, read on the forward strand.
TGTGACTTGTGAGTTGTTTTTTATTATTCCTTTATCTCCTAGTTGTCCAAGGTCCTAGAAGCATCCCCTATGCCCACCACTGACCAGTCCCATGAACTTACAGGTTAACCACCAGTTACACAGAATCACCCTCCTATTACATAAACTTGGATCCCTTGGTTTCTATCACTCTGCTCTTCTTTGGCTCTCTAGGTACCTCTGCACTGCTCTCAGTTTGTGTCCTTTAACAAGACCCTCTCTTCCCCTACCTATATAAGTTTAGGTGTTCCTCAAGGATCTATTCTGGGTCTGCTACTTTTTCAGTGTTTATCAACAACCTACCAAATTCCCCTTCTCACTGCAGGACCCTACTGCCGATGTATGCCGATGATCCTGTATGCTGATGACCTAGTACTCTACCTTGGGTCTAAGTCCCTGAATGATATCAATTTTAAACTTTCTACAGACCTTCACTCTGTTCAAAGTGGCTAACCCAAAACCATCTCATCCTCAATGAAACCAAGACCCAGTCTATGCTCTTTGGATCCCATCGTAAAACATGCTCCTGGCCCCTGAACTGTCTGATGGCTCCTAGTTTCTTCGACACTCTCTTCAAATACCTGGGAGTCTCACTTGACCCAGCCTAGACTTCTCCAACACATAAACAACATATGTAGATCTGTCAACTCCAAGCTTGGCCTGACATCATATTCACCATGCCCTCACCCAGGCAGCTAGACTTACAATTGCCCAAGGTGTTCTACTTCAAAGTTACGCTATGCTCTACCATCATTCTATCAGGCCAATGCCAATTGTCTCCATAAATGGGACGTTGGCTATAATAATGTATGTGTAGGTTTGCATCTGCTCTCCTTGTCTAATCCATCTCTATCTACTCTACACATATCTAAACTGGTTATCTCCCTCCTCCAGGAGATCTTATATCCTATGCTGTTTTACAGACAACATCATTAGATGCTCACAACCTGCCTCGCTGGCTTCAATGTTTTCCCAGTTGACCATCCTTATCCATTACGGTCCTCTTGGCTGTTCCAAAATGCTCAACTAAAATGAGCCACAAGGCATTTGCCCATGGTGTCCCCACTTTCTGGAACTCTTTACCCCATCACCTCCATATCTCAAAACCCATGCTGTCTTCAAAAAGAATTATTCCATTACCTTAGATTCCATGACACATGTTCTTGTTTATAAATCCCTAAGCCTATTTATGTGTCTCCTCTCCCTTCCCTTGGACATTATTATGAGTGCGATACCATTCCATGCTTGTTATATGTCCAAAATGCCATTCGAGTTCAAAACAAACCATATATTATACATGTCTAGCACTTCTCCTTACCCTGCATTGTTGTCCTGATGTTCTAGGCATTCATCACTTATTTCTCTTTCTCTGACATAGTTGTTATGCTACCCCAAGCAATTTACTGTTTGCTCTAATACCACTTATGTTATCATTGTATTACTGTGCTCAATCTATTTTTAGAAAGTAGTTATTTGCATTTTTGTATCCTGGTCTTTGTTATACTGTTGTCCTAAATTACCTGTATTTCATTCTTTGTACTACTCTATGTATTTACCTGTATTCCATTCTTTGTACTACTGTGTGTAACCTGTAATGTACTCTGGGTCATGCCTGAAAATAGGCAGATTTTACGTAGTACATTTACCTTGATACAACAAAACTAAATATAAATAAATGTTAAAGTGTGGCCTGCCAAAGTAATGTGGGGCCTGTGTGGGATGCTGAGCAAGTCTGGACAGTTTCCTACATTTACCCAATTGGGACCTGCATATGACACAACTGCACTTGTGCATCTTGCATCATCACATCTCCACCCACATCTTCTGGTCTCATCATACTGCTACCCAGTTCCACCATGTCGTTTCAACACCTACTGTATATTTGACTGATACTACAGTGACACAAGGATGCTGGCAGCAACCATGCTGTGCAGCAATTGTGCCGCCGGTCACCCTGCACTCCCCAGAAATAATATAATCACCTCCAGGTCAGCGGTATGGGTGAAAGAGCATAACACCCCTAGGGCAGTAATGACTGAGGGTGCTACAAAATCTCAATTGTCAGAATGGCGGCTGGTCGGATCGCAGTGCTCACACTGCCATTGCTGTTAGGGTTTTGTTGTATTGACGGCACACCTGCTGCCCACTGGGTGGCAGTCAAGTGGCAGGACTCGGTGCCCCTGTTTCCAAAGCTGTCTTTGGGACCCTCAAGCCTCCTGCCCTGGCTAGCCCCAAGCAACCCTGGTCCATTCTCGAACCCAGGTTGCTGGCGTGGCTGGAGGTAAGATGCCCAGCAGTACAGCCCTCCATGCTACTGGGCCTCTGACTTGAACTTTCTAACTAGAAAATAGCATTTCTAGTAGCTGTCAACTTTGCATGCAGAGTATCTGAAATTGATGCTGTGGTCACAAATCCTTTTAGACTGTTTTCTTTAAAGATAAGGTGGTTCTCCAAACACACCCTAGGTTTCCACCTAAGGTGGTTTCAGAGTTCCATCTTAATCAGGCTATAATCCTGCCTACCTACTTTGCCAACTTCTATCCAGAATAAGGGAGAAAGGACTCTCCTCACTGGATGTTAAAGGGTCCTCAGAGGGTGCAGCTAGGACACAAAGAGGAGCAGATCTGCGATAGACTGGTTCCTGAGAAGGCTATCAATAAATAATATTCACGTAATAAGGTGTTTTGGAAGTTAAGAATTGTGTCTGCAGGTGTGGGACAACTGATAGTAGTCAAATATAGGTCATCCTAAAGGCGTGCTGTATAAGCTGACTTTTAAGCCAGAAGCAAACCGACAGTAACTAGCAAGCAGCCTCATATCCGCCATCTTCTGTACAGCAGATGGCTGGGAAATAATGTTAGTGATCAGTCCAAGATATGGACAAGAAGCTGGACACTGTTTCTGGGAAGTCATCATGATAGAGCTGTGTATGTCCCCAGTCAAACTACAGCAGAAAAGGCTGACACTAATGTTGCAAAGGTCAGGGACGTCTCAGTCAAATTGATTCAGGAAAACCAGGTACTGTGCCAGCGACTTGAAGCGGTAGAAAACCTTTCAGAGCCTGTATTGTAAGACTTAGCCTTCCTGAAGAGGTGGATGATGAAGATCAAAAACTTTTGTGGGACTACAGTTGGGGCATGCTTTATCATTTTTTTAAGTTTACTGTTATTGATAATAAAATGCTACATGCAATTTTATAACTGCTCCAGGTTTTCCTATGCTTCTTGACCTGTGTCTAAACAACAGAGTTCACAAGCGTACTTGATCTCCATGCCCTTTGACTAGGTGCAGAGTTAAAATCTGAATTCAAAATGGCTAAGTAAAAGGTTTTTGAAATTAATGAAGGAAGGAGCTCACTGGCTGTTTTAAGTAATTTAAATTACAGTCTGATGTAATGCCCCAAAGTTGGGCATCCCAGAAATATAAATTAAGTAAAAGCGATTAGGGGTTTACAGGTGCTCAGGGTGCCTGTCTTAGGTACAGTCTGCAGGGTAAATAGATAAAGGGCCCCTCAGAGTGATTCCATCCTGTACAGTATAGAAACACTGTAATTAATAAAGAAAAGTGCCCTGTGCATAAACCTTAGTAAAAAATAGAATTCATGTAGCACCAGTAACAATGGCCTGGATGGAATGCTGTGCTGAGCTGCTCATGCACAGCATTCCACTCCAGCCACCCTAGAATTAAAAAATATTTTACAGTTGTTCAGTTGCTCCTGGGCAGAGGTTGAGAGACAGGACACAGAAATCAAGGGACAGGTTAGGGCTTACCTTGGGTTGAAGCCGTCCCTCAGGGCTTGCTGTGGTCCTGTTCTGCCTCCCTGCCTGAAGACTCCTGTTTCTGCTCAGTTTGTCATCGGCGGTGCCGTCGGGCTACAGACAGAAGAGATGCCAGTTAGTCCAGTTTGGGGCTTAAGAGCCCGTCGCTTTGTTATTTAACCCCACCCAAGTGTTTTAAAAGTTTATTTGGGTCCCACGTCGGCGGCATAGAAAGCCGCATCGTGCCCGAGTTGCTGTCGGCCATCTGAGGCCCCTAGTCTGTCCCTCGCGATCGGCCAGCATCCTTTACTCCTCCCACTGTCAGCAAGACCGCCCACCTCCCGGCTGCCTCCCGTTCTCCTCCTCGCTCCAGTGTGGTGTGCGGTGAGTCAGCGGCAGCACGCAGATTCATGCTGCCTGCCTCTTCAGGAAAGACTTTTTTTTTTTATTATTTCAAAAGGCGCTTTAGGCGCGAAGGCAATGACTGGCGCGTGGGGCAATGAGTCGCTAGGACCCTGTATTTAAATATCCAGGAGGGAGGTGGGGTTAGCGGCCCTTGGGGAGAGGCTAGCTCAGAGAGGCCAAGCTAGGCCTCATAAATATTCAAAGGAGGCGGGATTAAGGGTGGCGATCTGCGAGAAAGAGTGGCAGCAGGCTCAGAGAGCCTTTTAGATTTAAAGGGGCCCTGTCACTTTTGGCCTTCTAATTATTTAAAGGCGATCCAGGCCCAGTAAAGAGGGGCAATTCAGGCCCATTTCTGTTAGGCTATTAGGCCCACAGTATAGGAGCACCAGGCCCATTTGAAGGGCACCAGGCCCACTGAATTAAGGGCACCAGGCCCAGTTTTAAAAGGCGATTAGGACCACAGCTAAGCAGGGCATTTAGCCCCAGTAAGTGTAGGGCATTAGGCCCAAGGTAAATGTAGGGCATTAGGCCGAGGTAAGCAGGGTCCCAGGGCAGCCCGGCCTAGTGGATTAGTGCAAACCAGCCTAGTGGTAGTAAGGGCAGCCCCGGACTAGTGGATTAGGGCAAGCCAAACTAGTGGTAGTAAGGGCAGCCCGGCCTAGTGGATTAGGGCAAGCCAGCCTAGTGGTAGCAAGGGCAGCCCCAGCCTAGTGGATTAGGGCAAGCTAGCCTAGTGGTAGTAAGGGCAGCCCGGCCCTGAGTGGATTAGGGCAAGCCAGCCTAGTGGTAGTAAGGCAGCCCGGCCTAGCGGATTAGGGCAAGCCAACCTAGTGGTAGTAAGGGCAGCCCTGGCCTTGAGGATTAGGGCAATCCAGCCTAGTGGTAGTAAGAACAGCCCGGCCTAGCGGATTAGGGCAAGCCAGCCTAGTGGTAGTAAGGCAGCCCGGTCTAGTGGATTAGGGCAACCCAACCTAGTGGTAGTAAGGGCAGCCCGGCCTAGGGATTAGTGCAATAAGTAGGGCATATAGGCCCCATAGCAAATAAGGCATTTAGGCCTTTAGTGTTCGAGCAATTAACATAGGCTAAGTGGTACCCTCAGTATAGAGGTTAGGGCATCCTTAGCAAAACGTTCAGGGTAGCCAGATCCTATTCAGGAAGGCCCTACAGTCAGGAAAAGGTCCATCCAAGGGTGCTCAGTTCACAAATACTGTGAAGCTACTGTAGCAACTGTACTGTTCATACAACTGTTATTGCTGAAGTACTTGAAAGACTGTGAACTTGCTAGGAAGCACCAAGACTGTATTGTAAATGGATTGTGGTTATTTGCCCCGGTTATCTGAACTATTGCCCTAAGCATCTGAAATATTGCTCTAAGCATCTGAACTGCCCTAAGCATCTGGACAATTGCCCCATCTGTAACCATTACTCATAAATTAAGACTTTGCCCATGCCCTGGCAAATTATCGGATCATTCCACAGTCTCTTGGCATTCCAGAAAGGTGCATCTTTCAGCTACATTGTTACCAGTGTATGGGGACAGTCTCAATCTTCTACCACACTGCAGTCCCATAGTGTGGTCTGTAATGCTAGTACTCAGAATCAGTCTCTACCGAAGAGGACGTCTTCTCATCATTCTTCACCCAAGTGGGATCATCCATCAGATCATCTCCTCCATCTGTGTCATCTGCCAAAGTTGAGTCCATCGCCAGTCGCATAAGTCGACTCCGCTGTTTCTTGTTTTCACAACTCAAGCCGTCCGCCAAGCGCACCGGCCAAACAGCCGTACAGTGTCGCTTCAGATGGTTCCTGATCCAGATGTCCCAAAGTTGGTCACCTCCACAGAAGTGTGCACATCCTGGACAACCTGGTCTGCGCCCCAGGTCATTCGCCGAGTCGAGTCCGTCGAAGCCCAGTTAGGATGCATCTGCTGTTTCTTTATTTTGTTCTAGGTTCTGGTGACAAGATTGCAGAATCAGCCATCTTCTGTACAGATTCTTCTGGTTCCTGGTCCTATCGGAGGTCCTTCAGCGTTAACTGTCTTGGAGTGTTGCGGCATCATTCAGGTCGTGGTAGTCCTCAAGTGGATTAGATCGCTATGCAGATCATGTTTTCTCCTCGCCCTTGGCGATCCTGGAAGTGGGTTTTGGCCAAGGAATCTTTTGTCTTCAGTTTGGAATCTGACAGCCTGTAAGTGGGTTATTTCAGGAACCAGCCACTCTGGTTCTTCCATTCCGAGCCTTGGGAGAGTGGGCTTTGCGAAGAATCATATGGTCTGTTTACAAACCTCTCACCCCAGTGTCCTTTACAAGGTCCCTGTTGGGGTGTGTTAGTATCAACTGTTTGATTTGTTTCCCCTTGTAGCTACCATCGTAGAAACGATGGTGTACCGAATGACAGACCTCTGGACTCCTGTGACATTGGACTTGGTAGAATAGTGTGGTTATAGCTAAACCAAATATTGTTGTGGGTAGGACCTATCATCTGATTTTCGCCTAAGCTTAGTAATAGGAATAAGAACTGTAGAATAATTATAGAAGTATAGTGGCAGTAGGCCTAAATACCTATGCTATTCTTGTTTGAAGTAATTTGGCAGTCATAAATAAAGTGTTCTGTCCTCTTTACCGCCCTACTGTTCTGGGTGTCTTCCTTCTCTTGTGACTGTGTCTCCACCCACTGGTACTAAATAAGCGCCTGTGAGCACTGAAAATCTAGGACGACTCCTGCCTCTCCTTGTCTGGGTAACAGTATCTTATCCACAATAATTCGGACCTTGGTGTCTCACTCATCTCTTTCCACCATCTTTAGAGCAGAGTACCACAGAGCTCCTCTGAGACTATCACACTGACTAGGTAATTTACTGATGCTTATGGAACAAGTGTAAAAGGTGAATTTAACACAGCTAAAGTACATATTTCAAGGCCCAGCAAACAGCTAACCTGAGTGACCCTAAAACATTCTGGAATTGTATTAATTCTATAATTAATCTCAGAACTGCCACAACCCTACTGACCCTTGAAGTCAATGATGCTATGCAGATCCAAAATCTATGGCAGATTTGTTTAACATAGAAACACAGAAGCATAGAATCTGATGGCAGATAAGGACCGCTTGGCCTACCTAGTCTGCCCATTTCCATACCTAATGGATAAGCTGCAGATCCTAATTAACCAACAGCCTACTTCCTCCTACCCACTAGAATTGCCTTATGTTGGTCCCATGCATTCTTGAATTCCTCCACTGTTTCTGACTCCATGACCTCCTCAGGAAGGCCATTCCATGCATCCACAACCCTCTCCATGAAAAAATACTTCCTCACATTACCTCCAAGCCATCCACCCTCTGTCTTCAGATTGTGCCCCTTGTACTTGCACACCTGTTTTCTGAAAGATGCTACCCTCTTGGACTTTGTTGATTCCCTTGAGGTACTTAAAGTTTCTATCATGTCCCCTCTCCCTCCTTTCCTCGGGGTATACATATTAAACTCCTTTAGTCTCTCTTCGTATGTCTTCTGGTGCAGACCCTGCAATATTTTAGTTGCCCTCTTTTTGCAATATTGAGTAATTCAGATATCCCACTAATGAAGAGGAACAATATATAGAATAGTGGATGGGTGACCATCCACAACAAAACATGTTTCCATCAAGGTAGTTGATCACATCATAGAGAACTCAAGAGTGAAGCTGAGAGGTCTCGCTGATGTCATCAACTATCAAGATAGAACGCCTTTTGTGGATGGTCACCATCCACAGTTTTATATAGTATATGGTTAGGGCTTATTCACGCTAGGCTTCATTCCCAGCCCCCCATTATTAATCACCTCAGCTTTAGCTGCCTCCTGCTCCTGCCTGCTTCTCCTCGCCTCCAATACTCACTCCAGCTTCTCTGTGCTCCCTCGCTCTGGCTGCCATTTTCATTTTTCCGTTTTGGCACTGCATTTTTAAAATATACAAACAAAAACACTTTTGTGACACAGAGCCATGTGTGGCTCTTTGTGTCAAAACTAGGAGGGTCCACTGATCAATCATTGCTAAACTGTGCCACTGTGTCTCAATCTTTTTCCCCATTGGAGCCAGTCAATTTAGCCAATCAGGTGGCCGTTCAGGCCTAAAAAGTTGTACTAGCGATGTGATGTCAGAACAATAGTACAA